>JAJJWX010004152.1:0-663040 GCA_023529315.1 Papaver bracteatum
GTATGAAGGTTCCTCAGTTTTGTTGTACATATCATAAGACCATCCATAATCGGATTTAGATATTCCATTATAATTTGTCAATGTTGATAAACAGATTAATCCATTACAAGAACCAACAAGACGAAAAAAGCGTACCGGAAAATTTAGGTTAAGCTTCCTTCTGTGGTATATAGGCTGTTTTTTGCCGCCCTCGTGGTACTTCTCATAATAGAGTGCTTGATCTTTTGTGTTAAAGAGAACAAAACTCATCGTAGCAGAATCAGAACCGTCATGATTCTGTTCTTGCTGGTATGTTGATATGAGATTTTTCCAAGCTCTGCATACAAGTTTGCAATTTAATACCAACTCAACTGATAACCTAGAAAATATATCCGATTTGATTTCTTGAGGGAGACTGGTTAGAAGATCATGGCGGTCGGCCATCTCTTTCTCTACTAAAGGAATTCTTTGTCAATTCCTCGTAAGCTATATCGTTTATATACCCACAAGCTTTCCTTATTGTGATAACAAAAAGACCAAATCACCCTCACTTTTGTCCCCGGTCAGTATGTTAAGGCCTCTTGTGAATAAAAGTTATATTTGCCAAAAAAAGAAAAAAACAACGTATTCATGGCTATAAACTTCATGCCGACGAAAGATGATAAGATGAGAGGATTTGTATGGACAACAACATTACACCGAGCTAAGTTATAAACGATGGGACATACAGAGTTTTCAATGAGCTAGGATCATGTTGTATTTAAAGTACCAACCAGATTCTGCATAATAATTGCTGAATCATGGCAAGCTACTTAAACTAGCCTTTTTAGACCCAAATTAAGAAATATCTTAAGATAAGCATGCATGTTTCTCCATAAAACCAATGCGATATACCCATCCTCAAATCAGCATAGTAAATATTTACTACTAAAACTTACTGGATAAACTAATAAGGATTTATGAGGCAACTGCTAACCAACAATACCGTGTTACACGAGGAATAGGACTTTGCCTACAACCAAGACAAATATCCCCTATGCCAGCGTTGTCTTGGGCCATCTTCCATCTTGCAATAAATAATGTTAAGATACACAACGAGATTTATAAGAATGAAGCAATCCACTGTGAGCTGAACATCAATAATCATTTCATTCACTAAATTTAGTTTGGAAATGGCTAAGTTTTCTTCTTTGTATTCTATTTTAGGTATCCTCTTGGTTTCCATTGCTTCTGTCTATGCTTCAACAGATCAAAATGTAGCGGAGCACTCTCTGTTTTAACTTCCCGTAAGTATCACGACATAATATTGTATCACACTGTATGCTAATAAGTGCTACCTTAGATTATTTTCGATCACATGACATACCTGTCTTGGGATCTATATTGCTGTATCCACATTGCACACATTTGTAAACACATATTCTAGCGTTATGCCCAAAACTTTCTTTGGGTGTCCAAACTGAAAATAAACTTCTAATGGGGTCGCGTGTATATATATATCTTATGTCAATGCAGCAGTGGAGAGGGCTGTTGGAGTTACAGCTGATGCAACCTGTAAACCCTGAGAAATATACAGAGAGCTGGTATGGCCTGGTGTTTCATTGGTCTTGCCTGTATTATGTCAAGTTTTTGGGAAACCTCATGTGCTCCATTCGGTATGATAGAGCTTAGCCACAATTGTGTACTTCAGTATCAAAAACAATATAGCCCTCTTCTTATATTCAATATGATTTGTATTTCTTGTTGTGGGACACGGTCACCACCACCCCCACCATCGCCACCACCATCACCATCACCTCCACCATCACCACCACCACCGCCGCCATCACCTCCACCTCCATCACCACCACCACCGCCGCCATCACCTCCACCTCCATCACCTCCACCTCCATCACCACCACCGCCACCGCCGCCATCTCCTCCACCTCCACCTCCGTCACCACCACCACCATCCCCTCCACCACCACCACCACCGTCACCACTACCACCATCGCCATCGCCATCACCACCACCTACTCCTGCTCCAACTCCTCCTACTCCTACACGAGACACCTGTGATAGTGATGGAGACGCGTACTCGGAAACTACAATTCCTACTTCAGATTGCAGCTACTGTAAAGATTGGTGTAGAGACGAATGTTCAGATCTAGGGGCTAAAGTGGTTAGCAATAAGTGCTCAATTGGCGAGTCTAAATTCATAGTGAGGTGCAAATGTTGCTGCAATGAGAATTCTGGCTAGTATCGCCGTTGTCCTTTGTCACTATGATAATCATTATCAATGTAATATTATCCTGGCTAACACAAGCTAGTATCGTCCCCTTGTCTTTGTAACCGTCATCATCATGACTATCTATTTAATAAAATATCGCTCTTGCCGCTATTGTCATTATATGTAGATTTCTCATTCTTGCATATTTAAATCTAGTCCGTTAGATGTTTGTGATTTTTGTGAGCAACCTCCTAAGCCCTATGGGATGGCCAATTCGACTAATTAGCGTTCCAATCAAGGAGCGCCGATTCGGCATTTTTCACTTTTTTTGAGCTAGAACCGTTCGAGCAAATTTGAGCGCCGAAGGAGAGAGAAGCCGTTAGATGTTTGTGAGTGTTAACTTTTTTCTCACACTTATTTCATGATTTGCAACACTCTTTTTTCTCACACTTATTTCATGATTTGCAACACTTTTTGGCCAATCTAGCACTCCAAACTCTCCCATAGGACTTAGCCTTAGGACAGATAGAACTTGCAGTCTAAAATTAAATAATTACTGATTCAGAAAGGCGCTAGTGGTACCACTTCCTTATAGTTATTTAGATTCTAGGACCCTTTATGTTGTGATACTATCAACCTGCGTGGATTAATCTCAGAAAGGCGCTGTAGTTGTAGAGAACAAAAATTTATGCTTTGTAATATTATCAGAGATAGCTTAAATGAATGAGATTTGAGGAGAGAGCAATAGGATATGTTCTTAATGACAAAGTGCACGATCTAGGTGAAAGGGCTTTACCCCCGGATGTTAAAGCCATTGTGTTTTTGTGACTAAAGGTTCTGTTTACCGAGAAAAGGAAAAACGTATACAGGTATATTCACGGCAATTAATTTCATTGCAACGCAATGGTGATAAGATGAGAGGACTTTATGGACCACAAGATTACAGCGAGCTAGGTTACAACGGTATCCGATAGGACATACAAGGTTTTCCATGAGGATCACGTTCCTTCAACCAGTCAGATTTTATATAATAATTGCTGAAACTATCTTCTTCAAATTCATGGCAAGCTAAACTAGTGGAGTGGACATGCTAGACCCAAAGTAGTACCTAATTATTAATATCAAGATAGAAGATTGGAATGTTCCAAGAATCCATAAAATCAAACTAGTGGACATGCTAGACCCAAAGTAGTACCTAATTATTAATATCAAGATAGAAGATTGGAATGTTCCTATCCTCGGCCTATTTTTTCTACCTCATACATAAACTTGGAAGTAATTCTATTGGAATTTTGAATGAGCTATCATTTGATGAAAAACAGTCGTAATATTTTCATACAGGGTCCTTAACTCCGACCTTATCCATAGAAGAGCAAAATATGAACCACAACCAACATAAATGTGCGGTCGGGGAATTCAAAGTCCTGACAAGGTTAGATGGAACCACCCTACATGATGGCGGAAGTTGCCGCGGAACCTTATTTATTTCTACTTCGTATCAAAAATTGGTAAATAAAGAAATTTTAATTTGAACTGGGCGCAGTATGAAAGTTACGGAATAATTTAAGCATTAATGAGCCAACGGTTATCCAACCAAAATCTACTATACGTAACTTATGGCAGCAATGTCTTTGGCCTTCTTCCATCATGCAGTAATTAATGCTAAGATATATACACAACGAGATCTATAAGTACCAATCTACAACATCAATATTCATCCCATCCCATCCCCTTCACTAAATTTTATTAGAATAAAAATGGCTAAGCATTCTTCTCTTTGCTCCATTTTGGGTTTCATTGCTGGGTGCCTCTTTCTGTCAATTGTTTTTGTTTATGCTTCATCGACAGATCAAAATGGACCTGCGCTCTCACTTTTACCTTCCCGTCGGTATTATATTGTTTTTGAGCATATGATATATCTGGTTAGGGATCCATATTGGAGTATATGCACACATCTGTAAACTCTTATTCATTATGCCAAAACCTTTCTTTTGGATTTCTTCAGAGGTATACAATAGGTTCACATACTGAAAATAACTTCTAACGGTGTCGTGTATTTGTTGGAATCTTGCAACAATGAACAACACGTTAGATGTATCAAAAATAATATGTAAAGAACTAATTCGAGACAACTCTACCGAAATAACTTGACGAAGGCAGAATCACAGGTTCAACAAGTTTTCCTTAACACATTAGTTCGCGGCTATACTCGAGTTGAGTAATGCTAAACCCCTCACAGCGAAGATGTGTCGAGGATAAGATTGCCTGATATAACTTGAGTTAGCACAACACAAGTTACCCTTTCTTCGAACTCAGCAACGGGGATGGAAGTAAAACGTATGAAGAAAACCTATAACGAAAGAAGAATTTTCGGTAATCTCAAAAACAGAATTTCAAGTTGTATTTTAAGGAGAAGATACTTGCAAACCAAGTTAGGTTTTGGTTTTTCTTGAAAAGCAAGTAAAAGGAATTTACCATAAATAAAACTCTTAAGAAATAGTTTTGGAATTAACTTCCTAAAGAAAACTCGCCCAAAAATAAATCCATGTAAAAAACGAACTTGGTACATCGCATACGCGCACATCGCATTTTACAATTCATACATAAGTGTATGATTATATAGTGGAGCTCCTCTTTAGTTTTCCACAATGTGGGATTAAAGGTTCCACTTCATTCACCCAAAAATGAGTGAGTATCCTTAGACCCTTAGGTCATTAGATCAAACCACACCAAGACCAATTTTTTTTTTTTAAATTATAACTCATTTTCTCCAACAGTATTTTCTAACTATTTGTTGTGGACGACCCTCTACTCCGACTCCAACTCCTACTTCTACACGTGACAACTATGAAATTGATGACGACATTGGATATCCCATCTTATCACAACATAAGAAGCGCAATGTTTTTCAAGAGTGGTGAAATCTTAATAAATATTCGTTTACGGAAGCCATGGAAAATAAGATCCAGTGTTGTGGGAATATGCTTGGAAGAAAACGGAAGGCATCTGAAAAAAAGAGTCTAGTTATACGAACATGGTTCAGATTCAGATGGCGCCATGCATGGAGCGTTTAGTTTCAGTTAATTACAGTGTACTTGTGGGAGATGGCCATGCAATGATGAAAGAGATAATTATTACAAAGCAAAAGGACGCCTGCTTTAGTAAACTAAAGATGTTGTCCTAAACGCATTCTCTTCAGTTTGATATAAATTTTAAACCTTCCTTTCAAAGAAGGCGTTAGTCACTGCAATTTCTAAGGAATAGTGAACCATAATGTCCCCCCCCCCCTTTTTTTTTTTTTTAGATATACGTCAGTTACTGTAATTTTTCTTAACTTATTATGTACAATGGATGGCATGCAGTGATTGTTATGTAAAAAATTGGATAAGTATTTATACTTTTTACTCAGCAAGTTGAGTCTACTCAACTAAATGTATATCACAAACACATCTTTTCCCTTGTTTTTGGTTGTACATATATATATATATATATACAAGCCACTATGCACCGGGATGCATAAGAATGGAAGTTTATGTTCACTCTGAAATCTTGTTTTGTGAAGTGTGATTTTTAAGTACTATTTGAGACATTAGCACGATGCTCACCTTTTTCATTTTCTTCATAAAGTTTGACGAAAGAAAAACTACATTCTCCTAAACACTCCAATGATATTAGCTTCTGCAATTGTATAACAACCAAACTGAAAGAGAACTACCAACGATGTGCCCATTTTGACTTCCATGGGTAAATAGCTGTGTATGGCATCAACGCATATTGTTTTGAACACCCATGGTAACAATTAACTTATGTTGGAATGTATTGCCTCTCTATTAGTTGTTGTTGCTGGATAATCGATGATTGATCCTATATTTACCTGCAATGGAAGTAAAAGTCTATAATTTTGAAAATGCACAAAGACCACAGATTAACTATTGTTTACTTAATCTTCAAAAAAAAAATTTTAAAACAAATCCTTGATTATTTGATTTAATAGTGATTAATAAAGTTTATCAAACTTATAAAAGAAACGTACGTACCATTGTTTGAGTTTGTCATTGAAACTCTTTACAACCATGTTCAGTTGATGTTCTTTTTAAGTTCTGCTGATGTGAACTCTATTTGTTGAACCTCCTTGAACATTTTCTTGTACAAAATGATGTTACCATTATTGTTAGTGTTCTTCCGTGAGCACTATCACCCCCTTTGTTCGAGTTGACACACCCTTAATGTTTCTATTTTCTTTCTTCATTTCCCTATTGGCCATTGTTTGCATGTTGGATTTCTTATCGTGTTGATCAGTTTGTAAATACCTATTTTTTTATATACATCTCATTTTCCAAGAAACAAAAAAAAAAAAAAAAAAAACAACTGGTAATTATGTTTGTGTATTGTCTTCAAAATGTATAAGTATCTTGTATTGCGTTATCTTGTGATTGTCGATCCTTGATTAAATGATACATTTCCATAGAAGTTTGTTTTTTCACCTGTTAGTCGTGTGCGAAACGTGTTTGAAAAGAAGAAGTCCACTCGATCATCTGCTTGTTTCTTTCCATTTTGCAAGAAGGTATCTCTGCAATTTAGCATCCTACATCCCTTGGTGGCTTGGTAGCCTCAACTCTCCTTCTCCTCGCTACTAACTGGTCCTCCAAAGCCATCTAAAGTCCTAGTACGTAGGAGAATTCGGGGGTACTGCCTTCAATGGTTACTTTCTATGCATACTTTTGCATTTGTTTCTTGGACAATGCTGCATCTTTTCTTAGATAATCTCCCACAAAGTCCATATTTTTTCTGGTTCCAACAATTGTCAATCTGGTTGGCAGCTTATAAGCTTTTCCAAACCTATCTTTGTAGCCATTCAGGTGGTTTTCCCGACTCATATCTTGTTTTTCTAGTATCGTGAAACCCATACTTTTAATTTATATACGAATCTATTAACTCTTATTAGTGTTACTTGTTGTACCAATCTGGAATCTCCAAACAATTGCTATTACTTGTTTCTTTTCTTTGAAAAAATTGATTTTTTTTTCTCTCCTGATTTGTCTCCTAATCTATAAGGGGCATAATATGATTGCAGCAAAGAACATAAATCTAATATCAATGGATGGTGATGTATATTTTTCAAAAAGAGGTTTTGGTGAGGATTTTATTGAAGCAGAGAAATAGACACATGGCATCATCATAATGGTTCTGCTTTGTGGTTAAACAATGTCATCATATTTTTCCATGTCATCATTGCCAACTCAGCGCAAAAGCCAAAACCAAACTGAACTTGAAAACTTCATTTGGCTTCGCCGTATGCTAACTGAATTGCACATGTAACTTTATTGACTTAGCTTGAAGCCATACAAGCAGCACTACATATGCTCTAACGCCACCCACTTTTTCTCCTTAATGATATCCCATTGTCTTGCTCGAATTAAGCACTATGCTCGTATTCTAATGAGACCAAGAACTTTAGGACATTGATGATATCGAATGAGAACCATATTTCATACCAGAAATTACTTTATGAGCATATACACCTTACAAAAGTAAGGAAACAAACATGATGATAAAGCCATAAACATCATATTGTCATTTATTTCAACCACAATATGCTTCATCTCAAACTAGAGACTACTTTATAAGAATAAAAACCTCACAAGAATAAGAGAATGATGGTAAACAAGCTACAAACATCACTCCCACTGAATTTCAGATTTAAACACTTGGAATAAACTTGATGAAAATCACAATCACAATTCCACTGAAATTCAGATTCACACAATATGGGAACAAACATGATGACAAAACCAAAACATCACTCCCACTGAATTGATTCAATCACAACACATACATGCTTATTATCACTTTATATCGCTAGACTAACAAACATTAGATAGTGTTTATGGGAGAAAATCGCCTCTGCAAGAATTCGGTAAATTCGATGATGGAGAGACTGGTTTAAACCCCTAAACAAATGTGTTGCACGTGAGCACTTTTGATTCAAGATATCAATCTGTACAACTCTGGCCTAAACCAAGAAGATGGTCGTTCCAGATTTGCTTCGGTCACAAAGTGGAGGAGAAGGGTTGATTTGGGGAGGATATCGAAGAAGGGTGATGAGACCAAAGAGTTCTGGCTAGGTAGTATCTTGACTTGTATCAGAAGCGTAGAAGCTTGCGGAAGCTGGCTAGTGATGGAAGCTTTTGAGAGAGCTTGCAAAGTTGCTGTCTGATAATATTGTATTTTGCCTGACCAAGACTTGTGTTTTGGCAGAATAGGTGAGACCTATTTATACAAGAGAGATTGAACGTACCCTAGCCTCATTAAGGAGTAGAGTAATGACGCAAATTAAATAGAGGATGTGGAACCGCTGGGCTTTATGGTGAAAACGTTTTCACCATAAATTTCCTTATTTAATTGACCGTATTCATTCCTTTGCACGCCGTTCTTATTGCGAGCGTAGTGTACGCTGCACGCTGTGACCGCCAAACCAAAACCCCAAGAAAGCATCCCCCAGTTTGTGTTGATGTCTCGAGAGTGGGCGCAAGTGGCAATGCCAAAGTTGCTAGTGAAGCGTTGCGGCATGTTCCAATGGCATGTGCGGGCTATCTCGACCGCAAGTTGTACTTTGAGCGCGGATGGCAATGCCAAACTCGCTTGGTGGAGCATTTGGCATGTGCCAATGGCATGTGCGGAATGCCTTGGCCGCAAGTTACACTTTGAGTGTGAGTGGCAATGCCAAAGTCGCTAATAGAGCATGTGTGGCATGTGCAGAATGCCTTGGAAATTGGATAGCAGGTTGGGGATGAAAGTGGCTAGTGGTAACGTGTTGGCATGTGCCATCGGCATGCACGGCAACCTTGGCCAAGTCGCGGGCGTTACAATTGGGTAGCGGCTTGGAATAGAAAGTGGCTAGTGGTAACGTGTTGGCATGTGCCAATGGCACGCACGGCAACCTTGGCCAAGTTGCGGGCACTACAACTGGGTAGCGGCTTAGAATAGAAAGTGGCTAGTGGTAATGTGTTGGCATGTGCCAATGGCACGCACGACCACCTAGGCCAAGTTGCGGGCCCTACAACTGGGTAGCGGCTTGGAATAAAAAGTGGCTAGTGGTAACGTGTTGGCATGTGCCAATGGCATGCACGGCCACCTAGGCCAAGTTGCGGGCGCTACAACTGGGTAGCGGCTTAGAATAGAAAGTGGCTAGTGGTAACGTCTTGGCATGTGCCAATGGCACGCACGGCCACCTAGGCCAAGTTGCGGGCGCTACAACCGGGTAGCGGCTTAGAATAGAAAGTGGCTAGTGGTAACGTGTTGGCATGTGCCAATGGCACGCACGGCCACCTAGGACAAGTTGCGGGCGCTACAACTGGGTAGCGGCTTAGAATAGAAAGTGGCTAGTGGTAACGTGTTGGCATGTGCCAATGGAACGCACGTCCACCTAGGCCAAGTTACGGGCGCTACAACTGGGTAGCGGCTTGGTTTTGGCATAGTTGCCATGGTGCACAATATGCGGCTTGGTTTTGGAATTAGGGTTTTGTGTCGAAAACCCTAATCCGGTATTTTGAAAAAATACCCCTATTAATTATTTACATCTGAATTAAATGTTCTCAGTTAATGTGTTGCGGGTAACACTAGGTCATGGGGTTTTACGATCTTACCCCTTGTCTAAAATCCACCATCGACATATAGCAAATCAATAAGCAAGAACAATAACATCATAAACTCAAAACAAAACTCCGTATCATTGCAAATCACCTTTGGGAAGAAAATACGAAATACAATGAGTCTTAATAAGTTTATGACAAATTCTCATATGAAAAGCTTTCACTCATATGACACTTGATTCACATCAAATTTTATAAACACAAAACACCTTTGGGCAAGATCTTTGTTTACAATTTTTGGATGAATCAAAACAAACCACCACAATCACATGTATTCTCATTAAAACACTTCCACATACCCTCAAATCATCACTTTAGCAAAACTTAGTCAAGTAATGGAAGCTACAAACTATAACAAGTTATAATTCTTCTATACTGAAAAAATTCAGACTCAATCACTAGTGGAAAATGGAAGTTATACCACTGTCAGGAAAAGAAGTAATATCACTAGAAACGACTGTGTCCATCAGTTGGAATCTAGAAGTGGTTTTTTCCAAAACGACTGTTTCTGGCAAAGGTTGAATTCTTTGAAAAAACAACTTTCTTTACCAGTAGATCAACAAATACTGACAGAAAAAGTAGTTTTTATTATGATATTTCATAAAAAAATTGATATTGATTCAACTGAATACAAAGATGATTCAACCGAATCAAAAACTAAAAACTGAATCAAAATTAAATTAATAATGGCTTCAAAATAGAATTTAATAGTGACTTTAAAACTCATTTTTTATTTGAAAAGTGAATTCAGTTTACAATTTCAATCATCTAAAATCTGCGAGCTCCAAGTCCAGAATCTTCTAAAACTAAGTTGGAAATCCTTAACATATATTCCTATTACAAGATTACAAGAATAAAATTTCAACACTAAGTTGAAAGTAAGACTTCACCATCTGTACCTTCATCTTCTGACAAACTAGATCAAATCAAGTCCTTCATCTTCCTGTAGAAACAGCCGACGCTTGATGATGCAAGCTGGAGAGGAGAAAGTGGCCTTCTGTTCGAACCAAGTGATAGACTGAACCATCATCGGCGACAGCCTTGGCCACGAACTGACTGATTCAGAAAGCCCTTCTCAAAATTGGTGCACCATTAAAGGGAGCTCCAACTGAAGCCCCCATATATAGGTGGCACAGGTACGACATGTGATCCTCGCTGGAGCAAATATTGCACCTGCGACAAAAAAGGACAGACATCAGACATAAGTCTGAAATCCAAAATCAGATATCCAGCAAATACATAACTTGCACCGCAAACAGCCTTAGAACAAAGAGTCATGAAACTTACACGAGCTCCTAGGGACCAAATAATACAAAGATAACAGACTGGTTAAAAAGGTTTTTGCATCCAGGTGGACCGGGTCTTTGCGTTAACTTTTATTCAGCAATAATTGAGCAAATCATAGCATACCAACTGAACAGGAGACATAATGCCTTCAAAACAGGAGATATAATGCCTGCCTATTTACCTTATAAATGTAGGAAACATATAGAGACGCAAGTTCAAGACTTTCTAGTGAGTAATTGACAGGTGACCGGTAATGCGTACTCGCCACGAGGTATCTCAATTCTAATGGATGATACAATTTGGTTATCTTCAAGGGAAAATGAAATGGTTAGAAAACAAAAGAACAAATAGCGTCAAAATGGAAAAACAATAAGCAATTGCTTGCCTCATGAATAGCAGATCCATTCCTCCACCATGAATATCAAAGGAGGAAATTGCATAACTGTCACTCATGGCACTGCACTCTATATGCCACCCAGGTCTGCCAGGTCCCCAAGGACTTTCCCAGCTAATCTCTCCCGGTTTTGCAGCCTGCAACCATACAAAGACAATAAGCCACCAAAAGAAAACAACCATAAGCATGCTAAGTGCGTGCTCTCTCACCTTCCATAACGCGAAGTCATTTTGACTTCCTTTTGTTGCAGTTAAATTGTCCTGAACTCCCTCGCCACCACCAGCTAGATTGTCCTCTGGTTTTCTCCCAAATAGCAGGCCATAACCTGGGAATTTGTCAACCGAAAAGTAGACATGTCCGTCAGCAGCATAAGCATATCTATTTTGTATAATCTGCTAGAAAGAACCAGATCAAATTTCAGGTCACAAGTCTAAATCCCCTGCATACAAACAAAGGAAATGAACCAAAGGGCAGGGCTCTAATATGATCACCCCACCACCCATCTTATATCCTCATTAAAAGAAAATCAAAGACAAATTAAAAACGTACAAAATTTCACAGCTTCTCTAGGTAGTAGGTGGTGATAACCAGATAAGCAGATGCCAAACAACTTCCAAATGAGTAAACATAACCAAAACAAGAAAACCACAAATTTTAGAGCACCTCTGCTATTATATTTTTTATTTCATCCATGTTTTCAGAAACACAGGGTTGTTCTGTAGGAGTAAGGACATTCAGATCACGCATGTCGCTAAGATACTGATCGAGCAAATCTGATGGTTCCTCCCCTAATTCCTCAGCTTGCTTAATTATCTGCAAAGATGCAGACGTTAGTAAAATAATACGTATTAGATTTATAATACAAGCATGCATAAAACAGACTGCATTTCCTTCCAAGCAAAGATATTCTTCTCTAATCATGTAAAAGTAATGTGGAAGAAAATGCTCACCTTGTCATCGATGTCAGAATATTTGCGTACATACGTAACTTGATAGCCCAAATGTTTTAGGTATATGCTCAAATGGCAACGAACATTACATGGTCAGGCATCGTTCAAGGTAAAATGACATGCATGATGCAAGAAAATTGGAAAAAGTTTGTAACTTGTTTCAAGGCACCTAGATCGGTTCAAGCTATTTATAAACATTCTCGATTACATGATCTATCATTTAGCTGGACACAACAAACAAATTGAATCCCTAAATCTTACTCATAAACTAAACCAAAATGGACAGAGTTATACCTATAAAGGACATAAACAGAAAAATCATATAATCCACATAACTTAACTGACAATTTACTCAAAATGACCTGAATCCAAAAAAGCACGACTCTTAACTTAAATCTAGTTAATAATCAGGATCTCCATTAGATTCAGCATCGCATTTTACCAAGTATTTGCATCACTTCATAAGTTACAGCATAATGTGCATATCTAATGGACTGAAAACAGCAAGTAAAGCTGAGATATAAGACTTCTCATTACCTGCTTGGCCTTGTAACCCAAACGCCTGGCCTGCATCTGGCCATAAATCTTGTTTACAGATTACAATGTCATATTCCGACATTCAATATTTAAAAACTTACAAAATAAAATAGAAGTTAATAAGTAAACAGCTCATTCGAGTCTTAATTCCACAATTACATGATTATAAAGAAAAGCTACCTTCTGATCTTCTTCACTCAACAAATTGTGGAGCGCATAATGACTTAAAAACTGCAACAACAACAAAAAAAATAATTATAGTGTTGTCAGTAAGACAAATGCAAGAAGCACATCAAACTCAAATATATGATGTGGGGGTTCAGATTACGAACAACACAACGATTAACCAGAAATGAGGAATTCTCCTGATACTTTCACTCATTCGAGTGTAAATCTCTCTCCTCAAACTTTCACACTTCTTGTGCACTTCCTTCTCTACCTTAACTAACATCAAATCATATTGAATTTTCCTAGCGCATTTGGACTCGGTTGCCACTTTATTAGCCTGTACGACTTTCCCACAAGAACAGAACAATGAGTACATGTACATGTACATAAAAGATGCTAGAAAACCGGCGAACAAGCAGATTCATATATCCTACTAGTTCTTGTGTACATGTACATAAAAGACGAAGAATGCACAGAGTACAAAACCATGCACTACTTAAAATCACTAAAACCTTTCAATTACCACTATGGATACTTTTTAAATTAACCCAAAAATAAATTACAACAAAATCTGCACCATGACCTTAGATAAAACAAAAGTAACAGCTCTCACCGTTTGAAGCTCATCACATATTGTCATTAACTCATCTTCCATTTCCTTTTCTGCGTGTTTAGATTTTTTCCTCGCCCTTCGTCGTTCAGTCGGCGACCGTCTTGGTTTTTCTAAGCCCAATTTCTTCCCCTTAAAAATAATTTAATTACGTTTTTAGGTTAATGAACTCAGAGGCGACCCAGCTGTAAAATCAACATAATCAATAAAGTATGTAGAAAAAAAAATCTAAGAAAACTGGTTTTTTTATTTTGTGTTTCTTACCCTGCAATTTGTAGATATAATACTGAGAATTACCCATAACACAAAGAAATCCACTGACAATTCCTAATTGAACAATTGCTTCAAATCAAAAAAAATTAATCACTGATTTCCGTTGAACTCTTCTCTGATTTGCTACTGATGATGAAATAAAAGGAGCTTCGATTTCTTCTTTGGTTACAGATCGAATAATAGTTGATTGGAACCAATCGAAAAAATTGAAGAAAAGGAAATGCTACAGATCGAAGAAATTGAAGAAGGAAAAAATTATCATAGATCGAAGAAATTGATGCAAAGCTACATATCGAATCATGGGTTCTAAAAGAGTTTAGTTCGAATGAAAAATATTTTTTTTGATCGATCTTGAATGAAGTATATTAGTAGAACGAATTATAATGAAACAAGGGAAGGGATTCATGGGGTTTGGTAGTTTCTGTTCGGGGGGAAAAGATGAAAAATATGGAAATAGAAAACGCATCTATATAAGATTTAAGAGAGAAAGAGATAAAGAGATAAAGTTTCAGGGGAAGGAGGCAAAAAGAAATCTGGGGGCTATAGAAACAATTTTCTCTCGCAGTGGTTCTTAGAACTTCTCATTTTTATAAAAATACCCTTTAAAAAAACTACAGTTTATGAGACAAGTTTTACTTTTCCGTTTTTTTTCTTTAATAAAACCACTCTCACTCACAGAACTTATAGTTACGTCAGCCCAACAAAAGTAGTATTTGTGAAGCCCAGGAAGTTGTTTAAAACCCATTATCCACTAGTGAATACTTAGAGCAAAACCGCCATCTTGAGAAGTACAAAACTGCCACAAATGTGAATATACCTTTATTGTGATGCATAAACCTTCTTCAATCGCTCCAATACTTGTTGTCCTGATTTTTCAGTCCCACCACATCAAGTATGAAGCACCAAACCACCATATGTGAGAAAACTACATCCTTGGAAAGAAAACAATCCAAAACCCCTACCTTACAATTACCCTAACTGCTGAATATGTAATAACTAGGGGAAATAAAAGTTCAAAGTTGGAATTTCATCTCCTTAACCTTTATGATTTACCACTAAGCATCACAGAAGCTAACTACATGCTGAAATTAGACTTGAAACTAGTACTAGCATACTCAACAACTCACTAAAAAAAGCACCATATGTAGCAAGAATACTACACATAGTTCATATCAAAACAGGTAATTGTACAAGGAAATAGAAACACTCAAGACACTTAAACCTTCACGACTTATTATCAACTTCAATTTCCTCACATTACTTAATGAATGGATGAAAACATATTTTCCTTTATAAAACTTATGAGGATAGAAGTGAGTCCTAGTCATGCGTGCCACATGTCACTCCAACCTTTCCATCATGAGTTTGAGGATATCTAGATATATATAAGTTTTGTAGATGTGAATACGCTGATGATATAAATATTGCAAAAGAAAATGCATATCACAAAGACTTTCTAAGTTTATAATGGAATTCCTTATGCAAGTTTGTGATCTCACAATAAAAAATGTAGTTGTCTTATTTCAGGGAGTGATCACAGACAACCCTTCTTCTATTTATTACTGAATTTCATTGGAAATTTTTTTGCTTCAGCTTTCTCCATCATCTCACCTTCTAAATTTTTTTTGTTGCTAAAACAATTTTTCTATTATAGATACCGAAAACTAGACAAGTTTCATGGACATTTATAATAGAGAATAGATACCGAGAATTACACAAGTTTCATGGTAATTTGTAACATAGAATAGAATGACCTTTTCATTATTAAAACATACACCAAAACATTCTTATGACAATTATAGGTTAAGAAAAACACGTAACACTTGCTAATCTTCTCATGCTCACACATATCTCATTTACTGGCATGACAATTGCACATAAGTCATAACAGTGACACAAAAACATGCATAACAACATGACGGAGTGTAATAAGCCAGGGCTCTACGTCGCAGGGATGGGCTTAGCAAGGGGCTAACAGGACTATAGCTCGTCCCTTAATTTGATAAGAAAAAATTAAGTACATATAGTTTGTTGATTTTTCGTGTTAGCCCAGTGATTTAACAAAGATAGGAGACTCCACTTCAAACCGACTATAATCCTCGACTGTAAACATTAACCGATCTAATCTAAGCTGTTTCTCAACACAAAAACGACAACTACTTAAAATATTAAACTTAATGAAGTACACATATGTGTAGTAAAAGTAAAGCTAAACGAGGATCGTTTTTCCCGGATCGAGATTATGGCAAAAGTAAAGGTAACTTCATGAAGGATCATTTATGCTAGCAATCCACAACACGATTCTTGAACCAAACGAGGTTCAATCAAGCACCATAGCAGTTCCTACTGGAAACAGAAGAGATCGAGATCAAGTTCATGACAGAGCCCCAGATCCGAATAATCGGAGAAGCGAAAAATGACCGATAATTGAAAACGAATAGATGGATGTTGACTCCATACCTGATGGAGGAAACCCGCGAGCTCGAGTAAACAGAGAACTGGAGTTCAGAAGCCCATCAAGGCGGTATGACGACAGAGCTAATCTACGAGATGGACGAAACGCAACCCCTAGTACCGAGGAAGATCTGTTGCGCCAAGAGCTGCTTGAGGTGAAGAAAGAAAATGCTATCCTGAGACAAGAATGTGTGACCTAGCAGTCCTCGACCAAGAACTTTTGCTCTGAACCGTCAAGATCGATTGACAAATTTTGAACGTGACAAAAGGGGTAGATCTCTGTGGGAACGCTTCGAAAACCGGGTTAACCTGCATGCTGCTTACCGGTCCAGAGAAGTAATCGATCTGGATGAATCAGAGAAAAATCCAACGAGACACAACCAGGTGGTCACTTAAGAGCTACCCAGACGGAGTCGGGTACGTGACCAGAAAGCAGATATCCGTGTGCAGCCAGCTACAACTCAGCAGAGTACCGCCAGAACCACCGCCCGCTCAAAATGCCCCAGAGATGACGAAGACGTGGAACAAGATCGTTACGACGAGAGAAAACTTTCGGAGCGAACCTGAATCAGAAGCAAATTTACAGATCGTGAAAGAAGGAGAGTAAGATCAAGAGTCGAAGTTCCAGATGAACCGGATTATGAGCAGGAAGACATTTCTTCTGATGGCTACGTGAACACAATAACAGATGCTCGTCTTTGCAAGATGATCGAGAAAGTGATGTCGAAAAAGCGCTCAAGGGAGGAAAAGATTGACATGATGCATCGAGCCGCTGGAGCTCCGTTCAAACGGAATATATCAGAGAATTCCGTCCGCTAATAAATTTTCATGTTCCCAAACCGCAGAATTCGATGAGAAAACAGATGATCCAGATCAGCATGTTTTACACTACGAAACTGCTATGACTTTGCGGCAGCACAATGATGAATTTATGTGCAAGATGTTACCGTAGTCACTGACTGGCGGATCAATTACGTGGTTCAATCAGCTCCGGACACGGTCGATCGGGACTTACCACAAGCTGGTGGAAAAATATATCTCAAACTAAAAACACAACAGACGTGATCGAAAGGGATGTCACTCATTGTTCCTACTGGTTATTTGGAAAGAGACATTCTTCAAGCAAGATTTGGCCGATGTCGATGGAGAGAATGATCAAGTCGCCATCAAGGCTTACAAACATGCGTACCAATATGATCAAATAGGTGTGTACGGTTCCTTGGTCAAGAGATCACCAAGGACTTTGGAAGAACTATATGATCGAGCAGAAGAATAATCTTGAGTTGAGGATGATTCTAAAGCTCGAGAGACAAGAGAAGATAACCGATCATCCAACCGTCAAAACGATGGGAAGAAAGACAAATCGAAGAACCGCTCAAGTGGACAACACAAAGATCAAGGTAAAGTTTGAGAGAAAGCTCATGGGGAGCGAATGGAAACTAGATATCAAAAATATCATGAAATGAAGCTGACACCATTAAACATATGTCTTGCAGAGTTGTATGAAAAAATAAGCAAGGATTTGAGTTCCCCACGACCTTTGCCAGTGGATACACGTGATAAACGTGTGTTGATGGTGGGTTTTAGCTTAGGTTAAAATCGTAAAACACTAAACCCTAGGAGACAGTGATGTCACAACATTTAAAGTAATAAGCATTCACTAGGCACATTTACTGAAACCTTTAATGTGTCTCTAAAATAATTACCGGGGTATCTTTTTCAAATTAGGGTTACGACAAGCCAAACCCTAATTCCCACGTGTGCAAATGGCAAATCATGTCAGCCATACCAACCGCGCTAAAGCATGCCAACCATGCTAGCCGCACCTCTGTGCCAATGGAAAATCATGCCAGCCACACCAACCGCGCCAAAGCATGCCAACCATGCTAGCCGCACCTCTGTGCCAATGGCAAATAATGCCAGCCACACCGACCGCGCCAAAGCATGCCAACCAAGTTATCCGCACCTCTGTGCCATTGGAAAATCATGCCAGCCACACCAACCGCGCCAAACCATACCAACCATGCTAGCCGCACCTCTGTGCTAATGGCAAAATCATGCTAGCCACACCAACCGCGCCAAATCATGCCAACCATGCTAGCCGCACATTCGTGCCAATGGAAAACCACGCTATCCACACCTACCACGCCATGCCAAACGTACCTCGCCATGGCCCCAAGCCGCGCCGCCATATTGGCCTTCACTAGACGGCTATCAAAACGAAGGCGTGCAACAATCAACGGTTGCCCTCCAATCCCAGGAGTAAATCCTGGCCGTCCAAATGACCTTTGACCCCAAAACCATAGCTTTGGTCACGCACCTATCCCAAGCTAGTCATGCCATGCGCCTATGGCAAACCCTTGGCCCTAGCCAAAACCGCACCTAGCCAAGCTAGCCGCGCCATACCAAACGCACTTTGCCTTGGCTCTAGCTATGCTAGTCACACCATGTCAAGCCAAGCGCCCTTTCCTTGTCCCTAGACATGCCATACGTCCATGGAAAACCCTTGGCCCCACATGCCAAGCCAAACCAAACCTAGCCAAGCTAGACGCACCATGCTAAACGCACTTTGCCTTGGCCCTAGCCATGCTAGTCACGTCATGCCAAGCCAAGTACCCTTTCCTTGGCCCTGGCCACGCCATATGCGCATAGCAAACCCTTGTCCCTACATGCCAAGCAAAAGAAAACCTAGCCAATCTAGCCGCGCCATCCCAAACGCACTTTGCCTTGTCCCTAGCCATGCTAGTTACGTCATGCCAAGCCAAGTGCCCTTGCCTTATCCCTGGCCACGCCATACGCCCATGGCAAACCCCTGGCCCCACATGCAAATCCAAACCAAAACTATCCACGCCATGCCAAACGCACTTTGCCTTGGCCCTAGCCATGCTAGTCACGTCATGCCAATCCAAGTGCCCTTTCCTTGGCCCTGGCCATGCCATACGCCCATGGAGTACCCTTGGCCCCACATGCCATGCCAAAAGAGCACCTATCCAAGCTATCCGCGCCATTCCAAACGCACTCTGCCTTGGCCCTAGCTATGCTAGTGACACCATGCCAAGCCAAACTCCCTTGCCTTAGCCCTAGCGATGACATACATCCATGGAAAACCCTTGGCCCCACATGCCAATCCTAAACACACCCTAGCCGTGCCACCCTGTTGGCCCTCACTACGCGGCTACCAAAATGAAGGCGTGCAACAATCAACGATTTCCCTTCAATCCCAGGAGCAAATCCTAGTCATCCACGGTCACCAGACGACACATGTTAACCTTTGGCCCGAAAACCTAAGTTTGGCCACGCCAAACCATGCCATGCTAATGGTATGCGAACCTTGTCGCGCCACCACGTTGGACCTCACTACGCGGCTACTAAATCAAAGGCATGCAACGATCAACGGTTTCCCTTCCTCTCAAGATGCAAAATCTCGATCGTCGAAGGTCACCAGTCTAGTAAGTTTCCCTAGCTTGACTTGACAAGCCACAACAACATGCTACATGTTTTCCAAAAACATTCGAGACATCAACACAAACTGGGGGATGCTCATTAGGGTTTTGGTTCGGTGGTCTATAGCGTGCGGCATACACAAACGCCCGTTTCAAGATAGTGTAATAAGAATAAGGAGGTTAGTAAATGCAAGAAGCAACGGTGAAACGCTCTTTCATTATGGGACATCAATTCCATCAAATCCCATCAATACCAGGCGTTACCACCTCTTCCCATTTAACTCATCCGTTTTCTTTTCTGAAGAGGCCAGAGTACGTTTCTTCTTGGACTTGTATAAATAGGCTTACCTATTTCCACTAGAGACACGAGTTCTTGGTCAGGAAAAATACCACATTAATAAAGGCAATGCTTGTTAGCTTTCTCAAAGCTTTCACCTTCTGATACAAGTCAAGCACTACTCTTCCAGAATTATTTGGTCTCAACACTATCTTCGTTTCCCTACCTAAACCAACCCTTCTCCTCCACTTTGTGACTGAATCAAGTCTGGAACGGCCATTTCTTGGTTTAGGCCAGACTTGTACAGATTGATCTCTCGAATATAAAAGTACTCCCTTGCAGTACGTTGTTTAGGGTTTAAATTGTTTCTCACTTTCACACGTGCAATTAACGAAATCAGCAGAAACCATTTTCACCTATAAACAATTGCCAACCATAGCGGGAGGTTCGATATTTCGGTTACAATGTCAATTTTTAACCAGCGATCTCGTTATTTGATCCATACGTCAAGATTGTAGTGGAAGGCGATCCACTCCGACTCAGTTACTCGACGGCTCGATTATTAGTCATGACATGATAAGGGACGACTGGGGACTTATTAGAATAAAAATGGCTAAGCATTCTTCTCTTTGCTTCATTTTGGGTTTCATTGCTGGGTGCCTCTTTCTGTCAATTATTTTTGTTTATGCTTCATCGACAGATCAAAATGGACCTGCGCTCTCATTTTTACCTTCTGGTCGGTATTATATTGTTTTTGAGCATATGATATATCTGGTTAGGGATCCATATTGGAGTATATGCACACATCTGTAAACTCTTATTCATTATGCCAAAACCTTTCTTTTGGATTTCTTCAGAGGTATAAAATAGGTTCACATACTGAAAATAACTTCTAACGGTGTCGTGTATTTGTTGGAATCTTGCAACAATGAACAACACGTTAGATGTATCAAAAATAATATGTAAAGAACTAATTCGAGACAGCTCTACCGAAATAACTTGACGAAGGAAGAATCACAGGTTCAACAAGTTTTCCTTAACACATTAGTTCGCGGGTATACTCGAGTTGAGTAATGCTAAACCCCTCACAGCGAAGATGTGTCCAGGATAAGATTGCCTGATATAACTTGAGTTAGCACAACACAAGTTACCCTTTCTTCGAACTCAGCAACGGGGATGGAAGTAAAACGTATGAAGAAAACCTAGAACGAAAGAAGAATTTTCGGTAATCTCAAAAACAGAATTTCAAGTTGTATTTAAAGGAGAAGATACTTGCAAACCAAGTTAGGTTTTGGTTTTTCTTGAAAAACATGTAAAAGGAATTTACCATAAATAAAACTCTTAAGAAATAGTTTTGGAATTAATTTCCTAAAGAAAACTCGCCCAAAAATAAATCCATGTAAAAAACGAACTTGGTGCATGGCATACGCGCACATCGCATTTTACAATTCATACATAAGAGTATGATTATATAGTGGAGCTCCTCTTTAGTTTTCCACAATGTGGGATTAAAGGTTCCACTTCATTCACCCAAAAATGAGTGAGTATCCTTAAACCCTTAGGTCATTAGATCAAACCACACCAAGACCAAAATTTTTTTTTTAATTAAAACTCATTTTCTCCAACAGTATTTTCTAACTATTTGTTGTGGACGACCCTCTACTCCGACTCCAACTCCTACTTCTACACGTGAAAACTGTGAAACTGATGACGATATTGGATATCCCATCTTATCACAACATAAGAAGCCCAATGTTTTTCAAGAGTGGTGAAATCTTAATAAATATTCGTTTACGGAAGCCATGGAAAATAAGATCTAGTGTTGTGGGAATATGCTTGGAAGAAAACGGAAGGCATATGAAAAAAAGAGTCTAGTTATACGAACATGGTTCAGATTCAGATGGCGTCATGCATGGAGCGTTTAGTTTCAGTTAATTACAGTGTACTTGTGGGAGTTGGCCATGCAATGATGAAAGAGATAATTATTACAAAGCAAAAGGACGCCTGCTTTAGTAAACTAAAGATGTTGTCCTAAACGCATTCTCTTCAGTTTGATATAAATTTTAAACCTTCCTTTCAAAGAAGGCATTAGTCACTGCAATTTCTAAGGAATAGTGAACCATAATGTCCCCCCCCCCCTTTTTTTTTTTGAGATATACGTCAGTTACTGTAATTTTTCGTAACTTATTATGTAGAATGGATGGCATGCAGTGATTGTTATGTAAAAAATTGGATAAGTATTTATACTTTTTACTCAGCAAGTTGAGTCTACTCAACTAAATATATATCACAAACACATCTTTTCCCTTGTTTTTGGTTGTACATATATATATATATACAAGCCACTATGCACCGGGATGCATAAGAATGGAAGTTTATGTGCACTCGGAAATATTGTTTTGTGAAGTGTGATTTTTAAGTACTATTTGAGACATTAGCACGAAGCTCACCTTTTTCATTTTCTTCATAAAGTTTGACGAAAGAAAAACTACATTCTCCTAAACACTCCAATGATATTAGCTTCTGCAATTGTATAACAACCAAACTGAAAGAGAACTACCAACGATGTGCCCATTTTGACTTCCATGGGTAAATAGTTGTGTATGGCATCAACGCATATTGTTTTGAACACCCACGGTAACAATTAACTTTTATGTTGGAATGTATTGCCTCTCTATTAGTTGTTGCTGCTGGATAATCGATGATTGATCCTATATTTACCTGCAATGGAAGTAAAAGTCTATAATTTTGAAAATGCACAAAGACCACAGATTAACTATTGTTTACTTAATCTTCAAAACATTTTTTTTAAAACAAATCCTTGATTATTTGATTTAATAGTGATTAATAAAGTTTATCAAACTTATAAAAGAAACGTACGTACCATTGTTTGAGTTTGTCATTGAAACTCTTTACAACCATGTCCAGTTGATGTTCTTTTTAAGTTCTGCTGATGTGAACTCTATTTGTTGAATCTCCTTGAACATTTTCTCGTTCAAAATGATGTTACCATTATTGTTAGTGTTCTTCTGTGAGCACTATCACCCCCTTGTTCGAGTGGACACACCCTTAATGTTTCTATTTTCATTCTTCCCCTCCTCATTATTTCTCTGTAAATTCTTTCCCTATTGGCCGTTGTTTGCATGTTGGATTTCTTATCGTGTTGATCAGTTTGTAAATACCTGTTTTTTTATATACATCTCATTTTCCAAGAAACAAAAAAAAAAAGAAAAAAAAAAGAAAAACAACTGGTAATTATGTTTGTGTATTGTCTTCAAAATGTATAAGTATCTTGTATTGCGTTATCTTGTGATTGTCGATCCTTGATTAAATGATACATTTCCATAGAAGTTTGTTTTTTCACCTGTTAGTCATGTGCGAAACGTGTTTGAAAAGAAGAAGTCCACTCGATCATCTGCTTGTTTCTTTCCATTTTGCAAGAAGGTATCTCTGCAATTTAGCATCCTACATCCCTTGGTGGCTTGGTAGCCTCAACTCTCCTTCTCCTCGCTACCAACTGGTCCTCCAAAGCCATCTAAAGTCCTAGTACGTAGGAGAATTCGGGGGTACTGCCTTCAATGGTTACTTTCTATACATACTTTTGCATTTGTTTCTTGGACAATGCTGCATCTTTTCTTGGATAATCTCCCACAAAGTCCATATTTTTTCTGGTTCCAACAATTGTCAATCTGGTTGGCAGCTTATAAGCTTTTCCAAACCTATCTTTGTAGCCATTCAGGTGGTTTTCCCGACTCATATCTTGTTTTTCAAGTATCGTGAAACCCATACTTTTAATTTATGTACGAATCTATTAACTCTTATTAGTGTTACTTGTTGTACCAATCTGGAATCTCCAAACAATGGCTATTACTTGTTTCTTTTCTTTGAAAAAATTGATTTTTTTTCTCTCCTGATTTGTCTCCTAATCTATAAGGGGCATAATATGATTGCAGCAAAGAACATAAATCTAATATCAATGGATGGTGATGTATATTTTTCAAAAAGAGGTTTTGGTGAGGATTTTATTGAAGCAGAGAAATAGACACATGGCATCACCATAATGGTTTACGCTTTGTGGTTAAACAATGTCATCATATTTTTCCATGTCATCATTGCCAACTCAGCGCAAAAGCCAAAACCAAACTGAACTTGAAAACTTCATTTGGCTTCGCCGTATGCTAACTGAATTGCACATGTACTTTATTGACTTAGCTTGAAGCCATACAAGCACCACTACATATGCTCTAACGCCACCCGATTTTTCTCCTTAATGATATCCCATTGTCTTGCTCGAATTAAGCACTATGCTCGTATTCTAATGAGACCAAGAACTTTAGGACATTGATGATATCTAATGAGAACCATATTTCATACCAGAAATTACTTTATGAGCATATACACCTTACAAAAGTAAGGAAACAAACATGATGATAAAGCCATAAACATCATATTGTCATTTATTTCAACCACAATATGCTTCATCTCAAACTAGAGACTACTTTATAAGAATAAAAACCTCACAAGAATAAGAGAATGATGGTAAACAAGCTACAAACATCACTCCCACTGAATTTCAGATTTAAACACTTGGAATACACTTGATGAAAACCACAATCACAATTCCATTGAAATTCAGATTCACACAATATGGGAACAAACATGATGACAAAACCAAAACATCACTCCCACTGAATTCAGATTCAATCACAACACATACATGCTTATTATCACTTTATATCGCTAGACTAACAAACATTAGATAGTGTTTATGGGAGAAAATCGCCTCTGCCGAATTCGGTAAATTCGATGATGGAGAGACTGGTTTAAACCCCTAAACAAATGTGTTGCACGTGAGCACTTTTGATTCAAGATATCAATCTGTACAACTCTGGCCTAAACCAAGAAGATGGCCGTTCCAGATTTGCTTCGGTGACAAAGTGGAGGAGAAGGGTTGATTTGGGGAGGATATCGAAGAAGGGTGATGAGACCAGAGAGTTCTGGCTAGGTAGTATCTTGACTTGTATCAGAAGCGTAGAAGCTTGCGGAAGCTGGCTAGTGATGGAAGCTTTTGAGAGAGCTTGCAAAGTTGTTGTCTGATAGTATTGTATTTTGCCTGACCAAGACTTGTGTTTTGGCAGAATAGGTGAGACCTATTTATACAAGAGAGATTGAACGTACCCTAGCCTCATTAAGGAGTAGAGTAATGGCGCAAATAAAATAGAGGATGTGGAACCGCTGGGCTTTATGGTGAAAACGTTTTCACCATAAATTTCCTTATTTAATTGACCGTATTCATTCCTTTGCACGCCGTTCTTATTGCGAGCGTAGTGTACGCTGCACGCTGTGACCGCCAAACCAAAACCCCAAGAAAGCATCCCCCAGTTTGTGTTGATGTCTCGAGAGTGGGCGTAAGTGGCAATGCCAAAGTTGCTAGTGAAGCGTTGCGGCATGTTCCAATGGCATGTGCGGGATATCTCGACCGCAAGTTGTACTTTGAGCGCGTATGGCAATGCCAAAGTCGCTTGGTGGAGCATTTGGCATGTGCCAATGGCATGTGCGGAATGCCTTGGCCGCAAGTTACACTTTGAGTGTGAGTGGCAATGCCAAAGTCGCTAATGGAGCATGTGTGGCATGTGCAGAATGCCTTGGAAATTGGATAGCAGGTTGGGGATGAAAGTGGCTAGTGGTAACGTGTTGGCATGTGCCACTGGCACGCACGGCCACCTTGGCCAAGTCGCGGGCGTTACAATTGGGTAGCGGCTTGGAATAGAAAGTGGCTAGTGGTAACGTGTTAGCATGTGCCAATGGCACGCACGGCAACCTTGGCCAAGTTGCGGGCACTACAACTGGGTAGCGGCTTAGAATAGAAAGTGGCTAATGGTAATATGTTGGCATGTGCCAATGGCACGCATGACCACCTAGCCCAAGTTGCGGGCCCTACAACTGGGTAGCGGCTTGGAATAAAAAGTGGCTAGTGGTAACGTGTTGGCATGAGCCAATGGCATGCACGGCCACCTAGGCCAAGTTGCGGGCGCTACAACTGTGTAGCGGCTTAGAATAGAAAGTGGCTAGTGGTAACGTGTTGGCATGTGCCAATGGCACGCACGACCACCTAGGCCAAGTTGCGAGCGCTACAACCGGGTAGCGGCTTAGAATAGAAAGTGGCTAGTGGTAACGTGTTGGCATGTGCCAATGGCACGCACGGACACCTAGGCCAAGTTGCGGGCGCAAAAACTGGGTAGCGGCTTAGAATAGAAAGTGGCTAGTGGTAACGTGTTGGCATGTGCCAATGGAACACACGTCCACCTAGGCCAAGTTACGGGCGCTACAACTGGGTAGCGGCTTGGTTTTGGCATAGTTGCCATGGTGCACAGTATGCGGCTTCGTTTTGGAATTAGGGTTTTGTGTCGAAAACCCTAATCCGGTATTTTGAAAAAATACCCCTATTAATTATTTACATCTGAATTAAATGTTCTCAGTTAATGTGTTGCGGGTAACACTAGGTCATGGGGTTTTACGATCTTACCCCTTGTCTAAAATCCACCATCGACATATAGCAAATCAATAAGCAAGAACAATAACATCATAAACTCAAAACAAAACTCTGTATCATTGCAAATCACCTTTGGGAAGAAAATACGAAATACAATGAGTCTTAATAAGTTTATGACAAATTCTCATATGAAAAGCTTTCACTCATATGACACTTGATTCACATCAAATTTTATAAACACAAAACACCTTTGGGCAAGATCTTTGTTTACAATTTTTGGATGAATCAAAACAAACCACCACAATCACATGTCTTCTCATTAAAACACTTCCACATACCCTCAAATCATCACTTTAGCAACACTTAGTCAAGTAATGGAAGCTACAAACTATAACAAGTTATAATTATTCTATACTGAAAAAATTCAGACTCAATACTTAGAGCAAAACCGCCATCTTGAGAAGTACAAAACTGCCACAAATGTGAATATACCTTTATTGTGATGCATAAACCTTCTTCAATCGCTCCAATACTTGTTGTCCTGATTTTTCAGTCCCACCACATCAAGTATGAAGCACCAAACCACCATATGTGAGAAAACTACATCCTTGGAAAGAAAACAATCCAAAACCCCTACCTTACAATTTCCCTAACTGCTGAATATGTAATAACTAGGGGAAATAAAAGTTCAAAGTTGGAATTTCATCTCCTTAACCTTTATGATTTACCACTAAACATCACAGAAGCTAACTACATGCTGAAATTAGACTTGAAACTAGTACTAGCATACTCAACAACTCACTGAAAAAAGCACCATACGTAGCAAGAATACTACACATAGTTCATATCAAAACAGGTAATTGTACAAGGAAATAGAAACACTCAAGACACTTAAACCTTCACGACTTATTATCAACTTCAATTTCCTCACATTACTTAATGAATGGATGAAAACATATTTTCCTTTATAAAACTTATGAGGATAGAAGTGAGTCCTAGTCATGCGTGCCACATGTCACTCCAACCTTTCCATCATGAGTTTGAGGATATCTAGATATATATAAGTTTTGTAGATGTGAATACGCTGATGATATAAATATTGCAAAAGAAAATGCATATCACAAAGACTTTCTAATAAAAGTTTATAATGGAATTCCTTATGCAAGTTTGTGATCTCACAATAAAAAATGTAGTTGTCTTATTTCAGGGAGTGATCACAGACAACCCTTCTTCTATTTATTACTGAATTTCATTGGAAAATTTTTTGCTTCAGCTTTCTCCATCATCTCACCTTCTAAATTTTTTTTGTTGCTAAAACAATTTTTCTATTATAGATACCGAAAACTAGACAAGTTTCATGGACATTTATAATAGAGAATAGATACTGAGAATTACACAAGTTTCATGGTAATTTGTAACATAGAATAGAATGACCTTTTCATTATTAAAACATACACCAAAACATTCTTATGACAATTATAGGTTAATAAAAACACGTAACACTTGCTAATCTTCTCATGCTCACACATATCTCATTTACTGGCATGACAATTGCACATAAGTCATAACAGTGACACAAAAACATGCATAACAACATGACGGAGTGTAATAAGCCAGGGCTCTACGTCGCAGGGACTGGCTTAGCAAGGGGCTAACCCGGACTATAGCTCGTCCCTTAATTTGATAAGAAAAAAATTCAGTACATATAGTTTGTTGATTTTTCGTGTTAGCCCAGTGATTTAACAGTAGCAGGGAGACTCCACTTCAAACCGACTATAATCCTCGACTGTAAACATTAACCGATCTAATCTAGGCTGTTTCTCAACACAAAAATGACAACTACTTAAAATATTAAACTTAATGAAGTACACATATGTGTAGTAAAAGTAAAGCTAAACGAGGATCGTTTTTCCCGGATCGAGATTATGGCAAAAGTAAAGGTAACTTCATGAAGGATCATTTATGCTAGCAATCCACAACGCACAGTTACTGAACCAAACGAGGTTCAATCAGCACCCGCAGTTCCTACTGGAAACAGAAGAGATCGAGATCAAGTTCATGACAGAGCCCCAGATCTGAATAATCGGAGAAGCGAAAAATGACCGATAATTGAAAACGAATAGATGGATGTTGACTCCATACCTGATGGAGGAAACCCGCGAGCTCGAGTAAACAGAGAACTGGAGTTCAGAAGCCCATCAAGGCGGTATGACGACAGAGCTAATCTACGAGATGGACGAAACGCAACCCCTAGTACCGAGGAAGATCTGTTGCGCCAACAGCTGCTTGAGGTGAAGAAATAAAATGCTATCCTGAGACAAGAATGTGTGACCTAGCCAGTCTCGACCAAGAACTTTTGCTCTGAACCGTCAAGATCGATTGACAAATTTTGAACGTGACAAAAGGGGTAGATCTCTGTGGGAACGCTTCGAAAACCGGGTTAACCTGCATGATGCTTACCGGTCCAGAGAAGTAATCGATCTGGATGAATCAGAGAAAACTCCAACGAGACACAACCAGGTGGTCACTTAAGAGCTACCCAGACGGAGTCGCGTACGTGACCAGAAAGCAGATATCCGTGTGCAGCCAGCTACAACTCAGCAGAGTACCGCCAGAACCACCGCCCGCTCAAAATGCCCCAGAGATGACGAAGACGTGGAACAAGATCGTTACGACGAGAGAAAACTTTCGGAGCGAACCTGAATCAGAAGCAAATTTATAGATCGTGAAAGAAGGAGAGTAAGATCAAGAGTCGAAGTTCCAGATGAACCGGATTATGAGCAGGAAGACATTTCTTCTGATGGCTATGTGAACACAATAACAGATGCTCGTCTTTGCAAGATGATCGAGAAAGTGATGTCGAAAAAGCGCTCAAGGGAGGAAAAGATTGACATGATGCATCGAGCCGCTGGAGCTCCGTTCAAACGGAATATATCAGAGAATTCCGTCCGCTAATAAATTTTCATGTTCCCAAACTGCCAGAATTCGATGAGAAAACAGATGATCCAGATCAGCATGTTTTACACTACAAAACTGCTATGACTTTGCGGCAGCACAATGATGAATTTATGTGCAAGATGTTACCGTAGTCACTGACTGGCGGATCAATTACGTGGTTCAATCAGCTCCGGACACGGTCGATCGGGACTTACCACAAGCTGGTGGAAAAATATATCTCAAACTAAAAACACAACAGACGTGATCGAAAGGGATGTCACTCATTGTTCCTACTGGTTATTTGGAAAGAGACATTCTTCAAGCAAGAGTTGGCCGATGTCGATGGAGAGAATGATCAAGTCGCCATCAAGGCTTACAAACATGCGTACCAATATGATCAAATAGGTGTGTACGGTTCCTTAGTCAAGAGACCACCAAGGACTTTGGAAGAACTATATGATCGAGCAGAAGAATAATCTTGAGTTGAGGATGATTCTAAAGCTTGAGAGACAAGAGAAGATAACCGATCATCCAACCGTCAAAACGATGGGAAGAAAGACAAATCGAAGAACCGCTCAAGTGTACAACACAAAGATCAAGGTAAAGTTTGAGAGAAATCTCATGGGGAGAGAATGGAAACTGGATATCAAAAATATCATGAAATGAAGCTGACACCATTAAACATACGTCTTGCAGAGTTGTATGAAAAAATAAGCAAGGATTTGAGTTCCCCATGACCTTTGCCAGTGGATACACGTGATAAACGTGTGTTGATGGTGGGTTTTAGCTTAGGTTAAAATCGTAAAACACTAAACCCTAGGAGACAGTGATGTCACAACATTTAAAGTAATAAGCATTTACTAGGCACATTTACTGAAACCTTTAATGTGTCTCTAAAATAATTACCGGGGTATCTTTTTCAAATTAGGGTTACGACAAGCCAAACCCTAATTCCCACGTGTGCAAATGGCAAATCATGTCAGCCACACCAACCGCGCCAAAGCATGCCAACCATGCTAGCCGCACCTCTGTGCCAATGGAAAATCATGCCAGCCACACCAACCGCGCCAAAGCATGCCAACCATGCTAGCCGCACCTCTGTGCCAATGGCAAATAATACCAGCCACACCGACCGCGCCAAAGCATGCCAACCAAGTTATCCGCACCTCTGTGCCATTGGAAAATCATGCCAGCCACACCAACCGCGCCAAAGCATACCAACCATGCTAGCCGCACCTCTGTGCTAATGGCAAAATCATGCTAGCCACACCAACCGCGCCAAATCATGCCAACCATGCTAGCCGCACATTCGTGCCAATGGAAAACCACGCTAGCCACACCTACCGCGCCATGCCAAATGTACCTCGCCATGGCCCCATGTCGCGCCGCCATATTGGCCTTCACTACACGGCTATCAAAACGAAGGCGTGCAACAATCAACGGTTGCCCTCCAATCCCAGGAGTAAATCCTGGCCGTCCAAATGACCTTTGACCCCAAAACCATAGCTTTGGTCACGCACCTATCCCAAGCTAGTCATGCCATGCGCCTATGGCAAACCCTTGGCCCCAGCCAAAACCGCACCTAGCCAAGCTAGCCGCGCCATAGCAAACGCACTTTGCCTTGGCTCTAGCTATGCTAGTCACACCATGTCAAGCCAAGCGCCCTTGCCTTGTCCCTAGACATGCCATACGTCCATGGAAAACCCTTGGCCCCACATGCCAAGCCAAACCAAACCTAGCCAAGCTAGCCGCACCATGCTAAACGCACTTTTCCTTGGCCCTAGCCATGCTAGTCACGTCATGCCAAGCCAAGTACCCTTTCCTTGGCCCTGGCCACGCCATATGCGCATGGCAAACCCTTGTCGCCACATGCCAAGCAAAAGAAAACCTAGCCAATCTAGCCGCGCCATGCCAAACGCACTTTGCCTTGGCCCTAGCCATGCTAGTTACGTCATGCCAAGCCAAGTGCCCTTGCCTTATCCCTGGCCACGCCATACGCCCATGGCAAACCCTTGGCCCCACATGCAAAGCCAAACCAAAAATAGCCACGCCATGCCAAACGCACTTTGCCTTGGCCCTAGCCATGCTAGTCACGTCATGCCAATCCAAGTGCCCTTTCCTTGGACCTGGCCATGCCATACGCCCATGGAGTACCCTTGGCCCCACATGCCATGCCAAAAGAGCACCTAGCCAAGCTATCCGCGCCATTCCAAATGCACTCTGCCTTGGCCCTAGCTACGCTAGTAACACCATGCCAAGCCAAACTCCCTTGCCTTGGCCCTAGCGATGACATACGTCCATGGAAAACCCATGGCCCCACATGCCAATCCTAAACACACCCTAGCCGCGCCACCCTGTTGGCCCTCACTACGCGGTTACCAAAATGAAGGCGTGCAACAATCAACGGTTTCCCTTCAATCCCAAGAGCAAATCCTAGTCATCCACGGTCACCAGACGACACATGTTAACCTTTGGCCCGAAAACCTAAGTTTGGCCACGCCAAACCATGCCATGCTAATGGTATGCCAACCTAGTCGCGCCACCACGTTGGACCTCACTACGCGGCTACTAAATCAAAGGCGTGCAATGATCAACGGTTTCCCTTCCTCTCAAGATGCAAAATCTCGATCGTCGAAGGTCACCAGGCTAGCAAGTTTCCCTAGCTTGACTTGAAAAGCCACAACAACATGCTACATGTTTTCCAAAAACATTCGAGACATCAACACAAACTGGGGGATGCTCATTAGGGTTTTGGTTCGGTGGTCTATAGAGTGCGGCATACACAAACGCCCGTTTCAAGATAGTGTAATAAGAATAAGGCGGTTAGTAAATACAAGAAACAACGGTGAAACGCTCTTTCATTATGGGACATCAATTCCATCAAATCCCATCAATACCAGGCGTTACCACCTCTTCCCATTTAACTCATCCGTTTTCTTTTCTGAAGAGGCCATAGTACGTTTCTTCTTGGACTTGTATAAATAGGCTTACCTATTTCCACTAGAGACACGAGTTCTTGGTCAGGAAAAATACCACATTAATAAAGGCAACGCTTGTTAGCTTTCTCAAAGCTTTCACCTTCTGATACAAGTCAAGCACTACTCTTCCAGAATTATTTGGTCTCAACACTATCTTCGTTTCCCTACCTAAACCAACCCTTCTCCTCCACTTTGTGACTGAATCAAGTCTGGAACGGCCATTTCTTGGTTTAGGCCAGACTTGTACAGATTGATCTCTCGAATATAAAAGTACTCCCTTGCAGTACGTTGTTTAGGGTTTAAATTGTTTCTCACTTTCACACGTGCAATTAACGAAATCAGCAGAAACCATTTTCACCTATAAACAATTGCCGACCATAGCGGGAGGTTCGATATTTCGGTTACAATGTCAATTTTTAACCAGCGATCTCGTTATTTGATCCATACGTCAAGATTGTAGTGGAAGGCGATCCACTCCGACTCAGTTAATCGACGGCTCGATTATCAGTCATGACACGACAAGGGAAGACTGGGGACTTATTAGAATAAAAATGGCTAAGCATTCTTCTCTTTGCTTCATTTTGGGTTTCATTGTTGGGTGCCTCTTTCTGTCAATTATTTTTGTTTATGCTTCATCGACATATCAAAATGGACCTGCGCTCTCATTTTTACCTTCTGGTCGTTATTATATTGTTTTTGAGCATATGATATATCTGGTTAGGGATCCATGTTGGAGTATATGCACACATCTGTAAACTCTTATTCATTATGCCAAAACCTTTCTTTTGGATTTCTTCAGAGGTATAGAATAGGTTCACATACTGAAAATAACTTCTAACGGTGTCGTGTATTTGTTGGAATCTTGCAACAATGAACAACACGTTAGATGTATCAAAAATAATATGTAAAGAACTAATTCGAGACAACTCTACCGAAATAACTTGACGAAGGAAGAATCACAGGTTCAACAAGTTTTCCTTAACACATTATTTCGCGGGTATACTCGAGTTGAGTAATGCTAAACCCCTCACAGCGAAGATGTGTCCAGGATAAGACTGCCTGATATAACTTGAGTTAGCACAACACAAGTTACCCTTTCTTCGAACTCAGCAACGGGGATGGAAGTAAAACGTATGAAGAAAACCTAGAACGAAAGAAGAATTTTCGGTAATCTCAAAAACAGAATTTCAAGTTGTATTTAAAGGAGAAGATACTTGCAAACCAAGTTAGGTTTTGGTTTTTCTTGAAAAACATGTAAAAGGAATTTACCATAAATAAAACTCTTAAGAAATAGTTTTGGAATTAATTTCCTAAAGAAAACTCGCCCAAAAATAAATCCATGTAAAAAACGAACTTGGTGCATGGCATACGCGCACATCGCATTTTACAATTCATACATAAGATTATGATTATATAGTGGAGCTCCTCTTTAGTTTTCCACAATGTGGGATTAAAGGTTCCATTTCATTCACCCAAAAATGAGTGAGTATCCTTAGACCCTTAGGTCATTAGATCAAACCACACCAAGACCAAAAAAAAATTTTTTAATTAAAACTCATTTTCTCCAACAGTATTTTCTAACTATTTGTTGTGGACGACCCTCTACTCCGACTCCAACTCCTACTTCTACACGTGACAACTGTGAAACTGATGATGACATTGGATATCCCATCTTATCACAACATAAGAAGCCCAATGTTTTTCAAGAGTGGTGAAATCTTAATAAATATTCGTTTACGGAAGCCATGGAAAATAAGATCTAGTGTTGTGGGAATATGCTTGGAAGAAAACGGAAGGCATCTGAAAAAAAGAGTCTAGCGTTTAGTTTCAGTTAATTACAGTGTACTTGTGGCAGATGGCCATGCAATGATGAAAGAGATAATTATTAAAAAGCAAAAGGACGCCTGCTTTAGTAAACTAAAGATGTTGTCCTAAACGCATTCTCTTCAGTTTGATATAAATTTTAAACCTTCCTTTCAAAGAAGGCGTTAGTCACTGCAATTTCTAAGGAATAGTGAACCATAATGTCCCCCCCCCCCCTTTTTTTTTTTGAGATATACGTCAGTTACTGTAATTTTTCGTAACTTATTATGTAGAATGGATGGCATGCAGTGATTGTTATGTAAAAAATTGGATAAGTATTTATACTTTTTACTAAGCAAGTTGAGTCTACTCAACTAAATGTATATCACAAACACATCTTTTCCCTTGTTTTTGGTTGTACATATATATATATATATATACAAGCCACTATGCACCGGGATGCATAAGAATGGAAGTTTATGTGCACTCTGAAATCTTGTTTTGTGAAGTACTATTTGAGCCATTAGCACGATGCTCACCTTTTTCATTTTCTTCATAAAGTTTGACGAAAGAAAAACTACATTCTCCTAAACACTCCAATGATATTAGCTTCTGCAATTGTATAACAACCAAACTGAAAGAGAACTACCAACGATGTGCCCATTTTGACTTCCATGGGTAAATAGCTGTGTATGGCATCAACGCATATTGTTTTGAACACCCACGGTAACAATTAACTTTTATGTTGGAATGTATTGCCTCTCTATTAGTTGTTGCTGCTGGATAATCGATGATTGATCCTATATTTACCTGCAATGGAAGTAAAAGTCTATAATTTTGAAAATGAACAAAGACCACAGATTAACTATTGTTTACTTAATCTTCAAAACATTTTTTTTAAACAAATCCTTGATTATTTGATTTAATAGTGATTAATAAAGTTTATCAAACTTATAAAAGAAACGTACGTACCATTGTTTGAGTTTGTCATTGAAACTCTTTACAACCATGTTCAGTTGATGTTCTTTTTAAGTTCTGCTGATGTGAACTCTATTTGTTGAATCTCCTAGAACATTTTCTCGTACAAAATGATGTTACCATTATTGTTAGTGTTCTTCTGTGAGCACTATCACCCCCTTGTTCGAGTTGACACACCCTTAATGTTTCTATTTTCATTCTTCCCCTCCTCATTATTTCTCTGTAAATTCTTTCCCTATTGGCCGTTGTTTGCATGTTGGATTTCTTATCGTGTTGATCAGTTTGTAAATACCTGTTTTTTTTATATACATCTCATTTTCCAAGAAACAAAAAAAAAAAAAAAAAAAAAACAACTGGTAATTATGTTTGTGTATTATCTTCAAAATGTATAAGTATCTTGTATTGCGTTATCTTGTGATTGTCGATCCTTGATTAAATGATACATTTCCATAGAAGTTTGTTTTTTCACTTGTTAGTCGTGTGCAAAACGTGTTTGAAAAGAAGAAGTCCACTCGATCATCTGCTTGTTTCTTTCCCTTTTGCAAGAAGGTATCTCTGCAATTTAGCATCCTACATCCCTTGGTGGCTTGGTAGCCTCAACTCTCCTTATCCTCGCTACCAACTGGTCCTCCAAAGCCATCTAAAGTCCTAGTACGTAGGAGAATTTGGGGGTACTGCCTTCAATGGTTACTTTCTATACATACTTTTGCATTTGTTTCTTGGACAATGCTGCATCTTTTCTTGGATAATCTCCCACAAAGTCCATATTTTTTATGGTTCCAACGATTGTCAATCTGGTTGCCAGCTTATAAGCTTTTCCAAACCTATCTTTGTAGCCATTCAGGTGGTTTTCCCGACTCATATCTTGTTTTTCAAGTATCGTGAAACCCATACTTTTAATTTATGTACGAATCTATTAACTCTTATTAGTGTTACTTGTTGTACCAATCTGGAATCTCCAAACAATGGCTATTACTTGTTTCTTTTCTTTGAAAAAATTGATTTTTTTTTTCTCTCCTGATTTGTCTCCTAATCTATAAGGGGCATAATATGATTGCAGCAAAGAACATAAATCTAATATCAATGGATGGTGATGTATATTTTTCAAAAAGAGGTTTTGGTGAGGATTTTATTGAAGCAGAGAAATAGACACATGGCATCACCATAATGGTTCTGCTTTGTGGTTAAACAATGTCATCATATTTTTCCATGTCATCATTGCCAACTCAGCGCAAAAGCCAAAACCAAACTGAACTTGAAAACTTCATTTGGCTTCGCCGTATGCTAACTGAATTGCACATGTAACTTTATTGACTTAGCTTGAAGCCATACAAGCAGCACTACATATGCTCTAACGCCACCCGCTTTTTCTCCTTAATGATATCCCATTGTCTTGCTCGAATTAAACACTATGCTCGTATTCTAATGAGACCAAGAACTTTAGGACATTGATGATATCGAATGAGAACCATATTTCATACCAGAAATTACTTTATGAGCATATACACCTTACAAAAGTAAGGAAAATAACATGATGATAAAGCCATAAACATCATATTCTCATTTATTTCAACCACAATATGCTTCATCTCAAACTAGAGACTACTTTATAAGTATAAAAACCTCACAAGAATAAGAGAATGATGGTAAACAAGCTACAAACATCACTCCCACTGAATTTCAGATTTAAACACTTGGAATAAACTTGATGAAAATCACAATCACAATTCCCCTGAAATTCAGATTCACACAATATGGGAACAAACATGATGACAAAACCAAAACATCACTCCCACTGAATTCAGATTCAATCACAACACATACATGCTTATTATCACTTTATATCGCTAGACTAACAAACATTAGATAGTGTTTATGGGAGAAAATCGCCTCTGCCGAATTCGGTAAATTCGATGATGGAGAGACTGGTTTAAACCCCTAAACAAATGTGTTGCACGTGAGCACTTTTGATTCAAGATATCAATCTGTACAACTCTGGCCTAAACCAAGAAGATGGCCGTTCCAGATTTGCTTCGGTCACAAAGTGGAGGAGAAGGGTTGATTTGGGGAGGATAGCGAAGAAGGGTGATGAGACCAGAGAGTTCTGGCTAGGTAGTATCTTGACTTGTATCAGAAGCGTAGAATCTTGCGGAAGCTGGCTAGTGATGGAAGCTTTTGAGAGAGCTTGCAAAGTTGTTGTCTGATAGTATTGTATTTTGCCTGACCAAGACTTGTGTTTTGGCAGAATAGGTGAGACCTATTTATACAAGAGAGATTGAAAGTACCCTGGCCTCATTAAGGAGTAGAGTAATGGCGCAAATTAAATAGAGGAGGTGGAACCGCTGGGCTTTATGGTGAAAACGTTTTCACCATAAATTTCCTTATTTAATTGATCGTATTCATTACTTTGCACGCCGTTCTTATTGCGAGCGTAGTGTACGCTGCACGCTGTGACCGCCAAACCAAAACCCCAAGAAAGCATCCCCAGTTTGTGTTGATGTCTCGAGAGTGGGCGCAAGTGGCAATGCCAAAGTTGCTAGTGAAGCATTGCTGCATGTGCCAATGGCATGTGCGGGATATATCGACTGCAAGTTGTACTTTGAGCGCGGATGGCAATGCCAAAGTCGCTTGGTGGAGCATTTGGCATGTGCGGAATGCCTTGGCCGTAAGTTACACTTTGAGTGTGAGTAGCAATGCCAAAGTCGCTAGTGGAGCATGTGTGGCATGTGCCAATGGCATGTGCGGAATGCCTTGGAAATTGGCTAGCAGGTTGGGGATGTAAGTGGCTAGTGGTAACGTGTTGGCATGTGCCAATGGCATGCACGGCCACCTTGGCCAAGTCGCGGGCGTTACAATTGGGTAGCGGCTTGGAATAGAAAGTGGCTAGTGGTAACGTTTTTGCATGTACCAATGGCACGCACGGCAACCTTGGCCAAGTTGCGGGCACTACAACTGGGTAGCGGCTTATAATAGAAAGTAGCTAGTGGTAATGTGTTGGCATGTGCCAATGGCATGCACGGCCACCTAGGCCAAGTTGCGGGCACTACAACTGGGTAGCGGCTTAGAATAGAAAGTGGCTAGTGGGAACGTGTTGGCATGTGCCAATGGCACGCAAGGCCACCTAGGCCAAGTTGCGGGCGCTACAACCGGGTAGCGGCTTAGAATAGAAAGTGGCTAGTGGTAACGTGTTGGCATGTGCCAATGGCACGCATGGACACCTAGGCCAAGTTGCGGGCGCTACAACTGGGTAGCGGCTTAGAATAGAAAGTGGCTAGTGGTAACATGTTGGAATGTGCTAATGGAACGCACGTCCGCCTAGGCCAAGTTGCGGGCGCTACAACTGGGTAGCGGCTTGGTTTTGGCATAGTTGCCATGGTGCGCAGTATGCGGCTTCGTTTTGGAATTAGGGTTTTGTGTCGAAAACCCTAATCCGGTATTTTGAAAAAATACCCCTATTAATTATTTACATCTGAATTAAATGTTCTCAGTTAATGTGTTGCGGGTAACACTAGGTCATGGGGTTTTACGATCTTACCCCTTGTCTAAAATCCACCATCGACATATATCAAATTAATAAGCAAGAACAATAACATCATAAACTCAAAACAAAACTTCGTATCATCGCAAATCATCTTTGGGAAGAAAATACAAAATACAATGAGTCTTAATAAGTTTATGACAAATTCTCATATGAAAAGCTTTCACTCATATGACACTTGATTCACATCAAATTTTATAAACACAAAACACCTTTGGGCAAGATCTTTGTTTACAATTTTTGGATGAATCAAAACAAACCACCACAATCACATGTATTCTCATTAAAACACTTCCACATACCCTCAAATCATCACTTTAGCAACACTTAGTCAAGTAATGGAAGCTACAAACTATTACAAGTTATAATTCTTATATACTGAAAAAATTCAGACTCAATACTTAGAGCAAAACCGCCATCTTGAGAAGTACAAAACTGCCACAAATGTGAATATACCATTATTGTGATGCATAAAGCTTCTTCAATCGCTCCAATACTTGTTGTCCTGATTTTTCAGTCCCACCACATCAAATATGAAGTACCAAACCACCATATGTGAGAAAACTACATCCTTGGAAAGAAAACAATCCAAAACCCCTACCTTACAATTACCCTAACTGCTGAATATGTAATAACTAGGGGAAATAGAAGTTCAAAGTTGGAATTTCATCTCCTTAACCTTTATGCTTTACCACTAAACATCAAAGAAGGTAACTACATGCTGAAATTAAACTTGAAACTAGTACTAGCATACTCAACAACTCATTGAAAAAAGCACCATACGTAGCAAGAATACTACACATAGTTCATATCAAAACAGGTAATTTTACAAGGAAACAGAAACACTCAAGACACTTAAACCTTCACGACTTATTATCAACTTCAATTTCCTCACATTACTTAATGAATGGATGAAAACATATTTTCCTTTATAAAACTTATGAGGATAGAAGTGAGTCCTAGTCATGCTTGCCACATGTCACTCCAACCTTTCCATCATGAGTTTGAGGATATCTAGATATATATAAGTTTTGTAGATGTGAATACGCTGATGATATAAATATTGCAAAAGAAAATGCATATCACAAAGACTTTCTAAGTTTATAATGGAATTCCTTATGCAAGTTTGTGATCTCACAATAAAAAATGTAGTTGTCTTATTTCAGGGAGTGATCACAGACAACCCTTCTTCTATTTATTACTGAATTTCATTGGAAATTTTTTTGCTTCAGCTTTCTCCATCATTTCACCTTCTAAATTTTTTTTGTTGCTAAAACAATTTTTCTATTATAGATACCGAAAACTAGACAAGTTTCATGGACATTTATAATAGAGAATACATACCGAGAATTACACAAGTTTCATGGTAATTTGTAACATAGAATAGAATGATCTTTTCATTATTAAAACATACACCAAAACATTCTTATGACAATTATAGGTTAAGAAAAACACGTAACACTTGCTAATCTTCTCATGCTCACACATATCTCATTTACTGGCATGAGAATTGCACATAAGTCATAACGGTGACACAAAAACATGCATAACAACATGACGGAGTGTAATAAGCCAGGGATCTACGTCGCAGGGACTGGCTTAGCAAGGGGCTAACCCGGACTATAGCTCGTCCCTTAATTTGATAAGAAAAAAATTCAGTACATATAGTTTGTTGATTTTTCGTGTTAGTGATGATTTAACGAGATGGGGAGACTCCACTTCAAACCGACTATAATCCTCGACTGTAAACATTAACTGATCCAATCTAGGCTGTTTCTCAACGCAAAAACGACAACTACTTAAAATATTAAACTTAATGAAGTACACATACGTGTAGTAAAAGTAAAGCTAAACGAGGATCGTTTTTCCCGGATCGAGATTATGGCAAAAGTAAAGGTAACTTCATGAAGGATCATTTATGCTAGCAATCCACAACGCACAGTTACTGAACCAAACGAGGTTCAATCAGCACCCGCAGTTCCTACTGGAAACAGAAGAGATCGAGATCAAGTTCATGACAGAGCCCCAGATCCGAATAATCGGAGAAGCGAAAAATGACCGATAATTGAAAACGAATAGATGGATGTTGACTCCATACCTGATGGAGGAAACCCGCGAGCTCGAGTAAACAGAGAACTGGAGTTCAGCAGCCCATCAAGGCGGAATGACGACAGAGATGATCTATGAGATGGATGAAACGCAACCCCTAGTACCGAGGAAGATCTGTTGCGCCAGCAGATGCTTAAGGTGGAGAAAGAAAATGCTATCCTGAGACAAGAATGTGTGAGCTAGCCAGTCTCGACCAAGAACCTTTTCTCTGAACCGTCAAGATCGATTGACAAATTTTGAACGTGACAAAAGGGGTAGATCTCTGTGGGAACGCCTCGAAAACCGGGTTAACCTGCATGCTGCTTACCGGTCCAGAGAAGTAATCAATCTGGATGAATCAGAGAAAACTCCAACGAGACACAACCAGGTGGTCACTTAAGAGCTACCCAGACGGAGTCGCGTACGTGACCAGAAAGCAGATGTCCGTGTGCAGCCAGCTACAACTCAGCAGAGTACCGCCAGAACCACCGCCCGCTCAAAATGCCCCAGAGATGACGAAGACGTGGAACAAGATCGTTACGACGAGAGAAAACTTTCGGAGCGAACCTGAATCAGAAGCAAATTTACAGATCGTGAAAGAAGGAGAGTAAGATCAAGAGTCGAAGTTCCAGAAGAACCGGATTATGAGCAGGAAGACATTTCTTCTGATGGCTACGTGAACACAATAACAGATGCTCGTCTTTGCAATATGATCGAGAAAGTGATGTCGAAAAAGCGCTCAAGAGAGGAAAAGATGGACATGATGCATCGAGCCGCTGGACCTCCGTTCAAACAGAATATATCAGAGAATTCTGTCCGCTAATAAATTTTCATGTTCCCAAACTGCCAGAATTCGATGAGAAAACAGATGATACAGATCAGCATGTTTTACACTCTGGCTGCTATGACTTTGCGGCAGCACAATGATGAATTTATGTGCAAGATGTTACCGTAGTCACTGACTGGCGGATCAATTACGTGGTTCAATCAGCTCCGGGCACGGTCGATCGGGACTTACCACAAGATGGTGGGAAAATATATCTCAAACTAAAAACACAACAGACGTGATCGAAAGGGATGTCACTCATTGTTCCTACTGGTTATTTGGAAAGAGAAATTCTTCAAGCAAGAGTTGGCCGATGTCGATGGAGAGAATGATCAAGTCGCCATCAAGGCTTACAAACATGCGTACCAATATGATCAAAAAGGTGTATACGGTTCCTTGGTCAAGAGACCACCAAGGACTTTGGAAGAACTATATGATCGAGCAGAAGAATAATCTTGAGTTGAGGATGATTCTAAAGCTCGAGAGACAAGAGAGGATAACCGATCATCCAACCGTCAAAACGATGGGAAGAAATACAAATCGAAGAACCGCTCGAGTGGACAACACAAAGACCAAGGTAAAGTTTGAAAGAAAGCTCATGGGGAGCGAATGGAAACTGGATATCAAAAATATCATGAAATGAAGCTGACACCATTAAACATACGTCTTGCAGAGTTGAATGAATAAATAAGCAAGGATTTGAGTTCCCCACGACCTTTGCCAGTGGATACACGTGATAAACGTGTGTTGATGGTGGGTTTTAGCTTAGGTTAAAATCGTAAAACACTAAACCCTAGGAGACAATGATGTCACAACATTTAAAGTAATAAGCATTTACTAGGCACATTTACTGAAACCTTTAATATGTCTCTAAAATAATTACCGGGGTATATTTTTCAAATTAGGGTTACGACAAGCCAAACCCTAATTCCCACGTGTGCAAATGGAAAATCATGTCAGCCACACCAACCGCGCCAAAGCATGCCAACCATGCTAGCCGCACCTCTGTGCCAATGGAAAATCATGCCAGCCACACCAACCGCGCCAAAGCATGCCAACCATGCTAGCCGCACCTCTGTGCCAATGGAAAATCATGCCAGCCACACCGACCGCGCCAAAGCATACCAACCAAGTTAGCCGCACCTCTGTGCAATTGGAAAATCATGCCAGCCACACCAACCGCGCCAAAGCATACCAACCATGCTAGCCGCACCTCTGTGCTAATGGCAAAATCATGCTAGCCACACCAACCGCGCCAAATCATGCCAACCATGCTAGCCGCACATTCGTGCCAATGGAAAACCACGCCAGCCACACCTACCGTGCCATGCCAAATGCACCTCGCCATAGCCCCATGCCGCGCCACCATATTGTCCTTCACTACACGGCTATCAAAACGAAGGCGTGCAACAATCAACGGTTTCCTTCCAATCCCAGGAGTAAATCCTGGCCGTCCAAATGACCTTTGCCCCCACAACCATAGCTTTGGTCACGCACCTATCCCAAGCTAGTCATGCCATGCGCCTATGGCAAACCCTTGGCCCCAGCCAAAACCGCACTTAGCCAAGCTAGCCTCGCCATACCAAACGCACTTTGCCTTGGCTCTAGCTATGCTAGTCACACCATGTCAAGCCAAGCGCCCTTGCCTTGGCCCTAGACATGCCATACGTCCATGGAAAACCCTTGGCCCCACATGCCAAGCCAAACCAAACCTAGCCAAGCTAGCCGCACCATGCCAAACACACTTTGCCTTGGCCCTAGCCATGCTAGTCACGTCATGCCAAGCGAAGTACCCTTTCCTTGGCCCTGGCCACGCCATATGCGCATGGAAAACCCTTGTCCCCACATGCCAAGCAAAAGAAAACCTAGCCAAGCTAGCCGCGCCATGCCAAACGCACTTTGCCTTGGCCCTAGCCATGCTAGTTACGTCATGCCAAGCCAAATGCCCTTGCCTTATCCCTGGCCACGCCATACGCCCATGGCAAACCCTTGGCCCCACATGCAAAGCCAAACCAAAACTAGCCACGCCATGCCAAACGCACTTTGCCTTGTCCCTAGCCATGCTAGTCACGTCATGCCAATCCAAGTGCCCTTTCCTTGGCCCTGGCCATGCCATACGCCCATGGAGTACCCTTGGCCCCACATGCCATGCCAAAATAGCAACTAGCCAAGCTATCCGCGCCATTCCAAACGCACTCTACCTTGGCCCTAGCTACGCTAGTGACACCATGCCAAGACAAACTCCCTTCCCTTGGCCCTAGCGATGCCATACATCCATGGCAAACCCTTGGCCCCACATGCCAATCCTAAACACACCCTAGCCGCGCCACCCTGTTGGCCCTCACTACGCGGCTACCAAAATGAAGGTGTGCAACAATCAACGGTTTCCCTTCAATCCCAGGAGCAAATCCTAGTCATCCACGGTCACTAGACGACACATGTTAACCTTTGGCCCGAAAACCAAAGTTTGGCCACGCCAAACCATGCCATGCTAATGGTATGCCAACCTAGTCGCGCCACTACATTGGCCCTCACTACGCGGCTACTAAATCAAAGGCGTGCAATGATCAACGGTTTCCCTTCCTCTCAAGATGCAAAATCTCGATCGTCGAAGGTCACCAGGCTAGCAAGTTTCCCTATCCTGACTTGACAAGCCACAACAACATGCTACATGTTTTCCAAAAACATTCGAGACATCAACACAAACTGGGGGATGCTCATTAGGGTTTTGGTTCGGTGGTCTATAGCGTGCGGCATACACAAACGCCCGTTTCAAGATAGTGTAATAAGAATAAGGCGGTTAGTAAATGCAAGAAGCAACGGTGAAACGCTCTTTCATTATGGGACATCAATTCCATCAAATCCCATCAATACCAGGCGTTACCACCTCTTCCCATTTAACTCATCCGTTTTCTTTTCTGAAGAGGCCGGAGTACCTTTCTTCTTGGACTTGTATAAATAGGCTTACCTATTTCCACCAGAGACACGAGTTCTTGGTCAGGAAAAATACCACATTAAGAAAGGAAACGCTTGTTAGATTTCTCAAAGCTTTCACCTTCTGATACAAGTCAAGCACTACTCTTTCAGAATTATTTGGTCTCAACACTCTCTTCGTTTCCCTCCCTAAACCAACCCTTCTCCTCCACTCTATGACTGAATCAAGTCTGGAATGACCATTTCTTGGTTTAGGCCAGACTTGTACAGATTGATCTCTCGAATATAAAAGTACTCCCTTGCAGTACGTTGTTTAGGATTTAAATTGTTTCTCACTTTCACACGTGCAATTAACGAAATCAGCAGAAACCATTTTCACCTATAAACAATTGCTGACCATAGCGGGAGGTTCGATATTTCGGTTACAATGTCAATTTTTAACCAGCGATCTCGTTCTTTGATCCATACGTCAAGATTGTAGTGGAAGGAGATCCACTCTGACTTAGTTACTCGACGGCTTGATTATCAGTCATGACACGACAAGGGACGACTGGGGACTTCTTAGAGGCTAGAAGCAAAATGATCCACCCAAGAATTAACGACGCAGTTATCAGAGGACTCAGCAACGACTCGAAAGACTGGGGCCTTCCCATGACCATGTTTCTCAAAAAAAAAAAACTTAGTCCTCCACCCGGAAAGTTTATTCTCATCAGAAGACCTGAGAAACCGAGTAAGTCTTATCTAGACAAAATTACGTGGTTTGCTTTTTTCAAGTTCTGATAAAACCTATAGCCATGTTTCATCCCATGTCATCTACCAACACACGATTCCATGGTTTCCCTGGGATGTCTACGTCACCTCCATCCATAGCCAAAGACAATTCAATTTTAAACATTTCATTCAAAAAATATATAATCCAAAACCGTCAAGGTAACATTTATCTATTAACCGGAGAAATCAAAAAATCAAAAACCAAAACCAGGCATCTTATTTGCCTTTCAAAAAAAAAAAACTAAAGATAAGAGGTCCAAAAGACAGATATATATTCAAGGGAAGTTTTCCAGCAGCGACTTGCTCCTTTTGGCAAAGGCCTCCCTCGTGCTTTGGAGAGACGCCCTCTTAAGTTTCAGCTTCCTGAACAACTTCTTGAATTCTTCTTCCTACTTCTTCATCATGTCTGCGGAAGGACCTTCAACTGCTCCGGCCAATGACCTTTCAACATCAGAGAGACCTTCAACGAACCAAGGAACGTTGAATTCGAAGCCGATGCACATGTCACGATGGAACTTCCAGATCGAGATTATATCCTCAGAAACTATATGACCAGTCATGTGGCACATCTTATCAATCAAAGACAAGGCCTCCTCCACATGCTTGACTAACGCATGTCAACTAGTGATCTTCTTAGTCATGACAATGTGACCGTAGCTTTCCCAAATCTTGGTGTACAATGTCACATGTTTAGCTGGCACGCTAAATCCACAAATCAACATATGACCTAGGTAAGGTGCCAGATACGGAGGATTGAAGGTGGCACCTGCAACTGAATCAGCAACTGGCAGGAGATCCCTAACTACGATTTTAGCCCCCGAAGTGCTCTCCTCTACCTGAGTCACGGCAGCGCCCTCGGGAGGATTAATCTCCATGTCCAAGTCGCTAGTTGGCACAGTTTCCGCAGTGGGAAGTCCAGCTACGTCTTTACTCTGGTGGTCTTCCACTTCAAGTTCATCCCCAGGAACGGTTTCCTCCTAAAATCAAATTTAGTTTTACTGCAAAAAAAAAGAAAAAAAAAGGGAAAGAAGAAAAACATGGAGGGGACTCACCGATTCGGTTTCGGTCTGACTAGAAGAAGATTCATCACTGCTATCGGAAGAACTGCTCCCGCCATCTCCGGACTCTAAGCTTTCATCCTTCTAGGATTCCCCTCCGTCATGGGTAGGCTCAGTATCGCTGCCTTCTGTCTCAAGAGGTGTTATTTTCTGACTACGTGCAAGTTTAGAAAAGGCGTTCACGCTGCTGAGACGCTGGGCAAGGCACAAGGGCAGTCACTCAAGAATGAGACAGAGACATATGTAATTCGACTAAGTCCGGAAGAAAATTATACGTACTCGCATATTGGAGGAGCTAAAAGTCGGGACAGCCTCCAGACCTGACTGAAGACCACCAGCACGATTCTTAGACCTTCGCTCCTTTACTTGGGGACTGTCCATGTCCAGACTGACAGGTTTCCTTTTGGTTAAAAAAGTATCCCTCAACAACGGATGTTTTGCTAAAATCTCGGCGGAAGGCCTACTGCGAGTGTTCTCCACTATGACTTTCACAAATTTCTGGATGATGAGGAATTCACTCTGCCAGAATACATTATACTTGGAGGTAGTCGACGGATTTCGTTCCGAAAGCAAGAAAGGGAGGCTTATGCACGACGCAAGAACACTAGCATCAAGAACGTATGATGATGGATCCTTTGGGGGTGCCAGCTGAAGAACGAGAGGGACCCCTTGGTCGAAACCCAAATACCGAGCTGCTCGCTCAATATTATAAGAGACTGCCTGAAACGATCCTCGAAAGAAAGACGGTATATAGCCAGACATGCAACTACACATGAACACCGTCTTTCCCACGCTCAGGACCTCCTCATCAGAAGACAAAGACATATTCGAAGCAGGATCAAAGGTTCTAATCTGAGTTATGGATGCATGCACCGGAGCCCATGGACGAAAATTAACCGCATACGAGTTGTCAAAAAACTTAATCAGTTTCAGACTAGTTTTTCGGCGCCTGTTCGACCAACGCAGTATTCTGGATCCCCCAAAGACTCAGGAAGTATATCCAACGATTTCGGGGCATACTTATAGAAATGCTCCCACAACCATGCCTAGATAAAGGGGCATGAACATACGAATCCACTTTCATATGACCGTTCGAGGCGCGCAAGTCCGAAACCAGCTGGTCCAGGTGTGCATACAGAGAACCAAGAAACAAACCACTGAGGGGGAGAATGACACCATTTGCCAATTTTATGGTAAACTTGATAAGTCCATGTCTTATATCTTTCTTGCCTGAGCCGTCATCAAAAATATATCTAGATAGCCAAAGAGGCAAGAACGCTGCAACATGAAGCCTACCGTTCTTCTGGTTCGATTATGACGCGTCAGGAAAACACTCGGACACCCACCAGTTATAGAAGCATTTCGTTTTATTTATTTTCCGAGCGAACCATTTTATTTCGCAACTAGGGAGGCATGCATTTCTTCTTCATCAGTGGACAACTTAACGCCATTCGTGGCTACTAAAACAAAGACGTGCAACGATCAACGGTTGCCCCTCCTCTCAAGATGCAAAATCTCGACCGTCGAAGGTCACCAGGATAGCAAGTTTCCCTAGCTTGACTTGCCAAGCCACAACAACATGCTACATGTTTTCCAAAAACATTCGAGACATCAACACAAACTGGTGGATGCTCATTAGGGTTTTGGTTTGGTGGTCTATAGCGTGCGGCATACACAAATGCCCGTTTCAAGATAGTGTAATAAGAATAATGCGATTAGTAAATGCAAGAAGCAACGGTGAAACGCTCTTTCATTATGGGACATCAATTCTATCAAATCCCATCAATACCAGGCATTACCAACTCTTCCCATTTGACTCATCTGTTTTCTTTTCTTAAGAGGCCAGAGTACGTTTCTTCTTGGAATTGTATAAATAGGCTTACCTATTTCCACCAGAGACACGAGTTCTTGGTCAGGAAAAATACCACACTCAAAAAGGCAACTCTTGTTAGCTTTCTCAAAGCTTTCACCTTCTGATACAAGTCAAGAAATACTCTTCCAGAATTATTATGGTCTCAACACTCTCTTTGCTTCCCTCCCTAAACCAACCCTTCTCATCCACTTTGTGATCGAAGCAAGTCTGGGACGACCATTTCTTGGTTTAGGCCGGACTTGTACAGATTGATATCTCGAATCTAAAAGTACTCCCTTTCAGTATGTTGTTTAGGGTTAAAATTGTTTCTAACTTTCACACCTGCAATTACCGAAATCAGCAGAAACCATTTTCACCTATAAACAACGTGACAAAAGCAAATACTGCAACTATCATAAAGATCATGGTCACAAGACCGAGAATCGTCGCTCTTTGCAGATCGAAGTCCAGCGAATGATAGACACTAAAAAGCTACAAGAGTACGTGAAAAAGGATTTAGGGAAAGGTTCGGGACAATTTGGCACATCACATGTGATTAATGTCAGTCACGCCAGGATCCATTCAATGACCAGATGGGCATCAGAAGATGAGACCAGAAGGAAGTTCAGGCAGTTAAAAGAGTGGTACATGTAAAATCACATCGATTTTTCCAGTGGAGAAGGATCAAAAATTCTGGAGCTTGGATGCACAAAGATTGAGTTTACTCAGACTGAGTTGAGAGGTGTTTACGCTCCCCATAATGACGCTATCGTCATATCAACTTGGATTGGAATGTTCTGAGTTCATCGTATTATGGTAAATACAGGAAGCTCTATGAGCATGCTATTTTCTGGAGATTATTCATCTATGAATCCCGCACACGACTTGATCGAAGAGGACTAAAATCCAATTATAATTTTCAGTGGTAAAGTAACCAAAGCTGTTGGGAAATTAAAATTGCCGATTACAGTAGCAAACAAGCCCATTCTGGGAAATTTTTTGTTGCTGGATTGTCGAGCACCCTACAATGCAATTGTAGGACGGGACTGGATGCATGTGATTGGTGAAGTCACTTCCTCATACCACTAGTGTCTGAAGTTCTATACACCTGAAGGGGTCGTAAAGGTGAGAGGCGGCCAGATGGCTGCTCACAAGTGTCACAAGAACGCGATGGATGAATACCGAAAGACAGAGGTTAGTGTAAATCATATCCTACAAGTCGAGCAAAAATATCAATTATAGAGCCCTCTCCCACCCGAGTCATATGTGGGAGAGGACGCAACTGATCCTCCAACAGTCGAAAAACTAGTTGAAGTTCAAATTGGAGATGAAGAGCATAAAACCACGTTCGTAGGGGAAGATCTACCCGCGCACGAACGTGAGGGTCTGATTACACTATTAAGGGCAAACATTAACGTTTTCGCATGGAGTTTTGCTGAAATGCCTGGAATAGATCCGAAAGTAGCCTGTCACAGACTAAATATTGATGAGAAGTTCCAGTTCGTCAGAAAGTTAGGAATATGGCACAAAGGAAAAAAAAGATGGAGTTGTTGTAGAAGTCGAGAAGCTGTTGTAAGCAGACTTTATTCGACCCATACAGTATCCTCGCTAGCTGTCTAATTTCGTGCCCGTTCCATAGAAGAATGGTAAAATTCGTGTATGTATTGATTTTACTGATTTAAATAAAGCATGTCCAAGCAATCAGTACCCACTTTCGCGGATAAGAGATTTGGTGGATGCGACCTCAGGGTATGGGAGACTGTCATTCATGGATGGTTTTTCGGGGTATAACCAGATACCTTTGTTCGAGCAAGATCAAGAGCATACTGCCTTTGTGACGGACATAGGAGTTTACTGCTATACTGTGATGCCGTTTGGGCTAAAGAACGCAGGAGCGACTTACCAACATTTGGTAGATGATATGTTTAAAGATTTGATTAGGAAGACGATGGAGGTATATATCGATGATATGGTAGTAAAATTTAAGCAAAAGGAGTCTCATTTTATCGATTTACAAAATACGTTCGATATCTTGAGGCGATATCGTATGAAGCTCAATTCAGCGAAAGTTTCATTCGGGCTATCCCAGGGAAAGTTCCCTGGATACTTGATGACACACAGAGAAATCGAGGTGAATCCGGAGCAAATCAGAGCCATCAGAGATATGCCATCCCCAAGAACAAAAAAGGAGGTCCAGAAGCTAGCAGGGCGATTAACAACTTTAAGTCGTTTCATTTCGCGCTCGTCAGATTGATTCAAGCCATTCTTTGACGTTTTGAAGAAAGCAGTCAACTTTGGATGGAAGGAAGAATGTGAAAGAGCATTTTACGAAATCAAACTGTATTTATCTACTCCACGGTATTGGTGAGCCCAAAAACTGGGAAACCTATCGGATTTTATCTAGCTACAACGGAGAGCGATGTAAGTGCAGTACTATTTGTTATTTAAGAACATGAAAAACATGTTTACTTTATCAGTAAATATCTGACGGGGGCGGAAACACGGTATAAAAAAATTGAAAAACTAGCACTTTCCATGTTGCATGCATCACGTCGTCTCAAGCCATATTTCCAGGGAAGACAGATCGTGGTATCCTCTGAATATCCATTAAAGAGAATCCTGGAGCGTGCTGATGATTCCAGCCGACTGACAATATGGTCGAATTTTCTGGGGGCGTATGAAATCAAGTACGAAACTAGAACTGCAGAGAAGGGACACACACTGGCTACATTGTTAGCAGATTTCCATGTGGACGACATAGAAAAAGTTACCGAGGAAGATAAGTTGTTAAACAAACCCGAAGAGTCAACCACTAATCAGACTCGGGGCAAGTCCACTGTGGAAGTCGATACACCAGAGCTACTATGGACTGTGTTTACTGCTGGATCATCAAATATTGGAGGATATGGTATTGGTTGTGTCATCCTTACTTTTGAAGGGTCAAGGATCGAGAAAGCAACTAGATTGGGATTTCGCGTATCAAACAATGAAGCTGAATATGAAGAAACAATTGTCGGTTTAAATGATGTCAAACAGTTAATACAAATAACGTGAAGCTCGTCACTGATTATATGCTAGCAGTCAATCAGGTTCTGGGCACCTACCAATCCAAAGACGGGAGAATGGCCTTATACTCGGATTGCATGAGAAAACTGGTAAACGAGTTTGACCAATTCTCTATTGGGCAACGACCACGACTGGAAAACAAGCACGCAGACGCTCTAACATATCTGTCTTTCGCAGTCGACACCAACACCACTCATTTTGTGGTAGTGGATTTCCAAGAGTTACCTAGCATTTCCGACAGCCACCTTGTTCTGGCTCTCGAACACGCTAGTGGGTGATAGAAGGTAACTACTTCGGTACAAGAATATATCAGCAACATTGACAACAATATGGATGTAGACATTCCAGAGGGAGACAATTCAGGCAATCCTGCTGAAAGCGACTCTGACTGGCGTCAACTTTATATTCGGTATTTGACAACTAGCGAACTCCCAGAAGATGAGCATCTCGCTTCAAAGGTAAAAAATAATGCATGGAGATATTAAATGATCGAGGGACAGTTATACCGCAAACCTGTGTCTTTAGAGCCATATTTGCGGTGTATATCAGCAGAGGAATGACAACAAATATTGGTGGAGGCGCATGAAGGAATATGTGGCAACCATTCTGGAGGTCGCAGCCTCGTGCTCAGGGTACTTACCCAGGGGTACTTCTCGCCATACATGCAGAAAGATGCCAAAGAGTATGCACAAAAGTGTGTACCATGCCAAGAGCACGCTCCAATTCATAAAAGGCCCGCCAATGAATTATATCCAGTTTTAAGTCCATGGTCGTTCGCTAAGTGGGGACTAGACGTCGTCGGGCCACTCCCCAAAGCTTCTGAAGAAGTGAAATTCATTTTGGCTGCTACAGATTATTTTACCAAATGCGTCGAGGCAGTGGCACTAGTGCATGTTACCAGACATGATGTAAAAAGGTTCATATGGGAGAACATCGTATAAAGATTCAGAATCCCACATGAGTTAGTGTCAGATAATGGCAAGCAGTTCGACTCTGGAGTAATCAAAGAATTCTGCAAGAATTTGAGAATTCGCCACAACTTCTCTGCTCCTTATTTTGCAGAGAAACGGGCAGGCAGAAGCAAACAATCGTGTTATTATGGATAATCTCAAGAAAAGGCTGGAGAAAGCGAAGGGAAAATGGAAAAAAGAGTTCCCAGGAGTCTTATGGTCTTACCGAACGACCCCAAAAAGATACACTAGATTTTCCCCATTCACACTGGCTTATGGTACAGAAGCAGTCATACCCACTAAGGTACATATGAAGACTACCAAGACCCGTGCTATCAAATCTGGAAACAACGACAACATAATGGCTTTGGATAAAAAGTTTCTGGAAGAAAAAAAGAGAAACAACCTTGCAGCAATTGGTTCGATACCAGCAAGCAATCAAGTTGAGCTATGATCGTAAAGTCAGGGAAAGATCATTCAAACTAGGGGAATATGTCTTGAAGAAAACTCGAGCAGCCACGATGGAACCAAACTGTGGAAAGCTCGGAGAAAATTGGGAGGGTCCATACATAGTAGACAGGCCTATATCTCGTGGCTCATACTACCTCAAGAACCTCGACGGAACTCAAGATTCAAAACCATGGAAACCGTGGAATTCGTTCCACTTGAAGAAGTTTTATGATTAGCTAAATTCGCATAGGAGTAGTTTCGTTAAAATCCTGTTGTGCTGCACTCTTTTTCCTTTATGATGGTTTTATCCCACTGGGTTTTCCTCGTAAAGGTTTTAACGAGGCAGTTGTTGTCGGGCAGTAAGTACTTATCTTGTTATTCCTATTCAGATGTTTAAATCAATATTAATTTGGTAATCCACACTCTATCAAGATTGTTCGTGTTTAATTATAAACTGTTGCAGATGGTTCGAACCCGCAGTCAGTCCCGAATGGAAAAGCAGTGCAGTTCGATCCTGCGGTCAGCAATACTTTGCAGATATGGTGAATGCACAGTTCAAGCATTTTTATCCTATTCCAAACGCACCCCCATCATATGGGACATCAACAAATCTGGCGAACATTTTCTCCTGTCAGACATGGGAAAATGTACACATCTCTATTTTGCGCGCATCTTGAATAGTAGGATTCCCCCCTGCGCGAATTCAAGATAGAAGAAAAACTTAAATACTCATTCCATGCGCGAGCGAAATGCAGCAAGGAGGTGCACCCTTGCGCGAGCATTGAGCAGCATGGCACAACTTCATACTGGGGGCGAGTTATATATCACCTCAGTCACCTGGGGGCGAGATATATAACACATCAGCGCAAACATTACAGTACCTGGGGGCGAGTTGCATAACACTCTGAACAACTTGTTTGAGGGACGAGTTATGCAGCACTCCAGAATGATGCGAAAATCAGTTGCAAACAAAATTAGGGAACCCGAACTTCTTAAACCATAACAAGTTATGGATTAAGAGGGGGCGATGTTTGTACCCTAATATTTTACACCAAAGATGGGCTTACTAAGGCCTAAAAAGCTCATCTTTTTAGCTAAGTATGGTTTATTGGGCCTAATATACTCCTTTTATTAGCCCAACAGGGCTAACTAGGCCTCGCAACCATTATCAAAGAAGCCCATGTGCAATATCCAAGTCAAGACAAGGAAGACCCATATCATCAATGCCACGTCAGCATCGAAGTGTGCCACGTCAGCTGACCCGTCAACAATTAAGCGCCACATCAGCAAGTTCGTGCCATGTTAGCATCCAGATTGCCACGTCAGCACGTGGTCCAATCAGATGCCACGTCAGTACTAAGTCACCTGCTGACATGATCATTGCGTCACCTACTCACATCATCAATGCGTCACTTTCTGGCGGCCATTGTCGGCGTCACTTTCCGGCGGCCTGCAGAGGTGCAGTGATTCGGTCCTTCTCGATTTGATGTATTACTATGGTCCCCGGATTTATACACCACGCAACTGTACGACTGTCGGATATTTACACCCAGCCAAGCCGAGTTGGCTCAGTCAACCGAGCTGCTAGCCGAGCCAATCCAATCACTTGCTGGATGTTTCTGCCCCATGATGTTACCCTTCCGGATTTTTATGCCCCACTATGGGCTTAGGTAAACTATTCCTCTTGGGCTTGGTATTTACACTTATTTGTTTGGGCCAACCCGTTGCACCATTTTGCTTGGTTAGTTCCATAACCGTAGAAAAAGTTTCTGGAATTATCTGGAAGGATGGCTTCCAAGTCACACGGGGAATATTCTGGAACATTCCAGGTGACTTACAGGGCAAGTTAATGCAAGTAATGCTTATCTCGAAATTAGGATTAAACCCTAATCGAAAACATATAAATACATGGGTTCACAACCCTAAAAGGTACGCAATCTTCTCTACAGAAACTCCTGTGAAAAATTCTAGCTAACTTAAGCATCAGAGAGTTTTTTGCAGGTACCCCCAGCACTGTTCACGTGGAGAGAAAGGCAGCAGTTCGATCAATATCAACATCAGCATCAGATTCGTGTTTGGAGGTGAAAATATTTTACCTTACAAACATTATCCTAACAATCTAAACTCCTAAATATCCTCGTGGTAACTCCTTAACTCATTTCACTTATCTGCAGAGTTCCCTCCAACTAACTAGACCCAACAAACTAACAAAATTAAGGTAATACTAACAGACGCGAATATGGACCAGTGATTGGATTTGATATATCGATCTAAAGCTTGTGAAGATTAAAGAAGATTTGTCACAACTTAGACCTTGAAGGTTATTATGAGTTCCAACTTTTATGGTAGCTTGTTAATAACTTAATATGCGATTCTTTTCAAAATTTAAAGGGATTTAATTTGCTCATGCATTCTACTAGTCATATAGCCCAACTGTATTCACTCTCATAGACAGCTTGGAAAAAAGAAAATCAGTGGCGTTCGGCCGCCTTACCGTGAACCTGATATTATAGCCCTACCCAAGAAAAAAACTTGGGCCGTCCTTGCTACGTCGTGATGCGTCAAGAACAAAGTTTCAGACTACATACAGGTCATTCGCTTACTCATAGAGAGACTACTAAGTGTCTAACAAATGATACAAAATTCATGAAAATTACCTGAATCTGAATGTGAATGTAAGCCATGAATAGCATATTCAATGTACAAGTTCACGACATAGTAAAAAAAACTGTAAAAGAAAAAGTCCAATGATTGCAACAAAACCAAATTGGGCCTCAGATCCGAAAGGACCTCAATTTGAAGTTGGAAACAATTAAGCCCATTAAAATCGAACGACTCGTCCTAGACTCCTAGTCAAAGTCTATATAAACTTATTACATGTTGGATTGGCGGACGAGAATTGAGATCCTTGTTGTGATTTGTTAAGAGTAGCACACTGTTGTTCTTCAACCTAAAACATTAGTTACTGCAATTGCTAGTAATCATTATTTTTATTTTTATTTTTATTTTTATTTTGAAGCATTTCTTGGTGCATTTTTTTCATAATTCATTTCGTAGAATGGATATTATGAGTTGAATATTGCATAATTTTCTGAAATAGCCAGTTCGCAACCATATATCCATCTGCTCTTATACTTCTTTTAATTGCTGAGTTGAATTTGATCACCTAATTAAATGGTTTATTGACCTTGTTTTTATCTGTAATTAATATATCTTTGGTCGTCCCAATGTGAACTTACAGTATATCTGAAGGTGTGTTGGATCCACATTATAAGGTTACTAGATAAAACACGGTAAACTACGTAGTTGATAACTCAGCCTCTTTAGAGAAAGCCAAGAACAAATTTAATTTGATTTTCTTGGAGATGCAAACAATGCATGCAGTAATATTATCAACCAAAATGGTACTTAATTGACATGTAAGAGTTGCAAAAAAATGTACCATATGGTAGTCATTGTAGAAAAACCATGGAAGAACTCTATCTTTCTGGTTCTTTTTTATTATTGAATGTTATCCAAAAAACACTTTCAGATTTCCACATTTCTTTAATTTAAAGCGGCAAATTTTTATTTTCAGCTTTCTCCAGCATCTCAACTTTAACATTTTTTCTTTGGCTGCTAAAACAATTTTCTGTTATACTAAAAATAAATAAATTAAGCTTTGCACTAACTATTTATATACAAAAACATCATCATGAATCAATTTATCTTTTAAGAGAGCATGTAAAACTAACAAGTCTTCTCATCCTCACATTAAAATCGTTTACATGCCATGAAAATTGAACGTAACTGTAACAAAAAACCATCTAGCAATAGCATATGGTTTCTATAACAACTTATGAGTGGTTAGTTACTTTGATCCACAACTTTAGAAAATGGAGAAGAGTGTAACAACCCCGAGCTCTCTGTCAAGATGCATCAGGAGTAAGTTTCATATGATCGAGAAGTCGTTCTGTCATTCTTTTACATGCCTACTAAATGTCCAGCAAGTGATACAGAGCAAAACAGTAAGACAGTAAGTTCACAACATAGTAAAAAGTAATTTCCAAAATTATAGCAATCAAGTTGGGGCAACAAGTAGATTCAGTATAGTGGTCCCAGTCCCAGCTGCTAAATCTTTGCCAATTGCGAAAACTGAGTGGGCGCGCATATATATAGTTGAGATCCCTGACTTAATCTTTTACCGGAAAACAATTAAACAAAGCCATAAAAGAGAGAAGAAAGAGATCGAGGAAGAGTAAAACATCAATAGCCAACTTAACAGATGATTGACCAACAAATGATGATAACATTGGATATTCCCTACAACCACTACTCAAGAAGTGTAGTGTCTTCAAAGAATGATGAAATCCTATTACAAGTTCGCGATGATTTGTTCTCATCTGACGAGTGGCAGAAGACATCTAGTGTTGTGGGTATATGCATGGAAGACAATGGAACAATGTATAGCTTATAGCTACATGAACTGCATTCCAGATGGTGCCGTGCATGGAGACTTTAGTTTCAGTTGATTCGTGTATAAGTGTTGGGGACAAGCAGGAAAAAGAAGATTACTACAACGCAATCGAAGGACTTGGGTGATAAAAAAAATTTAGAAGTGTAACCAAATTCAATCATCATTATTAGAGTGAATTGCTGAACATGTGAACGAGTACGACGTGTTAAATCCCTTTTTCGGTGTTACAAATTTCCATAATCATTCCACTGATGTCTAATTCTCATGGTAGTTCATTGAATCATTAACAGCTTAGACTCTAACAGTACTGGAAAAAGAGGAAGATAAAACCCTGTCAACTACTAGTACAAAGTTGACTTGCCTCTTTAGAGAAAGAGATCATATTTGACGAAGAGACGTGCATGTTCACTCTGAAAGTCACTAAACCATTAATGAGATGCTTTCAAGCAGTGGAACTGTGTTTGGATGATGTAAATAAATAAATTAGTTTTAATCTAGTTACAAAACAAAATCACTAAACCTATATACATTTGAGAGTTGCAAAAAATCTACCATGAAAAATTGTAATATAAAAGTCTGTAATTTCGGAAAATCGGTTAGCTTGACCCACAAGTATTAATTTCTTATTTCGGTATTGGTTTTAATACACAACACCAGAATATATGAATTAAATCCAAACTAATCTAAAGTAAAAGTTGTTCCGAAAACTTCTAAATCTATGAAAACTCCTTACAAATTTCCATGTATCTCTAATTTAAAGTAACAAGCTTTCATTTTCAGCTCTCTCCATCATCTCACCATTTAATTACTACTTTCTAATTCTGTTGGTAAACAATTGCACACAAGTTTTATGCTGGTGTGCCTAGCCAAGCAAGTTGAATAATAACTTGTCCTGATGAATCAATTTATTATAGGTTAAGAAAACATGTAAGACTAGCTAGTCTTCTCGTGCTCACATAAAAATCATTTATTGGCATGCAAGTTGCACATGACTGCAACGAGAAACCGGCATATCATTTGCATAACAACATAAAAGAGGTCAGTTCCTTTCATCAACCAAATTAAGAAGATGGAAGAGAGTATAAGAATCCGGATCTCTATGTCGAGATGTCTAAGGATTCAAACAATAGAGAAGTACAATAATTCAGTTACATATAGCAATTTCGGTATACTTCATAATGTTTTTCCTTCAAACTTTTTTTTTTTTTGGTTGACAGATTTATGAAAATTGGACTCCTGACCTGAGTAACTAGTTCACAACACAGTAAATGGTAACTTCCGAAATTACAGCAAACTAAACTGGGCCTCGGATCCGCAAGAACGCTTAAAACTCATTTATCAGTTGAAAGTTGGAACCAAGCCCATTAATATAGTGTCAAAAAGAAAATCCTAAGTGGCTAAACATCTTTCTCCAAAACTCTTAACATAGACATCAGAGTTCGAGAAATGAAAGATCAATGTCAAAGAGAAGAAAGACATCGACAATTAAAACGTTAATTACCAACTTAATGGAAGATCTAATGGAAAATATAATTTACTATCTCATGATATCGGTTTTGCCAATATGAAACTTAATTATGATATTAGAAAGGGAAATTTCAAACTCATGCTTACAACACGCTATATGGACTGTATATACGACGTACAATTGAGATCATTGAGATCTAATGAGGTTGTAAACATGAGGCAGCCATTTAAAAAGCAGTTACTGCATCACCAAGAAATTCAAATTTTGGGTTGTTGTAACGGTTTATTGATTTGAGGATGCACTCGTTATTCTGTAAACCACGACTGGAACGCTTGTACTAAGGAGAACAAGGAATTACTATGACCAAAAACACCGAGCAGACGTCTACACATCCCAAGTGACATTGTTGGTTAAGGGTTTGGTTATGATTCCAAAATTTGTGACTACTCTAAGTTTGTAAGAATTTGTTGGAAACCAAGAAAGGATGTGTCTGTAGTTGAGATATATACTTTTGGTTTAGAATCATGGAAAACATATAATTCTCGCATTCGCTACAAAATTTCTAGTTGAGGAGAACCTGGGCCTGGGGATCCGAGGCAAGTACTGGTATTGGATCAAAAAAAAAAAAAAATCAAGTACAAGTACAAGTAATCCACAATCACGAGTTATACTTTCTTTGTGGTAGACACTAGACGAAGTATTCAAAGAAATATCACTACTGAACATACGGACCAAATCGATTATAGATTTGTTGATGTGTTGAGAGGTTGCATTTGTTTGCCTTGTACTAAATAAGGTTGGTTTTGAGATATATGGCTGATGAAAGATTACGGGGTAGAGAATCTTGGTCTAAACTGTTTACGTCGGACCAGCAACTGATGATGACATTGGCTATCCCATCCAATCGGTACATAAGGAGAGTAGTGTATATAAGGAATGGTAAAATCCTATTACAAGTTCGATTATATGGCGATAAGATGTATTCACGTGAATAATTGCAGAAGAGATCGAGTATTGTGAGAATATGCTTGGATAAAAATGGAAGACATCTGGATAGTTTAGCTTCAGTTAATTCGGTTCACGCGTTGGGGGTAGGCGAGAACAAAATGGTTGTAACAAATCAATCAAAGGCGTTAGGTGATGAAAAGCTTTAGAAACAAGAAAATATTCCTTAAAGTTGCTCACATCAAGAACTGAGAATGTTTGTGCAGATGAGACTGGTGAATTCTGCTCTCGTTATTTCATTTATTATGCACCCCTAAACAGTGACTCGAATTTAAGAGTTAAACTGTGACTCGATACCCAGCTGAATCGAACTGAAACCGTTATTGAGTTCATCATTTTCCCCAAATTTCTACATTACTATAGTTCAACAATAATTATTATGGAATCACACTGTCAACATTCCTGGCGCAAACGGATTTAACTCTTGTTACTTGCTAGTCTGAAATGGTGGTATGAGCTGCAAACAGTTGGTTGGAGTTGGTAAACAAGTTGAGCTGGTTTGGGAATTTTGTCGAACAAACACCTTGCAAGCGTGCTTATGGTGATGAGGAGGTCTCAGCTGTTGGTGTTAGCGCCTGCATTTACAGCTTCTTTCTACCTGCAAAATCTTACTCAATTGATAGCATTTTTTTGCGGTAAACCCATGTACCCATGTTACTCAACGATACCGGGATTTCATCACTTCAAAAATAATGGTAAGCAATCTTCACATTCAAACACCATTTAAACGACAGTGAAATCAACTATACCATACCTAATTTGAAATCTCAAAAAGGAATTAAAATCGGATGATCTACTGCACTTGGGTCGAAACATGGACGGGAACTAATCAAATCAAATAGACACAAAACCATTTTGTGATGTTGCTCGTGACGGAGCTCGAGTTGCAATGAAATTCTCCCTCTTCAGATCTTCAATTCTTCTTCTCAACATTAGCATCAACTAACACCTCCACCACAATGTCAACGCCCCACCGTCACTAGCAGAGCCAACGCCACAACTAGTACATCAAGGGACAAGTTAATAATTTGGGGAGAAAGAGCTCAGAGCCTAATCGATTGATGTTTTTGATCTGCTAGTGTACTATAATTTTGGTTTTGAATTGAGTTGCTACTGAATTTTTTGCTTTACATCTCGTTTTGTACTGTTCTCTTAACTTGATTTGTTTGAATTAATTGTGTAATTTTGGGGAGTTGAAATAAATAAATTATGTTAGGTTTAACTTGATTTGTATAGCAGGATTGTTGATCAATAATTTTTTTTGTTTATTAAGTTTGGGTTAATGATTTTTTTTCATTGATTTGTATTATAGGAATCTTTGTTGAAATTTCAGTGTAGTAGGAGTTTTGATGGTAGTATGGGTTGTTATTGAGACTTGACTGAAGGTGTTTACAACAACAGATTTGGGTTTCTCCATTTGAACTGTAATTGAATTAATATTGGGGATCTTGGCATATAGCAGCTGAGAGATTTGATGAAGCTCTAAGTATACTTCAATCTGGTGTTGTTGCTCAATGGAAGCATGGACAGGTACTTTTCCCCCTTTTTGAATTTTTGTTGTTGATCAATTAGGATTAAGATGCTCTATGTGATATAAACCGGCAATTGTTTATATGATGTGGGAGTATAGTTTTGTTTTCGCGAGTACGGAAAAACTATGCGGCAAACTCGATAAAATGTTGGATTGATTGGTAACTGAAATAGAACACTTCATGTAATCAAAAGGCAGGCACAACAACAATCAAGTGTTAGTGAAGTCCCACTTCCACTACTACCAGTTATAAAATTGAAGCAAGGCATGAAGCTGGAAACCATGGGGGTTGAACATGCTTAGTTATATGCCCATAAACTGGTAATACTGAACCTGCTAGTATTATAAGCAAAATTGAAGATACACGACTGTTAAGAGTAGGACATATTGATCACAATTGTACTTTCTTATAGAATTGGTTGACGATGTTGTGTGTGGTGCTTTCTGTGGTCTCTTGTTGTGTTGCAGGTACAATCATTATGAGACTTTCACCATCACTTTTTTGAGTGCTCTTCTGCTACAACAATTTGGCGTTGGTTAGGATCGATTTCCAGAAATATCTTTTACGCAACTCCATCCACTATTTGTCATTTTTACTTTTGGGTACCAATGAGAAGACCTAATAAATGGTTCTGAATCTACTTTCATAAAGTATGAAGTACTAGAAAACGATGTCTAGTGATACACTGATAGTTGATACACATTCTTAGCATTATTGTGTATTTAAAGAATACTTAACATGCAGTAATAAAGATTAGATGTTAATGGTGGGATTCTTTATCTAACATAGTTTGTTTGCTGCTTTATACCATTCATTGGCTATGAAATTAATAGTGATTTTTAGTTTTGTATAATAGTCATGCTAATTTGCAGGGGATTATAGGTTAAATATAGATTTATCTACGAAATGCAGAAAATGCACCCGAGTGCATAATGCGTATTTATGTAGGAAATAGGCTTCGGGAAAGATGCACCCGAGCGCATAATGTATATATATTTTTTTTTTTTTGTTGTTCTTCTTATTTTTCTTCTTTAATACTTGTTTAGGTTTATGTTTTAATGGTGAATGTGATGATAATGGTAGTGGACTTATTGAATGAGATCATGAAATAGTGATTTTGGTTGTGTATCATATATTGTGAGTGATTTTTAGGATAAACCTATATTTTTCCACGAAATACACAACATACACCCGAGTGCATAATGCATAATCTTAGAAGAAATAGGTTTTTACCAGTGTGCCTTGAGTGCATAATGCATTTTTTTTATTATTCTTATAAGAAATATGTGTTTGCAAAGTTGCACCTGAGTGCATAAATCATATTCTTATATGAAACAGATTTTTTCCAAGTTGCACCTGGGTGCATACTGCATATTATTATAGAAAATAAATTTTTGCCAAGTTGCACCTGGGTGCATAATGCATCTTCTATAGGAAATAAGTTTTGGCGAGGTTGCACCTGGGCGCATAATGTATTAACGACCTCGTTTTAAATTATTATTTTTCGAATTTCATATCAACAATGGATCTTGTTTTGTAGAGATTTTCGAGCCCTTTCCAAAAATATAAATTTTTCTAAAATACGACTTATATTTGGGAAGTTAAGACCTTTCTCGTAATTGATTTTAAATTAAAGTGAGAAATAAATAGGAGAGAGAGAAAAGATATGATAAAGAATAAAATTTAAATTTAAGGGTATACATGGCTAAATTTTCTAATGTCTTTTTCACCCAGGCCTATATTTTACTTCTTCGGATCACCTGTCGCTATTTTCCCGTTTCTTCCGGTCCCAACCAATCAGATTAGGCCATCTATTTTTCACTAATATTGTTTTATTAGTAATTCACAGCAAATTTAGATTAACCTAACATCGTTATTATTCATTAAAACACTGATATCTCCTGTTTCTGTTCTTCCATCCTTGGCTCTTCGTCTTCTTATGGAAGAATTTGTATTTGATCTCTTTGATAAAGTTCAGTAACATATCTCAAAGATCTCAAATAAAATATTTTTATATAACAATCTCTATGTTTTGGGATAACAAAAAAAATCAAAAAACAAAATCCTTGTTCAGATCCACAAACCCTGGTAGTGGCCGATTCTAGATAAAATTAAACTCATGGAAGACCTATTAAAGTCTAAAGAACGATGAATCCAAAAGAGACGGAAAGGGAAGAAAATTAATGGAGATATGATTAAGATTTAAATCTGTTTTGATTAATTATTAAAAAAATGGGTAATAATTAAGAAAAACTCACCATCCACAAATTACTACTCAAAAAGATTAGGTTCCTAAAATATACCATTACAGTTGCATACAACTCCATTGTGGAGTTAATAAGTCAGGAAAAAAACTATAATTGATGATCCATCGAATTGGCTATTTTCTGGATTTATTTTTACTTGGCCTTTATGTGAACGAGTTAGGAAATTTTATCATGGGGCGATTATCGAATCAACTATATGAACAGAGAATTCAATGAAGATTGTATCATGAGAAGTGAGAACTGAGAACAACAGAGGTAACCGTGTAATATTAAACAACGTTAGATAAACTTTTGCATTTTCAGAGTAAAAACAGGTGTCATACTCGGATTGGTTAGGACAGGAAGAGACAGGAAAGTAAGGGACAGGTGATCCGAAGACATATTTTACAAGTCCATTGCTCCCACACTTTATGGCCTATGGTTATATGACCCATTTTCCGAAATTTAAATTTTTCCTTGTTTTATCATGTGACTATATATAAAAACCTTAACAACAATGACAGGAGGATCAATAGAAAACGCCAATCAAAAATTTCCTTGATTGGAAGTATACAAGACTGGCCAACAACACACATTGGGTACTCCCTCCTATTAATTACTGCTTAACAAGCGAAGTTTCTTTTATTAAAGGGTGTTTTACAGAATGGTCACACTTCCTTAATTCTTTTTACAAAATGATCACAGCTTTAATTAGTGATTACAAAGTGATATTTTACCATCCGACTTAACTGTTTTGAGAAACACTGTCTAAATTTTGTCTTAAATACCCCTCTAGAGTTCTTGAGGTGGTGATAGTGGTGGTGGCGGTGGCGGTTGCCGCTATACCCAAGAGAGGAGGCGGTGAACCCTTCTGGGGACTGTGATGGAAGGATCCTGAATGCGGGCTGAAGTTCGGTGTGATGTAAAGATCCTGATCTATTTCACAAACAACAACAAGCAGTAGCACTACCACCACCTGCAAGCAGCACCACCATCAGCAACAAGAAGCACCACCGAAAGGTTATACTAACAGCTGCATCAAAACCATCAAAGCCATTCTTAACAACGAATCTGTTCACCTTCAATCCCTATTCCTCTTCACTGATAAAACAAACATGCACCACCCCGTAATTATCCAAAACAATGTAATAATACCAATCCAAACTAGGGTTTTAGAAAAAATACCAAAATTTAGAAATTTAGGTTTATAAGAAAAAAATCCAAAACTAGAGTTTCTGAATCGAAATTGGGATAACATATAATCTTGTAAAAAATCAACAAATTACAGAAAAAGAAAAAATCCCCAAAAATTTATTTCACAAATTTAGGGTCTATGACAAAAAAAAAAAAAAAAAAAAAAAACTACAGTTTCTGTGAACATCATCGTGAATATCTTGAATATGAAAACTAACAGTGATCATCATCTTCAACATCTTGATTAACTGGTGATGAGAACAACTCTTTTAACTCGTGATGAAGAAGACAGCCCTTAACCCGCGATGAAGAAAAAATCTCAATTCGACGAAGTATGAATCATAACTACATAAACGCTAAGTTCACCTCACTATTCTCTCCATTGTTGCAGAGAAGAAAATCCAGAATACAAGCGGCGGGTGAATGAGGTAGGAGATAAATCTGGTGAGTTATATGTTAGGTTTTCACCCAGTTTGATCGAACGGCACACGATTCTTAGAGATTTGCAAACCCGATGGCCTAATCGTAATTGACTTTTGTCCAGGGACAACTAGGTAATTCCAAAGCCTGACATAACTCTGACGAGCGACATAACGCTCCAGTTAGTTGTCTAGTGACCTTTTTGTTAAAACTTTGTAACAGTGGGACTAATATGTGAACCAGATTAAGAAACTGTGACTGTTTTTGTAAATACCCTTTAATAAAAGTGAAATCTTATTACATGTTGGATTGGCGGACGACAATCGATATCCATTGTTGTGACTTGTCAGTAAGCTCGTACTCTTTTTTAAGAGTAGTACACTGTTGTTCTTCAACCTAAAAACATTAGTTACTACAATTGCTAGTAAATCATAATTTTTTTCTCTATGGTGGACATAAGCACTTTGCATTTTTCCATAATTCATTTCGTAGAATGGATATTATGAGTTGAATATTGCATAATTTTCTGAAATAGCCAATTGACAACAATATATTCATCTGATCTTATACTTTTTAGTTGTCGAGTTGAATTTGATCACCTAAATGGTTTTTATTGGTTGAAGTTGCTTTTAGTTTGTATTTATATCTTGGCCGTCCGAAAGTGAACTTACAATATATCTGAATAAGGCGTGTTGGATCCGCATTATGGGCTTACAAGATAAAACACGGTAAATGTATATATGACCTGCCACTTTAGAGAAACAGAAGAACAAATTTGACCATTTGATTTTCTTTGAGTTGCAAAAAATGAGATGTTCTAATACAGTAATATCATAAAACCCCATTTCGTTAAACCAATGAAACTTTTTTTGGCCCTTTTTTTTATGTGATAAAGTACAGTGTAAATGTAAGAGTTGCAAAAAATATACCATGATAGCCTTTGGATGAACAGGTAATTTCCTCCCTCAGCTTATGGTGTATATGAGACCACCATGGCCTAGTAAAAATCCATATAAAAGATATATCTTTCTTGTTCTTTTTGACTACTGAATCTAAACCAAGAATTTTTTTCAGATTTCCACATTTCTTAAACCAAAGCCGTGAATTTACATGTCCAGCTTTCTCCATCATCTCACCTTTTAACAATTTTCAGTGTTGCTAAAACAATTATCTCTTATACTAAAATCTATACAAAATAATTTAATAAAATTTTCACTAACTATATATACAAAAACATCCTCATGAGAATCAATTTACAGGTTAAGAAAGCATGTAAAACTAGAACTAGCTAGTCTTCTCATCCTCGTATTAAAATCATTTACTTGGCATGCCAATTGCATATAACTTACCAAGATAAATAGAAACATGAATTTTACTTACCAAGTCTGGATTTCATGAATTTGTTAACCAAAATCGTACTTCTTGAATCATCATCAACATTTTTTTTGTTGTTGTTGTTAACCATGTAGAAAGAAATTACGAGATCTCAAAACTGCCAGTATGCAACATGACATGAGGTTTTAGAATCAATACTTCTTTATATATAAACCAAACCAATGAATGGTCTCACCTGTTGGATATGGCTGAAAGTCTTTCGTTTATTGCTTCTGGTTTTCAAACGACGCGCCCGTTTTCCATCGCTGCTTATTTAAAAGTGCCAACATGACATTTGACGTGGCGCTCTAGTTTTTCAGTATATCTGAAACTGAATGCAGTAATGACACATAGGATACCCCTTTGTATAAAGAATTATTGATTGATTGATAAATCTTAGATTAGGGCTGTCAATCGTACCCGTGCGTTACCCGCTACCCGTTCTAGGACCCGCCTAATTGGGTGGGTTAAAATCCTAAAGTTGGACCCATTAGCAACTTAGGACCCGATGGGTAATTACCCGATTGGACCCGAATGTTAACGGGTCCAAACGGGTAATACCCGTCGAATACCCGTTTATTTAACCTTTTAATCATCTTTTTAGCAAATTTATAGGTATTTTGAAAGTTTCGGCTTTGAATTTTTTGATTTTTGATTTTTTTCTTACATTTAACATTAATTTAGTACATTAATAAAGAAATAATAATAAATTTTTATAAAAATAATTTATATTCAAGTTAAAAAGAGAAAGAAATTAAGATTTTAAGATTTTTTTAATACTCAACGGGTACCGGGACTTTAAACGGGTCCGGTTAAGGCCATGTACTACCAGGAGGACCCGGACCCGTTGATGACCCTAGCTTAGATCTGGAGAGAAAACAAAACCATAAAAATATCTTTTTTCCAAAACTCTTAGGATGGGAAAGAAAAGAAACAGATTTATTTATTTTTGAAACAGAAGAGAAGAAAGAGATCGAGGAAGAATAAAACATCAATAGCCTACTTAACGGAAGATTTACTCATCAACATTTGCTTACGCTTACCGGTAAAATCTATCCGAAGATGCAGATGCGTGTGCAAGGTATATGGTATAATTTACTCTCATGTGCAGTTCATGATCCAGAATGTTCAAGGCAAGTTACTCATTATCAAACTCGAACTTTCAGAAATGTCTAGACCTATCTCTAATTAATTAGTTCAATTCAAGAACAAGTTACTCATTTTTAAACTTCGGAACTCTGGAAAATGTCTGTTTCCGCCAGATCGTCATTACCATGATCGCAGTTTTAAGTTAAATTCCATGCTGACATGCTTAAAAAAAATAAAAAAAATCATCCCATACTATAAGTCACTTTTGGTAGTAATGCTCTATAATTTTGTCGATTATGATATTAAAGATAGAATGCTACAAATATTAATACTCTTTCAAAGCTAAAAAATGGATCAATTCCTTACATGAAATGCAAAAGACATGAACCCATCATTCGGTGTATTCAGAATTTTAGATTGATTCCTTGTTGTTAATACGTGAAATGCAAAAGCAGGGTTCATACACAAATAACAAAACAAAATAAAAATTAGGGATATTTTGACTTAGGTGCCCATAAAATGGTATGTCTTTGCGTTTGGTGACTAACTTTGTCCAACTTTGAGTTAGGTGCCCAGTGGGTCCCAGTCAACGTATTGATTGTGTTTGACCGTGTTGATCGTTGAATTCACAGTTAAAATTGTGAAATGACCAACGAAAATCAGACTTTCGTTTTATTTACTAACTTTACCGATTATACACGTGGGTTCATCTCCTTCGTTTTCTGTTGGGCATAAACTTAAAAAAAAATCGAACAGAAAAAAAAATCTAAACAGATTGGAATCATGATCTTGTTGTAGATCGAAGACTTCGAAATCATCGATCGGAAACAAGAGCCTTCAAAGTTCTACTTCATCTCAACAAAAGAAAAAGTAGATCTAAACATCTAAATTCAAGTTTGATACAACATCAAGATGTTGAAAAATTAAAATCAAGATCCGGAATGGGTTCAAGATAACAATTTGGTTCGTTAGTTCATAATGATATTACTTTGAAGCAAATGGGTGATATGCAATTTGATTAATAATCTGATTTTTGATTGTGGTGGAGTCGATGTAAACAAGAATGGTGGTAATGGAAGTGACCCGTGAGATTCTCAGAAGTAGTAAAGAGTTTTTAATTTTGATTAATAACTCGAATCAATGGTGCTCAAGGAGATCAGAGAGGGAATGGATCTGGTGTGGTGGTTGATGTTTGTCACGGATTGATGGTGCTATTTCAATGGGAATTTGGGTTTAGTGATGCCATGATTTGAAGAAGATCTTCATAGTGGTGTTCGTAGTAGAGGAAATTATAAAGAAGAATTGTTGCTGTTGTTGATTTTGTGATTCATGGCCGTCATCGATTAAAGTTATGTGGTCGTATGATCAGGTCTTGAATCAGCTGAATGGGGGTGCTAGAATGGTTTGAGAAGTTAATAGAAAAGGATGGGTTTGTAGTTGTGAATGATTGCAACAGTAACTGAAACATTTGGGATCAGATATTAAGAAAAGAAGTAGTAGTCCACTCACTCACACGAGAGAGAAAGTTGTTATTTTTTGTCCACTCAGCTCGCCACATGTTTGACAGCCATTATCGGCGTTAAGTATTTTTTTTATTAATTAAAATTAAAATTAAAATTAAATTCTTGATGGTCAACGGGTCATCTCGTTAAGTCATACGTTGATCGAGACCCCATGGGCACCTAACTCAAAGTTGGACAAAGTTAGCGCCAAACGCAAAGACGATACCATTTTATGGGCACCTAAGTCAAAATATCCATAAAAATTATGCTTTGGTTTGAAAATATTGACGGAAATGGTAAGTCTAAATATTCTTAATTTTCTTCCTATATTTACTCAATTTTCTAATTGTTAAAAAAATTTATATTTAAAGCAAATATATATTGGACACATGTCAAATTTTAAGTGGAGGGACACAAAGAGACACAAAGATAGGAGACGGGGATCGAAGCCGACCAATGAATGGTCGCACCTGTTGGATATGGCTGAAAGTCTTTCGTTTATTGCTTCTCGTTTTCAAACGACGCACCCGTTTTCCATCGCTGCTTATTTAAAACTGCCAACATGGTATTTGACGTGGCGCTCTAGTTTTTCAGTATATCTGAATGCAGTAACGACGCATAGGATACCCCTTTATAGAAAGAAGTATTGATTGATTGATAAAGCTTAGATCCCCGAGAAAACAAAACCATAAATAGATTTTGTATTTTTGAAACAGAAGAGAGAAGAAAGAGATCGAGGAAGAGTAAAACATCAATAGCCTACTTAACGGAAGATTTACTCATAAACATTTTCTTACGCTTACCGGTAAAATCTATCGGAAGATGCAGATGCGTGTGCAAGGTATATGGTATAATTTAGTGGCTCGTGTTTTGCCAACACGAAACTTAAACACGACGCTAGAAAGGGAAATTTTGAACTCTTAGTCACAGCAGCAGAATCAATCTTGGCCCTTGGGTTAGAATATACAACGTAGAATTGAGATGGTTGATATCTAAGGAGGCTAATGGGGGGTGTAAAAATTAGAAATCAGTCCGGCGACCAATCTATTCAAATTATAGGTAGTTGTAGTCCTTTGATTTGTGCATGCAGTCGCCGTTCTTTAGTACAAACCCTTGTACTAAAGATGTCTTAGGTGATGTAATCACCTTTTGTTGTCGGAAGCCATTTAGATGGTGCCGTACGTACATGGAGATGGAGTTTCTAGTTTCGGGTGATGAGACCCCTTCGTTAATAAGCTACTCGTATTTAACCGCTGAGTTAAATTTGATCAACTAATTGGTTTGCCAGCCGAACTTGGTTTTATTTGTAAAATATATATTTCTGGTCGTTTAATCAAAAAGTGGAACCAAATCTGTTTTTTTTTTCCTCGGCAAACTCAGGAGATATTTCATTTGCTTATAAATCCAGGAAAGGGTGAAAGGGAACAAGAATCTAACCTCTAAGAAAAAGAACAAACGAACGAAAGGCTAGACTAGATTACAAATCTTAAAGGTAGGCAGAATGCTTTTGTCATTACCCATTGGGGATCTAATAAACAACGTGGAATCATTTGAAAAACAGTCTTCTCCAGATATTGCATTCCAATCAGCCACAAAATTCAATCATTATTGAGATAAATTGCGAGTTTTAGTTTTCAAACAAGGAGCTAAAACGAGAACCGTTTAGGGTGAATTGCTGAATGTGTGAACGAGTACGAAGAGTTAGATCCCATTTCCGGGGTTCCGAATTTCTATAATCATTCCACTAATTTTTCATTCTCATGGTAGTTTATTGAATCATTAACAGCTCAGACTCTAGCACTGGCAAAAGACGAAGATAAAACCCAGTCAACTACTAGTACATAGTTGACTTGCCTCTTTAGAGAAAGAGAAGAGCATATTTGATTTGATTTTCTTGGAGCTGCAAACAATGAGATGCTTTCGAGCAGTAATAGAACTGTGTTTGGATGATGTAAATAAATTAATTAGTACTAATCTAGTTGCAGAACAAACAAAATAGTTAAACCTGTGAACTTTTATTATCTGGTGAAAACACATTCACATTTGAGAGTTGCAAAAAATCTATTATGAAAAATTCAAATATAAGTTTATAATTTCGAAAAACTATTAGCTTGACCCTTCTATTACCAATTTCCTTATTCGGCCATCATTGTGATACACAACACCACAATATTTGAATTAAAACAAACTAATTTAAATCAAAAGTTTTTACGAAAACTTTTAATTCTTAAAAAACTATAGCAACAAGTTTTCATTTTCAGCTCTTTCCATCATCTCACCAATTAATTACTACTTTCTATTTTTGTTGCTAAAAAATTATACACAAGTTTCATCTTTGGTGTGCCTAGCCAACAACCGAGCAAGTTGAATAATAACTTGTCACTATTAGACTATGTCTGATGAATCAATTTATATAGGTTAAGAACACGCAAGACTAGCTAGTCTTCTCATGCTCACATAAAAATCATTTATTGGCATGCGAATTGCACATAACTGTAACGAGAAACCGGCATATCATTTTTATAACAACATAAGAGAGCGAGGTTAGTTCCTTTCATCAGCCAACTCAAAGAAGATGGAAGAGAGTGTAAGAATCCGGATCAAGAGTAAAGATTCAGAAAATAGAGAAGTACGCTAATTCGGTTAAATATCTAAATTTCCTCGGAATTATGAAAATTGGACTTTACCTGAGTAACTACTCCAAAATTAAATTACACAGTGAAGGGGTAACTTCCAAAATTAGAGCAAACCAAACTGGGCCTCGGATCCGCAAGATAGCTCAACACTCATTTATCAGTTGAAGGCCGGAACCAAGCCCATTAATATAGTGTCAAAGAGAAAACAACGGCTAACCATCCTTCTCCAAAACTTTTTAACTGTACGATGAAAAGAGCAAAAACAGATAAGAGATCGAGAAGTGAAAGACCAATGTCAAAGAGAACGAAGACATCGAGAAGTAAAACATTAATTACCAACTTAACGGAAGATCTAATGGAAAATATAATTTACTCTCTCAAGATATCGGTTTTCCCGGTATGAAACTTAATTATGATATTAGAAAGGGAAATTTCAAACTCATGATCACAACACGTTATAATACCTCACTTATGGACCGTATATACGACGTACAATTGAGATCATTGAGATCTAATGAGGTTGTAAACATGAGGCACCCATTTATAGAGCAGTTACTGATAAATGACTTTGGGTCGTTGTAATGGTTTGGTTTGTGCATGCACTCGTTATTCTAGGTAATACTATCACCAAAAACACCCAGCGGACGTCTACACATTCCAAGTGTTAACATTGTTGGTTATGGGTTTGGTTCTGATTCCAAAATTTGTGACTACAAGTTTGTAGGAATTTATTGGAAACCAATATAGGATGTGTCTCTAGTTGACATATATATTTAAGTTCAGAATCATTTTTTTGATTTTTTGATAAGAGAAGGGAAAATTTTATTAAGATGTAGACTGTCACCGGAAGAGTGACAATTACAAGAACAAGAAAAAGAAAAAAAGAAGAAAAAAAATGATTAGAAGTTACCAATCTGACATTCCAATCACAAATAAGTGAACTTAAAATATAATCATCCAAGATTTTAGTTGCGAGCCCAATTAAAGATTATATTCGAATCATGGAAACCTATAATTCTTGCATTCCTTACGAAATTTCTTGTGGGGGAGAGCCTAGGTTGTTCCTAAATAGAGCTCTTCATTGGTTAGCCGAGAAAAGTACTAGTACCGGATAAAAAAAAAAATGTCGCGTACAGGTAATCCAAAATCAAAAGTAATACTTTCTTCCGACCTGGAAGATGAAGTATTCAAAGAAATACCACCTGAACATATGGACGAATTCGTTTATAGATTTGTTGATGTGTCGAGAGGTTGCCTTTGTTTACGTTGTAGCGATTCTAAGGTTGGTTTTGAGTAGGAAAAAATCATATGGAGCTCTTCATTTATGATTTCTAACTGGTAATGATTATTCTAATTTAATGAAATATCAGCTAGAATTATCGTTTTTTGTTGTTTGTTTTGTCGTGTGAGTAGGTCAATATAAAAACCTTAACAACAATGACAGGACGACCAATAGAAAACGCCAATCAAAAACTAGCTTGACAAGACTGGCCAACAACACACATTGGATGCTCCCTGTCCCTCCAATGAAATCTTATTACATGTTGGATCGAGATCCATTATAGTGACTTGTCGGTAAGCTCTTGTACTCCTTTTTTAAGAGTAGTACACTGCTGTCCATATTTGTGACATAAAAACATCGATTACTCCAATTTCTAGTAAATCTTATTTTTTTCTCTTTATTTTGGTACATTTTTTCATAATTCATTTCGTAGAGCGGAAACTCTTTATCAAAAGAGTCTTTGGATTAGCCGAATACTAGTCTTTGGATTAAAAAAATATGTCACGTACAAGTAATCCAAAATCAGAAGTAATACTTTTGTCGCCTAGCCCAAGCTAGACAAGCCAAAACCGCACCTAGACCAAGCTAGACACGCCATGCGCCTGTGGCAACCCCTTGGCTCCACATGCTAAGCCAAAACCGCACCTAGCCCAAGCTAGCCGCGCCATGCCAAACGAACTCTGCCTTGGACCTAGCTATGCTAATCACACCATTCCAAGCCAAACGCCCTTGCCTTGGCCATAGCCACGCCATGCGCCCCATGGCAAACCCTTGGCCCCACATGCCAAGCCAAACCAAACCTAGTCAAGCTAGTCGCGCCATGCCAAACACACTTTTCCTTGGACCTAGCCATGCTAGTCACATCATGCCAAGCCAAACGCCCTTACCTTGGCCCTAGCCACGCCATACGCCCATAGCAAACCCTTGGCCTCACATGCCAAGCCAAAATCGCACCTAGTCAAAGCTAGTCACGCCCAAGAAGAACCCTTGGCACCACATACCAAGCCTAACCACACAAAGAGCTGCGCCACCCTGTTGGCCTTCCCTACGCGGCCACCAAAACGGCGTGCAACAATCTACGGTTTCCCTTCAATCGCGGGAGCAAATCCTGGCCATCCAAGGTTACCAGACGACACATGGAAACCTTTGGCCCAAAAACCTAAGTTGGGCCACGCCAAACCATGCCATGCCAACCTTGCCGGGCCACTTGTTGGCCTTCCCTATGCGTCCACCAAAACGAAGGCGTGCAACAATCAACGGTTGCCCTTCAATACCAGGAGCAAATCCTAGCCATACAAGGTTACCAGACGACACATGGTAACCTTTGGCCCGAAAACCTAAGTTTGGCCACGCTAAACCATTCCATGCCAACCTAGCCGCGCCACCATGTTGGCCCTCACTACGCGGCTACCAAAACGAAGGCGTGCAACGATCAACGGTAGCCCCTCCTATCAAGATGCAAAATCTCGACCGTTGAAGGTCACCAGGCTAGCAAGTTCCCGAGCTTGACTTGCCAAGCCACAACAACATGCTACATTTTTCCCAAAAACATTCAAGACATCAACACAAACTGGGGGATCCTCTTTGGGTATTGGTTTGGCGGTCTAAGGGTGCGGTGCACACTACACCCGTCATAAGAAAGTGTCATAAGGGTGAGGAGGTTAGTAAATACGGGAAGTTATGTGCGAAACGTTCATGGGACATAAAGCACATGCGTTAACAATTTTATGGGACATCAATTCCATAACGTTAGCAATTTCATGAAAACCAGTTTCATGTGTTAACCACTTTATGGAACATCAATTCCATGCATATGGTTACCACCTCCTCCCATTTACTTCCCCACTCCTTAATAAGACCAGGGTACGTTTTTACTCCGACTTGTATAAATAGGTCTTACCTATTTCCATTGAACAACAAGTTCATACGGGAGATACAACACTCAGAAATACTTACTTGCTATCTCACCTTGTTAGCTCTCTCACTTTTCTGATAACAAGTTGTAATAACGCAACTACTCTTCCAGAATCAATTATTCTGGTCTCACCACTTTCCTTGCTTCCCTACCCAAAACCAACCCATTTTCCTCCAGTTTGTGACCGAAGCAAGTCTGGAATGACCATTTCTTGGTTTAGGCCGGACTTGTACAAATTGATCTCTCGAATCTAAAGTACTCCCTTGCAGTACATTGTTTAGGGTTTAAATTGTTTCTCACCTGCACACCCGCAATTACCGAAATCAGCAGAAACCATTTTCACCTACAAACAACAGTATACATCCTTGGAGAAATCTTACCATAATCGGTAGTCAAGATAGTTCATATAGCTACCGAATATAGCATAGTCCCAAAATCAGATTTTGCAAAAATTATCTTTTTTCTGAATTTTGATTATCCTATAATCGGTAGTAAATGAAGTTATCTTGACTTTGGATTCAATTATTCTCGAGAATTAAATGACTGTGCCGGGAGTGGACTGAAAACCAGAAAAAAAAAATCCAAAACGGACTGAAATTCAATTTTCTGGTAGAATTTTTTTTTTTTTACGAGACGATGTCTCGCACTCTTCCAACTGCATTGGTTGGGCCTATACTCGGTAGTAAATGAATGTATCCTTACTTCCGATTATACAGTGGACCTTTTTACCGGAATCCTAGCATAATCGGTAGTCAAAGATAGTTCATATAACTACCGAATATAGAGTTGCCCAAAATGAGATTTTGCAAAAAATCCTCTTTTTTTTTTAATTTGTTTGAGCCTATAATCAGTAGTCAAAATAGTTCATATAACTACCGAATATAGAGTTTCCCCAAAAATGAAATTTTGCAATCGGTTGCTAAAAATACCTAAACTACCGATTATGAAGAGGCATATAAGTATTTTCAACCTATTTTTCTTTTTGTGTGACCTCTAATTCTCTTGGGGTAACCCCTAAAAATGCTAGGATTAATTGTGAGTCTCAGTTTTCAAACAAGGAGCTAAAACGAGAACCGTTTAAGGTGAATTCTTTGAACATGTGAATCGAATGCGTACGTCGTGTTAGATCCAATTTTCGGGGTTACGAATTTCCATAATCATTACACCAATTTCTAATTCCCATGGTAGTTTATTGAATCATTAACAACTCAGACCCTAACACTGGCGATAGAGGAAGATGAAACCCCCGTCAACTTCATAGTTGCTTTGCGCCTCTTTAGTGAAAGGGGTGAAGAGATTTGATTTGATATTCTTGGAGCTGCAAACATTGAGATACTTTCAAGCAGTAATAAAACTGTGTTTGGATGATTAAATAAATTAATTAGTACTAATCTAGTTACAAAACAAAATATTAAACCTGTAAACTTTTATTATCATGTGAAACACGGAGAGTTGCAAAAAAATCTAGCATGATAAATTGCCTATTATAAAGGGCAATTTATCATGGTATAGAAATTGCCATATTCTGTAATTTTGGGGAGGATGAGGTATTTATAAAGCTCTAGAAAGGGCATAGAAAGTCTGTAATTTTGGAGAAACTACTATTTTCAAAATACCTCATTGATAAAAGGCTTTCTTAAATTTAAAGCAATAAGTGCATAGTCTGTAATAAAAGTGCATAGTCTTTATTAATAAAAGGCTTTTTTAAATTTAATAATATCTCATTATTAATAAAAGTGCATAGTCTGTAATAAAAGGCTTCTTAAATTTAAATGAAAGTCTGTAATTTTGGAGAAACTACTATTTTGACCCCTTTATTACTTATTTCTTTATTCGGCCATTTTAATACACAACAGACAACACCATAATATTTAAATATGAAAGCCGTCTGAAAGTATTTATCATCTAAAATGTGATACACTAGATTAAATCTAAGAAAGCCTAGTTATATTTCCCCATAGCTCTAAGTTAAAGCAATAAGTTTTCATTTTCAGCTCTCTCCATCATCTCACCATTTAATTACTACTTTCTATTTTTGTTCTTTGAATTATACACAAGTTTCATGGTGGTGTGCCTAGCCAAGCAAGTTGGACAATAACTTGTAACTATTAGACTATGTCCTGAATCCTGATGAATCAATTTTTATAGGTTAATTAAGAAAACATGTAAGACTAGCTAGTCTTCTCATTTCACATAAAAACCATTTATTGGCTTGCAAATTGCACATGACTGTAACGACAAACGGGCATATCATTTGTATAAAAACAATACAACATAAGAGAGGTTAGTTCCTTTCATAAACCAACTTAGAAGATGGAAGAGTAAAAGATTCACACAATAAAGAAGTACATTACAATTCAGTTAGATATCAACAGGCCTACTGAATCAGAAAGCATGAGTTGGGTTGCATGGAAAATTCTTATCGGGGGAGGATGAGGAAAACAAAAAAATAAGTTGGGTTGCATGGAAAAAGGTCTGCTGGTCTAGAAAGCATGGAGGTCTAGGAATCAGAAACCTAAGACATATAAATAGAAAAAATGGCATGGGAGGTTTTGTAAGGAGAAGAATGCTTGGTGGAGAAAAATTATTTGTGAAAAAACAAAAGCTGATGAGACTTGTTTGGTTCCTTTACAAACAAAACATGTTGTGGGAAGAAGTATGTGGTTTGACATTTTGAGAGCTAATAGAGATTTCTATAATGTTGTGAACATTCAAGTTAACAATGGAAGATGTGTAAGATTTTGGCATGATTGGTGGAAAGGTAAATTTGCCTTCAAAGATAAATATCCAAGGTTTTACAAAATAAGCAACCAAAAGTTTCGACACAATTGAGATGATGAAATGCACTACTTGGATTTTTGATTTCTCAAGGAAGCTTGATCCGGCTGAAAGAATTGACTTGTTGGAAATTAAGTTTAAGGTGAGAGATGTTCAGTTGGTTGTAGGTGAAGATGACACTATTGATGGTGTCTGCACTTCTAAGGTTTTATATACAAAGATGTCACACGACGGAGAGGAATGGGAATATCACAAAATATTTTCAAGTAAGTTAGCTCCTCCCAAAGCTATGTTTATAATCGGGCATCTATGCATAATTCTGTGACAACAAGAGCAATGCTACAACATAGAGGAATGAAGATTTCTTCAAATTGTTGCTTGCTGTGTGACACTCAAGTGGAGACACAAGATCATCTTTTTCTTCAATGTGATTGGGTTAAGTTTTTACGGGATTATTTCATTGACTCGCTGAAAGTGAAGTGGGTGCGCATTGTAACTTACAAAGTTTGTAACAGAGTTGGTGTATTTTGGGAGTTTCGAAGAAGTTCAAGATCATATGGAAGATAATTCCTATAGCTATCTGTTGGGAATTGTAGCTTGAGAGAAAAGGAAGGGTTCATAGGAGAAGACATTAAACCAAAGAAGATCTAATGTGTGCTATGAAACCGGATATTCATCTTTGGTGCTCAGATAAGGAAATCTTTAAAGGATATTCAATGAATCAAATCATTTTCTAGTGGGAAGATGTTTTTTTATGAGATTACCTTTTTTTTTTGATTTTTTTTTTTTGATTTTTTTTTCTTGGCTTGGAAGTTCTTAACTTCCCGTTTGTAAATACCCTGTAAATATCTTTTTTCCTTTAATATATCATTCCTTTCTGAAAAAAAAAAAAAAAAAAAAAAAAAAAAAAAAAGGCCTACTGAATGTCTAACAATCAATTGATACAACGTCTAAATTTCCTCAATATATTTCACGATGTTTTATATTGGGAGATACATATAATTGTATATATGGTTAGGAAACTTGTGAGTTAGGAAAGATATTATTTTGTGTAAATGGTTTCTACCTATTTAGTCTGGGAGAAAACGATTTGTAAGTTTAAGCTTTTCAATAAGAAAACTTCGATTAATATTCTCAATCTTGCCGTTTCATGGCATCTGAGCCTGAATTGAAATAACCTAAAAATTAAAAATCAGAAGTTAATCTCTTCTTTGTTTGCGCCAAAGCTTAACGTCATGGCTGGGGAAGAATCGACTTCTAATGGTAAACCGAAAATTAATTCAATTTCACAGGAGAAATTGAATGGAGATAATTGTGAACAACATGGAATTTTTTTTGTTAACACGACACTTATAAAAATTGATATCTTTCATCACAAGATCGAGTACTACTTGCTAATACTCTCACTGATGCACAGTGGGAAGCTATTGTGAATATTATTAATTCTTCAAATAAGGAAGGTTCGAAGGAAAAACTTTCTAGGAAATGGAAGGTTTCTCGTTGTGTCTGGGTTTATTTGATGACACATAAAACTGAGGTGGTACAGATTTTTCAGGATTTTTGTGCTATGGCTAAGACACAATTTGATAGACAAGTTAAGCAAGTTCGTGATGATAATGGTACAAAATTTTGTCATTCGATTCTATTTTTTTATACACAAGGAATAGAGTTTCAAACATCATGTGTGGACACACCACAACAAAATAGGAGAGTGGAATGCAAACATCGTCATATATTGAATGTGGCACGTGCTTTGCGATCTCAAGCAAATTTATCTCTTCAATTTTGGGGTGAGTGTTTCCTTAGTGCTTCTTATATTATTAATCGCACGCCTACTACATTGCTCGGTGGTAAAACTCCATATGAATTGTTACATGATAAGCCACCTATTTATACTCATATTCGAGTATTTGGATGTTTGTGCTATGCAAGTATTGTCCCTCATGATCGCTACAAGTTTAATCCACGAAGTCGACGTTGCATATTTGTTGGTTATCCTTATGGCAAAAAGGGTTGGTGGTTATTTTGATTTGGAAACGAAACAATTTATTGTATCTCGTGATGTAGTTTTCTTTGAAAATAAATTTCCTTATGCGGTTGTTTCTCTACCTACTAATAATGAAGGTTGTCAAGAAGAATTGGATGGCAGTTTGATGATCTCTGCAGCACAATCAGATTTTTTGGGTGGTGAACAGGATGTACCAATTATAAGTGTGCAGGACATGTCCGGCAGTGGCTGCACTGGTACAACGACTGTGCAACACTTCCCCACAGATTTTCCCCAATCGTGTCCCCCGTTAAGTGTCGAATTTTAGTTCCTTTGATAGGGATTAGCAGGGGGGCCTTTATGAAGCATCAAACCACTACTTACATGACACTTAATGGTGGACATGAATGGGGGTCACGAGTGGGAGAGGGAAAGCATTTTCGCTGGTACAATTACCCGAATACAGGACCTGTCAGGTACTGACAGAAACAACATAGTACCTGGAGTAAAAGACAAATCACAATGTGACGAAGTTAGTCCAGCAACATTTCGACGGGACAATGCTAATACGAATGCTAATGATTAGGGGAGACAAATGAACTGAAAATGCTAGACTTCCCCCATTATTTTCCCCCAACCGTTTCCACCGTGAGGTGTCATCCACATAGCAGTGTGATGCCACACAAAAGGACCTCCTATTAACTCCAATCCAGGGATCAAGAGTTAATATCACTTCTACCTAATGGGGGAAGATAGTGGGGAAGCCTAGCAGCTTCCCAAATGAACAGCACTTGTCAGGAGGTGAAAAGACTAGTACTGTCACAAATAATGAATTAAATGTCAAAGATCTTTCTCCCACAACTCTTTTCTCCAAAACTCCTAACAAGGACATCAGAGATCAAAAAGTGAAAGATTAATGTCAAAGAGAAGAAAGACATCGAGAAGTAAAACATTAATTACCAACTTAATGAAAGATCTAATGGAAAATATAATTTACTATCTCATGATATCGGTTTTGCCCGTAAGAAATTAATTATGATATTAGAAAGGAAATCTCAAACTCATTCTCATAACACGTTATATGGACTGTATATACGACGTACAATTGAGATCATTGAGATCTAATGAGGTTGTAAACATGACACATCCATTTAAAAAGCAGTTACTGCATCACCAAAAAATTCAAATTTTGGGTTGTTGTAGCGGTTTATTGATTTGAGGATGCACCCGTTATTCTGTAATCCACAACTGGAACGCTTGTAAGGTATTACTATCACCAAAAACACCGAGCAGACGTCTACACATCCCAAGTGACATTGTTGGTTATAGGTTTGGTTATGATTCCAAAATTTGTGACTACTCTTAAGTTTGTAGGAATTTGTTGAAACCAAGAAAGGATGTGTCTGTAGTTGAGATATATACTTTTGGTTCAGATTCATGGAAAACATATAATTCTCGCATTCGCTACAAAATTTCTAGTTGAGGAGAGCCTGGGCCTGGGGTGTTCCTAAATGGAGCTCTATATTGGTTAGCCGCGACAAGTACTGGTATTGGATCAACAAACAAACAAAAAAAAAAATCACGTTCAAGTAATCCAAAATAGTAATACTTTCTTTGTGGTAGACACTAGACGGAGTATTTAAAGAAATATCACTACTGAACATACGGACGAATTCGATTATAGATTTGTTAATTTGTTGAGAGGCTGCCTTTGTTTGCCTTGTACTAAATAAGGTTGGTTTTGAGATATATGGCTGATGAAAGTTTATGGGGTAGAGAATCTTGGTCTAAATTGTTTACGTCGGACCAGCAACTGATGATGACATTGGCTATCCCATCCAATCGGTACATAAGGAGAGTAGTGTCTTTAAAGAATGGTAAAATCCTATTACAAGTTCGATTATATGGCGATAAGATGTATTCACGTGAATAATTGCAGAACAGATCGAGTATTGTGAGAATATGCTTGGATAAAAATGGAAGACATCTGGATAGTTTAGCTTCAGTTAATTCGGTTCACGCGTTGGGGGTAGGCGAGAACAAAATGGTTGTAACAAATCAATCAAAGGCGTTAGGTGATGAAAAGCTTTAGAAACAAGAAAATATTCCTTAAAGTTGCTCACATCAAGAACTGAGAATGTTTGTGCAGATGAGACTGGTGAATTCTGCTCTCGTTATTTCATTTATTATGCACCCCTAAACAGTGACTCGAATTTAAGAGTTAAACTGTGACTCGATACCCAGCTGAATCGAACTGAAACCGTTATTGAGTTCATCATTTTCCCCAAATTTCTGGATCACTATAATTCAACAATAATTATTATGGAATCACACTGTCAACATTGCTGGCGCAAACGGATTTAACTCTTGTTACTTGCTAGTCTGAAATGGTGATATGAGCTGCAAACAGTTGGGTTGGAGTTGGTAAACAAGTTGAGCTGGTTTGGGAATTTTGTCGAACAAACACCTTGCAAGCGTGCTTATGGTGATGAGGAGGTCTCAGCTGTTGGTGTTAGCGCCTGCATTTACAGCTTCTTTCTACCTGCAAAATCTTACTCAATTGATAGCATTTTTTTGCGGTAAACCCATGTACCCATGTTACTCAACGATACCGGGATTTCATCACTTCAAAAATAATGGTAACCAATCTTCACATTCAAACACCATTTAAACGACAGTGAAATCAACTATACCATACCTAATTTGAAATCTCCAAAAGGAATTAAAATCGGATGATCTACTGCACTTGGGTCGAACATGGACGGGAACTAATCAAATCAAATAGACACAAAACCCTTTTGTGATGTTGCTCGTGACGGAGCTCGAGTTGCAATGAAATCAATCAAATTAGATAATAGCAAGTTAACGTATGGTATAGAGAAACACTGAATAGAAAAAGATAGTGATATGATGATTTGATGGTGACGGAGTTTGAGTTACAGATGAAAAATGGAAAGAAAAGAGGTAAAGAAGCGACGAGAAAGAGAAATGGAAGAAGAAAAGGAGACGCAAAAACTGAATAAAAAACCCAACCCTACACTGTTTTGTTAAATGGTAAAGATTAAAAAATTTGGACACGTGTAACAACCTGGTCGACCTAATCTTCAACCGTCGATTAATGAAACGTATGGACGGTGCATGATGTTATTTTCATTGGCTAGAGTGATGGGCAGTTTTGTAATTGCGCCCACCAAAATCTCATCTCACCAGGTGAAAATTTGCAAAGTAAATGAGATTTTACCATTTTGATGGAGTTGGGACGGAAATCGTAAATAAACATGGATATTAAATAAATTATGAAAAAGTTTGAGTAGTTTTTAAATACATTTCCCCATATAGGCATTTTTTAAATTATTTTTTTGGTCTATTAGCCATTGGATTTGAATTCCTGGTTGTAAAAGACTTGTAAAATATGGTTGTCGCTCAAAAAGACCAAATCCAAGTTTCATGGTTTTAATATCCTAAATCAGATATTTCACCCAACCCTTATAACTAATTTCATATCCTACTTACTGAAATACCCTTTATCATCTCTCCACCACCGACACCCTCTTCTCCCTCTTCAGATCTTCAATTCTTCTTCTCAACATTAGCATCAACTAACACCTCCACCACAATGTCAACGCCCCACCGTCACTAGCAGAGCCAACGCCACAACTAGTACATCAAGGGACAAGTTAAGAATTTGGGAGAAAGAGCTCAGAGCCTAATCGATTGATGTTTTTGATCTGCTAGTGTACTATAATTTTGGTTTTGAATTGAGTTGCTACTGAATTTTTGCTTCACATCTCGTTTTGTACTGTTCTCTTAACTTGATTTGTTTGAATTAATTGTGTAATTTTGGGGAGTTGAAATAAATAAATTATGTTAGGTTTAACTTGATTTGTCTAGCAGGATTGTTGATCAATAATTTTTTTTGTTTATTAAGTTTGGGTTAATGATTTTTTTCATTGATTTGTATTATAGGAATCTTTGTTGAAATTTCAGTGTAGTAGGAGTTTTGATGGTAGTATGGGTTGTTATTGAGACTTGACTGAAGGAGTTTACAACAACAGATTTGGGTTTCTCCATTTGAACTGTAATTGAATTAATATTGGGGATCTTGGCATATAGCAGCTGAGAGATTTGATGAAGCTCTAAGTATACTTCAATCTGGTGTTGTTGCTCAATGGAAGCATGGACAGGTACTTTTCCCCCTTTTTGAATTTTTGTTGTTGATCAATTAGGATTAAGATGCTCTATGTGATATAAACCGGCAATTGTTTATATGATGTGGGAGTATAGTTTTGTTTTCTTGAGTACGGAAAAACTATGCGGCAAACTCGATAAAATGTTGGATTGATTGGTAACTGAAATAGAACACTTCATGTAATCAAAAGGCAGGCACAACAACAATCAAGTGTTAGTGAAGTCCCACTTCCACTACTACCAGTTATAAAATTGAAGCAAGGCATGAAGCTGGAAACCATGGGGGTTGAACATGCTTAGTTATATGCCCATAAACTGGTAATACTGAACCTACTAGTATTATAAGCAAAATTGAAGATACACGACTGTTAAGAGTAGGACATATTGATCACAATTGTACTTTCTTATAGAATTGGTTGACTATGTTGTGTGTGGTGCTTTCTGTGGTCTCTTGTTGTGTTGCAGGTACAATCATTATGAGACTTTCACCATCACTTTTTTGAGTGCTCTTCTGCTACAACAATTTGGCGTTGGTTAGGATCGATTTCCAGAAATATCTTTTACGCAACTCCATCCACTATTTGTCATTTTTACTGCTGGGTACCAATGAGAAGACCTAATAAATGGTTCTGAATCTACTTTCATAAAGTATGAAGTACTAGAAAACGATGTCTAGTGATACACTGATAGTTGATACACATTCTTAGCATTATTGTGTATTTAAAGAATATTTAACATGCAGTAATAAAGATTAGATGTTAATGGTGGGATTCTTTATCTAACATAGTTTGTTTGCTGCTTTATATCATTCATTGGCTATGAAATTAATAGTGATTTTTAGTTTTGTATAATAGTCATGCTAATTTGCAGGGGATTATAGGTTAAATATAGATTTATCTACGAAATGCAGAAAATGCACCCGAGTGCATAATGCGTATTTATGTAGGAAATAGGCTTCGGGAAAGATGCACCCGAGCGCATAATGTATATATATTTTTTATTTTTTTTGTTGTTCTTCTTATTTTTCTTCTTTAATACTTGTTTAGGTTTATGTTTTAATGGTGAATGTGATGATAATGGTAGTGGACTTATTGAATGAGATCATGAAATAGTGATTTTGGTTGTGTATCATATATTGTGAGTGATTTTTTAGGATAAACCTATATTTTTCCACGAAATACACAACATACACCCGAGTGCATAATGCATAATCTTAGAAGAAATAGGTTTTTACCTGTGTGCCCGAGTGCATAATGCATTTTTTTATTATTCTTATAAGAAATATGTGTTTGCAAAGTTGCACCTGAGTGCATAAATCATATTCTTATATGAAACAGATTTTTTCCAAGTTGCACCTGGGTGCATACTGCATATTATTATAGAAAATAAATTTTTGCCAAGTTGCACCTGGGTGCATAATGCATCTTCTATAGGAAATAAGTTTTGGCGAGGTTGCACCTGGGCGCATAATGTATTAACGACCTCGTTTTAAATTATTATTTTTCGAATTTCATATCAACAATGGATCTTGTTTTGTAGAGATTTTCGAGCCCTTTCCAAAAATATAAATTTTTCTAAAATACGACTTATATTTGGGAAGTTAAGACCTTTCTCGTAATTGATTTTAAATTAAAGTGAGAAATAAATAGGAGAGAGAGAAAAGATATGATAAAGAATAAAGTTTAAATTTAAGGGTATACATGGCTAAATTTTCTAATGTCTTTTTCACTCAGGCCTATATTTTACTTCTTCAGATCACCTGTCGCTATTTTCCCGTTTCTTAGGTCCCAACCAATCAGATTAGGCCATCTATTTTTCACTAATATTGTTTTATTAGTAATTCACAGCAAATTTAGATTAACCTAACATCGTTATTATTCATTAAAACACTGATATCTCCTGTTTCTGTTCTTCCATCCTTGGCTCTTCGTCTTCTTATGGAAGAATTTGTATTTGATCTCTTTGATAAAGTTCAGTAACATATCTCAAAGATCTCAAATAAAATATTTTTATATAACAATCTCTATGTTTTGGGATAACAAAAAAAATCAAAAAACAAAATCCTTGTTCAGATCCACAAACCCTGGTAGTGGCCGATTCTAGATAAAATTAAACTCATGGAAGACCTATTAAAGTCTAAAGAACGATGAATCCAAAAGAGACGGAAAGGGAAGAAAATTAATGGAGATATGATTAAGATTTAAATCTGTTTTGATTAATTATTAAAAAAATGGGTAATAATTAAGAAAAACTCACCATCCACAAATTACTACTCAAAAAGATTAGGTTCCTAAAATATACCATTACAGTTGCATACAACTCCATTGTGGAGTTAATAAGTCAGGAAAAAAACTATAATTGATGATCCATCGAATTGGCTATTTTCTGGATTTATTTTTACTTGGCCTTTATGTGAACGAGTTAGGAAATTTTATCATGGGGCAGTTACCGAATCAACTATATGAACAGAGAATTCAATGAAGATTGTATCATGAGAAGTGAGAACTGAGAACAACAGAGGTAACCGTGTAATATTAAACAACGTTAGATAAACTTTTGCATTTTCAGAGTAAAAACAGGTGTCATACTCGGATTGGTTAGGACAGGAAGAGACAGGAAAGTAAGGGACAGGTGATCCGAAGACATATTTTACAAGTCCATTGCTCCCACACTTTATGGCCTATGGTTATATGACCCATTTTCCGAAATTTAAATTTTTCCTTGTTTTATCATGTGACTATATATAAAAACCTTAACAACAATGACAGGAGGATCAATAGAAAACGCCAATCAAAAATTTCCTTGATTGGAAGTATACAAGACTGGCCAACAACACACATTGGGTACTCCCTCCTATTAATTACTGCTTAACAAGCGAAGTTTCTTTTATTAAAGGGTGTTTTACAGAATGGTCACACTTCCTTAATTCTTTTTACAAAATGATCACAGCTTTAATTAGTGATTACAAAGTGATATTTTACCATCCGACTTAACTGTTTTGAGAAACACTTGTCTAAATTTTGTCTTAAATACCCCTCTAGAGTTCTTGAGGTGGTGATAGTGGTGGTGGCGGTGGCGGTTGCCGCTATACCCAAGAGAGGAGGCGGTGAACCCTTCTGGGGACTGTGATGGAAGGATCCTGAATGCGGGCTGAAGTTCGGTGTGATGTAAAGATCCTGATCTATTTCACAAACAACAACAAGCAGTAGCACTACCACCACCTGCCAGCAGCACCACCATCAGCAACAAGAAGCACCACCGAAAGGTTATACTAACAGCTGCATCAAAACCATCAAAGCCATTCTTAACAACGAATCTGTTCACCTTCAATCCCTATTCCTCTTCACTGATAAAACAAACATGCACCACCCTGTAATTATCCAAAACAATCTGTAATAATACCAATCCAAACTAGGGTTTTAGAAAAAATACCAAAATTTAGAAATTTAGGTTTATAAGAAAAAAATCCAAAACTAGAGTTTCTGAATCGAAATTGGGATAACATATAATCTTGTAAAAAATCAACAAATTACAGAAAAAGAAAAAATCCCCAAAAATTTATTTCACAAATTTAGGGTCTATGACAAAAAAAAAAAAAAAAACTACGGTTTTACGTGAACATCATCGTGAATATCTTGAATATGAAAACTAACAGTGATCATCATCTTCAACATCTTGATTAACTGGTGATGAGAACAACTCTTTTAACTCGTGATGAAGAAGACAGCCCTTAACCCGCGATGAAGAAAAAATCTCAATTCGACGAAGTATGAATCATAACTACATAAACGCTAAGTTCACCTCACTATTCTCTCCATTGTTGCAGAGAAGAAAATCCAGAATACAAGCGGCGGGTGAATGAGGTAGGAGATAAATCTGGTGAGTTATATGTTAGGTTTTCACCCAGTTTGATCGAACGGCACACGATTCTTAGAGATTTGCAAACCCGATGGCCTAATCGTAATTGACTTTTGTCCAGGGACAACTAGGTAATTCCAAAGCCTGACATAACTCTGACGAGCGACATAACGCTCCAGTTAGTTGTCTAGTGACCTTTTTGTTAAAACTTTGTAACAGTGGGACTAATATGTGAACCAGATTAAGAAACTGTGACTGTTTTTGTAAATACCCTTTAATAAAAGTGAAATCTTATTACATGTTGGATTGGCGGACGACAATCGATATCCATTGTTGTGACTTGTCAGTAAGCTCGTACTCTTTTTTAAGAGTAGTACACTGTTGTTCTTCAACCTAAAAACATTAGTTACTACAATTGCTAGTAAATCATAATTTTTTTCTCTATGGTGGACATAAGCACTTTGCATTTTTCCATAATTCATTTCGTAGAATGGATATTATGAGTTGAATATTGCATAATTTTCTGAAATAGCCAATTGACAACAATATATTCATCTGATCTTATACTTTTTAGTTGTCGAGTTGAATTTGATCACCTAAATGGTTTTTATTGGTTGAAGTTGCTTTTAGCTGTATTTATATCTTGGCCGTCCGAAAGTGAACTTACAATATATCTGAATAAGGCGTGTTGGATCCGCATTATGGGCTTACAAGATAAAACACGGTAAATGTATATATGACCTGCCACTTTAGAGAAACAGAAGAACAAATTTGACCATTTGATTTTCTTTGAGTTGCAAAAAATGAGATGTTCTAATACAGTAATATCATAAAACCCCATTTCGTTAAACCAATGAAACTTTTTTTGGCCCTTTTTTTTATGTGATAAAGTACAGTGTAAATGTAAGAGTTGCAAAAAATATACCATGATAGCCTTTGGATGAACAGGTAATTTCCTCCCTCAGCTTATGGTGTATATGAGACCACCATGGCCTAGTAAAAATCCATATAAAAGATATATCTTTCTTGTTCTTTTTGACTACTGAATCTAAACCAAGAATTTTTTTCAGATTTCCACATTTCTTAAACCAAAGCCGTGAATTTACATGTCCAGCTTTCTCCATCATCTCACCTTTTAACAATTTTCAGTGTTGCTAAAACAATTATCTCTTATACTAAAATCTATACAAAATAATTTAATAAAATTTTCACTAACTATATATACAAAAAACATCCTCATGAGAATCAATTTACAGGTTAAGAAAGCATGTAAAACTAGAACTAGCTAGTCTTCTCATCCTCGTATTAAAATCATTTACTTGGCATGCCAATTGCATATAACTTACCAAGATAAATAGAAACATGAATTTTACTTACCAAGTCTGGATTTCATGAATTTGTTAACCAAAATCGTACTTCTTGAATCATCATCAACATTTTTTTTTTGTTGTTGTTGTTAACCATGTAGAAAGAAATTACGAGATCTCAAAACTGCCAGTATGCAACATGACATGAGGTTTTAGAATCAATACTTCTTTATATATAAACCAAACCAATGAATGGTCTCACCTGTTGGATATGGCTGAAAGTCTTTCGTTTATTGCTTCTGGTTTTCAAACGACGCGCCCGTTTTCCATCGCTGCTTATTTAAAAGTGCCAACATGACATTTGACGTGGCGCTCTAGTTTTTCAGTATATCTGAAACTGAATGCAGTAATGACACATAGGATACCCCTTTGTATAAAGAATTATTGATTGATTGATAAATCTTAGATTAGGGCTGTCAATGCGTACCCGTTACCCGCTACCCGTTACCGGACCCGCCTAATTGGGTCCGGTTCTGGGTCCTAAAGTTGGACCCATTAGCAACTTAGGACCCGATGGGTAATTACCCGATTGGACCCGAATGTTAACGGGTCCAAACGGGTAATACCCGTCGGGTACCCGTTTATTTAACCTTTTAATCATCTTTTTAGCAAATTTATAGGTATTTTGAAAGTTTCGGCTTTGAATTTTTTTGATTTTTGATTTTTTTCTTACATTTAACATTAATTTAGTACATTAATAAAGAAATAATAATAAATTTTTATAAAAATAATTTATATTCAAGTTAAAAAGAGAAAGAAATTAAGATTTTAAGATTTTTTAATACCCAACGGGTACCCGGGACTTTAAACGGGTCCGGTTCTGGGCCATGTACTACCCGGGAGGACCCGGACCCGTTGACAGCCCTAGCTTAGATACCTGAGAAAACAAAACCATAAAAATATCTTTTTCCAAAACTCTTAGGATGGGAAAGAAAAGAAACAGATTTATTTATTTTTGAAACAGAAGAGAGAAGAAAGAGATCGAGGAAGAATAAAACATCAATAGCCTACTTAACGGAAGATTTACTCATCAACATTTGCTTACGCTTACCGGTAAAATCTATCCGAAGATGCAGATGCGTGTGCAAGGTATATGGTATAATTTACTCTCATGTGCGTTCATGATCCAGAATGTTCAAGGCAAGTTACTCATTATCAAACTCGAACTTTCGAAATGTCTAGACCTATCTCTAATTAATTAGTTCAATTCAAGAACAAGTTACTCATTTTTAAACTTGAACTCGGAAATGTCTGTTTCATGAGATCGTCATTACCATGATCGCAGTTTTAAGTTAAATTCCATGCTGACATGCTTAAAAAAAATAAAAAAAATCATCCCATACTATAAGTCACTTTTGGTAGTAATGCTCTATAATTTTGTCGATTATGATATTAAAGATAGAATGCTACAAATATTAATACTCTTTCAAAGCTAAAAAATGGATCAATTCCTTACATGAAATGCAAAAGACATGAACCCATCATTCGGTGTATTCAGAATTTTAGATTGATTCCTTGTTGTTAATACGTGAAATGCAAAAGCAGGGTTCATACACAAATAACAAAACAAAATAAAAATTAGGGATATTTTGACTTAGGTGCCCATAAAATGGTATGTCTTTGCGTTTGGTGACTAACTTTGTCCAACTTTGAGTTAGGTGCCCAGTGGGTCCCAGTCAACGTATTGATTGTGTTTGACCGTGTTGATCGTTGAATTCACAGTTAAAATTGTGAAATGACCAACGAAAATCAGACTTTCGTTTTATTTACTAACTTTACCAGTTATACACGTGGGTTCATCTCCTTCGTTTTCTGTTGGGCATAAACTTAAAAAAAAAAATCTGAACAGAAAAAAAAAATCTAAACAGATTGGAATCATGATCTTGTTGTAGATCGAAGACTCGAAATCATCTGATACGGGGAAACAAGAGCCTTCAAAGTTCTACTTCATCTCAACAAAAAGAAAAAGTAGATCTAAACATCTAAATTCAAGTTTGATACAACATCAAGATGTTGAAAAATTAAAATCAAGATCCGGAATGGGTTCAAGATAACAATTTGGTTCGTTAGTTCATAATGATATTACTTTGAAGCAAATGGGTGATATGCAATTTGATTAATAATCTGATTTTTGATTGTGGTGGAGTCGATGTAAACAAGAATGGTGGTAATGGAAGTGACCCGTGAGATTCTCAGAAGTAGTAAAGAGTTTTTAATTTTGATTAATAACTGAATCAATGGTGCTCAAGGAGATCAGAGAGGGAATGGATCTGGTGTGGTGGTTGATGTTTGTCACGGATTGATGGTGCTATTTCAATGGGAATTTGGGTTTAGTGATGCCATGATTTGAAGAAGATGCTGCTGCAGTGGTGTTCGTAGCCGGAAATTATAAAGAAGAATTGTTGCTGTTGTTGATTTTGTGATTCATGGCCGTCATCGATTAAAGTTATGTGGTCGTATGATCAGGTCTTGAATCAGCTGAATGGGGGTGCTAGAATGGTTTGAGAAGTTAATAGAAAAGGATGGGTTTGTAGTTGTGAATGATTGCAACAGTAACTGAAACATTTGGGATCAGATATTAAGAAAAGAAGTAGTAGTCCACTCAGCTCACACAAGAGAGAAAGTTGTTATTTTTTGTCCACTCAGCTCGCCACATGTTTGACAGCCATTATCGGCGTTAAGTATTTTTTTTATTAATTAAAATTAAAATTAAAATTAAATTCTTGATGGTCAACGGGTCATCTGTTAAGTCATACGTTGACTGAGACCCACTTTGGGCACCTAACTCAAAGTTGGACAAAGTTAGGCGCCAAACGCAAAAAGACGTACCATTTTATGGGCACCTAAGTCAAAATATCCATAAAAATTATGCTTTGGTTTGAAAATATTGACGGAAATGGTAAGTCTAAATATTCTTAATTTTCTTCCTATATTTACTCAATTTTCTAATTGTTAAAAAAATTTATATTTAAAGCAAATATATATTGGACACATGTCAAATTTTAAGTGGAGGGACACAAAGAGACACAAAGATAGGAGACGGGGATCGAAGCCGACCAATGAATGGTCGCACCTGTTGGATATGGCTGAAAGTCTTTCGTTTATTGCTTCTCGTTTTCAAACGACGCACCCGTTTTCCATCGCTGCTTATTTAAAACTGCCAACATGGCATTTGACGTGGCGCTCTAGTTTTTCAGTATATCTGAATGCAGTAACGACGCATAGGATACCCCTTTATAGAAAGAAGTATTGATTGATTGATAAAGCTTAGATCCCGAGAAAACAAAACCATAAATAGATTTTGTATTTTTGAAACAGAAGAGAGAAGAAAGAGATCGAGGAAGAGTAAAACATCAATAGCCTACTTAACGGAAGATTTACTCATAAACATTTTCTTACGCTTACCGGTAAAATCTATCGGAAGATGCAGATGCGTGTGCAAGGTATATGGTATAATTTAGTGGCTCGTGTTTTGCCAACACGAAACTTAAACACGACGCTAGAAAGGGAAATTTTGAACTCTTAGTCACAGCAGCAGAATCAATCTTGGCCCTTGGGTTAGAATATACAACGTAGAATTGAGATGGTTGATATCTAAGGAGGCTAATGGGGGGTGTAAAAATTAGAAATCAGTCCGGCGACCAATCTATTCAAATTATAGGTAGTTGTAGTCCTTTGATTTGTGCATGCAGTCGCCGTTCTTTAGTACAAACCCTTGTACTAAAGATGTCTTAGGTGATGTAATCACCTTTTGTTGTCGGAAGCCATTTAGATGGTGCCGTACGTACATGGAGATGGAGTTTCTAGTTTCGGGTGATGAGACCCCTTCGTTAATAAGCTACTCGTATTTAACCGCTGAGTTAAATTTGATCAACTAATTGGTTTGCCAGCCGAACTTGGTTTTATTTGTAAAATATATATTTCTGGTCGTTTAATCAAAAAGTGGAACCAAATCTGTTTTTTTTTTCCTCGGCAAACTCAGGAGATATTTCATTTGCTTATAAATCCAGGAAAGGGTGAAAGGGAACAAGAATCTAACCTCTAAGAAAAAGAACAAACGAACGAAAGGCTAGACTAGATTACAAATCTTAAAGGTAGGCAGAATGCTTTTGTCATTACCCATTGGGGATCTAATAAACAACGTGGAATCATTTGAAAAACAGTCTTCTCCAGATATTGCATTCCAATCAGCCACAAAATTCAATCATTATTGAGATAAATTGCGAGTTTTAGTTTTCAAACAAGGAGCTAAAACGAGAACCGTTTAGGGTGAATTGCTGAATGTGTGAACGAGTACGAAGAGTTAGATCCCATTTCCGGGGTTCCGAATTTCTATAATCATTCCACTAATTTTTCATTCTCATGGTAGTTTATTGAATCATTAACAGCTCAGACTCTAGCACTGGCAAAAGACGAAGATAAAACCCAGTCAACTACTAGTACATAGTTGACTTGCCTCTTTAGAGAAAGAGAAGAGCATATTTGATTTGATTTTCTTGGAGCTGCAAACAATGAGATGCTTTCGAGCAGTAATAGAACTGTGTTTGGATGATGTAAATAAATTAATTAGTACTAATCTAGTTGCAGAACAAACAAAATAGTTAAACCTGTGAACTTTTATTATCTGGTGAAAACACATTCACATTTGAGAGTTGCAAAAAATCTATTATGAAAAATTCAAATATAAGTTTATAATTTCGAAAAACTATTAGCTTGACCCTTCTATTACCAATTTCCTTATTCGGCCATCATTGTGATACACAACACCACAATATTTGAATTAAAACAAACTAATTTAAATCAAAAGTTTTTACGAAAACTTTTAATTCTTAAAAAACTATAGCAACAAGTTTTCATTTTCAGCTCTTTCCATCATCTCACCAATTAATTACTACTTTCTATTTTTGTTGCTAAAAAATTATACACAAGTTTCATGCTGGTGTGCCTAGCTGCAAATCGAGCAAGTTGAATAATAACTTGTCACTATTAGACTATGTCCTGATGAATCAATTTATATAGGTTAAGAACACGCAAGACTAGCTAGTCTTCTCATGCTCACATAAAAATCATTTATTGGCATGCGAATTGCACATAACTGTAACGAGAAACCGGCATATCATTTTTATAACAACATAAGAGAGCGAGGTTAGTTCCTTTCATCAGCCAACTCAAAGAAGATGGAAGAGAGTGTAAGAATCCGGATCAAGAGTAAAGATTCAGAAAATAGAGAAGTACGCTAATTCGGTTAAATATCTAAATTTCCTCGGAATTATGAAAATTGGACTTTACCCGAGTAACTACTCCAAAATTAAATTACACAAGTGAAGGGGTAACTTCCAAAATTAGAGCAAACCAAACGGGCCTCGGATCCGCAAGATAGCTCAACACTCATTTATCAGTTGAAGGCCGGAACCAAGCCCATTAATATAGTGTCAAAGAGAAAACAACGGCTAACCATCCTTCTCCAAAACTTTTTAACTGTACGATGAAAAGAGCAAAAACAGATAAGAGATCGAGAAGTGAAAGACCAATGTCAAAGAGAACGAAGACATCGAGAAGTAAAACATTAATTACCAACTTAACGGAAGATCTAATGGAAAATATAATTTACTCTCTCAAGATATCGGTTTTCCCGGTATGAAACTTAATTATGATATTAGAAAGGGAAATTTCAAACTCATGATCACAACACGTTATAATACCTCACTTATGGACCGTATATACGACGTACAATTGAGATCATTGAGATCTAATGAGGTTGTAAACATGAGGCACCCATTTATAGAGCAGTTACTGATAAATGACTTTGGGTCGTTGTAATGGTTTGGTTTGTGCATGCACTCGTTATTCTAGGTAATACTATCACCAAAAACACCCAGCGGACGTCTACACATTCCAAGTGTTAACATTGTTGGTTATGGGTTTGGTTCTGATTCCAAAATTTGTGACTACAAGTTTGTAGGAATTTATTGGAAACCAATATAGGATGTGTCTCTAGTTGACATATATATTTAAGTTCAGAATCATTTTTTTGATTTTTTGATAAGAGAAGGGAAAATTTTATTAAGATGTAGACTGTCACCGGAAGAGTGACAATTACAAGAACAAGAAAAAGAAAAAAAGAAGAAAAAAAATGATTAGAAGTTACCAATCACAGCATTCCAATCACAAATAAGTGAACTTAAAATATAATCATCCAAGATTTTAGTTGGCAGAGCCCAATTAAAGATTATATTCAGAATCATGGAAACCTATAATTCTTGCATTCCTTACGAAATTTCTTGTGGGGGAGAGCCTAGGTTGTTCCTAAATAGAGCTCTTCATTGGTTAGCCGAGAAAAGTACTAGTACCGGGATAAAAAAAAAAATGTCGCGTGCATGTGTAATCCAAAATCAAAAGTAATACTTTCTTCCGACTGGAAGATGAAGTATTCAAAGAAATACCACCGAACATATGGACGAATTCGTTTATAGATTTGTTGATGTGTCGAGAGGTTGCCTTTGTTTACGTTGTAGCGATTCTAAGGTTGGTTTTGAGTAGGAAAAAATCATATGGAGCTCTTCATTTATGATTTCTAACTGGTAATGATTATTCTAATTTAATGAAATATCCGTTATGATTTTCGTTCTTTTTGTTTGTTTTATCATGTGAGTAGGTCAATATAAAAACCTTAACAACACTGACAGGACGCTCAATGGAAAACGCCAATCAAAAACTAGCTTGACAAGACTGGCCAACAACACACATTGGATGCTCCCCTGTCCCTCCAATGAAATCTTATTACATGTTGGATCGAGATCCATTATAGTGACTTGTCGGTAAGCTCTTGTACTCCTTTTTAAGAGTAGTACACTGCTGTCCATATTTGTGACATAAAAACATCAGTTACTCCAATTTCTAGTAAATCTTATTTTTTTCTCTTTATTTTGGTACATTTTTTCATAATTCATTTCGTAGAGCGGAAACTCTTTATCAAAAGAGTACTGGATTAGCCGAATACTAGTACTGGATTAAAAAAAAATATGTCACGTACAAGTAATCCAAAATCAGAAGTAATACTTTTGTCGCCTAGCCCAAGCTAGACAAGCCAAAACCGCACCTAGACCAAGCTAGACACGCCATGCGCCTGTGGCAACCCCTTGGCTCCACATGCTAAGCCAAAACCGCACCTAGCCCAAGCTAGCCGCGCCATGCCAAACGAACTCTGCCTTGGACCTAGCTATGCTAATCACACCATTCCAAGCCAAACGCCCTTGCCTTGGCCATAGCCACGCCATGCGCCCCATGGCAAACCCTTGGCCCCACATGCCAAGCCAAACCAAACCTAGTCAAGCTAGTCGCGCCATGCCAAACACACTTTTCCTTGGACCTAGCCATGCTAGTCACATCATGCCAAGCCAAACGCCCTTACCTTGGCCCTAGCCACGCCATACGCCCATAGCAAACCCTTGGCCTCACATGCCAAGCCAAAATCGCACCTAGTCAAAGCTAGTCACGCCCAAGAAGAACCCTTGGCACCACATACCAAGCCTAACCACACAGCAGCTGCGCCACCCTGTTGGCCTTCCCTACGCGGCCACCAAAACGAAGGCGTGCAACAATCTACGGTTTCCCTTCAATCGCGGGAGCAAATCCTGGCCATCCAAGGTTACCAGACGACACATGGAAACCTTTGGCCCAAAAACCTAAGTTGGGCCACGCCAAACCATGCCATGCCAACCTTGCCGGGCCACTTGTTGGCCTTCCCTATGCGTCCACCAAAACGAAGGCGTGCAACAATCAACGGTTGCCCTTCAATACCAGGAGCAAATCCTAGCCATACAAGGTTACCAGACGACACATGGTAACCTTTGGCCCGAAAACCTAAGTTTGGCCACGCTAAACCATTCCATGCCAACCTAGCCGCGCCACCATGTTGGCCCTCACTACGCGGCTACCAAAACGAAGGCGTGCAACGATCAACGGTAGCCCCTCCTATCAAGATGCAAAATCTCGACCGTTGAAGGTCACCAGGCTAGCAAGTTTCCGAGCTTGACTTGCCAAGCCACAACAACATGCTACATTTTTCCCAAAAACATTCAAGACATCAACACAAACCGGGGGATCCTCTTTGGGTATTGGTTTGGCGGTCTAAAGTGCGGTGCACACTACACCCGTCATAAGAAAGTGTCATAAGGGTGAGGAGGTTAGTAAATACGGGAAGTTATGTGCGAAACGTTCATGGGACATAAAGCACATGCGTTAACAATTTTATGGGACATCAATTCCATAACGTTAGCAATTTCATGAAAACCAGTTTCATGTGTTAACCACTTTATGGAACATCAATTCCATGCATATGGTTACCACCTCCTCCCATTTACTTCCCCACTCCTTAATAAGACCAGGGTACGTTTTTACTCCGACTTGTATAAATAGGTCTTACCTATTTCCATTGAACAACAAGTTCATACGGGAGATACAACACTCAGAAATACTTACTTGCTATCTCACCTTGTTAGCTCTCTCACTTTTCTGATAACAAGTTGTAATAACGCAACTACTCTTCCAGAATCAATTATTCTGGTCTCACCACTTTCCTTGCTTCCCTACCCAAAACCAACCCATTTTCCTCCAGTTTGTGACCGAAGCAAGTCTGGAATGACCATTTCTTGGTTTATGCCGGACTTGTACAAATTGATCTCTCGAATCTAAAGTACTCCCTTGCAGTACATTGTTTAGGGTTTAAATTGTTTCTCACCTGCACACCCGCAATTACCGAAATCAGCAGAAACCATTTTCACCTACAAACAACAGTATACATCCTTGGAGAAATCTTACCATAATCGGTAGTCAAGATAGTTCATATAGCTACCGAATATAGCATAGTCCCAAAATCAGATTTTGCAAAAATTATCTTTTTTCTGAATTTTGATTATCCTATAATCGGTAGTAAATGAAGTTATCTTGACTTTGGATTCAATTATTCTCGAGAATTAAATGACTGTGCCGGGAGTGGACTGAAAACCAGAAAAAAAAAATCCAAAACGGACTGAAATTCAATTTTCTGGTAGAATTTTTTTTTTTTTACGAGACGATGTCTCGCACTCTTCCAACTGCATTGGTTGGGCCTATACTCGGTAGTAAATGAATGTATCCTTACTTCCGATTATACAGTGGACCTTTTTACCGGAATCCTAGCATAATCGGTAGTCAAAGATAGTTCATATAACTACCGAATATAGAGTTGCCCAAAATGAGATTTTGCAAAAAATCCTCTTTTTTTTTTAATTTGTTTGAGCCTATAATCAGTAGTCAAAATAGTTCATATAACTACCGAATATAGAGTTTCCCCAAAAATGAAATTTTGCAATCGGTTGCTAAAAAATACCTAAACTACCGATTATGAAGAGGCATATAAGTATTTTCAACCTATTTTTTCTTTTTGTGTGACCTCTAATTCTCTTGGGGTAACCCCTAAAAATGCTAGGATTAATTGTGAGTCTCAGTTTTCAAACAAGGAGCTAAAACGAGAACCGTTTAAGGTGAATTGCTGAACATGTGAATCGAATGCGTACGTCGTGTTAGATCCAATTTTCGGGGTTACGAATTTCCATAATCATTACACCAATTTCTAATTCCCATGGTAGTTTATTGAATCATTAACAACTCAGACCCTAACACTGGCGATAGAGGAAGATGAAACCCCCGTCAACTTCATAGTTGCTTTGCGCCTCTTTAGTGAAAGGGGTGAAGAGATTTGATTTGATATTCTTGGAGCTGCAAACATTGAGATACTTTCAAGCAGTAATAAAACTGTGTTTGGATGATTAAATAAATTAATTAGTACTAATCTAGTTACAAAACAAAATATTAAACCTGTAAACTTTTATTATCATGTGAAACACGGAGAGTTGCAAAAAAATCTAGCATGATAAATTGCCTATTATAAAGGGCAATTTATCATGGTATAGAAATTGCCATATTCTGTAATTTTGGGGGAGGATGAGGTATTTATAAAGCTCTAGAAAGGGCATAGAAAGTCTGTAATTTTGGAGAAACTACTATTTTCAAAATACCTCATTGATAAAAGGCTTTCTTAAATTTAAAGCAATAAGTGCATAGTCTGTAATAAAAGTGCATAGTCTTTATTAATAAAAGGCTTTTTTAAATTTAATAATATCTCATTATTAATAAAAGTGCATAGTCTGTAATAAAAGGCTTCTTAAATTTAAATGAAAGTCTGTAATTTTGGAGAAACTACTATTTTGACCCCTTTATTACTTATTTCTTTATTCGGCCATTTTAATACACAACAGACAACACCATAATATTTAAATATGAAAGTAATCGAAAGTATTTATCATCTAAAATGTGATACACTAGATTAAATCTAAGAAAGCCTAGTTATATTTCCCCATAGCTCTAAGTTAAAGCAATAAGTTTTCATTTTCAGCTCTCTCCATCATCTCACCATTTAATTACTACTTTCTATTTTTGTTGCTGAATTATACACAAGTTTCATGGTGGTGTGCCTAGCCAAGCAAGTTGGACAATAACTTGTAACTATTAGACTATGTCCTGAATCCTGATGAATCAATTTTTATAGGTTAATTAAGAAAACATGTAAGACTAGCTAGTCTTCTCATTTCACATAAAAACCATTTATTGGCTTGCAAATTGCACATGACTGTAACGACAAACGGGCATATCATTTGTATAAAAACAATACAACATAAGAGAGGTTAGTTCCTTTCATAAACCAACTTAGAAGATGGAAGAGTAAAAGATTCACACAATAAAGAAGTACATTACAATTCAGTTAGATATCAACAGGCCTACTGAATCAGAAAGCATGAGTTGGGTTGCATGGAAAATTCTTATCGGGGGAGGATGAGGAAAACAAAAAAATAAGTTGGGTTGCATGGAAAAAGGTCTGCTGGTCTAGAAAGCATGGAGGTCTAGGAATCAGAAACCTAAGACATATAAATAGAAAAAATGGCATGGGAGGTTTTGTAAGGAGAAGAATGCTTGGTGGAGAAAAATTATTTGTGAAAAAACAAAAAGCCGATGAGACTTGTTTGGTTCCTTTACAAACAAAACATGTTGTGGGAAGAAGTATGTGGTTTGACATTTTGAGAGCTAATAGAGATTTCTATAATGTTGTGAACATTCAAGTTAACAATGGAAGATGTGTAAGATTTTGGCATGATTGGTGGAAAGGTAAATTTGCCTTCAAAGATAAATATCCAAGGTTTTACAAAATAAGCAACCAAAAGTTCGACACAATTGAGATGATGAAATGCACTACTTGGATTTTTGATTTCTCAAGGAAGCTTGATCCGGCTGAAAGAATTGACTTGTTGGAAATTAAGTTTAAGGTGAGAGATGTTCAGTTGGTTGTAGGTGAAGATGACACTATTGATGGTGTCTGCACTTCTAAGGTTTTATATACAAAGATGTCACACGACGGAGAGGAATGGGAATATCACAAAATATTTTCAAGTAAGTTAGCTCCTCCCAAAGCTATGTTTATAATCTGGGCATCTATGCATAATTCTGTGACAACAAGAGCAATGCTACAACATAGAGGAATGAAGATTTCTTCAAATTGTTGCTTGCTGTGTGACACTCAAGTGGAGACACAAGATCATCTTTTTCTTCAATGTGATTGGGTTAAGTTTTACTGGGATTATTTCATTGACTCGCTGAAAGTGAAGTGGGTGCGCATTGTAACTTACAAAGTTTGTAACAGAGTTGGTGTATTTTGGGAGTTTCGAAGAAGTTCAAGATCATATGGAAGATAATTCCTATAGCTATCTGTTGGGAATTGTAGCTTGAGAGAAAAGGAAGGGTTCATAGGAGAAGACATTAAACCAAAGAAGATCTAATGTGTGCTATGAAACCGGATATTCATCTTTGGTGCTCAGATAAGGAAATCTTTAAAGGATATTCAATGAATCAAATCATTTTCTAGTGGGAAGATGTTTTTTTATGAGATTACCTTTTTTTTTTTGATTTTTTTTTTTTGATTTTTTTTTCTTGGCTTGGAAGTTCTTAACTTCCCGTTTGTAAATACCCTGTAAATATCTTTTTTCCTTTAATATATCATTCCTTTCTGAAAAAAAAAAAAAAAAAAAAAAAAAAAAAAAAAAAAAAAAAAAAACAGGCCTACTGAATGTCTAACAATCAATTGATACAACGTCTAAATTTCCTCAATATATTTCACGATGTTTTATATTGGGAGATACATATAATTGTATATATGGTTAGGAAACTTGTGAGTTAGGAAAGATATTATTTTGTGTAAATGGTTTCTACCTATTTAGTCTGGGAGAAAACGATTTGTAAGTTTAAGCTTTTCAATAAGAAAACTTCGATTAATATTCTCAATCTTGCCGTTTCATGGCATCTGAGCCTGAATTGAAATAACCTAAAAATTAAAAATCAGAAGTTAATCTCTTCTTTGTTTGCGCCAAAGCTTAACGTCATGGCTGGGGAAGAATCGACTTCTAATGGTAAACCGAAAATTAATTCAATTTCACAGGAGAAATTGAATGGAGATAATTGTGAACAACATGGAATTTTTTTTGTTAACACGACACTTATAAAAATTGATATCTTTCATCACAAGATCGAGTACTACTTGCTAATACTCTCACTGATGCACAGTGGGAAGCTATTGTGAATATTATTAATTCTTCAAATAAGGAAGGTTCGAAGGAAAACTTTCTAGGAAATGGAAGGTTTTCGTTGTGTCCTGGGTTTATTTGATGACACATAAAACTGAGGTGGTACAGATTTTTCAGGATTTTTGTGCTATGGCTAAGACACAATTTGATAGACAAGTTAAGCAAGTTCGCAGTGATAATGGTACAAAATTTTGTCATTCGATTCTATTTTTTTATACACAAGGAATAGAGTTTCAAACATCATGTGTGGACACACCACAACAAAATAGGAGAGTGGAATGCAAACATCGTCATATATTGAATGTGGCACGTGCTTTGCGATCTCAAGCAAATTTATCTCTTCAATTTTGGGGTGAGTGTTTCCTTAGTGCTTCTTATATTATTAATCGCACGCCTACTACATTGCTCGGTGGTAAAACTCCATATGAATTGTTACATGATAAGCCACCTATTTATACTCATATTCGAGTATTTGGATGTTTGTGCTATGCAAGTATTGTCCCTCATGATCGCTACAAGTTTAATCCACGAAGTCGACGTTGCATATTTGTTGGTTATCCTTATGGCAAAAAGGGTTGGTGGTTATTTTGATTTGGAAACGAAACAATTTATTGTATCTCGTGATGTAGTTTTCTTTGAAAATAAATTTCCTTATGCGGTTGTTTCTCTACCTACTAATAATGAAGGTTGTCAAGAAGAAATTGGATGGCGGTTTGATGATCTCTCAAAGACAATCAGATTTTTGGGTGGTGAACAGGATGTACCAATTATAAGTGTGCAGGACATGTCCGGCAGTTGGCTGCACCGGTACAACGATCGTGCAACACTTCCCCATTGATTTTCCCCAATCGTGTCCCCCTGTTAAGTGTCGAATTTTAGTTCCTTTGATAGGGATTAGCAGGGGGGGCCTTTATGAAGCATCAAACCACTACTTACATGACACTTAATGGTGGACATGAATGGGGGTCACGAGTGGGAGAGGGAAAGCATTTTCGCTGGTACAATTACCCGAATACAGGACCTGTCAGGCTCGACGTAAACAACATAGTACACGGAGTAAAAGACAAATCACAATGTGACGGAAGTTAGTCCAAAGAACATTTCGACGGGACAATGCTAATACGAATGCTAATGATTAGGGGAGACAAATGAACTGAAAATGCTAGACTTCCCCCATTATTTTCCCCCAACCGTTTCCACCGTGAGGTGTCATCCACATAGCAGTGTGATGCCACACAAAAGGACCTCCTATTAACTCCAATCCAGGGATCAAGAGTTAATATCACTTCTACCTAATGGGGGAAGATAGTGGGGAAGCCTAGCAGCTTCCCAAATGAACAGCACTTGTCAGGAGGTGAAAAGACTAGTACTGTCACAAATAATGAATTAAATGTCAAAGATCTTTCTCCCACAACTCTTTTCTCCAAAACTCCTAACAAGGACATCGAGAGATCAAAAAGTGAAAGATTAATGTCAAAGAGAAGAAAGACATCGAGAAGTAAAACATTAATTACCAACTTAATGAAAGATCTAATGGAAAATATAATTTACTATCTCATGATATCGGTTTTGCCCGTAAGAAATTAATTATGATATTAGAAAGGGAAATCTCAAACTCATTCTCATAACACGTTATATGGACTGTATATACGACGTACAATTGAGATCATTGAGATCTAATGAGGTTGTAAACATGACACATCCATTTAAAAAGCAGTTACTGCATCACCAAAAAATTCAAATTTTGGGTTGTTGTAGCGGTTTATTGATTTGAGGATGCACCCGTTATTCTGTAATCCACAACTGGAACGCTTGTAAGGTATTACTATCACCAAAAACACCGAGCAGACGTCTACACATCCCAAGTGACATTGTTGGTTATAGGTTTGGTTATGATTCCAAAATTTGTGACTACTCTTAAGTTTGTAGGAATTTGTTGAAACCAAGAAAGGATGTGTCTGTAGTTGAGATATATACTTTTGGTTCAGATTCATGGAAAACATATAATTCTCGCATTCGCTACAAAATTTCTAGTTGAGGAGAGCCTGGGCCTGGGGTGTTCCTAAATGGAGCTCTATATTGGTTAGCCGCGACAAGTACTGGTATTGGATCAACAAACAAACAAAAAAAAAAAATCACGTTCAAGTAATCCAAAATAGTAATACTTTCTTTGTGGTAGACACTAGACGGAGTATTTAAAGAAATATCACTACTGAACATACGGACGAATTCGATTATAGATTTGTTAATTTGTTGAGAGGCTGCCTTTGTTTGCCTTGTACTAAATAAGGTTGGTTTTGAGATATATGGCTGATGAAAGTTTATGGGGTAGAGAATCTTGGTCTAAATTGTTTACGTCGGACCAGCAACTGATGATGACATTGGCTATCCCATCCAATCGGTACATAAGGAGAGTAGTGTCTTTAAAGAATGGTAAAATCCTATTACAAGTTCGATTATATGGCGATAAGATGTATTCACGTGAATAATTGCAGAACAGATCGAGTATTGTGAGAATATGCTTGGATAAAAATGGAAGACATCTGGATAGTTTAGCTTCAGTTAATTCGGTTCACGCGTTGGGGGTAGGCGAGAACAAAATGGTTGTAACAAATCAATCAAAGGCGTTAGGTGATGAAAAGCTTTAGAAACAAGAAAATATTCCTTAAAGTTGCTCACATCAAGAACTGAGAATGTTTGTGCAGATGAGACTGGTGAATTCTGCTCTCGTTATTTCATTTATTATGCACCCCTAAACAGTGACTCGAATTTAAGAGTTAAACTGTGACTCGATACCCAGCTGAATCGAACTGAAACCGTTATTGAGTTCATCATTTTCCCCAAATTTCTGGATCACTATAATTCAACAATAATTATTATGGAATCACACTGTCAACATTGCTGGCGCAAACGGATTTAACTCTTGTTACTTGCTAGTCTGAAATGGTGATATGAGCTGCAAACAGTTGGGTTGGAGTTGGTAAACAAGTTGAGCTGGTTTGGGAATTTTGTCGAACAAACACCTTGCAAGCGTGCTTATGGTGATGAGGAGGTCTCAGCTGTTGGTGTTAGCGCCTGCATTTACAGCTTCTTTCTACCTGCAAAATCTTACTCAATTGATAGCATTTTTTTGCGGTAAACCCATGTACCCATGTTACTCAACGATACCGGGATTTCATCACTTCAAAAATAATGGTAACCAATCTTCACATTCAAACACCATTTAAACGACAGTGAAATCAACTATACCATACCTAATTTGAAATCTCCAAAAGGAATTAAAATCGGATGATCTACTGCACTTGGGTCGAACATGGACGGGAACTAATCAAATCAAATAGACACAAAACCCTTTTGTGATGTTGCTCGTGACGGAGCTCGAGTTGCAATGAAATCAATCAAATTAGATAATAGCAAGTTAACGTATGGTATAGAGAAACACTGAATAGAAAAAGATAGTGATATGATGATTTGATGGTGACGGAGTTTGAGTTACAGATGAAAAATGGAAAGAAAAGAGGTAAAGAAGCGACGAGAAAGAGAAATGGAAGAAGAAAAGGAGACGCAAAAACTGAATAAAAAACCCAACCCTACACTGTTTTGTTAAATGGTAAAGATTAAAAAATTTGGACACGTGTAACAACCTGGTCGACCTAATCTTCAACCGTCGATTAATGAAACGTATGGACGGTGCATGATGTTATTTTCATTGGCTAGAGTGATGGGCAGTTTTGTAATTGCGCCCACCAAAATCTCATCTCACCAGGTGAAAATTTGCAAAGTAAATGAGATTTTACCATTTTGATGGAGCTGGACGGAAATCGTAACAGCATGGATATTAAATAAATTATGAAAAAAGTTTGAGTAGTTTTTTAAATACATTTCCCCATATAGGCATTTTTTAAATTATTTTTTTTGGTCTATTAGCCATTGGATTTGAATTCCTGGTTGTAAAAGACTTGTAAAATATGGTTGTCGCTCAAAAAGACCAAATCCAAGTTTCATGGTTTTAATATCCTAAATCAGATATTTCACCCAACCCTTATAACTAATTTCATATCCTACTTACTGAAATACCCTTTATCATCTCTCCACCACCGACACCCTCTTCTCCCTCTTCAGATCTTCAATTCTTCTTCTCAACATTAGCATCAACTAACACCTCCACCACAATGTCAACGCCCCACCGTCACTAGCAGAGCCAACGCCACAACTAGTACATCAAGGGACAAGTTAAGAATTTGGGGAGAAAGAGCTCAGAGCCTAATCGATTGATGTTTTTGATCTGCTAGTGTACTATAATTTTGGTTTTGAATTGAGTTGCTACTGAATTTTTTTGCTTCACATCTCGTTTTGTACTGTTCTCTTAACTTGATTTGTTTGAATTAATTGTGTAATTTTGGGGAGTTGAAATAAATAAATTATGTTAGGTTTAACTTGATTTGTCTAGCAGGATTGTTGATCAATAATTTTTTTTGTTTATTAAGTTTGGGTTAATGATTTTTTTCATTGATTTGTATTATAGGAATCTTTGTTGAAATTTCAGTGTAGTAGGAGTTTTGATGGTAGTATGGGTTGTTATTGAGACTTGACTGAAGGAGTTTACAACAACAGATTTGGGTTTCTCCATTTGAACTGTAATTGAATTAATATTGGGGATCTTGGCATATAGCAGCTGAGAGATTTGATGAAGCTCTAAGTATACTTCAATCTGGTGTTGTTGCTCAATGGAAGCATGGACAGGTACTTTTCCCCCTTTTTGAATTTTTGTTGTTGATCAATTAGGATTAAGATGCTCTATGTGATATAAACCGGCAATTGTTTATATGATGTGGGAGTATAGTTTTGTTTTCGCGAGTACGGAAAAACTATGCGGCAAACTCGATAAAATGTTGGATTGATTGGTAACTGAAATAGAACACTTCATGTAATCAAAAGGCAGGCACAACAACAATCAAGTGTTAGTGAAGTCCCACTTCCACTACTACCAGTTATAAAATTGAAGCAAGGCATGAAGCTGGAAACCATGGGGGTTGAACATGCTTAGTTATATGCCCATAAACTGGTAATACTGAACCTACTAGTATTATAAGCAAAATTGAAGATACACGACTGTTAAGAGTAGGACATATTGATCACAATTGTACTTTCTTATAGAATTGGTTGACTATGTTGTGTGTGGTGCTTTCTGTGGTCTCTTGTTGTGTTGCAGGTACAATCATTATGAGACTTTCACCATCACTTTTTTGAGTGCTCTTCTGCTACAACAATTTGGCGTTGGTTAGGATCGATTTCAGAAATATCTTTTACGCAACTCCATCCACTATTTGTCATTTTTTTACTGCTGGGTACCAATGAGAAGACCTAATAAATGGTTCTGAATCTACTTTCATAAAGTATGAAGTACTAGAAAACGATGTCTAGTGATACACTGATAGTTGATACACATTCTTAGCATTATTGTGTATTTAAAGAATACTTAACATGCAGTAATAAAGATTAGATGTTAATGGTGGGATTCTTTATCTAACATAGTTTGTTTGCTGCTTTATATCATTCATTGGCTATGAAATTAATAGTGATTTTTAGTTTTGTATAATAGTCATGCTAATTTGCAGGGGATTATAGGTTAAATATAGATTTATCTACGAAATGCAGAAAATGCACCCGAGTGCATAATGCGTATTTATGTAGGAAATAGGCTTCGGGAAAGATGCACCCGAGCGCATAATGTATATATATTTTTTATTTTTTTTGTTGTTCTTCTTATTTTTCTTCTTTAATACTTGTTTAGGTTTATGTTTTAATGGTGAATGTGATGATAATGGTAGTGGACTTATTGAATGAGATCATGAAATAGTGATTTTGGTTGTGTATCATATATTGTGAGTGATTTTTAGGATAAACCTATATTTTTCCACGAAATACACAACATACACCCGAGTGCATAATGCATAATCTTAGAAGAAATAGGTTTTTACCAAAGTGCCGAGTGCATAATGCATTTTTTATTATTCTTATAAGAAATATGTGTTTGCAAAGTTGCACCCGAGTGCATAAATCATATTCTTATATGAAATGATTTTTTCCAAGTTGCACTGGGTGCATCGCATATTATTATAGAAAATAAATTTTTGCCAAGTTGCACCTGGGTGCATAATGCATCTTCTATAGGAAATAAGTTTTGGCGAGGTTGCACCTGGGCGCATAATGTATTAACGACCTCGTTTTAAATTATTATTTTTCGAATTTCATATCAACAATGGATCTTGTTTTGTAGAGATTTTCGAGCCCTTTCCAAAAATATAAATTTTTCTAAAATACGACTTATATTTGGGAAGTTAAGACCTTTCTCGTAATTGATTTTAAATTAAAGTGAGAAATAAATAGGAGAGAGAGAAAAGATATGATAAAGAATAAAATTTAAATTTAAGGGTATACATGGCTAAATTTTCTAATGTCTTTTTCACCTGTGCCTATATTTTACTTCTTCGGATCAATTGTCGCTATTTTCCCGTTTCTTAGGTCCCAACCAATCAGATTAGGCCATCTATTTTTCACTAATATTGTTTTATTAGTAATTCACAGCAAATTTAGATTAACCTAACATCGTTATTATTCATTAAAACACTGATATCTCCTGTTTCTGTTCTTCCATCCTTGGCTCTTCGTCTTCTTATGGAAGAATTTGTATTTGATCTCTTTGATAAAGTTCAGTAACATATCTCAAAGATCTCAAATAAAATATTTTTATATAACAATCTCTATGTTTTGGGATAACAAAAAAAATCAAAAAACAAAATCCTTGTTCAGATCCACAAACCCTGGTAGTGGCCGATTCTAGATAAAATTAAACTCATGGAAGACCTATTAAAGTCTAAAGAACGATGAATCCAAAAGAGACGGAAAGGGAAGAAAATTAATGGAGATATGATTAAGATTTAAATCTGTTTTGATTAATTATTAAAAAAATGGGTAATAATTAAGAAAAACTCACCATCCACAAATTACTACTCAAAAAGATTAGGTTCCTAAAATATACCATTACAGTTGCATACAACTCCATTGTGGAGTTAATAAGTCAGGAAAAAAACTATAATTGATGATCCATCGAATTGGCTATTTTCTGGATTTATTTTTACTTGGCCTTTATGTGAACGAGTTAGGAAATTTTATCATGGGGCGTTACCGAATCAACTATATGAACAGAGAATTCAATGAAGATTGTATCATGAGAAGTGAGAACTGAGAACAACAGAGGTAACCGTGTAATATTAAACAACGTTAGATAAACTTTTGCATTTTCAGAGTAAAAACAGGTGTCATACTCGGATTGGTTAGGACAGGAAGAGACAGGAAAGTAAGGGACAGGTGATCCGAAGACATATTTTACAAGTCCATTGCTCCCACACTTTATGGCCTATGGTTATATGACCCATTTTCCGAAATTTAAATTTTTCCTTGTTTTATCATGTGACTATATATAAAAACCTTAACAACAATGACAGGAGGATCAATAGAAAACGCCAATCAAAAATTTCCTTGATTGGAAGTATACAAGACTGGCCAACAACACACATTGGGTACTCCCTCCTATTAATTACTGCTTAACAAGCGAAGTTTCTTTTATTAAAGGGTGTTTTACAGAATGGTCACACTTCCTTAATTCTTTTTACAAAATGATCACAGCTTTAATTAGTGATTACAAAGTGATATTTTACCATCCGACTTAACTGTTTTGAGAAACACTGTCTAAATTTTGTCTTAAATACCCCTCTAGAGTTCTTGAGGTGGTGATAGTGGTGGTGGCGGTGGCGGTTGCCGCTATACCCAAGAGAGGAGGCGGTGAACCCTTCTGGGGACTGTGATGGAAGGATCCTGAATGCGGGCTGAAGTTCGGTGTGATGTAAAGATCCTGATCTATTTCACAAACAACAACAAGCAGTAGCACTACCACCACCTGCAAGCAGCACCACCATCAGCAACAAGAAGCACCACCGAAAGGTTATACTAACAGCTGCATCAAAACCATCAAAGCCATTCTTAACAACGAATCTGTTCACCTTCAATCCCTATTCCTCTTCACTGATAAAACAAACATGCACCACCCTGTAATTATCCAAAACAATCTGTAATAATACCAATCCAAACTAGGGTTTTAGAAAAAATACCAAAATTTAGAAATTTAGGTTTATAAGAAAAAAATCCAAAACTAGAGTTTCTGAATCGAAATTGGGATAACATATAATCTTGTAAAAAATCAACAAATTACAGAAAAAGAAAAAATCCCCAAAAATTTATTTCACAAATTTAGGGTCTATGACAAAAAAAAAAAAAAAAAAAAAAAACTACAGTTTCTGTGAACATCATCGTGAATATCTTGAATATGAAAACTAACAAATGATCATCATCTTCAACATCTTGATTAACTGGTGATGAGAACAACTCTTTTAACTCGTGATGAAGAAGACAGCCCTTAACCCGCGATGAAGAAAAAATCTCAATTCGACGAAGTATGAATCATAACTACATAAACGCTAAGTTCACCTCACCATTCTCTCCATTGTTGCGTAGAAGAAAATCCAGAATACAAGCGGCGGGTGAATGAGGTAGGAGATAAATCTGGTGAGTTATATGTTAGGTTTTCACCTGAGTTTGATCGAACGGCACACGATTCTTAGAGATTTGCAAACCCGATGGCCTAATCGTAATTGACTTTTGTCCAGGGACAACTAGGTAATTCCAAAGCCTGACATAACTCTGACGAGCGACATAACGCTCCAGTTAGTTGTCTAGTGACCTTTTTGTTAAAACTTTGTAACAGTGGGACTAATATGTGAACCAGATTAAGAAACTGTGACTGTTTTTGTAAATACCCTTTAATAAAAGTGAAATCTTATTACATGTTGGATTGGCGGACGACAATCGATATCCATTGTTGTGACTTGTCAGTAAGCTCGTACTCTTTTTTAAGAGTAGTACACTGCTGTTCTTCAACCTAAAAACATTAGTTACTACAATTGCTAGTAAATCATAATTTTTTTCTCTATGGTGGACATAAGCACTTTGCATTTTTCCATAATTCATTTCGTAGAATGGATATTATGAGTTGAATATTGCATAATTTTCTGAAATAGCCAATTGACAACAATATATTCATCTGATCTTATACTTTTTAGTTGTCGAGTTGAATTTGATCACCTAAATGGTTTTTATTGGTTGAAGTTGCTTTTAGCTGTATTTATATCTTGGCCGTCCGAAAGTGAACTTACAATATATCTGAATAAGGCGTGTTGGATCCGCATTATGGGCTTACAAGATAAAACACGGTAAATGTATATATGACCTGCCACTTTAGAGAAACAGAAGAACAAATTTGACCATTTGATTTTCTTTGAGTTGCAAAAAATGAGATGTTCTAATACAGTAATATCATAAAACCCCATTTCGTTAAACCAATGAAACTTTTTTTGGCCCTTTTTTTATGTGATAAAGTACAGTGTAAATGTAAGAGTTGCAAAAAATATACCATGATAGCCTTTGGATGAACAGGTAATTTCCTCCCTCAGCTTATGGTGTATATGAGACCACCATGGCCTAGTAAAAATCCATATAAAAGATATATCTTTCTTGTTCTTTTTGACTACTGAATCTAAACCAAGAATTTTTTTCAGATTTCCACATTTCTTAAACCAAAGCCGTGAATTTACATGTCCAGCTTTCTCCATCATCTCACCTTTTAACAATTTTCAGTGTTGCTAAAACAATTATCTCTTATACTAAAATCTATACAAAATAATTTAATAAAATTTTCACTAACTATATATAAAAAACATCCTCATGAGAATCAATTTACAGGTTAAGAAAGCATGTAAAACTAGAACTAGCTAGTCTTCTCATCCTCGTATTAAAATCATTTACTTGGCATGCCAATTGCATATAACTTACCAAGATAAATAGAAACATGAATTTTACTTACCAAGTCTGGATTTCATGAATTTGTTAACCAAAATCGTACTTCTTGAATCATCATCAACATTTTTTTTTTTGTTGTTGTTGTTAACCATGTAGAAAGAAATTACGAGATCTCAAAACTGCCAGTATGCAACATGACATGAGGTTTTAGAATCAATACTTCTTTATATATAAACCAAACCAATGAATGGTCTCACCTGTTGGATATGGCTGAAAGTCTTTCGTTTATTGCTTCTGGTTTTCAAACGACGCGCCCGTTTTCCATCGCTGCTTATTTAAAAGTGCCAACATGACATTTGACGTGGCGCTCTAGTTTTTCAGTATATCTGAAACTGAATGCAGTAATGACACATAGGATACCCCTTTGTATAAAGAATTATTGATTGATTGATAAATCTTAGATTAGGGCTGTCAATGCGCACTGCGTTACCCGCTACCCGTTACCGGACCCGCCTAATTGGGTCCGGTTCTGGGTCCTAAAGTTGGACCCATTAGCAACTTAGGACCCGATGGGTAATTACCCGATTGGACCCGAATGTTAACGGGTCCAAACGGGTAATACCCGTCGGGTACCCGTTTATTTAACCTTTTAATCATCTTTTTAGCAAATTTATAGGTATTTTGAAAGTTTCGGCTTTGAATTTTTTTGATTTTTGATTTTTTTCTTACATTTAACATTAATTTAGTACATTAATAAAGAAATAATAATAAATTTTTATAAAAATAATTTATATTCAAGTTAAAAAGAGAAAGAAATTAAGATTTTAAGATTTTTTTAATACTCAACGGGTACCCGGGACTTTAAACGGGTCCGGTTCTGGGCCATGTACTACCCGGGAGGACCCGGACCCGTTGACAGCCCTAGCTTAGATACCGGAGAAAACAAAACCATAAAAATATCTTTTTTCCAAAACTCTTAGGATGGGAAAGAAAAGAAACAGATTTATTTATTTTTGAAACAGAAGAGAGAAGAAAGAGATCGAGGAAGAATAAAACATCAATAGCCTACTTAACGGAAGATTTACTCATCAACATTTGCTTACGCTTACCGGTAAAATCTATCCGAAGATGCAGATGCGTGTGCAAGGTATATGGTATAATTTACTCTCATGTGCAGTTCATGATCCAGAATGTTCAAGGCAAGTTACTCATTATCAAACTCGAACTTTCAGAAATGTCTAGACCTATCTCTAATTAATTAGTTCAATTCAAGAACAAGTTACTCATTTTTAAACTTCGGAACTCTGGAAAATGTCTGTTTCCGCCAGATCGTCATTACCATGATCGCAGTTTTAAGTTAAATTCCATGCTGACATGCTTAAAAAAAATAAAAAAAATCATCCCATACTATAAGTCACTTTTGGTAGTAATGCTCTATAATTTTGTCGATTATGATATTAAAGATAGAATGCTACAAATATTAATACTCTTTCAAAGCTAAAAAATGGATCAATTCCTTACATGAAATGCAAAAGACATGAACCCATCATTCGGTGTATTCAGAATTTTAGATTGATTCCTTGTTGTTAATACGTGAAATGCAAAAGCAGGGTTCATACACAAATAACAAAACAAAATAAAAATTAGGGATATTTTGACTTAGGTGCCCATAAAATGGTATGTCTTTGCGTTTGGTGACTAACTTTGTCCAACTTTGAGTTAGGTGCCCAGTGGGTCCCAGTCAACGTATTGATTGTGTTTGACCGTGTTGATCGTTGAATTCACGTTAAAATTGTGAAATGACCAACGAAAATCGACTTTCGTTTTATTTACTAACTTTACCATTATACACGTGGGTTCATCTCCTTCGTTTTCTGTTGGGCATAAACTTAAAAAAAAAATCAGCAGTAAAAAAAATCTAAACAGATTGGAATCATGATCTTGTTGTAGATCAAGACTCGAAATCATCTGATACGGGGAAACAAGAGCCTTCAAAGTTCTACTTCATCTCAACAAAAAGAAAAAGTAGATCTAAACATCTAAATTCAAGTTTGATACAACATCAAGATGTTGAAAAATTAAAATCAAGATCCGGAATGGGTTCAAGATAACAATTTGGTTCGTTAGTTCATAATGATATTACTTTGAAGCAAATGGGTGATATGCAATTTGATTAATAATCTGATTTTTGATTGTGGTGGAGTCGATGTAAACAAGAATGGTGGTAATGGAAGTGACCCGTGAGATTCTCAGAAGTAGTAAAGAGTTTTTAATTTTGATTAATAACTGAATCAATGGTGCTCAAGGAGATCAGAGAGGGAATGGATCTGGTGTGGTGGTTGATGTTTGTCACGGATTGATGGTGCTATTTCAATGGGAATTTGGGTTTAGTGATGCCATGATTTGAAGAAGATGCAGATGCTGCTGCAGTGGTGTTCGTAGCCGGAAATTATAAAGAAGAATTGTTGTTGTTGTTGATTTTGTGATTCATGGCCGTCATCGATTAAAGTTATGTGGTCGTATGATCAGGTCTTGAATCAGCTGAATGGGGGTGCTAGAATGGTTTGAGAAGTTAATAGAAAAGGATGGGTTTGTAGTTGTGAATGATTGCAACAGTAACTGAAACATTTGGGATCAGATATTAAGAAAAGAAGTAGTAGTCCACTCAGCTCACACGTAGAGAGAGAAAGTTGTTATTTTTTGTCCACTCAGCTCGCCACATGTTTGACAGCCATTATCGGCGTTAAGTATTTTTTTTATTAATTAAAATTAAAATTAAAATTAAATTCTTGATGGTCAACGGGTCATCTGTTAAGTCATACGTTGACTGAGACCCACTGGGCACCTAACTCAAAGTTGGACAAAGTTAGGCGCCAAACGCAAAGACGTACCATTTTATGGGCACCTAAGTCAAAATATCCATAAAAATTATGCTTTGGTTTGAAAATATTGACGGAAATGGTAAGTCTAAATATTCTTAATTTTCTTCCTATATTTACTCAATTTTCTAATTGTTAAAAAAATTTATATTTAAAGCAAATATATATTGGACACATGTCAAATTTTAAGTGGAGGGACACAAAGAGACACAAAGATAGGAGACGGGGATCCGAAGCCGACCAATGAATGGTCGCACCTGTTGGATATGGCTGAAAGTCTTTCGTTTATTGCTTCTCGTTTTCAAACGACGCACCCGTTTTCCATCGCTGCTTATTTAAAACTGCCAACATGGCATTTGACGTGGCGCTCTAGTTTTTCAGTATATCTGAATGCAGTAACGACGCATAGGATACCCCTTTATAGAAAGAAGTATTGATTGATTGATAAAGCTTAGATCCCCGAGAAAACAAAACCATAAATAGATTTTGTATTTTTGAAACAGAAGAGAGAAGAAAGAGATCGAGGAAGAGTAAAACATCAATAGCCTACTTAACGGAAGATTTACTCATAAACATTTTCTTACGCTTACCGGTAAAATCTGTCGGAAGATGCAGATGCGTGTGCAAGGTATATGGTATAATTTACTGACTCGTGTTTTGCCAACATGAAACTTAAACACGACGCTAGAAAGGGAAATTTTGGCAGCAGAATCAATCTTGGTTCAGAATGTACAACGTAGAATTGAGATCATTGATATCTAAGGAGGCTAATGGGGGTGTAAAAATTAGAAATCGGTCCTGCGCGGCGGCGACCAATCTATTCAAACTATAGGTAGTTGTAATGCTTTGATTGGTGCATGCACTCGTCGTTCTTAGTACAAACCCTTGTACTAAAGATGTCTTAGGTGATGTAATCACCTTTTGTTGTCGGAAGCCATTTAGATGGTGCCGTACGTACATGGAGATGGAGTTTCTAGTTTCGGGTGATGAGACCCCTTCGTTAATAAGCTACTCGTATTCAACGCTGAGATAAATTTGATCAACTAATTGGTTTGCCAGCCGAACTTGGTTTTATTTGTAAAATATATATATTTCTGGTCGTTTTAATCAGAAAGTGGAACCAAATCTCTTTTTTTTCCTCGGCAAACTCAGGAGATATTTCATTTGTTTATAAATCCAGGAAAGGGTGAAAGGGAACAAAGAGGGGGCAAGAATCTGACCTCTAAGAAAAAGAACAAACCAACGAAAGGCTAGACTAGATTACAAATCTTAAAGGTAGGCAGAATGCTTTTGTCATTACCCATAGTGGATCTAATACACAACCTGGGATCATTCGAAAAGCAGTCTTCCCCAGATATTGCATTCCAATCAGCCACAAAATTCAATCATTATTGAGATAAATTGCGAGTTTTAGTTTTCAAACAAGGAGCTAAAACGAGAACCGTTTAGGGTGAATTGCTGAATGTGTGAACGAGTACGAAGAGTTAGATCCCATTTCCGGGGTTCCGAATTTCTATAATCATTCCACTAATTTTTCATTCTCATGGTAGTTTATTGAATCATTAACAGCTCAGACTCTAGCACTGGCAAAAGACGAAGATAAAACCCAGTCAACTACTAGTACATAGTTGACTTGCCTCTTTAGAGAAAGAGAAGAGCATATTTGATTTGATTTTCTTGGAGCTGCAAACAATGAGATGCTTTCGAGCAGTAATAGAACTGTGTTTGGATGATGTAAATAAATTAATTAGTACTAATCTAGTTGCAGAACAAACAAAATAGTTAAACCTGTGAACTTTTATTATCTGGTGAAAACACATTCACATTTGAGAGTTGCAAAAAATCTATTATGAAAAATTCAAATATAAGTTTATAATTTCGAAAAACTATTAGCTTGACCCTTCTATTACCAATTTCCTTATTCGGCCATCATTGTGATACACAACACCACAATATTTGAATTAAAACAAACTAATTTAAATCAAAAGTTTTTACGAAAAACTTTTAATTCTTAAAAAACTATAGCAACAAGTTTTCATTTTCAGCTCTTTCCATCATCTCACCAATTAATTACTACTTTCTATTTTTGTTGCTAAAAAATTATACACAAGTTTCATCTTTGGTGTGCCTAGCAACAACCGAGCAAGTTGAATAATAACTTGTCACTATTAGACTATGTCCTGATGAATCAATTTATATAGGTTAAGAACACGCAAGACTAGCTAGTCTTCTCATGCTCACATAAAAATCATTTATTGGCATGCGAATTGCACATAACTGTAACGAGAAACCGGCATATCATTTTTATAACAACATAAGAGAGCGAGGTTAGTTCCTTTCATCAGCCAACTCAAAGAAGATGGAAGAGAGTGTAAGAATCCGGATCAAGAGTAAAGATTCGTAAAATAGAGAAGTACGCTAATTCGGTTAAATATCTAAATTTCCTCGGAATTATGAAAATTGGACTTTACCTGAGTAACTACTCCAAAATTAAATTACACAGTGAAGGGGTAACTTCCAAAATTAGAGCAAACCAAACTGGGCCTCGGATCCGCAAGATAGCTCAACACTCATTTATCAGTTGAAGGCCGGAACCAAGCCCATTAATATAGTGTCAAAGAGAAAACAACGGCTAACCATCCTTCTCCAAAACTTTTTAACTGTACGATGAAAAGAGCAAAAACAGATAAGAGATCGAGAAGTGAAAGACCAATGTCAAAGAGAACGAAGACATCGAGAAGTAAAACATTAATTACCAACTTAACGGAAGATCTAATGGAAAATATAATTTACTCTCTCAAGATATCGTTTTTCCGGTATGAAACTTAATTATGATATTAGAAAGGGAAATTTCAAACTCATGATCACAACACGTTATAATACCTCACTTATGGACCGTATATACGACGTACAATTGAGATCATTGAGATCTAATGAGGTTGTAAACATGAGGCACCCATTTATAGAGCAGTTACTGATAAATGACTTTGGGTCGTTGTAATGGTTTGGTTTGTGCATGCACTCGTTATTCTAGGTAATACTATCACCAAAAACACCCAGCGGACGTCTACACATTCCAAGTGTTAACATTGTTGGTTATGGGTTTGGTTCGATTCCAAAATTTGTGACTACAAGTTTGTAGGAATTTATTGGAAACCAATATAGGATGTGTCTCTAGTTGACATATATATTTAAGTTCAGAATCATTTTTTTGATTTTTTGATAAGAGAAGGGAAAATTTTATTAAGATGTAGACTGTCACCGGAAGAGTGACAATTACAAGAACAAGAAAAAGAAAAAAAGAAGAAAAAAAATGATTAGAAGTTACCAATCACAGCATTCCAATCACAAATAAGTGAACTTAAAATATAATCATCCAAGATTTTAGTTGGCAGAGCCCAATTAAAGATTATATTCAGAATCATGGAAACCTATAATTCTTGCATTCCTTACGAAATTTCTTGTGGGGGAGAGCCTAGGTTGTTCCTAAATAGAGCTCTTCATTGGTTAGCCGAGAAAAGTACTAGTACCGGATAAAAAAAAAAAATGTCGCGTACAGGTAATCCAAAATCAAAAGTAATACTTTCTTCCGACCTGGAAGATGAAGTATTCAAAGAAATACCACCTGAACATATGGACGAATTCGTTTATAGATTTGTTGATGTGTCGAGAGGTTGCCTTTGTTTACGTTGTAGCGATTCTAAGGTTGGTTTTGAGTAGGAAAAAATCATATGGAGCTCTTCATTTATGATTTCTAACTGGTAATGATTATTCTAATTTAATGAAATATCCGTTATGATTTTCGTTCTTTTTGTTTGTTTTATCATGTGAGTAGGTCAATATAAAAACCTTAACAACACTGACAGGACGCTCAATGGAAAACGCCAATCAAAAACTAGCTTGACAAGACTGGCCAACAACACACATTGGATGCTCCCCTGTCCCTCCAATGAAATCTTATTACATGTTGGATCGAGATCCATTATAGTGACTTGTCGGTAAGCTCTTGTACTCCTTTTTAAGAGTAGTACACTGCTGTCCATATTTGTGACATAAAAACATCAGTTACTCCAATTTCTAGTAAATCTTATTTTTTTCTCTTTATTTTGGTACATTTTTTCATAATTCATTTCGTAGAGCGGAAACTCTTTATCAAAAGAGTACTGGATTAGCCGAATACTAGTACTGGATTAAAAAAAAATATGTCACGTACAAGTAATCCAAAATCAGAAGTAATACTTTTGTCGCCTAGCCCAAGCTAGACAAGCCAAAACCGCACCTAGACCAAGCTAGACACGCCATGCGCCTGTGGCAACCCCTTGGCTCCACATGCTAAGCCAAAACCGCACCTAGCCCAAGCTAGCCGCGCCATGCCAAACGAACTCTGCCTTGGACCTAGCTATGCTAATCACACCATTCCAAGCCAAACGCCCTTGCCTTGGCCATAGCCACGCCATGCGCCCCATGGCAAACCCTTGGCCCCACATGCCAAGCCAAACCAAACCTAGTCAAGCTAGTCGCGCCATGCCAAACACACTTTTCCTTGGACCTAGCCATGCTAGTCACATCATGCCAAGCCAAACGCCCTTACCTTGGCCCTAGCCACGCCATACGCCCATAGCAAACCCTTGGCCTCACATGCCAAGCCAAAATCGCACCTAGTCAAAGCTAGTCACGCCCAAGAAGAACCCTTGGCACCACATACCAAGCCTAACCACACAGCAGCTGCGCCACCCTGTTGGCCTTCCCTACGCGGCCACCAAAACGAAGGCGTGCAACAATCTACGGTTTCCCTTCAATCGCGGGAGCAAATCCTGGCCATCCAAGGTTACCAGACGACACATGGAAACCTTTGGCCCAAAACCTAAGTTGGGCCACGCCAAACCATGCCATGCCAACCTTGCCGGGCCACTTGTTGGCCTTCCCTATGCGTCCACCAAAACGAAGGCGTGCAACAATCAACGGTTGCCCTTCAATACCAGGAGCAAATCCTAGCCATACAAGGTTACCAGACGACACATGGTAACCTTTGGCCCGAAAACCTAAGTTTGGCCACGCTAAACCATTCCATGCCAACCTAGCCGCGCCACCATGTTGGCCCTCACTACGCGGCTACCAAAACGAAGGCGTGCAACGATCAACGGTAGCCCCTCCTATCAAGATGCAAAATCTCGACCGTTGAAGGTCACCAGGCTAGCAAGTTTCCGAGCTTGACTTGCCAAGCCACAACAACATGCTACATTTTTCCCAAAAACATTCAAGACATCAACACAAACTGGGGGATCCTCTTTGGGTATTGGTTTGGCGGTCTAAGGGTGCGGTGCACACTACACCCGTCATAAGAAAGTGTCATAAGGGTGAGGAGGTTAGTAAATACGGGAAGTTATGTGCGAAACGTTCATGGGACATAAAGCACATGCGTTAACAATTTTATGGGACATCAATTCCATAACGTTAGCAATTTCATGAAAACCAGTTTCATGTGTTAACCACTTTATGGAACATCAATTCCATGCATATGGTTACCACCTCCTCCCATTTACTTCCCCACTCCTTAATAAGACCAGGGTACGTTTTTACTCCGACTTGTATAAATAGGTCTTACCTATTTCCATTGAACAACAAGTTCATACGGGAGATACAACACTCAGAAATACTTACTTGCTATCTCACCTTGTTAGCTCTCTCACTTTTCTGATAACAAGTTGTAATAACGCAACTACTCTTCCAGAATCAATTATTCTGGTCTCACCACTTTCCTTGCTTCCCTACCCAAAACCAACCCATTTTCCTCCAGTTTGTGACCGAAGCAAGTCTGGAATGACCATTTCTTGGTTTATGCCGGACTTGTACAAATTGATCTCTCGAATCTAAAGTACTCCCTTGCAGTACATTGTTTAGGGTTTAAATTGTTTCTCACCTGCACACCCGCAATTACCGAAATCAGCAGAAACCATTTTCACCTACAAACAACAGTATACATCCTTGGAGAAATCTTACCATAATCGGTAGTCAAGATAGTTCATATAGCTACCGAATATAGCATAGTCCCAAAATCAGATTTTGCAAAAATTATCTTTTTTCTGAATTTTGATTATCCTATAATCGGTAGTAAATGAAGTTATCTTGACTTTGGATTCAATTATTCTCGAGAATTAAATGATCGTGTAGGGAGTGGATCGAAAACCGAAAAAAAAAAAAATCCAAAACGGATTTGAAATTCAATTTTCTGGTAGAATTTTTTTTTTTACGAGACGATGTCTCGCACTCTTCCAATCGCATTGGTTGGGCCTATACTCGGTAGTAAATGAATGTATCCTTACTTCCGATTATACAGTGGACCTTTTTACGGAATCCTAGCATAATCGGTAGTCAAAGATAGTTCATATAACTACCGAATATAGAGTTGCCCAAAATGAGATTTTGCAAAAAATCCTCTTTTTTTTTTAATTTGTTTGAGCCTATAATCAGTAGTCAAAATAGTTCATATAACTACCGAATATAGAGTTTCCCCAAAAATGAAATTTTGCAATCGGTTGCTAAAAAATACCTAAACTACCGATTATGAAGAGGCATATAAGTATTTTCAACCTATTTTTTCTTTTTGTGTGACCTCTAATTCTCTTGGGGTAACCCCTAAAAATGCTAGGATTAATTGTGAGTCTCAGTTTTCAAACAAGGAGCTAAAACGAGAACCGTTTAAGGTGAATTGCTGAACATGTGAATCGAATGCGTACGTCGTGTTAGATCCAATTTTCGGGGTTACGAATTTCCATAATCATTACACCAATTTCTAATTCCCATGGTAGTTTATTGAATCATTAACAACTCAGACCCTAACACTGGCGATAGAGGAAGATGAAACCCCCGTCAACTTCATAGTTGCTTTGCGCCTCTTTAGTGAAAGGGGTGAAGAGATTTGATTTGATATTCTTGGAGCTGCAAACATTGAGATACTTTCAAGCAGTAATAAAACTGTGTTTGGATGATTAAATAAATTAATTAGTACTAATCTAGTTACAAAACAAAATATTAAACCTGTAAACTTTTATTATCATGTGAAACACGGAGAGTTGCAAAAAAATCTAGCATGATAAATTGCCTATTATAAAGGGCAATTTATCATGGTATAGAAATTGCCATATTCTGTAATTTTGGGGAGGATGAGGTATTTATAAAGCTCTAGAAAGGGCATAGAAAGTCTGTAATTTTGGAGAAACTACTATTTTCAAAATACCTCATTGATAAAAGGCTTTCTTAAATTTAAAGCAATAAGTGCATAGTCTGTAATAAAAGTGCATAGTCTTTATTAATAAAAGGCTTTTTTAAATTTAATAATATCTCATTATTAATAAAAGTGCATAGTCTGTAATAAAAGGCTTCTTAAATTTAAATGAAAGTCTGTAATTTTGGAGAAACTACTATTTTGACCCCTTTATTACTTATTTCTTTATTCGGCCATTTTAATACACAACAGACAACACCATAATATTTAAATATGAAAGCCGTCTGAAAGTATTTATCATCTAAAATGTGATACACTAGATTAAATCTAAGAAAGCCTAGTTATATTTCCCCATAGCTCTAAGTTAAAGCAATAAGTTTTCATTTTCAGCTCTCTCCATCATCTCACCATTTAATTACTACTTTCTATTTTTGTTGCTGAATTATACACAAGTTTCATGGTGGTGTGCCTAGCCAAGCAAGTTGGACAATAACTTGTAACTATTAGACTATGTCCTGAATCCTGATGAATCAATTTTTATAGGTTAATTAAGAAAACATGTAAGACTAGCTAGTCTTCTCATTTCACATAAAAACCATTTATTGGCTTGCAAATTGCACATGACTGTAACGACAAACGGGCATATCATTTGTATAAAAACAATACAACATAAGAGAGGTTAGTTCCTTTCATAAACCAACTTAGAAGATGGAAGAGTAAAAGATTCACACAATAAAGAAGTACATTACAATTCAGTTAGATATCAACAGGCCTACTTGAATCGAGAAAGCATGAGTTGGGTTGCATGGAAAATTCTTATCGGGGAGGATGAGGAAAACAAAAAAATAAGTTGGGTTGCATGGAAAAAGGTCTCATTGGTCTAGAAAGCATGGAGGTCTAGGAATCAGAAACCTAAGACATATAAATAGAAAAAATGGCATGGGAGGTTTTGTAAGGAGAAGAATGCTTGGTGGAGAAAAATTATTTGTGAAAAAACAAAAGCTGATGAGACTTGTTTGGTTCCTTTACAAACAAAACATGTTGTGGGAAGAAGTATGTGGTTTGACATTTTGAGAGCTAATAGAGATTTCTATAATGTTGTGAACATTCAAGTTAACAATGGAAGATGTGTAAGATTTTGGCATGATTGGTGGAAGGTAAATTTGCCTTCAAAGATAAATATCCAAGGTTTTACAAAATAAGCAACCAAAAGTTCGACACAATTGAGATGATGAAATGCACTACTTGGATTTTTGATTTCTCAAGGAAGCTTGATCCGGCTGAAAGAATTGACTTGTTGGAAATTAAGTTTAAGGTGAGAGATGTTCAGTTGGTTGTAGGTGAAGATGACACTATTGATGGTGTCTGCACTTCTAAGGTTTTATATACAAAGATGTCACACGACGGAGAGGAATGGGAATATCACAAAATATTTTCAAGTAAGTTAGCTCCTCCCAAAGCTATGTTTATAATCTGGGCATCTATGCATAATTCTGTGACAACAAGAGCAATGCTACAACATAGAGGAATGAAGATTTCTTCAAATTGTTGCTTGCTGTGTGACACTCAAGTGGAGACACAAGATCATCTTTTTCTTCAATGTGATTGGGTTAAGTTTTACTGGGATTATTTCATTGACTCGCTGAAAGTGAAGTGGGTGCGCATTGTAACTTACAAAGTTTGTAACAGAGTTGGTGTATTTTGGGAGTTTCGAAGAAGTTCAAGATCATATGGAAGATAATTCCTATAGCTATCTGTTGGGAATTGTAGCTTGAGAGAAAAGGAAGGGTTCATAGGAGAAGACATTAAACCAAAGAAGATCTAATGTGTGCTATGAAACCGGATATTCATCTTTGGTGCTCAGATAAGGAAATCTTTAAAGGATATTCAATGAATCAAATCATTTTCTAGTGGGAAGATGTTTTTTTATGAGATTACCTTTTTTTTTTGATTTTTTTTTTTTGATTTTTTTTTCTTGGCTTGGAAGTTCTTAACTTCCCGTTTGTAAATACCCTGTAAATATCTTTTTTCCTTTAATATATCAAAAAAAAAAAAAAAAAAAAAAAAAAAAAAAAAACAGCCTATCAATGTCTAACAATCAATTGATACAACGTCTAAATTTCCTCAATATATTTCACGATGTTTTATATTGGGAGATACATATAATTGTATATATGGTTAGGAAACTTGTGAGTTAGGAAAGATATTATTTTGTGTAAATGGTTTCTACCTATTTAGTCTGGGAGAAAACGATTTGTAAGTTTAAGCTTTTCAATAAGAAAACTTCGATTAATATTCTCAATCTTGCCGTTTCATGGCATCGAGCACGAATTGAAATAACCTAAAAATTAAAAATCAGAAGTTAATCTCTTCTTTGTTTGCGCCAAAGCTTAACGTCATGGCTGGGGAAGAATCGACTTCTAATGGTAAACCGAAAATTAATTCAATTTCACAGGAGAAATTGAATGGAGATAATTGTGAACAACATGGAATTTTTTTTGTTAACACGACACTTATAAAAATTGATATCTTTCATCACAAGATCGAGTACTACTTGCTAATACTCTCACTGATGCACAGTGGGAAGCTATTGTGAATATTATTAATTCTTCAAATAAGGAAGGTTCGAAGGAAAAACTTTCTAGGAAATGGAAGGTTTCTCGTTGTGTCTGGGTTTATTTGATGACACATAAAACTGAGGTGGTACAGATTTTTCAGGATTTTTGTGCTATGGCTAAGACACAATTTGATAGACAAGTTAAGCAAGTTCGCAGTGATAATGGTACAAAATTTTGTCATTCGATTCTATTTTTTTATACACAAGGAATAGAGTTTCAAACATCATGTGTGGACACACCACAACAAAATAGGAGAGTGGAATGCAAACATCGTCATATATTGAATGTGGCACGTGCTTTGCGATCTCAAGCAAATTTATCTCTTCAATTTTGGGGTGAGTGTTTCCTTAGTGCTTCTTATATTATTAATCGCACGCCTACTACATTGCTCGGTGGTAAAACTCCATATGAATTGTTACATGATAAGCCACCTATTTATACTCATATTCGAGTATTTGGATGTTTGTGCTATGCAAGTATTGTCCCTCATGATCGCTACAAGTTTAATCCACGAAGTCGACGTTGCATATTTGTTGGTTATCCTTATGGCAAAAAGGGTTGGTGGTTATTTTGATTTGGAAACGAAACAATTTATTGTATCTCGTGATGTAGTTTTCTTTGAAAATAAATTTCCTTATGCGGTTGTTTCTCTACCTACTAATAATGAAGGTTGTCAAGAAGAATTGGATGGCAGTTTGATGATCTCTGCAGCACAATCAGATTTTTTGGGTGGTGAACAGGATGTACCAATTATAAGTGTGCAGGACATGTCCGGCAGTGGCTGCACTGGTACAACGACTGTGCAACACTTCCCCACAGATTTTCCCCAATCGTGTCCCCCGTTAAGTGTCGAATTTTAGTTCCTTTGATAGGGATTAGCAGGGGGGCCTTTATGAAGCATCAAACCACTACTTACATGACACTTAATGGTGGACATGAATGGGGGTCACGAGTGGGAGAGGGAAAGCATTTTCGCTGGTACAATTACCCGAATACAGGACCTGTCAGGTACTGACAGAAACAACATAGTACCTGGAGTAAAAGACAAATCACAATGTGACGAAGTTAGTCCAGCAACATTTCGACGGGACAATGCTAATACGAATGCTAATGATTAGGGGAGACAAATGAACTGAAAATGCTAGACTTCCCCCATTATTTTCCCCCAACCGTTTCCACCGTGAGGTGTCATCCACATAGCAGTGTGATGCCACACAAAAGGACCTCCTATTAACTCCAATCCAGGGATCAAGAGTTAATATCACTTCTACCTAATGGGGGAAGATAGTGGGGAAGCCTAGCAGCTTCCCAAATGAACAACACTTGTCAGGAGGTGAAAAGACTAGTACTGTCACAAATAATGAATTAAATGTCAAAGATCTTTCTCCCACAACTCTTTTCTCCAAAACTCCTAACAAGGACATCAGAGATCAAAAAGTGAAAGATTAATGTCAAAGAGAAGAAAGACATCGAGAAGTAAAACATTAATTACCAACTTAATGAAAGATCTAATGGAAAATATAATTTACTATCTCATGATATCGGTTTTGCCCGTAAGAAATTAATTATGATATTAGAAAGGGAAATCTCAAACTCATTCTCATAACACGTTATATGGACTGTATATACGACGTACAATTGAGATCATTGAGATCTAATGAGGTTGTAAACATGACACATCCATTTAAAAAGCAGTTACTGCATCACCAAAAAATTCAAATTTTGGGTTGTTGTAGCGGTTTATTGATTTGAGGATGCACCCGTTATTCTGTAATCCACAACTGGAACGCTTGTAAGGTATTACTATCACCAAAAACACCGAGCAGACGTCTACACATCCCAAGTGACATTGTTGGTTATAGGTTTGGTTATGATTCCAAAATTTGTGACTACTCTTAAGTTTGTAGGAATTTGTTGAAACCAAGAAAGGATGTGTCTGTAGTTGAGATATATACTTTTGGTTCAGATTCATGGAAAACATATAATTCTCGCATTCGCTACAAAATTTCTAGTTGAGGAGAGCCTGGGCCTGGGGTGTTCCTAAATGGAGCTCTATATTGGTTAGCCGCGACAAGTACTGGTATTGGATCAACAAACAAACAAAAAAAAAAAAAATCACGTTCAAGTAATCCAAAATAGTAATACTTTCTTTGTGGTAGACACTAGACGGAGTATTTAAAGAAATATCACTACTGAACATACGGACGAATTCGATTATAGATTTGTTAATTTGTTGAGAGGCTGCCTTTGTTTGCCTTGTACTAAATAAGGTTGGTTTTGAGATATATGGCTGATGAAAGTTTATGGGGTAGAGAATCTTGGTCTAAATTGTTTACGTCGGACCAGCAACTGATGATGACATTGGCTATCCCATCCAATCGGTACATAAGGAGAGTAGTGTCTTTAAAGAATGGTAAAATCCTATTACAAGTTCGATTATATGGCGATAAGATGTATTCACGTGAATAATTGCAGAACAGATCGAGTATTGTGAGAATATGCTTGGATAAAAATGGAAGACATCTGGATAGTTTAGCTTCAGTTAATTCGGTTCACGCGTTGGGGGTAGGCGAGAACAAAATGGTTGTAACAAATCAATCAAAGGCGTTAGGTGATGAAAAGCTTTAGAAACAAGAAAATATTCCTTAAAGTTGCTCACATCAAGAACTGAGAATGTTTGTGCAGATGAGACTGGTGAATTCTGCTCTCGTTATTTCATTTATTATGCACCCCTAAACAGTGACTCGAATTTAAGAGTTAAACTGTGACTCGATACCCAGCTGAATCGAACTGAAACCGTTATTGAGTTCATCATTTTCCCCAAATTTCTGGATCACTATAATTCAACAATAATTATTATGGAATCACACTGTCAACATTGCTGGCGCAAACGGATTTAACTCTTGTTACTTGCTAGTCTGAAATGGTGATATGAGCTGCAAACAGTTGGGTTGGAGTTGGTAAACAAGTTGAGCTGGTTTGGGAATTTTGTCGAACAAACACCTTGCAAGCGTGCTTATGGTGATGAGGAGGTCTCAGCTGTTGGTGTTAGCGCCTGCATTTACAGCTTCTTTCTACCTGCAAAATCTTACTCAATTGATAGCATTTTTTTGCGGTAAACCCATGTACCCATGTTACTCAACGATACCGGGATTTCATCACTTCAAAAATAATGGTAACCAATCTTCACATTCAAACACCATTTAAACGACAGTGAAATCAACTATACCATACCTAATTTGAAATCTCCAAAAGGAATTAAAATCGGATGATCTACTGCACTTGGGTCGAACATGGACGGGAACTAATCAAATCAAATAGACACAAAACCCTTTTGTGATGTTGCTCGTGACGGAGCTCGAGTTGCAATGAAATCAATCAAATTAGATAATAGCAAGTTAACGTATGGTATAGAGAAACACTGAATAGAAAAAGATAGTGATATGATGATTTGATGGTGACGGAGTTTGAGTTACAGATGAAAAATGGAAAGAAAAGAGGTAAAGAAGCGACGAGAAAGAGAAATGGAAGAAGAAAAGGAGACGCAAAAACTGAATAAAAAACCCAACCCTACACTGTTTTGTTAAATGGTAAAGATTAAAAAATTTGGACACGTGTAACAACCTGGTCGACCTAATCTTCAACCGTCGATTAATGAAACGTATGGACGGTGCATGATGTTATTTTCATTGGCTAGAGTGATGGGCAGTTTTGTAATTGCGCCCACCAAAATCTCATCTCACCAGGTGAAAATTTGCAAAGTAAATGAGATTTTACCATTTTGATGGAGTCGACGGAAATCGTAACAAAGATGGATATTAAATAAATTATGAAAAAAAGTTTGAGTAGTTTTTTAAATACATTTCCCCATATAGGCATTTTTTAAATTATTTTTTTTGGTCTATTAGCCATTGGATTTGAATTCCTGGTTGTAAAAGACTTGTAAAATATGGTTGTCGCTCAAAAAGACCAAATCCAAGTTTCATGGTTTTAATATCCTAAATCAGATATTTCACCCAACCCTTATAACTAATTTCATATCCTACTTACTGAAATACCCTTTATCATCTCTCCACCACCGACACCCTCTTCTCCCTCTTCAGATCTTCAATTCTTCTTCTCAACATTAGCATCAACTAACACCTCCACCACAATGTCAACGCCCCACCGTCACTAGCAGAGCCAACGCCACAACTAGTACATCAAGGGACAAGTTAAGAATTTGGGGAGAAAGAGCTCAGAGCCTAATCGATTGATGTTTTTGATCTGCTAGTGTACTATAATTTTGGTTTTGAATTGAGTTGCTACTGAATTTTTTGCTTCACATCTCGTTTTGTACTGTTCTCTTAACTTGATTTGTTTGAATTAATTGTGTAATTTTGGGGAGTTGAAATAAATAAATTATGTTAGGTTTAACTTGATTTGTCTAGCAGGATTGTTGATCAATAATTTTTTTTGTTTATTAAGTTTGGGTTAATGATTTTTTTTCATTGATTTGTATTATAGGAATCTTTGTTGAAATTTCAGTGTAGTAGGAGTTTTGATGGTAGTATGGGTTGTTATTGAGACTTGACTGAAGGAGTTTACAACAACAGATTTGGGTTTCTCCATTTGAACTGTAATTGAATTAATATTGGGGATCTTGGCATATAGCAGCTGAGAGATTTGATGAAGCTCTAAGTATACTTCAATCTGGTGTTGTTGCTCAATGGAAGCATGGACAGGTACTTTTCCCCCTTTTTGAATTTTTGTTGTTGATCAATTAGGATTAAGATGCTCTATGTGATATAAACCGGCAATTGTTTATATGATGTGGGAGTATAGTTTTGTTTTCGCGAGTACGGAAAAACTATGCGGCAAACTCGATAAAATGTTGGATTGATTGGTAACTGAAATAGAACACTTCATGTAATCAAAAGGCAGGCACAACAACAATCAAGTGTTAGTGAAGTCCCACTTCCACTACTACCAGTTATAAAATTGAAGCAAGGCATGAAGCTGGAAACCATGGGGGTTGAACATGCTTAGTTATATGCCCATAAACTGGTAATACTGAACCTACTAGTATTATAAGCAAAATTGAAGATACACGACTGTTAAGAGTAGGACATATTGATCACAATTGTACTTTCTTATAGAATTGGTTGACTATGTTGTGTGTGGTGCTTTCTGTGGTCTCTTGTTGTGTTGCAGGTACAATCATTATGAGACTTTCACCATCACTTTTTTGAGTGCTCTTCTGCTACAACAATTTGGCGTTGGTTAGGATCGATTTCCAGAAATATCTTTTACGCAACTCCATCCACTATTTGTCATTTTTACTGCTGGGTACCAATGAGAAGACCTAATAAATGGTTCTGAATCTACTTTCATAAAGTATGAAGTACTAGAAAACGATGTCTAGTGATACACTGATAGTTGATACACATTCTTAGCATTATTGTGTATTTAAAGAATACTTAACATGCAGTAATAAAGATTAGATGTTAATGGTGGGATTCTTTATCTAACATAGTTTGTTTGCTGCTTTATACCATTCATTGGCTATGAAATTAATAGTGATTTTTAGTTTTGTATAATAGTCATGCTAATTTGCAGGGGATTATAGGTTAAATATAGATTTATCTACGAAATGCAGAAAATGCACCCGAGTGCATAATGCGTATTTATGTAGGAAATAGGCTTCGGGAAAGATGCACCCGAGCGCATAATGTATATATATTTTTTATTTTTTTTGTTGTTCTTCTTATTTTTCTTCTTTAATACTTGTTTAGGTTTATGTTTTAATGGTGAATGTGATGATAATGGTAGTGGACTTATTGAATGAGATCATGAAATAGTGATTTTGGTTGTGTATCATATATTGTGAGTGATTTTTAGGATAAACCTATATTTTTCCACGAAATACACAACATACACCCGAGTGCATAATGCATAATCTTAGAAGAAATAGGTTTTTACCAGGTGCGCCCGAGTGCATAATGCATTTTTTTTATTATTCTTATAAGAAATATGTGTTTGCAAAGTTGCACCTGAGTGCATAAATCATATTCTTATATGAAACAGATTTTTTCCAAGTTGCACCTGGGTGCATACTGCATATTATTATAGAAAATAAATTTTTGCCAAGTTGCACCTGGGTGCATAATGCATCTTCTATAGGAAATAAGTTTTGGCGAGGTTGCACCTGGGCGCATAATGTATTAACGACCTCGTTTTAAATTATTATTTTTCGAATTTCATATCAACAATGGATCTTGTTTTGTAGAGATTTTCGAGCCCTTTCCAAAAATATAAATTTTTCTAAAATACGACTTATATTTGGGAAGTTAAGACCTTTCTCGTAATTGATTTTAAATTAAAGTGAGAAATAAATAGGAGAGAGAGAAAAGATATGATAAAGAATAAAGTTTAAATTTAAGGGTATACATGGCTAAATTTTCTAATGTCTTTTTCACTCAGGCCTATATTTTACTTCTTGGATCAATTGTCGCTATTTTCCCGTTTCTTCCGGTCCCAACCAATCAGATTAGGCCATCTATTTTTCACTAATATTGTTTTATTAGTAATTCACAGCAAATTTAGATTAACCTAACATCGTTATTATTCATTAAAACACTGATATCTCCTGTTTCTGTTCTTCCATCCTTGGTTCTTCGTCTTCTTATGGAAGAATTTGTATTTGATCTCTTTGATAAAGTTCAGTAACATATCTCAAAGATCTCAAATAAAAGATTTTTATATAACAATCTCTATGTTTTGGGATAACAAAAAAAATCAAAAAACAAAATCCTTGTTCAGATCCACAAACCCTGGTAGTGGCCGATTCTAGATAAAATTAAACTCATGGAAGACCTATTAAAGTCTAAAGAACGATGAATCCAAAAGAGACGGAAAGGGAAGAAAATTAATGGAGATATGATTAAGATTTAAATCTGTTTTGATTAATTATTAAAAAAATGGGTAATAATTAAGAAAAACTCACCATCCACAAATTACTACTCAAAAAGATTAGGTTCCTAAAATATACCATTACAGTTGCATACAACTCCATTGTGGAGTTAATAAGTCGGGGAAAAAACTATAATTGATGATCCATCGAATTGGCTATTTTCGGATTTATTTTTACTTGGCCTTTATGTGAACGAGTTAGGAAATTTTATCATGGGGCAGTTACCGAATCAACTATATGAACAGAGAATTCAATGAAGATTGTATCATGAGAACTGAGAACTGAGAACAACGGAGGTAACCGTGTAATATTAAACAACGTTAGATAAACTTTTGCATTTTCGAGTAAAAACGGGTGTCATACTCGGATTGGTTAGGACAGAAGAGACAGAAAGTAAGGGACGGGTGATCCGAAGACATATTTTACAAGTCCATTGCTCCCACACTTTATGGCCTATGGTTATATGACCCATTTTCCGAAATTTAAATTTTTCCTTGTTTTATCATGTGACTATATATAAAAACCTTAACAACAATGACAGGAGGATCAATAGAAAACGCCAATCAAAAATTTCCTTGATTGGAAGTATACAAGACTGGCCAACAACACACATTGGGTACTCCCTCCTATTAATTCTTCGCTTAACAAGCGAAGTTTCTTTTATTAAAGGGTGTTTTAGAATGGTCACACTTCCTTAATTCTTTTTACAAAATGATCACGGCTTTAATTAGTGATTACAAAGTGATATTTTACCATCCGACTTAACTGTTTTGAGAAACACTTGTCTAAATTTTGTCTTAAATACCCCTCTAGAGTTCTTGAGGTGGTGATAGTGGTGGTGGCGGTGGCGGTTGCCGCTATACCCAAGAGAGGAGGCGGTGAACCCTTCTGGGGACTGTGATGGAAGGATCCTGAATGCGGGCTGAAGTTCGGTGTGATGTAAAGATCCTGATCTATTTCACAAACAACAACAAGCAGTAGCACTACCACCACTGCAAGCAGCACCACCATCAGCAACAAGAAGCACCACCGAAAGGTTATACTAACAGCTGCATCAAAACCATCAAAGCCATTCTTAACAACGAATCTGTTCACCTTCAATCCCTATTCCTCTTCACTGATAAAACAAACATGCACCACCCTGTAATTATCCAAAACAATCTGTAATAATACCAATCCAAACTAGGGTTTTAGAAAAAATACCAAAATTTAGAAATTTAGGTTTATAAGAAAAAAATCCAAAACTAGAGTTTCTGAATCGAAATTGGGATAACATATAATCTTGTAAAAAATCAACAAATTACAGAAAAAGAAAAAATCCCCAAAAATTTATTTCACAAATTTAGGGTCTATGACAAAAAAAAAAAAAAAAAAAAAAACTACAGTTTCTGTGAACATCATCGTGAATATCTTGAATATGAAAACTAACAGTGATCATCATCTTCAACATCTTGATTAACTGGTGATGAGAACAACTCTTTTAACTCGTGATGAAGAAGACAGCCCTTAACCCGCGATGAAGAAAAAATCTCAATTCGACGAAGTATGAATCATAACTACATAAACGCTAAGTTCACCTCACCATTCTCTCCATTGTTGCAGAGAAGAAAATCCAGAATACAAGCGGCGGGTGAATGAGGTAGGAGATAAATCTGGTGAGTTATATGTTAGGTTTTCACCAGTTTGATCGAACGGCACACGATTCTTAGAGATTTGCAAACCCGATGGCCTAATCGTAATTGACTTTTGTCCAGGGACAACTAGGTAATTCCAAAGCCCGACATAACTCGACGAGCGACATAACGCTCAGTTAGTTGTCTAGTGACCTTTTTGTTAAAACTTTGTAACGATGGGACTAATATGTGAACCAGATTAAGAAAGCGTGACTGTTTTTGTAAATACCCTTTAATAAAAGTGAAATCTTATTACATGTTGGATTGGCGGACGACAATCGATATCCATTGTTGTGACTTGTCGATGGCTAAGCTCGTACTCTTTTTAAGAGTAGTACACTGTTGTTCTTCAACCTAAAAACATTAGTTACTACAATTGCTAGTAAATCATAATTTTTTCTCTATGGTGGACATAAGCACTTTGCATTTTTCCATAATTCATTTCGTAGAATGGATATTATGAGTTGAATATTGCATAATTTTCTCGAAATAGCCAATTGACAACAATATATTCATCTGATCTTATACTTTTTAGTTGTCGAGTTGAATTTGATCACCTAAATGGTTTTTATTGGTTGAAGTTGCTTTTAGCTGTATTTATATCTTGGCCGTCCGAAAGTGAACTTACAATATATCGAATAAGGCGTGTTGGATCCGCATTATGGGCTTACAAGATAAAAAACACGGTAAATGTATATATGACCTGCCACTTTAGAGAAACAGAAGAACAAAATTGACCATTTGATTTTCTTTGAGTTGCAAAAAATGAGATGTTCTAATACAGTAATATCATAAAACCCCATTTCGTTAAACCAATGAAACTTTTTTGGCCCTTTTTTTATGTGATAAAGTACAGTGTAAATGTAAGAGTTGCAAAAAATATACCATGATAGCCTTTGGATGAACAGGTAATTTCCTCCCTCAGCTTATGGTGTATATGAGACCACCATGGCCTAGTAAAAATCCATATAAAAGATATATCTTTCTTGTTCTTTTTGACTACTGAATCTAAACCAAGAATTTTTTCAGATTTCCACATTTCTTAAACCAAAGCCGTGAATTTACATGTCCAGCTTTCTCCATCATCTCACCTTTTAACAATTTTCAGTGTTGCTAAAACAATTATCTCTTATACTAAAATCTATACAAAATAATTTAATAAAATTTTCACTAACTATATATACAAAAAACATCCTCATGAGAATCAATTTACAGGTTAAGAAAGCATGTAAAACTAGAACTAGCTAGTCTTCTCATCCTCGTATTAAAATCATTTACTTGGCATGCCAATTGCATATAACTTACCAAGATAAATAGAAACATGAATTTTACTTACCAAGTCTGGATTTCATGAATTTGTTAACCAAAATCGTACTTCTTGAATCATCATCAACATTTTTTTTTTTGTTGTTGTTGTTAACCATGTAGAAAGAAATTACGAGATCTCAAAACTGCCAGTATGCAACATGACATGAGGTTTTAGAATCAATACTTCTTTATATATAAACCAAACCAATGAATGGTCTCACCTGTTGGATATGGCTGAAAGTCTTTCGTTTATTGCTTCTGGTTTTCAAACGACGCGCCCGTTTTCCATCGCTGCTTATTTAAAAGTGCCAACATGACATTTGACGTGGCGCTCTAGTTTTTCAGTATATCTGAAACTGAATGCAGTAATGACACATAGGATACCCCTTTGTATAAAGAATTATTGATTGATTGATAAATCTTAGATTAGGGCTGTCAATGCGTACCCGTTACCCGCTACCCGTTACCGGACCCGCCTAATTGGGTCCGGTTCTGGGTCCTAAAGTTGGACCCATTAGCAACTTAGGACCCGATGGGTAATTAACCGATTGGACCCGAATGTTAACGGGTCCAAACGGGTAATACCCGTCGGGTACCCGTTTATTTAACCTTTTAATCATCTTTTTAGCAAATTTATAGGTATTTTGAAAGTTTCGGCTTTGAATTTTTTTGATTTTTGATTTTTTTCTTACATTTAACATTAATTTAGTACATTAATAAAGAAATAATAATAAATTTTTATAAAAATAATTTATATTCAAGTTAAAAAGAGAAAGAAATTAAGATTTTAAGATTTTTTTAATACTCAACGGGTACCCGGGACTTTAAACGGGTCCGGTTCTGGGCCATGTACTACCCGGGAGGACCCGGACCCGTTGACAGCCCTAGCTTAGATACCGGAGAAAACAAAACCATAAAAATATCTTTTTTCCAAAACTCTTAGGATGGGAAAGAAAAGAAACAGATTTATTTATTTTTGAAACAGAAGAGAGAAGAAAGAGATCGAGGAAGAATAAAACATCAATAGCCTACTTAACGGAAGATTTACTCATCAACATTTGCTTACGCTTACCGGTAAAATCTATCCGAAGATGCAGATGCGTGTGCAAGGTATATGGTATAATTTACTCTCATGTGCAGTTCATGATCCAGAATGTTCAAGGCAAGTTACTCATTATCAAACTCGAACTTTCAGAAATGTCTAGACCTATCTCTAATTAATTAGTTCAATTCAAGAACAAGTTACTCATTTTTAAACTTGAACTCGGAAAATGTCTGTTTCCGAGATCGTCATTACCATGATCGCAGTTTTAAGTTAAATTCCATCCGACATGCTTAAAAAAAATAAAAAAATCATCCCATACTATAAGTCACTTTTGGTAGTAATGCTCTATAATTTTGTCGATTATGATATTAAAGATAGAATGCTACAAATATTAATACTCTTTCAAAGCTAAAAAATGGATCAATTCCTTACATGAAATGCAAAAGACATGAACCCATCATTCGGTGTATTCAGAATTTTAGATTGATTCCTTGTTGTTAATACGTGAAATGCAAAAGCAGGGTTCATACACAAATAACAAAACAAAATAAAAATTAGGGATATTTTGACTTAGGTGCCCATAAAATGGTATGTCTTTGCGTTTGGTGACTAACTTTGTCCAACTTTGAGTTAGGTGCCCAGTGGGTCCCAGTCAACGTATTGATTGTGTTTGACCGTGTTGATCGTTGAATTCACAGTTAAAATTGTGAAATGACCAACGAAAATCAGACTTTCGTTTTATTTACTAACTTTACCAGTTATACACGTGGGTTCATCTCCTTCGTTTTCTGTTGGGCATAAACTTAAAAAAAAAAATCTGAACAGAAAAAAAAAATCTAAACAGATTGGAATCATGATCTTGTTGTAGATCGAAGACTCGAAATCATCTGATACGGGGAAACAAGAGCCTTCAAAGTTCTACTTCATCTCAACAAAAAGAAAAAGTAGATCTAAACATCTAAATTCAAGTTTGATACAACATCAAGATGTTGAAAAATTAAAATCAAGATCCGGAATGGGTTCAAGATAACAATTTGGTTCGTTAGTTCATAATGATATTACTTTGAAGCAAATGGGTGATATGCAATTTGATTAATAATCGATTTTTGATTGTGGTGGAGTCGATGTAAACAAGAATGGTGGTAATGGAAGTGACCCGTGAGATTCTCGAAGTAGTAAAGAGTTTTTAATTTTGATTAATAACTGAATCAATGGTGCTCAAGGAGATCAGAGAGGGAATGGATCTGGTGTGGTGGTTGATGTTTGTCACGGATTGATGGTGCTATTTCAATGGGAATTTGGGTTTAGTGATGCCATGATTTGAAGAAGATCTTCATAATAAGTGGTGTTCGTAGCCGGAAATTATAAAGAAGAATTGTTGTTGCTGTTGATTTTGTGATTCATGGCCGTCATCGATTAAAGTTATGTGGTCGTATGATCAGGTCTTGAATCAGCTGAATGGGGGTGCTAGAATGGTTTGAGAAGTTAATAGAAAAGGATGGGTTTGTAGTTGTGAATGATTGCAACAGTAACTGAAACATTTGGGATCAGATATTAAGAAAAGAAGTAGTAGTCCACTCAGCTCACACGTAGAGAGAGAAAGTTGTTATTTTTTGTCCACTCATTTTCGCCACATGTTTGATGACCATTATCGGCGTTAAGTATTTTTTTTATTAATTAAAATTAAAATTAAAATTAAATTCTTGATGGTCAACGGGTCATCTTGTTAAGTCATACGTTGATCGAGACCCTTTGGGCACCTAACTCAAAGTTGGACAAAGTTAGGCGCCAAACGCAAAGACGTACCATTTTATGGGCACCTAAGTCAAAATATCCATAAAAATTATGCTTTGGTTTGAAAATATTGACGGAAATGGTAAGTCTAAATATTCTTAATTTTCTTCCTATATTTACTCAATTTTCTAATTGTTAAAAAAATTTATATTTAAAGCAAATATATATTGGACACATGTCAAATTTTAAGTGGAGGGACACAAAGAGACACAAAGATAGGAGACGGGGATCCGAAGCCGACCAATGAATGGTCGCACCTGTTGGATATGGCTGAAAGTCTTTCGTTTATTGCTTCTCGTTTTCAAACGACGCACCCGTTTTCCATCGCTGCTTATTTAAAACTGCCAACATGGCATTTGACGTGGCGCTCTAGTTTTTCAGTATATCTGAATGCAGTAACGACGCATAGGATACCCCTTTATAGAAAGAAGTATTGATTGATTGATAAAGCTTAGATCCCCGAGAAAACAAAACCATAAATAGATTTTGTATTTTTGAAACAGAAGAGAGAAGAAAGAGATCGAGGAAGAGTAAAACATCAATAGCCTACTTAACGGAAGATTTACTCATAAACATTTTCTTACGCTTACCGGTAAAATCTATCGGAAGATGCAGATGCGTGTGCAAGGTATATGGTATAATTTAGTGGCTCGTGTTTTGCCAACACGAAACTTAAACACGACGCTAGAAAGGGAAATTTTGAACTCTTAGTCACAGCAGCAGAATCAATCTTGGCCCTTGGGTTAGAATATACAACGTAGAATTGAGATGGTTGATATCTAAGGAGGCTAATGGGGGGTGTAAAAATTAGAAATCAGTCCGGCGACCAATCTATTCAAATTATAGGTAGTTGTAGTCCTTTGATTTGTGCATGCAGTCGCCGTTCTTTAGTACAAACCCTTGTACTAAAGATGTCTTAGGTGATGTAATCACCTTTTGTTGTCGGAAGCCATTTAGATGGTGCCGTACGTACATGGAGATGGAGTTTCTAGTTTCGGGTGATGAGACCCCTTCGTTAATAAGCTACTCGTATTTAACCGCTGAGTTAAATTTGATCAACTAATTGGTTTGCCAGCCGAACTTGGTTTTATTTGTAAAATATATATTTCTGGTCGTTTAATCAAAAAGTGGAACCAAATCTGTTTTTTTTTTCCTCGGCAAACTCAGGAGATATTTCATTTGCTTATAAATCCAGGAAAGGGTGAAAGGGAACAAGAATCTAACCTCTAAGAAAAAGAACAAACGAACGAAAGGCTAGACTAGATTACAAATCTTAAAGGTAGGCAGAATGCTTTTGTCATTACCCATTGGGGATCTAATAAACAACGTGGAATCATTTGAAAAACAGTCTTCTCCAGATATTGCATTCCAATCAGCCACAAAATTCAATCATTATTGAGATAAATTGCGAGTTTTAGTTTTCAAACAAGGAGCTAAAACGAGAACCGTTTAGGGTGAATTGCTGAATGTGTGAACGAGTACGAAGAGTTAGATCCCATTTCCGGGGTTCCGAATTTCTATAATCATTCCACTAATTTTTCATTCTCATGGTAGTTTATTGAATCATTAACAGCTCAGACTCTAGCACTGGCAAAAGACGAAGATAAAACCCAGTCAACTACTAGTACATAGTTGACTTGCCTCTTTAGAGAAAGAGAAGAGCATATTTGATTTGATTTTCTTGGAGCTGCAAACAATGAGATGCTTTCGAGCAGTAATAGAACTGTGTTTGGATGATGTAAATAAATTAATTAGTACTAATCTAGTTGCAGAACAAACAAAATAGTTAAACCTGTGAACTTTTATTATCTGGTGAAAACACATTCACATTTGAGAGTTGCAAAAAATCTATTATGAAAAATTCAAATATAAGTTTATAATTTCGAAAAACTATTAGCTTGACCCTTCTATTACCAATTTCCTTATTCGGCCATCATTGTGATACACAACACCACAATATTTGAATTAAAACAAACTAATTTAAATCAAAAGTTTTTACGAAAACTTTTAATTCTTAAAAAACTATAGCAACAAGTTTTCATTTTCAGCTCTTTCCATCATCTCACCAATTAATTACTACTTTCTATTTTTGTTGCTAAAAAATTATACACAAGTTTCATGCTGGTGTGCCTAGCCAAGCAACTGAGCAAGTTGAATAATAACTTGTCACTATTAGACTATGTCCTGATGAATCAATTTATATAGGTTAAGAACACGCAAGACTAGCTAGTCTTCTCATGCTCACATAAAAATCATTTATTGGCATGCGAATTGCACATAACTGTAACGAGAAACCGGCATATCATTTTTATAACAACATAAGAGAGCGAGGTTAGTTCCTTTCATCAGCCAACTCAAAGAAGATGGAAGAGAGTGTAAGAATCCGGATCAAGAGTAAAGATTCAGAAAATAGAGAAGTACGCTAATTCGGTTAAATATCTAAATTTCCTCGGAATTATGAAAATTGGACTTTACCTGAGTAACTACTCCAAAATTAAATTACACAGTGAAGGGGTAACTTCCAAAATTAGAGCAAACCAAACTGGGCCTCGGATCCGCAAGATAGCTCAACACTCATTTATCGGTTGAAGGCGGAACCAAGCCCATTAATATAGTGTCAAAGAGAAAACAACGGCTAACCATCCTTCTCCAAAAACTTTTAAATGTACGATGAAAAGAGCAAAAACAGATAAGAGATCGAGAAGTGAAAGACCAATGTCAAAGAGAACGAAGACATCGAGAAGTAAAACATTAATTACCAACTTAACGGAAGATCTAATGGAAAATATAATTTACTCTCTCAAGATATCGGTTTTCCCGGTATGAAACTTAATTATGATATTAGAAAGGGAAATTTCAAACTCATGATCACAACACGTTATAATACCTCACTTATGGACCGTATATACGACGTACAATTGAGATCATTGAGATCATTGAGATCTAATGAGGTTGTAAACATGAGGCACCCATTTATAGAGCGATTCATCGATAAATGACTTTGGGTCGTTGTAATGGTTTGGTTTGTGCATGCACTCGTTATTCTAGGTAATACTATCACCAAAAACACCCAGCGGACGTCTACACATTCCAAGTGTTAACATTGTTGGTTATGGGTTTGGTTCTGATTCCAAAATTTGTGACTACAAGTTTGTAGGAATTTATTGGAAACCAATATAGGATGTGTCTCTAGTTGACATATATATTTAAGTTAGAATCATTTTTTTGATTTTTTGATAAGAGAAGGGAAAATTTTATTAAGATGTAGACTGTCACTTAGGAAGAGTGACAATTACAAGAACAAGAAAAAGAAAAAAAGAAGAAAAAAATGATTAGAAGTTACCAATCACAGCATTCCAATCACAAATAAGTGAACTTAAAATATAATCATCCAAGATTTTAGTTGGCAGAGCCCAATTAAAGATTATATTCCGAATCATGGAAACCTATAATTCTTGCATTCCTTACGAAATTTCTTGTGGGGGAGAGCCTAGGTTGTTCCTAAATAGAGCTCTTCATTGGTTAGCCGAGAAAAGTACTAGTACCGGATAAAAAAAAAAATGTCGCGTACAGGTAATCCAAAATCAAAAGTAATACTTTCTTCCGACCTGGAAGATGAAGTATTCAAAGAAATACCACCTGAACATATGGACGAATTCGTTTATAGATTTGTTGATGTGTCGAGAGGTTGCCTTTGTTTACGTTGTAGCGATTCTAAGGTTGGTTTTGAGTAGGAAAAAATCATATGGAGCTCTTCATTTATGATTTCTAACTGGTAATGATTATTCTAATTTAATGAAATATCCGTTATGATTTTCGTTCTTTTTGTTTGTTTTATCATGTGAGTAGGTCAATATAAAAACCTTAACAACACTGACAGGACGCTCAATGGAAAACGCCAATCAAAAACTAGCTTGACAAGACTGGCCAACAACACACATTGGATGCTCCCCTGTCCCTCCAATGAAATCTTATTACATGTTGGATCGAGATCCATTATAGTGACTTGTCGGTAAGCTCTTGTACTCCTTTTTAAGAGTAGTACACTGCTGTCCATATTTGTGACATAAAAACATCAGTTACTCCAATTTCTAGTAAATCTTATTTTTTTCTCTTTATTTTGGTACATTTTTTCATAATTCATTTCGTAGAGCGGAAACTCTTTATCAAAAGAGTACTGGATTAGCCGAATACTAGTACTGGATTAAAAAAAAATATGTCACGTACAAGTAATCCAAAATCAGAAGTAATACTTTTGTCGCCTAGCCCAAGCTAGACAAGCCAAAACCGCACCTAGACCAAGCTAGACACGCCATGCGCCTGTGGCAACCCCTTGGCTCCACATGCTAAGCCAAAACCGCACCTAGCCCAAGCTAGCCGCGCCATGCCAAACGAACTCTGCCTTGGACCTAGCTATGCTAATCACACCATTCCAAGCCAAACGCCCTTGCCTTGGCCATAGCCACGCCATGCGCCCCATGGCAAACCCTTGGCCCCACATGCCAAGCCAAACCAAACCTAGTCAAGCTAGTCGCGCCATGCCAAACACACTTTTCCTTGGACCTAGCCATGCTAGTCACATCATGCCAAGCCAAACGCCCTTACCTTGGCCCTAGCCACGCCATACGCCCATAGCAAACCCTTGGCCTCACATGCCAAGCCAAAATCGCACCTAGTCAAAGCTAGTCACGCCCAAGAAGAACCCTTGGCACCACAGACCAAGCCTAACCACACAAAGAGCTGCGCGCCACCCCGTTGGCCTTCCCTACGCGGCCACCAAAACGAAGGCGTGCAACAATCTACGGTTTCCCTTCAATCGCGGGAGCAAATCCTGGCCATCCAAGGTTACCAGACGACACATGGAAACCTTTGGCCCAAAAACCTAAGTTGGGCCACGCCAAACCATGCCATGCCAACGACATGCCAACCTTGCCGGGCCACTTGTTGGCCTTCCCTATGCGTCCACCAAAACGAAGGCGTGCAACAATCAACGGTTGCCCTTCAATACCAGGAGCAAATCCTAGCCATACAAGGTTACCAGACGACACATGGTAACCTTTGGCCCGAAAACCTAAGTTTGGCCACGCTAAACCATTCCATGCCAACCTAGCCGCGCCACCATGTTGGCCCTCACTACGCGGCTACCAAAACGAAGGCGTGCAACGATCAACGGTAGCCCCTCCTATCAAGATGCAAAATCTCGACCGTTGAAGGTCACCAGGCTAGCAAGTTTCCCGAGCTTGACTTGCCAAGCCACAACAACATGCTACATTTTTCCCAAAAACATTCAAGACATCAACACAAACTGGGGGATCCTCTTTGGGTATTGGTTTGGCGGTCTAAGGGTGCGGTGCACACTACACCCGTCATAAGAAAGTGTCATAAGGGTGAGGAGGTTAGTAAATACGGGAAGTTATGTGCGAAACGTTCATGGGACATAAAGCACATGCGTTAACAATTTTATGGGACATCAATTCCATAACGTTAGCAATTTCATGAAAACCAGTTTCATGTGTTAACCACTTTATGGAACATCAATTCCATGCATATGGTTACCACCTCCTCCCATTTACTTCCCCACTCCTTAATAAGACCAGGGTACGTTTTTACTCCGACTTGTATAAATAGGTCTTACCTATTTCCATTGAACAACAAGTTCATACGGGAGATACAACACTCAGAAATACTTACTTGCTATCTCACCTTGTTAGCTCTCTCACTTTTCTGATAACAAGTTGTAATAACGCAACTACTCTTCCAGAATCAATTATTCTGGTCTCACCACTTTCCTTGCTTCCCTACCCAAAACCAACCCATTTTCCTCCAGTTTGTGACCGAAGCAAGTCTGGAATGACCATTTCTTGGTTTATGCCGGACTTGTACAAATTGATCTCTCGAATCTAAAGTACTCCCTTGCAGTACATTGTTTAGGGTTTAAATTGTTTCTCACCTGCACACCCGCAATTACCGAAATCAGCAGAAACCATTTTCACCTACAAACAACAGTATACATCCTTGGAGAAATCTTACCATAATCGGTAGTCAAGATAGTTCATATAGCTACCGAATATAGCATAGTCCCAAAATCAGATTTTGCAAAAATTATCTTTTTTCTGAATTTTGATTATCCTATAATCGGTAGTAAATGAAGTTATCTTGACTTTGGATTCAATTATTCTCGAGAATTAAATGACTGTGCCGGGAGTGGACTGAAAACCAGAAAAAAAAAATCCAAAACGGACTGAAATTCAATTTTTTGGTAGACAAACTGATAAACTCCATTCTTAGATGGTATTCCATTAAGTTCAAGATGGAACATTAAGTTCATCTAAATTCTAGTGTGACATGCGGGAAAGAGATGGACATGTGATATCTATGTAATTATTTAAATTCTAGTCCATTCCAATTTAAATTACTCGTGTTCGAATCCGGATAACATGGGATATCTATGTAATTATTTCAAAAGAAAGGGTAAAATAGTAATTGAGATGGACATGTGGTAATATGTCATCCCTTAGATGATATTACGATGTGTCATCATCGAATGAGCTTTGGTTATATTGGGTGCGTGCAGTTCTCACAAGTGGTAAAGGGTACATTTGTCTTTCAACTCGCACGTGTGATCCCACATGTGTGGGTGTATTGACTAATTAACGTCCATGGATGGAATTTCTAACGGTCGGGGCTTATTCCCGAAAACTGGAATCTTGGGGCATATCCCCAAGATTGCAGCCGATTTTGGGGCATATTACCAATTTTCCCAAAAATCTATTATGAAAAATTCAAATATAAGTTTATAGGGAATATTGGGGATATGCCCCAAAATCGACTGTCATCTTGGAGATATGCCCCAGGATTCCAGTTTTTGGGAATATGCCCCAGCCGTCCAAAATTCCATCCAAAACCGTTAAGTAGTCAAGATTCGCACACACTTGGGATCACATTTGTGAATTAAAAGGTAGATTTTCGATATATTAACACCTTTACAAGGTTCGGGAACATATTCAGACAAAAAAATCTCGAAACAATTAGAGAGAAAGTTCATACACATTTACGATAAATAGTCTATTTAACGGTTCCTTGACGGAAACCGTTACTTTGGGGCATATTCCCAAAATTTGGAATCCTGGGGCATATCCCCAAAATGACAGTCGATTTTGGGGCATATTCCCCATTTTCCCAAGTTTATAATTTCGAAAAACTATTAGCTTGACCCTTCTATTACCAATTTCCTTATTCGGCCATCATTGTGATACACAAGTAACACAACACCACAATATTTGAATTAAAACAAACTAATTTAAAGCAAAAGTTTTTACGAAAACTTTTAATTCTTAAAAAACTATAGCAACAAGGTTTCATTTTCAGCTCTCTACATCATCTCACCAATTAATTACTACTTTCTATTTTTGTTGCTAAAAAATTATACACAAATTTCCTGATGAATCAATTTATATAGGTTAAGAACACGCAAGACTAGTTAGTCTTCTCATGCTCACATAAAAATCATTTATTGGCATGCAAATTGCACATAACTGTAACGAGAAAGCGGCATATCATTTGTATAACAACATAAGAGAGGTTATTTCCTTTCATCGGCCAACTTAAAGAAGATGGAAGAGAGTGTAAGAATATAGTTACATGATGTGTTATGCATAACTTCTCTAACAACATAAGAGAGGTTAGTTCCTTTCATCGGCCAACTTAAGTTTTTTCTGAAACGAAAAATTAGTCGATCCATAAACCAAAATATGGTTACATGATGTGTTATGCATCCTTTGTGGTGGTTTGTATAATGGCTATGCATTTAATTTTCGAGAATTGTGCCTAAAATGAAAGTATCACTTTTCTTGAAACGGAGGGAGTACATCATTTTATTAGTTGCAACAGAAAATTAGTTGATGCATAAACCAAAATATGGTTACATAAAGTATTATGTATCCTTTATGGTGGGTTGTAAAATGAATATACATTTAATTTTCTAAAATTATGCCTAAAATGATAAATACATCCGAATATTTCGTAAAAACTAAAAATTTGATATTGTTGTTTGTGCTCGTTGGATAAGTTTTTTTATTAGCTTTCCAACGAGATAAAATTTGTAAAATTCCAAGGCACGAATTTTTAGATATGTTATATTAAAGTTTCCATTCCAATTATACCCCTAAAAAAATAGGATACATAGGAGTTATAGTAATTGGACAAAAGGGGAGGGATATTTTTGGTTTTTCGGCCCTAACCATTTCCAATCCTTTTGTTTCAATTTGATGACTTAGGATTTACAAAAAAGTGGTCATATAAGGTCCTCCCTCGCTTCGCTCGGTCGGCCCAATAACTTGTCACTATTAGACTATGTCTTGATGAATCAATTTATATAGGTTAAGAACACGCAAGACTAATTGTTTTCTCATGATCACATAAAAATCATTTATTCGCATGCAAATTGCACATAACTGTAACGAGAAACCGGCATATCATTTGTATAACAACATAAGAGAGGTTAGTTCCTTTCATCAGCCAACTTAACGAAGATGGAAGAGAGTGTAAGAATCCGGATCAAGAGTAAAGATTCAGAAAATAGAGAAGTACGCTAATTCGGTTAAATATCTAAATTTCCTCGGAATTATGAAAATTGGACTCTTGACCTGAGTAACTACTCCAAAATTACACAGTGAAGGGGTAACTTCCAAAATTACATCAAACCAAACTGGGCCTCGGATCCGCAAGATAGCTCAACACTCATTTATCAGTTGAAGGTAGGAACCAAACCCATTAATATAGTGCCAAAAAGAAAACAACGGCTAAACATCCTTCTCCAAAACTCTTAACTTTACGATGAAAAGAGCAAAAACATATCAGAGATCGAGAAGTGAAAGACCAATGTCAAAGAGAAGAAAGACATCGAGAGGTAAAACATTAATTACCAACTTAACGGGAGATCTAATGGAAAATATAATTCACTATCTCACGATATCGGTTTTCCCGGTATGAAACTTAATTATGATATTAATTAGAAAGGGAAATTTCAAACTCATGATCACAACATGTTATAATACCTCACTTATGGACTGTATATACGACGTACAATTGAGATCATTGAGATCTAATGATGTTGTAAACATGAGTCACCCATTTATAGAGCAGTTACTGATAAATGATTTTGGGTCGTCGTTGTAATGGTTTAATTTGCGCATGCACTCGTTATTCTATAATCTACGTCTGGAACGCTTGTACTAAGGAATACAAGTTAATACTATCACCAAAAACACCCAGCAGACTGTTGGAATATATGTCACCTACCACGAGGAGATGGAGGCGGGCTATTTAGAAGACCAAGTATGTGGAAGAATAAGTCAGTAGAAGATATATCTCCAGCCAAGATAGTTTGTTATCTAGGTTAGGTTTGTTGTTTATCCTATTCTCCTATAAATAGGAACATCTATGTAACTGTAAATCCAATCTCACTGAGTATTGAGATCTCTAATATATTCACCCTTATGGGTTTATCAGTGGATGTAGGTCAAATGGACCGAACCATTTTAATCTCTTGTGTCTTCTCTATTTCGCTCTACTTTACCATTCATATTTTATGATGGTACAGAGCAGGAAAAGATCCTGATCAAAATTTCTTCCGCTTTTCTCAATTGATGATGTTAATTATTTTCTTTCTTATAGTCATTATCAGTGATTAATCACCTAAACCAAGTCTGTTAGAGTAAACATGTTTAGATGAGTTTTTGACTGTTTCTCTATTAGTTTTAGCATCATCAGTCTTTCCTATTTTTTCTTTAATCAGAGTATTTATCAAACTCTATTATTCTTGAGCTTTCTTTGAATGTGTGGCTTATATAATATAGGTCTTTGTGTTTTGAGTTATGAGTATTGGCCCTTTCTAAAGATCGTAGTCAAATTTTTTTTCATATCCTTATACACATCTACGTAAGGGTTCCTTTCTGAAAATCTTTGATTCCATTTTTAGTTTTCAGATCAACATCTATGTCTCAATATGTTTATGAAAATCTTTATTTCATGAACTCATATTCGGTTCCTCAATGGATTTCATTTTTAGATATTGCTTTTTTTTATTGATTGCCTTGTTTTCCTCGACGTCATGTCTCCGCCTTTTTTTTTTTTATCTCCCAAATATGTAAACAAGACAATCAAATCCAGTTTCTCAATCCCCTTGTAAAGGGGAGATGCAAGCAATCATAGTGGTACCTGTGCAGTATCATTTTTGTGTTGATAATTCAAGACATTCATTAAGTACTGGTCCTATTTTTTTATGCTTTCAAGATCAAATTGCGGAACTGATGGCTTTGCTAAAATGAAGATTCATAGATTGGTTTTATACATCAGTATAGTAACGGGGTTTCTCAAGTTGACTATTATAATGGAGTCGAAGTTATATGGTTACAATCACACTGAAGACCGTTTTCCGCTACTTCATCAGCTGTTGTTATTTTACTGGTTATTGTCGATTTTTTTTTTTGTGTTGTTGTTCCAGCGTCATGGTGTTTGCTGTCCAATAGAGTTCCTGCAATCATCTTTTTCCAAGTATTTGTTCCCTCAAGTACCAGTTCAAGTAATCAAGTTGCAGCCTTATGGCGTTTGCTGTCCAAGAGAGTTCCAGCATTCATCTTTGCAAGTTTTCTATTCCCTCCTGTCCTAGTTCAAGTTGCACACTTTAAAAATTTCCGTGTACAACTTGAGGGGGGGGTGTTGGAATATATGTCACCTACCACGAGGAGATGGAGGCGGGCTGTTTAGAAGACCAAGTATGTGGAAGAATAAGTCAGTAGAAGATATATCTCCAGCCAAGATAGTTTGTTATCTAGGTTAGGTTTGTTGTTTATCCTATTCTCCTATAAATAGGAACATCTATGTAACTGTAAATCTAATCTCACTGAGTATTGAGATCTCTAATATATTCACCCTTATGGGTTTATCAGTGGATGTAGGTCAAATGGACCGAACCACTTTAATCTCTTGTGTCTTCTCTATTTCCCTCTACTTTACCATTCATATTTTATGACAGACGTCTACACATTCCAAGTGTTAACATTGTTGGTTATGGGTTTGGTTCTGATTCCAAAATTTGTGACTACAAGTTTGTAGGAATTTGTTGGAAACCAATATAGGATGTGTCTGTAGTTGACATATATATTTAAGTTCAGAATCATTTTTTTTATTTTTTGATAAAAGAAGGGAAAATTTTATTAAGATGTAGACTGTCACCGGAAGAGTGACAATTACAAGAAGAAGAAAAAGAAAAAGAAATGATCAGAAGTTACCAATCACAGCATTCCAATCACAAATAAGTGAACTTAAAATATAATCATCCTGTTGTAGGGCTTGTAGCCCATATATGTGCGGCCCAACTAGTTATACGTAGGGTTTCTCTTACATGTATATAAGGATATTGTAGATATGTAATTTGGCTAATGATCAATAAGAAACTCTCTCTTTCTCTGCCTCTTTGTCTTCTTCTCTATATGATTTACTACAAAACGTTATCATGCCCGATGCTCTAACCAACTGAGCGATTGATTTTTATTTTTATTTTATTTTCCTAAATAGATGATAAACACAAGTTGTTTGAATCAAAAGTTGGGTTTGGATATACATCAAGGAAATTGCTGAAATCAATTAGATAAGTTGAATCTACTATCTCCTATTTTTTTTCTTCCATTTTTCCTGCTATTGATTTTGGCATATCTAATATAATCGTATCTCTATATATTAGATCTATTAAATCCATGAAAAAAAAATTATTTGAAATTATGTTGTAGAAGTTATATCTATGATTACATTTTTTTAATATATGTATATGAAAAAAATAATAATATGGGGTTTAGATATGCTTTGTTCCTGCTTCTTTTTATAAATGCCTGATGTGATTGTATATAGATCTATGATTCCATTTGCTTATTGGAGTTGACTGTATTGTGTTTGTACTAATTTTTAATCTTTTATAAAATTGACTGCCCATAAAAGGGAATCTGCCGGTGTTAATCTGGAGAGGAAATCTATCCCGGCCCGAACCTGTGAGATCGCACCAGATCTTGCAAATACAGCTTCGTAAATCTCCGTCCTCCATGGTTTTGTGCTTCTGTTCTTGGATTGAACGGTTATAAGGTATGAAATTTCAAAGGTATACCGACAAACTACAAAAAAAAAAAAAAATTGTCTGCCATGTTAGATCTATGGTTGACCTTTTTTTTTATGAGTAATTGACATGTTTTACTACGTTTGTTGTCTTTGGAAATTCTGATTTGGACGATTTTTTTAAAATTAGTTTATCTTCTGTGTACCTAATCCAAATCTACTTTTATGCTTAATTTTTACTTGTTGTTAAATCTAGAGCTGGCAAATAAGACAAAAACCCGCGGGTTAGCCCGACCCGACCCGTAAAAACCCGAACCCGGCTCGGCTGGTTGTCTAACAAGCCGGGTTCGGATTGGAGAAATGTTGGTCCGCGAGAAAACGGGTTAACCCGACCCGGCCTGTCAACCCGCGGGTACAACCCGTAACCCGCTCATTCCCCTCACATGCCACATGTTACATAGATCTGGCCGCGTGTCCCCTCCGAAAACAGAATAAAACTTTTTTTCTTTTCTTTGGACCACCCTACATCTCTTCTTTTCTTTCTTCTTCTTCTGTAAATTTAGGGTTGTTGTTGTCGATCTCTGAGATGGAGAGTATTTATGCTGAGAAAGAGGAGATCGATGGAGATAGAGATTAGTTGATGTTGTCGATCTCTGAGATGAAGAGTATTACTATTGTTCAGATCAAGAACAACGGAGATCGAGATTCAGGATGATTTCAAAACTGAAATTAATTTAGGGTTTTTATCTCTGTAAACAGAATCAAAGGATTAGTTGATGCAGTGAAGATAATTGATGAATACTAAGAATGGTTATTGATGAATTAGGGGTTGGATTGAAAGTCCAGATCGAGAATTTGTGAAGAAATTGGAGGTTTTTTTGAAGGAGAGAAAAACAAAGACGAAGCTGAGGATCACGAATTTCCCAATTCCAAAAACCCTACACAGAAGATGAAATTGAGTTACTCTTGAACGATTTTGTTGTGTTTATACTAAGAATGTTGTTGAATTAGCTATTGCATGGATTATAGTTTGATAAATCAAACCCTAAATTAAAAATTTTGATCATCTTTTTTGACTTCTTGATTCCCTGCGTATTTAATCCCAATTCATTTACTAGTAATCTTTCTTAGTAGGATTCTTAGAATAAACCTAATTTTGAGATTTCTCGGAATAAGAAGCAACTTGTTATAGGGGGCGTTGATCTTCTACAAAGAAGATTTAAAAGACGAGAAGTAATGGGTGTGTTGCTAAATGTGCAGGTATACATGGATGAAAGAAACGGCCGTAATTTGGTGTTATGTATGGTTTGTGTTATGTATGAATTCAGCTTGCAGGGAAGGAGATTGAAAGAGCTTAGATATCAAAGGAAACTCTGTCAAATTTAGAGCTGGCAAACGGGCGGGCTAACCCGTGACCCGCAAGTTTAACCCGTTACGGGAACGGGTTGAAGAAATGACCACCCGTGAAAAATTTCAACCCGCGGGTTTTGACCCGTGTTAACCCGAACCCGTGTAACCCGCTACGGGCCAGCCCCGGCCCGCCCGTTTGCCAGCTCTAGTTAAATCATATGCTATGATGATGCACATGACATCGTGCAAGTTATCAAAGACATAGATGATCGACCATTTGAGAACACTACTTGGTAAGGGTGATGATTATCAATCCCGTCCCGTTCTGACCTGGTTTTTGGGGCTGTCTTATCCCGTCCCATTCTGGTTCCGGAAGCTGTCCTATCCGGTCCCGTTCTGGCTCCTGGTGGTGTCCTAGCCTATCCCGTTCTGGCTCCTGGAGGTGTCCCAGCCTGTGGTGTCCTGTTCCAGTTCATACTGGGTCGTGCGCCCTATTCGGTTTTGTCTAGGGCTGTCAACGGGTCCGGATCCTCCCGGGTAGTACATGGCCTAGAACCGGACCCGGCATATCAACATCGGTTCCGGGGTCGGTTCCATAATGTGTTGGCCCAGAACCGGACCCGTTTAAAGTCCCGGGTACCCGTTGGGTATTAAAAAATCTTAAAATCTTAATTTCTTTCTCTTTTTAACTTGAATATAAATTATTTCTATAAAAATTTATTATTATTTCTTTATTAATGTATTAAATAAAGATTAAATGTAAGAAAAAATTCAAAGCCGAAACTTGCAAAATACCTATAATTTTGCTAAAAAGATGATTAAAAGGTTAAATAAACGGGTACCCATTACTGGTACTCCGACGGTATTACCCGTTTGGACCCGTTAACATTCGGGTCCAATCGAGTAATTACCCGTCGGGTCCTAAGTTGCTAATGGGTCCAACTTTAGGACCCAGAACCGGACCCAATTAGGAGGGTCCGGTTCCGGGTAGCAGTTAACGGGTACCCATTGACAGCCCTAGTTTTGTCTATACATAATGGGAACCAAAGCCCAAGGTACGTAGCTAATGTGGGATTTTACATTGAATAATAGTTGCTAGGCTTATTTATTTGTTTTTAGAACATGCCTAGGTTTTCTTTTCTTTTTGTCTTAAGATAAGTCAATATCATATATAGGTCAACTTGAATTATGACTGTTGATCTCGTTCATTAAGAATTTTGGTCTTAATGATATTTTGTTCTATTGAATATGATATTGGCTATAGTTGAATGATGTTTTTTTTGTTCAATTGGTTGTACCAACTCAATTACAATGTATTCATTTGGGGATTAGAAGTACTTGAGCACCATTATTGGATACTTGATATTTTTCCAAAAAAATTTGAATGTTCCGTGAAACTTTCAAAACATATGTTCAAATAAAATCACATGTATTCCAATTTTTTTGTGGAAGAACTCCCAAAAAAAAAAATTAATAATATATTCAACTCCCAATTTTTTTTTTGTGTGGAAGTACTTGAGTCGGAAAATTTTCATTTCTCTACTTCATCCATAATACTAACGAACCGGTATATGTTGAAGTATGACAACAAGAGAATTAATTACTTTTTTTAGTAATATATTCAACCTAAAGTAGTTAGTTGACATGTGTAGTGAGATTCTCTTGGCCTAATGAGATAAACAAATTTCTCAAATTAAGCTAAGTGTAGCAAAAATGAAAATGGAAAGAACCCCAAAGTAATGAGGGTTAGACGTACCGACTCATATAAATCATGTGAAAAGGAACATATATATCATTTTAAAATAAAATATTATTATTATTTTATTTTATTTTTCCAGCAGTAATGACACCAAAGTATAGGTATCAATTGAACATGGGATCAGCTAAAATGTAAGTCTAGCTCCCATCGTAAATAAAAGAGTTGGAAATGCACCTGGTCATAGGTGTTGGTATATACAATATAATGTGTATGTGTATCATAATAACAACCAATTTTCACATCAACTTTAATGGCAACAAGAACTCTGCATGGACAATTGACTATCTTATCGAGCGCAACACTGGTCATTTTTTTTTTCAAGATAGAACAAAGACGTAGAAAAATCTCTAGATGTACCAAGAGATAATCACACCTTGTTGAATTCCCAAGTAACCCATGCAAATGGATATCATGTGGAACATCAAAATGATGAGAATGTAATTGATTGCATCTTTTATATTCGCTAAAGTATTTGGAAGGGAACATACTTTAGAGAGACTAATGAGTCAATTTAGTGAAATGTAAATCACTATAGTATTAATTTGGATTATTGAACTCATATTGATTCCAACGATGAAATGTTAGAAATTGACTCACACAGGCTTTGGGCATAACTATAAAGCAACTTTGGTTGTGACATGATGATTGTTTTGAAAGGACTCATGCGAACATCACTTTATTTGAGTAAACAAAAATGGGAACAATATTGACAGAATGCGAAGTAATGACATATCTTTCAATAAGTGTTTTCTAAAGTACTAGATGCAAAACCCATTCCTCCCTCACATTATGCTTTTAAGTAAGAAAGCATATCACTCATTTTTACAAAGTCTTCAGTAAAACAGGATCGAGACCATCCTAAGATGCAAATGGCAAAAATTCCATATTAAAAAGAAAACAAGGTGAACTTTAGAAAAATATTCATGTAGAATGCGGACCATTAAAGTAATTGATGGATCTGGTGAATGTTTTGTCATTTTGGACTAGTTATAGTTCCCAAGAAATTTTCGTTTGAAAACTCCTAGAACATATTACATAATGCAAAGTGCAAAGCCTAACCACCCTTGTTAATACTAGAGAATTTACATCAAAAGGACTTGATGAATATTGCATGTTTAATAGGATCAATGCAGAGCATCTTATACCCAATTGTCTCGCAGAGGCTACCATCAAAGGTTACAGATGGTGCCTAAGGAATAGGTTATGTATACAAACTAATATTTTATTGCTTTAGGGATATGCAATATTACACGCATCGAACTTAATTCGTTTTTAGAACCCAATGTTAGTCAACCTTTTCTGCGTACCAGTTGGTAACTGGATTTAAGCCTGACATTCGTGTTCCTACGCATTTTTGGTTGCACTATATATGTGCCATTACGACTCCACGTCGTACTATGATGGGTGTTCAAAACTCTTAAGTAGTTATGTTGGAAATGAGTTCCCAACAATTGTCCACATTTTAAAACTTTTGGCAGGAGATATCTTACCGCTAGATTTTTGGGTTATCACTTTAATGAGACATTCTTCCCGTCGTTAGGGGGAGATAAGAAAAAGTATTTTCTAAGGGAATGACAGGAATTGTCTTGGTGTGTTCCCACTATGTCTCATGTTGATTCTTGTACTCCACAAATGTAAATGTGAAGTGACAAACAATAATCGATTTTCAGAATGTACACTGATGTCGCTAAAGTGACAAGATCACACATACCAGCTGCAAATATTCCTGTCAGGTTATAAATCCTTAGTATTGGGTACACCATAAACTAAGGTGTTGCGACTACACTTGGTGGAAGTGTAGTTAAGGCCGTGGCTCCATAAAGAAAGATGGAGACGCCACTAGGTTCGATCAATGCTCACCTATAAAGTAAGTAGATGAGTAAGGCACAACCTAATTTGTATCATCTATGAAATCATCTCATTTATTGTCTCTGACTATGTCCATGAATCAATACTGGAGGACGCTCCGAAGTTTTAAATGATTCTAGAGAATAATGAAATGCTGACGGATTATGAGAATGCACATGAGTCAATGGAAGGATCATGCGTGCACAGTGATGATATAATTCATAAATAGTTTCTCCAGAAGTAGATCACAATAAGATTGAACCATGATTTATTTTGATTAATTTCAAATAAATAGCATATTTGGCCTACAAAATCCAGGTATAACTTAGTTCTTTGGCAAATATATGGGTATTTGGTGTGGTAGTGCTAACCAACCAAGTGTAAAGCCTATTGGACATACATAATTAATTTTTCATAAAGCATAGTGAGAAGAAAGTAGTCTTAAAGTACAAAGACTCGCCTTGTGGCGCGAGGTTTCTCACAAAGCCCTGGAATTTTTCTCTTGTAATGAACGTTATATAGTTTCGCTACTTAGTCAACTTGGTAATTTTAAAAAGGACTTGAAATGCAGCATATGTATGTGGTTGTTACATATCTCTGAAAGAATCAAGAGATAGAAGATATTTACAAAAGTGCTTGATAGACTTTTGTTTCCCAAATCAAGTAACTCTAAACCACAGAGTGCGTTTACAATTATATAGAACATTCACTTATAGATTGAAGCAATCAGGCGAAAGTGGTATACCCGTCTAAGTGACTATTTGATTTGGAGGGGAAAGACAAGTAAGTTATTTTTCCTTGCGTGTTCATAAGAAAGTTCCTGATTTGGAATTCTGGTTATTTATGTTGAAGGTACAGACATGATGTGTACTCTTGACGTGATAAGAGACCTTAAAATCAATTTAAAATCCGAATTTGAGATGAAAAATATTGGGAAATATCGATCGAATAATGATCTTGTGGTATATTATTCCACTAGTTTGCATATGTCTAAAGTTGTCAGGCAATTTAACAAAGACATGAATCCTGATAGCACTCCCATGATTAGTCGAGGTTCAAATGTAAGTAAGTGACCATTTCGTCTAAAGGAAAATGACGAAGATGTGTTGGGAGATGAATTTCCCATATTTCTAAGTACAATAGACGCATTGTCGTACTTAGTATAATAATGTACTCGATAAAATTTTGCATCCTCAAGGAATTTTTTAGCTAGATATAGATCAGCGCCTATGCAATGTCATTGGAATGGTATAATGAATGTAATCATGTATTTAAAAGTAACCATTGACATAAATTTGCTTTATCCCTACAAAGACATTAAAAGGAATGCTAATGAAAGTGCAATCCAAAAGTTGTTGATTATGAAGGAACAATAATATCTTCTCCAACGAAAGTAATCAGAGGGAGATATGGTAGATTATTTTCTAAGTCATTATCAATATTCAGTTTCGAAAAATATATGACTAAAGGAACTGTCTGGAATAACTCTGAAAGTAATCATGGGGAGATGCCGACATCAGGGGGAGGATCCAAGGATATGATGGCGACATATTTTACTTCGAAATTGAGAGTGTAAGAATCCGGATCAAGAGTAAAGATTCAGAAAATAGAGAAGTACGCTAATTTGGTTAAATATCTAAATTATCTCGGAATTATGAAAATTGGACTCTTGACCTGAGTAACTACTCCAAAATTACACAGTGAAGGGGTAACTTCCAAAATTACAGCAAACCAAACTGGGCCTCGGATCCGCAAGATAGCTCAACACTCATTTATCAGTTGAAGGTCGGAACCAAGCCCATTAATATAGTGTCAAAAAGAAAACAACGGCGAAACATCCTTCTCCAAAACTCTTAACTTTACGATGAAAAGAGCAAAAACATATTAGAGATCGAGAAGTGAAAGACCAATGTCAAAGAGAAGAAAGACATCGAGAAGTAAAACATTAATTACCAACTTAACGGAAGATCTAATGGAAAATATAATTTACTATCTCACGATATCGGTTTTCCCAGTATGAAACTTAATTATGATATAAGAAAGGGAAATTTCAAACTCATGATCACAACACGTTATAATTAGGGGTGACAACGGGTCCCATCGGGTCCGAGTAGTATACTACCCAGAACCGGACCCTATTATTTATGTCGGTTCCGGGTCCGGTTCTCAATTTTATGGACCCAGAACCGGACCCGATAAAAACACCGGGTATTTATCGGGTCCGGGTAATTATCGGGTATTTGTAACTGCTTATAATTTTCAAAACTAGTGACAAAACCCCTAGGTGAACAAACTACTAATAAGAAAAAACCGGTCATATTATATTTAACAAATAAAAACCGTTTCAAATAAAATTGGCACAAAAACCCCACTTCAAACAAAAATTTTAAAATTTAGTTTTTATTTTATTTATAAATTCCAAAATTAACCTTCCCTATATAAAACCACTTTCAAAGGAAAGTAGTTTGGCGGAAACAGGAAACTGAAAACAAATTCGGAGCAATTTTGATTCTTCATTCGTAGTTTTTTTTCGTTTTTTTCCAGATCTCGTTTCAAAGATTCGTCATCGTATTCTCGTTTCGATTCAAAGATTGAGAGAGAAATTTTAGGTTTGATTGAAGAACCAGAAGAGAAGCTTACAAGTTTTGAGATCCGTAGAAGAATCCAATTCCGTTGTTCGAAGAAGAGAAGATAATCGTAGCTGTTTGAAGAAGAGAAGAATCCAATAAAAACCCCGAGATCTGGTGGCATTCTGTTTAGCTGAAATCATATTTCCGCTTTTCAAGTTGAAATTGAATATCGAATTGAAGAATCCAGCTGGACAATCAATCAATTTCTTGCTGCTCATCTTCGTCTTCATATTAATCTGTGTAGTATTCGGATTATTCATCAAGGAATCAATCAATTTTTCAGGTATTCAATTCTCTTTTTTGTGTTGATTTTTGATTTGTTTTCGTTAATTTTTCTAGTTACTCTAGACGAATAAACTGAATTTCTATTAGCATATGATTTGTTTTATGTTTGTGTTGATGTTGTTATGAACGATTTCATCTGTTTTGGAATGACTGGTTTTCAATTTTTGTTGTTGTTGATATTCACATATGGTGAAACTGTTTTTGGTTGCATCATTTTGTTCTGTAGATTATGGATTCTGTTTCATGAGTTGTTTGTCACAAAGGTGATTGTTTAAATTTTCGTATTGGCCTCCAAGAGTCTTTTGGTAATTTCAAGACTAGTATATGCTCAAGTTGGGATGATTTCTCTCCTCCTTCTATGGAAATTTTTCATATGGTTGATGATCAGCAAAAGGTCATTGATTCTGATTTTGATCTTCGAGCATTGGCTTTATTTAGTCTGCATAATAAAGAAGGAATTATGGAGTTACACGTACGTCATAAAGTGAGAGTTCGGTTGATAAGTTCAGGAATTATAGCTTTTGATGACCAGCCACGGAGTTCTGGAATTATACCTTTTGAGAAGCCACGAATTGATTATGATGTTCCAGATAAAATTAAGGAACCGTTGAAGTCTGCTCACTGGTTACATCTTTTTCAAGGAGTTGAACAATTGTTTCCAGGAGGCGTTCAACAAGTTCGTTGTGATTTACAGAAGTATCATGCAGCAGCTGGTTATGCATTCAAGATATACAAGAATGCGAAGTTGAGGATTGGTGCATGTTGTGCTAATAATAAAGAGGAGAAATGTGATTGGAATTTATATGTTGTGTCTGTTGATGGTGTTGTAGGAAGTCCTTTTATTATCAAGGAACTAAATAATGAGCATACTTGTGTTGGTGGATATGTTAACACACCACAGATATCGAAGAAACTAGTTAGTATCTTGATTATTGATGAAATTAAACAGGATCCTAATAAGAAAACTAAGCATATTATGGAACAGTTTACGAGAGAATACGGCTTTGACATTAGTCGTTATTATGCATACTCAGGGAAGAAGCATGCGCTGAATACTACATGGGGGGAGAACGAGAAATCTTTTATGTTCTTGAACTGGTATAAAAACAAGTTGATTGAAACCAATCCTGGATCTCACGTGGTTTTGGAAGTCGAAGAAGGGACTCAAAAATTTCAGAGGATGTTTATCTGTTTTGAAGCTTGTAGTCATGGATTCAACTTCTGTCGTCCTGTATTATTTGTTGATGCGGCACACTTGAAAAGCAAGTACCTTGGTCATATGATGGCAAAAGAACGGGTCTAACGGAAATGATGGTAAGGTTTTCATAATTTTTTTATGTTGGTTTTATCATTTTTTCATGTTGGTTTCATCATTTTTTCATGTTGGTTTCATCATTTTTTATGTTGGTTTCATCATTTTCTATTTGTAGTTTTCATCGCATCTTATGCTTGTGTTATGTTTTTTTGTTCATGTTACAGAAATATACCCTCTTGCTTATGCTGTGGTATCATCGGAGAATGAAGCGAACTGGAAATGGTTTTTGGAAAATTTGAAGCAAGTCCTTTCTCCTTTGCGACCAAAGCTTACTTTTGTGAGTGATCGAGGTATTGGATTGGTAACTCAAATTCCTGTTGTATTTCCTGAGGCTTTTCATGGTTGGTGCTACTGGCATATGGAATGCAATATCAACACATGCTTACCAAAGAATTGCAAGGTTTATAACAAATATGTATTGGGACTGTTTAAGAAATGTGCATATGCTTCTACTCATAAAGATTTTACAGAGAGTTGGGATAAGTTGAGGAAGGTTGAAAATCAGAAATTGCAAGACTATCTAAGTAGAGCTCCTGTTGATAAATGGGCAAGTTTTTTCTTCAAGGGTCGACGATATGGTAGGTTGTGTTCAAATATTGCTGAGAGTTTCAATGGTTCGGTCGTTGAAGAGAGAGAGAAGCCTATAGCCGTCATGGTTGATGCGATCAGGGTGAAGCTTATGGACCAAATGTGTACACGTCGAGATGATTGTGCTAACTTAATGAATTGGCGTCAAACTCTATGTCCAGATTATGAAGTTCTGATCCACGACAACAAGATTCATGGCTGTAACTACCCAGTCACCAAGTCGTCGGAATATGTGTTTGAAGTTCATGCTTCATTAACACAGACAATCGATTTGAAAAGAAAAACATGTTCTTGCAATCGATGGCGTATTGACGGTTTCCCATGTGCCCATGCTGTCCGTTGTATCATGGTGAAGGGAGAAGACCCTTACAAGTATGTTGAACACTACTTTACAGTAAAGTTCTATCGAGAATCATATAAACATGCAATCAATCATGTTCCCACAGTTGAAAATCATGTGATAGTGTCGCCGAAATCAATGGTTTTTGGTCCGAATAATGGACCACAGCCAGGACGTCCACCGAAGAAGAAGAGGATTCCTAATACAGGTTCAGTTCCCAATAAGAAGATGATAACATGTGGTTCCTGCAATGTTTTGGCCACCCATAATAGGAGGACATGCCCTTCTCGTCAGATTTCATAAGAACTTGTAGTCATTTACTATTTCGTGTGACTACAAGTCATTGAATTTCGTTTTTAGACTACAATATGTGTTTCATTTACTATTTCGATTTTGTTTTAGAAGTTAATGTCTTTGCGGTGTTTTTATTTTATAATTTTTCTATGAATAAGTAATTTTGATCAAGTTTGTCAGACTTTTTGTTTGATTAAGTTTGACAGAATTTCTGTATGCCTTTAGAGGTTGGTGTAACCGAATTAGGTTTCATCATTTTTTTGATGGAACCAGAATAGGTTTCATCATATTTTGGTGGAACCCTTTTTGGTTTCACCATTTTTTTACTGTCACTTTTTCTTCTATATTGTTTGACAACAGAGTAGATGATGTTTTTTGTACTGTTTATTGGTTCCCCAAATATATGATACATCATTTATGGATACTGTTTTATAAAAATGAGACATCATATTTCTGTAGACAAGCTTTTAAAGGAACACAACGAAAACCGCACGAAATCGTTTTTTATATAACCGTGACCATTTCACAAGTACTTTAAACTTCAACTAAAATTTGAATCTGCAAGAAGAATTATAGTATCATCATTACAAACTACATTTCAAAAGTAATTTAAACTTCAACTAAAACTGAACGTTCAGGAGGACGGGCACAACATGAGTATTATTCTATATTGTCAAGTAGTATCTTCAACGCCAACTTTGGTCTCATATTATGCACCTTTTCTCGTATATCATCTTCACGAGACATGTTACCTTTCAAGAGGCTCTTCATGTAATAGCAAACATGCAGGCCACAATCGTTCCTGAAAAACCAAAACAATGTTTCAACTGTTATAAAGTGACTAGCTGAGAATATTATGATATTAGTAGCTATATGTAAAGCATTCGGTTTTTAACTATTTACAAGTGTTGTAATGATTTCAAGCATATTCATTTATGAACTAATAAACTTCAAAACATAGATTACCCCATTTGTTGACAACATGAAGGGGTGTGCAGAGTGTACGGTGTTGGTTGACTAGTCTGGTCGTCACGCGGGAGCTTTGCGTCGTGCTGTGCAAATGCTGCTATTATTCGCTGTCTCATGCTTTCAGCACTTTTTCCGCATTCTTCTTCGGTGGAATCCAAGGAGTTGTAGTGATAAAATTCTCCAGTTTCAAAATCAAAAGCAAGCAGCGTCCAATGGTTTACATCTCCAATTGATGTCAGCAACGGAACGAACAAAAAACGCACGCTATAATCCATGTTGTCGATGAAACCTTCTATTACAGCACCGCATTTCTTTCCTAATGAGTGACATGTCTGAAACAGAATACCAGATAACAGCTCCTTAATGAGTTACAAACATGCAAGTTTGATGAAACCAAACTTGGTTCCATCAAAATTAACCACATAAACAACATCATTTTTTGCTTTCCACAACTATTTTTTCTGCCAAAAAAATTACATTAAAGAATTTCAGAGTAAACTTACATATGAAAATGTGCTTAGAAACACAGCTCTCTGGTACTTTGGAGAACCATCTTGTTTCAACTCATTTTTTTTGATGTTGTTTTGCAGCTTCAGAATATAGAACTCAATTATGTCTCCTGCGACGTCACCTTTTCTTATTAAACTATCCATATTCTTCCCCGATATATGCAAATGAAGATTTAAATGCTCCCACGCCGTTGAGCTGTTAATTTTATTTTGAAAAAGATAGTCAATGATGGATCAAAAAAGGAGAAACAATGCATAACTTGGAACAAAATTTTGATAAAACTAGTCTTGGTTTCATCAGTTATTTCCCACTTACCTTTCACTGTTCTTTCTGAAAAAAGTGGTCACGAGGGGTTTCTCATTTCTGTCGAGTACCCTCAAGATCTTCAAGTTATCAACTGGTTTCAACTTCACCCCCTGTACTTCCTGAACCTCCTTTTTATCCTTGCACTTACTAGCTACAACCTTTCTTCTTTTTTTTGCACTGGTTTTGTAATCTTGCATCTTGATAGGTGGTCCCAAATTCCTTCTGTATTCCCTCATTCTCGTAACCATGTTACTCATCCTCTGTTCAGCACTGAGTTCTCACTGTCCTTGCTTTTGATTGTCATGCTGCGACAGATCTAAATCAAATCCAGGTTCATTTTCTAACTCGAGTAAATCATTCGCCATTTTTACGGCCGAATTTCTTCTTCATCAATTACAAATTGAGTTTCATTGTATTCTTGCTCAATATTTATCTTCAACGAAGTTGCTTTCTCAATTTCAGATTCGACCCGTTCTGCCACCTTGATATCCTCGATAGTGTTTGGAGTCAACTCAGTACCATCTCCTTCTTGTTCTTGCTCGGTTACTATCTTCGTCGAGGTAGCTTTATCCATTTCAGATTCCACCCGCTCTGCCGCCTTGATATCCTCGATAGTATTCGTAGTCAACTCAGTACCATCTCCTTCTTGTTCTTTCTCTGTGTCTGGCTTCGTCGAGGGAGATATGACCTGCTCTTTTGATGCTACTCCCATTTGGTTTAACAATTTCGAAAGGTCCACAGTTGAAAAAACACTGTCTAGTGTAACGGGATCTTCACCTTTTGAAGATTCTTGTTGATGTTCCACATCTTGTGGTGTTTCTCCTTGGGTTGAATCCTTTTCAGGTTGCATCAGAAAATCTTCAAGAGTTTGAGCAGAATCTTCCCATGTTTTGAAACTTGAAACCTTTTCTCCAGAAAGCAAACCCCCACCTTGTTCCATCACAGCATTGTCATCATGTGGTAGCCTTTCTTCGATAATTGAAACTGTTTCTTATTCTATCATGTTAACATCCCTTTTTATCACCTGCAATATTAAGATATCTAAGTCATTTTTTTCTTCATCTTCTTATGTTTGAAAACCCAATGCTATAAAATCTAAATTTCTGAAAGAAAAGAAAGAACTGGCCAATTCGTCATTAACTTGAAATGATGGAACCAACTCTGGTTTCATCAAAAAAATGATGAAACCAACTCTGGTTTCATCAAAAAAATGATGAAACCAACTTTGGTTTCATCAAACAAATGTTGAAACCAATTCTGGTTTCATCAAAAAAATGAATTAAAACAAACATTAACTTGATGAAACCAACTCTGGCGACAACAAACCAAATATGACAGAAATGGTACATAATACCACACAAGTTTATGAAACACTAGCAATAAACTGAAATTTAAGAAATAAGTTAGAAATTTAAACTTTCTCCTCAATTAAACTCATACAAGTTTCTTAAATCTTAGAGTCTATAATGTTATTCATAGGCAATGAAACAATTTATGTTTCCATCAAAAAAGAAATTTCATAGCAAACAATGCACAAAGCAAACTAATAAAACTAGATCTAACATATTACCTCAACATCTTCTTCACGGTTCGAAACCGGTTCAGGTACTATTGGAACTTCCATTTGTTTTCTTTTACGTCTCAAATAAGTGCTCTGTACCGGTTGTTGTTCCCTGTCCTCGGCATCATATTTTGCCAGCAGTGATTCTTCTTCTTCAGAAAGAACATTTTTAGCATTGGTCCTAAACTTTTCAATCAAGGCTCGTGCAAATTGGTATTTGGCTTTGTAGGAGTTAGCTTCACTGCTAGAACCAATATTTTCTTCAACTGGAACTTCATTTTCTTCAACTGGCACTAGATTTTCATTATCACCAATCGGCACTTCATGTTGAACATCATCTTCAGCAATAATTTCCACCAAGCGCATTTCTATTTCGTCATATGGAAGCAAGAATGATCCCTTTCGGTGACCAATATTATCCTATAGTACACAAGAAAATTTTCATCAAAAAAAAAATGATGAATCCAAAACTGGTTTCATCAAAAAAGTAAATCAAAAACTGGTGGAACATGGCATGATATACAATTGAGACATGGCATGATATCTAAAACACGGCATGATATACAATTTAGGCATGGATGACATCTAAAACATAGAATATTTCGAATATTGTCTAACAAACATAAAAGATTTTGAACATGGCATGATATACTAACCAAATTAAACATATAAGAACCTTGAAGTTATCTAAGAAACAAAAATTCAGCTAGAATTTATGATGAAACCAAAATTGGTTTCATCAGGAAAGTAACTATTTACCTCAGACCAAAGTTCTTTTTTATCGACAAGATTATCAAAGTTAGACAATACTTGGTGACAGATGTCGCTAAGGTTCCATCTAGCAAACCTCGGATACTTTTCGAGCCCATCCTTTCTTTGTGCAATCTTTGTCATCTCTGCCAACCAATACTGGAAAAATAAAAATAAAAATTCAAATGAATCATCAAAAAAAAGTCGCTTATTAATCAACAAACCAATACGGAAAAAAAAAAAAGTTAACCTATGAAGAAGAAAAAAAGAACAACTCTTAACCTACCATAGGATATATGACGCAACCAACTGCGTTTTCTACTTCTTTTCTGTTTTTCATTATCGAATCAAGTAGATAGTCATGGAAGACTACTGGCCAACACACCATGTTCATATCAAACACCATGTACAAGTACTTTCTTTGCTAGAGTTTGCCCACTTTTGTTGGGGACAACATCGAAACCAAAAGAAACATCACGAAAAACTTGACAAAGTCATACGCTCGGCTTCATCACCATTGCGGCTTCCATCATACAATCTTCAATAATTTTTTTACTCGTCTTTTTATTTCCTTGAAAATACGTACCCACGAAGACGTTCACCTGTTTGAGAAGCTCTTCGTCAATGTTATCTGCTTCTACATAATCCACCATTTGGAGACCAAAAGTCACAGCAAAATGTTCGGGAATGGTCCGCAGAATCATTTCCCTTGATCTTGTTACTTTGAAACAATACGGGCGCTTACCATCCTGTCTATTTTCTATTGAACTTAAAAACATAATTACCGCTTTCGTCTTTTTATGAGCTCTTCTTCGTTCATTACGCCATCATAGAACGGCTCAAAGAAATGCCAGAATGGACATGATTGAAGCGCTTTCAAATGCAGTTGCTTGTTTTCTATCAACGCCTTAATTTTCTCTGCTAGCTTGCACAAATGATGCAATGAACACCTGTATGGTTCTGTTTGTCTTTTTTTACCTATTGTGAAACCAGAAGTAAACCATAAGAGAATAATAAACAAATAATAATGATGAAACCACAAGATACACACTTGAAAAATGACGAAACCATTAGCACGAACAAAGTGATGAAACTGTGCATAATTGAAAAGTGGTGAAACCACAAGATACACACGTGAAAAATGACGAAACCATAAGCACGAACAAAGTGATGAAACTGTGCAAAATTGAAAAGCGGTGAAACCACACGATATACACTTGAAAAATGATGAAACCATAAGCAAAATTAGGTCCACAAACAATAACTCAAGATGTAAACCAACAACTAAAAAATGATGAAACCAATTTTGGTTTCATCAACAAACAGAATCCATAATCTACAGAACAAAATGATGCAACCAAAAAACAGGTAAAAACAACAACAAAAAATGAAAATGAAATGTGGTTTCATCATTTATCTGTTTACTCCAACAACAATAGAAAATTGTTTTCGCCATTAATTGAACATGATGTAACTCGATTTTGGTTTCATCAAACAGAATACACAAGAAAAAAAACACCCAAAATTGAAATTAGTTTTCAACTGAAACCTAAAGCTAACAAATGAAATCTATAACTAATAGATGAAACCTAAAATTAAACTACAAAACCAGAAAAAAATGACGAAACCTAAAATCAAACTGAAAACCCAAAAAAAAAAAAAAATGAAACCTAAACCAAAAAAATCTGGTTACATCAAAAAATTGAAGAATAATGATGAGATTTCTTACCTTTTGTTGCTGGTTTTGCAGTTTTCCTAAGCTTATCATCTTTATTTTTCTCCTGTTGATTTTTTTTCTTCGCCATTGTTGCTGTTCTTAGACAATTTAGGACAGATTTTGATGAAACCGTTGAAATACGAAAGCATCGACGAAGATAACAAGTTGAAATCGAATATCAGTTGACTAATTTCGCTACGGGATGATGATTTTGTTTCAGATCTGAGAATTTTGTGGGTAGTTTTGAAGGAGATGCGGAAAAGAGGGGAAGTTTTTGTTTCTTATGAAACGTTATAAAGAAATAAATGCAGGCGGTTGTTTGGTCGTTTTTTTTTTTGGTGGGGTAGTTTAGACAGTTTAGGATATTTGGGGTTTTTGTGTCATATTTGTTTGGACGGGTTTTTTGTAGATGGGTTATAACCCGCGCGCCGTATAATTTTTCTTTATATATCATCAGTATCTTGTCCCTCGGTCGTCAGTTGTCCAATGACAATTATAAGGGTTTTCCAGAAGTTATTCTCAGTGTATACTTCACACCGGCTATAAACCAACAATTAAGCATCCGAACATTTTTTTTGTTTTCTCTCTTATTCAAGATCTAGAGAGATGTAATGCAACTCAATGAATCACACAGTCATCTTTGCTCATTTATAACGTGAGTTGGATGTTGTAATCAACTTAACATGGTAATCAAAATAAGTAAAATTGGTGATGCTGGATCCCTGATTATATGGGAGACAGAGAGGGAAAATGCTATAGCCCATATCATCTACAGAAAGTTATCTACTGTTAAATTATTGTTTTCAATATTGCTAACATATGATGGACATTAATGGTTTCTACTTTCTGCAGAAAGAAAGAGAACAAATCCATGGTGATTTCTCTTTTGAAGGATGTGCAGTAAGGTGCTAAAACAAACAATCAGGGATGAATATTAGTCCAAATTTTTTATTATAGTCTGAGTACGAGCCAGAGGAGAGATGACTGAAGAAGATTTATTAGAAAATGGCGAGATTTTGAGACTAGATACATCCTATGCAGATAAGTTAGTCAGGCTAAATGATGGATGATTAGTAAATTTTAGGGTTTTTATACATTTTACCGTGTACCCGAGAACCGTGGGTACCCGTCGGGTAGACCCGATAAATACCCATTAGTAATCGGTTCCTTATCGGGTCTACCCGGAGGGTAGTAAAAGTGTTAATGGGTATGATATGAGGACCCGGAACCGGAACCGAATGAGCCGGATTCGGTTCGGGTCCGGGTAAACGGGTACCCGTTGGCAGCCCTACTTATAATACCTCACTTATGGACTGTATATACGACGTACAATTGAGATCATTGAGATCTAATGAGGTTGTAAACATGAGGCACCCATTTATAGAGCAGTTACTGATAAATGATTTTGGGTCGTTGTAATGGTTAATGGTTTGATTTGTGCATGCACTCGTTATTCTATAATCTACGTCTGGAACGCTTGTACTAAGGAATACAAGGTAATACTATCACCAAAAACACCCAGCAGACGTCTACACATTCCAAGTGTTAACATAATAACATTGTTGGTTATGGGTTTGGTTCTGATTCCAAAATTTGTGACTACAAGTTTGTAGGAATTTGTTGGAAACCAATATAGGATGTGTCTGTAGTTGACATATATATTAAGTTCAGAATCATTTTTTTTATTTTTTGATAAGAGAAGGGAAAATTTTATTAAGATGTAGACTGTCACTGGAAGAGTGACAATTACAAGAAGAAGAAAAGGAAAAAAAAAAAAAGTGATTAGAAGTTACCAATCACATCATTCCAATCACAAATAAGTGAACTTAAAATATAATCATCCAAGATTTTAGTTGGCAGAGCCCAATTAAAGATTACAATCAGAATCATGGAAAACCTATAATTCTGGCATTCCTTAGGAAATTTCTTGTGGGGGAGAGCCTAGGGTGTTCCTAAATGGAGCTCTTCATTGGTTAGGCGAGAAAGGTACTAGTACTGGATAAAAAAAAAAAGGGAACATTATATATATACCCCTATTATGACACCCCTTGCAAATATACCCTTATGAGCTTTACAAATACCCCCAAGCTTAATACATTACCAAAATATCTTCTTTTGTATAGTGTAAATACAAATCCACCAACCAATATTCAAAAAAAAAAAAAAAAAAAAACCTCCGATGTCCATCGTCAACCACCACCACCACTGTCCACCGCCGCCCACCACCACCAGCAATCGCCTCCCACCACCACCAGCCACCGCCGCCCACCACCACCTGCCACCGCCGCCACTGACCACCACCGTCGCCAACCACCACCATCGCCACCAATTGTCCACCACCGCCACCGCCAACTTCCACCGTCGCCAACCACCACTACCATGTGGAGTCAACTTGTTGAAGTTGTGTCCATATAGGAGGCAACTAGCTCAAGTTGTCTCCAATAAATAATGTCCATATTGGAGGCAACTAGTTCAAGTTGTCTCCAAAAGTGGAGGAAACTAGCTTAAGTTGTCTCCAAAAAATAGTGTACAAGAATAAGTTGTAAAACAAAATGGAGGCAACTAGCTCAAGTTGTCTCCGAATTTGAGGCAACTTGCTCAAGTTGTCCTCAAAAGTGAATGCAACTAGCACAAAGTTGTGTTCAAAAGTGAAAGCAACTAGCCCAAGTTGTTTCCAAATATGGAGGCAACTAGCTCAAGTTGTCCTCAAAAGTGAAGGCAACTAGCACAAAGTTATGTTCAAAAGTGAAAGCAACTAGCCTAAGTTGTCTCCAAATATGGAAGAAACTAGCACAAGTTGTCTTCATATATGGAGGCAACTATCACAAGTTGTCTTCAAAAGTGAAAGCAACTAGCCCATGTTGTCTCCAAATACGGAGGCAACTATCACAAATTGTCTCTAGAAAATTAAAATTATACACAAATAAGTGAACCTAGTGTGAGTCGAACACACATATTCTGACATATATATAATCAGTTGTGCTACCATTGCACCATAGGTTCATGCATAACACAAGGTAGCATGCATATAAAAATCTACCTGGTTTGGAAAAACTGACATACTAGTTGCATGATACAACATCGAGATTGCACGTCTTTATATCAAATTGCATAAGCATTGACAGTGCACCCTAATTCTTAAGTTTCGTAAAAGTGTGAGCGACAACACGATTAGCTTCAAAATAAAAATTGATTATGCACATGCAGAATAACACGATTATCCACCTCTTATTAGCACACATTCCATTCATATCTAATTCATATTTAATACACACGCAGAATAAAAATTGATTATGCTAAAAGTTTGTAGTACATCTCGCAGACACAAATGGAAATGCTTCCTAACCTGAGGCGGGCCACACATATCTAATCAATTAAGTTTCAAAACACCGCCGAGTTGGTATATGACGACGAATTATGAAATGAAATTACAGAAACAAAATCAAATTCATACCAACTTTTACCTTCTCCATATGATCAGAAATGAATCCAAGAACAACCTCAAACAACTGCAATTTAAACTCCATGCACTTCAGCTACACTCCACAGTCCACCTACAAAACTCATCTTCTCAATTATAGCTACCTTTCTTCCCCCATTTTCCCCCTCACAACATTGGGGATAATGATGATTGACTGACTAGTCATGCAATAAGGCCTATCAAAGAATGTTAAAGTTGTTTATGTGAATACAACTATAAATCTGTATTTACATATAACATACAAACACATATATGCAGAGTCAAGAAAAGTATCCTATCAGGTGACGAAAGCTAACCTAACAAAACTGGATGAGATATATTTGGATTCAAGTTAGTGATTCAGCCAATACCAATGTGTGCCACCAGCCGCAAGAAATGTTCTTTGGGACAAAACCATCCAGCGGTACTTGAGATGGCATATTGCGGTCAATCACATCACCCAAGCCAAGCTGTACATTCAATATTTCCCGTGTAAGAAACTGCTAATAAGTAAACAATCTCTGCATTTTAAGGGTTCAATAATGAAAGAAATGCCCGAGATTAATACCTGACCATACTTGTTCCATCCCCAGAAAAACACCTTCCCGTCATCTTGAACAAACACAAACAAAGAGTAGCGTTAGATGGGTTATCAGAAAGCATTTCTGTTCATTCTCAGCTTAGTAGTCCAGAAAAATACCTGTCATTATAGCACTATGACGAGCGCCACAAGAAACAAGCTTCGCATTTTCATTTTCTAACATTTTAACTCAACCTGCAACGCTATCTTTCATTTCCTACAATTCGATTCCATCCATCACTTCAACAACTACACCATCTCACTCTCTGTATTATAATCGTTTATCTACACCTGAATTCGAGATGACACCAGTAAACCCTCGCAATTTTAGACTAACCAATCACAACAATTTGAGATGGCATCAGTTCCACAACCCAAATTTTCAACAAATTCAATCAAAACAGATTCATCTCTTAACTCCAGTTCTCTTACTCAAAAAACCAATCATCAATTCGAACCACCACCAGATAACACCACCTCTTACATCTCTGAAATCATCACAACTTCAGCTCAAACAAAACATTAAAGCCTAACATGCATCTAGCAGTCATTCCATTGTTATCACCCTCTCAAATTTCTCTTGTATTCACAGTCATCAACAGATCCACAATCAAATTCATGCCTTTCACTTCCCATTTGAATTACTCAATTTAACCATAATTCAATTAAAATAAAATTTAATCGACAATAAAACAATTTCAGGACGGAAACCATACCTTGGCAGTAAGAAAATCTGGGAACCGGATCAATTATCAAATTTCGCTGCTCCCGTTCGTGGTTGATGATTTCAACCGAATCACCCAATCACTCAAATATGTCCCACGAATCGCACTGGAAAAGAAACCATACCATGGGAATAAGCTCCACCACCATAATTTGTATACTCTTTTTCTTTCCCTTCCTCATATCACCACCACAACAAGCAATATTAACCACCAGTGTCTCAATCGCCGGATTTCACTATTCCAACCAGAACCACCGCAATCTCCATCAATTCCGTCGTTCTAAATCTAACATTTTTCTATCTACACCACTACCAGTTACAATACCACCAACACCAGCAGAAACTTCAAAGCAAGAGAAAGAAGATAATCCATTTTTAATCGTTTTAGATGATTGGATTTTTAGATCCAACAAATTGATAACGATTTTCATTCCGTCTTCCAAATCGATGCAAAAAAAATCTGTATTAACCACCTGTAATCATCGATTTTAGGTTTTTTAATCCCAATCCAGTTAAAATCGACATGAATTTGAAGTTTCTGATGCTTTAGATTAGGATTTAATCATCAAGATATCCACAGTGGCGATGAAGATGAAGGTGTCGGAGATCTGGTGATGTTGGTAGCGGTTACGGCGGTGGAGAAACGCTACTGATGGTGGCGATGACGGCGATGGAGATGATGGTGGCGTTGGTTGTGGTGGCGACGGAAAAATGAAACTGGTTTTTCTGCTCGTGAATAACGAAGAAGAAGCTGAAGTATAAGATGGGAAGGTTAAAACTGTAATTATGTTAATTATTTTTCTATTCATAATTTCACTTCTGCTATCAGGGGTATTTATAAAGACCCATAAGGGTGTTTATGCATGACCCATGGATGGCAGGGGCATAAGTAACATTCCCACACAAAAAAATGTCGCGTATAGGTAATCCAAAATCAAAAGTAATACTTTCTTCCGACCTGGAAGATGAAGTATTCAAAGAAATACCACCTGAACATATGGACGAATTCGTTTATAGATTTGTTGATGTGTTGAGAGGTTGCCTTTGTTTACGTTGTAGCGACTCTAACGTTGGAGCTCTTCATTTATGATTTCTAACTGGTAATGATTATTCTAATTTAATGAAATATCAGTTAGGATTTTCGTTCTTTTTGTTTGTTTTATCATGTGAGTAGGTCCGTCAATATAAAACAACAATGACAGGACGCTCACTAGAAAACGCCAATCAAAACAAAGACTGGCCAACAACACACATTGGATGCTCCCTCTCCCTCCAGTGAAATCTTATTACATGTTGGATTAGGGAACGAGGATCGAGATCCATTATAGTGACTTGTCGGTAACCTTGTACTCCTTTTTAAGAGTAGTACACTGCTGTCCATTATTGTGACATAAAAACATTAATTAGTGGATATTATGAGTTGAATGTTGCATAATTTTCTCAAATAAAAGCCAGATGGCAACTATATATTCATCTGATCTTATACTTTACAGAAAAAGAGAAGAACAAAATTGATTTGATTTTCTTGGAGTTGCAAACAATGAGATGTTCTCGTGCAGTGATAATGTAATATCATCAACCAAAAATGGTACTTATAATTGATATGTAGAAATGTGGTTAGTCAATCAACATATGCTTGTTAAACCTATAAAACAATTTTTATGTGGTGAAGTACAATGTATATGCAAGAGTTACGAAAAATATTGTACCATAAAGTAGTCTTTGGATAGGCAACAGTTTGTAGTTTCCTACCTCAGCTTCTCACCTTCTGCTATAATACACCATACCACGTAATTCAGTAGGCAACAGTTTGTAGTTTACTCCCTCAGCTTCTGCGGCAGTGGCGGAACCAGAAATTAGGATTGAGGGGGTTAAAATAGAGTTTCATAAACTTGTAGGATCTGGTAGATTAAATACTACACATAAGGTGGACTAAATTCTGATTATTATATAATATAGAGAAACTTATTCTTATGACCTTGGAAATTATGGGTCTTACTCTTTTAGCCCCAGGGTTATTTAATAAAATTTGCAAAATATTCTAGTGGCCTTGGAATATTATAACAGGTGTGCATATTTTATGCACATAAAATCAGTGTGCATATTATCTCCACACTATAAAATATGAAAAAAATTTAAAAAATTGTTTACAAAAATCGGTGTGCATATTTCCTTCACACTATAAAATATGAAGAAATTTTAAAAAATTATTTACAAAAATTAGTGTGCATATTTTCTGCACATAAAATCAGTATGCATGTTTTCTGCACATAAAATCAGTGTGCATATTGTCTGCACACTATAAAATATGAAGAAAATTTTAAAAATTGTTTACAAAAATCAGTGTGCATATTTTCTGCACATAAAATCAGTGTGCATATTGTCTGCACACTATAAAATATGAAAAAAAAATTAAAAATTACTTATAGAGAATAAAAAAAATTATATAAAATGAAAATTTGATAGTTGTATTTACGCTCGTTGTGTAGATCTTTTAAAAAGAACAATTAATTGGGGGATATGGATTTTAATCGGGGGATATCACTAGAGGACAAAATAGGGATCTGAATATCCTAGCTGGGTTACCCCTTATGTAATTAATTTATTATTTCCTAATCTAACCCTCCCTAATTAGGATTAGTTACTAATTAAGATTAGTAACATCTTAATGATTTGGGGGATATATTTTATTTTTGTGAGTTTATTTTAATTTTTTGTGGATAGAAGGAAGGAAAAAATTTTAGAGTAGAATTTTTTTTTTTTTTAAAATGGAAGATGAATTTGAAGAGAGACTTGCAGCTGCTGAATCCTTGGATCAACTACAACAACAATCATATCTTCAATCTTCAGTTAATGATAACACCTCCCAATTGGAGTTATATGATGAACCAACACCCTTGGATCACGATTTTCGTGACCATGAGGAGTTATGTGAAGAACCAACTCAAGAAAGTAAACATATTCAACATACAAGCATCCCCAACACACAGGTAATGCTTCAAGGAGGTCGAATTTTTTTTTTTTTTTTTCGAAACCGCCATTTCTGTCCGAAAAAGCAGAAAACCGGCATGCGCGTTATATGAATAACATGCCGGAACCTCTATAACCGGCATTGTATTCATACAAATTTGAATGCCGGTTTAAAATATCCCTAACTGTTCAAGAACATGCCGGCGTACCATTCAAACCAAGATTGTATGCCGGTTTGAATTTATACTTTTTACCAACCACCGAATATTGTATGGAATACTCAAACCGGCACTAACCGTACATGACACACCATGCCGGTTTGTGATACCGGCATAGATCCTTTCATGTTGATGGTGCTTAGGTTTAATAAGAAAAACATACGTAAACAAATTATATTTTGAACTTAAAAACCGGCATTCCTTTTTTGATCTATGTATGCCGGTACTATATCCGGCATAGTAACTTAATTTGTAAAAATGCCGGTTTTAATATGGCATAGAATGAAAATTACCTTGTATGCGGTTTTGAAAACCGGCACTTTAATTTACTTATCGACATCGCTGCGGTTTTAACTAATCCAATTTTATTTTCATTTAGATAATTCTGTACAACGATCAACCAAACTCCAAACCGCTCCATCGGGATACGTCGGAACACTATAAAATACCTCGGGTATGTTACCAAACAAGTCTTCCACCTAGTTTTTACAATTTAATGTTGGGATTTTCTTGTAATCTCTCATTATTATGTAGGGAATAAAAGATGAAAAGGAAGTAATTGCTTGGGAAAAAGAGACGGCTCTTAAGAACATGTGTGTCTTAGTGAGGAATAGTCAACATTCAGATGTTCGTTTTGAGATGGTTTGTGAGAGAAGCGGAAAATACAAGGAGAATAGCCATAAGAGAAAGGGTTATGTATATGAAAAGAAGACTAAGAGGGTATACAAAACAGTTACGAGAAAGGATGAGTGCCCCTTTAAGCTTGTATTCTATCTAAGAGGAGAAAGTAAAGAAGAAAAAGAATGGGAATGTAAGGTGTGGTTTGGCCGTCACAACCACCCCGATCCGAAAGATTTTGAAGGTCACTCCCTAGTTACGAAGCTAAAACCTGATCAATTCGAGGATGTCAAGATGATGACAAAAGCATGTATCAAACCAAGAGTGATTCTCCGAACCTTCAAGGCAAAGGATAAGATGAACGTTTCTTCACTAAGTACAATTTATAGCGCACAAGAAACTATTAAAAGGTTGGAATGGGAAGGGAGGAATGTTATGCAAGAATTTGAGAAGATAGTTTGGGATCACAACTACACGCGTATCATTAAAAGAGGTACGGACGAGAAGCCGCTTCAAATATTCATTTCGCATCCTTTGCTTTCAAAATTGGCTCATACGTGTTGTGATGTTCTTATGATGGACTGCACGTATAAGACAAACAAATACAACATGCCGTTGTTCAACATCGTGGGGCACACATCGGACAAGGTAACATTCACATTGGCTTGGTGTTTAATGGAAAACGAGAGGGATTACAATTATCATTGGGCATTGCGACAATTGAAATTATTGTTCCCGAAAAATCGTGGTCCGAAGGTCATCATAACCGATCAATTTGACGCACTAATGAATGCCATATCCGACGTATTTCCGGATGCACAAAATTTCCTATGTACATTTCATATAGGTGAAAATGTGAAAAAACATTGTCATGCTTTGTTTGAACCCTCTAAGGCTGATATTAAAAAAAGAATGGTTGGTCAACTTGATGAAGATGTTCGTAATGAGAAACTATCACCCGAAGAAGAAGAAAATGAAAGAGGAAAGATTAAAGAGCGAGTCAACAAAGAACACGATGAAAACCATAAAAGGTGGTTGGAATTTCTAAAGGATTGGGAGAAAGTTTATTGGTCTCTTACCGAGGACATGTATGAAAAGAGATTGAAAATGTTTATTGCCATCTATAACGAAGTGTATCCAAGTGCCGTTTCATATTGTCGGGATAAATTGTTGGATAAGTTCAAGGAAAAATTTGTGCGTGCGTGGACAAATCTTTATAGACATTACGGGAATGAAGCAACTAGTATAGCGGAGTCCTCACATGGGAGATTTAAAGATCTCATCCAGATCCGGCACTGGGAAACGTGGTTACGGTTGCCGAGGCAATGGAACAAAACTTTAAGGCCGATATTGATAGGATCAAGAAGGGTTTTGAGAAAAGCTCCATGGATAGGATGACTCCATTTCTTAAACATACTAAGTTGCTCCAAGGAATAGAGTTTAACGTCTCTCGGTTGGCAATAAAACATATGATGAGACAAATGCAATATGAAAAAAATTATGGAAAACCGGGTGATGTGTGTATTTGTCCCGACATGTCTTCTTTTGGCCTTCCGTGTCGACATATGCTTGTGAAGTATGAAGAAGTGATACCTATTGGTGTTATTGATCCTTTTTGGAAGCAATTATCTTTCGACCTTCCCCCTACCGAAGTTCCCGGACAATCACCATGGGATACAAAGGAGGCCCAAGAATTTTTTGAAGCTTACTCACGTGGCAACTCGGCTAGCCGACAAGTATTGTTGAGTCAACTAAGACTAATTACACGCCCATGGATAGCACAGAGTGAAGAGCCAACAAAGGGAGATCCGCCGGGTAGACCACAAACTAAAATTCCAAGGAAAAAACAAAGAAAAGAATTCAAAGAAATGACTCGCCGTGAAGAGGAACTCGCGGCAACAAAAAAACAAGATCTATGTGCAAGTGAGATTTCAGAAGCAAGATTCGCGGAACTCCTGGTCCAAATAAAAGGGATAGGCCGAGGAAGGAACCGATATCAAGTCAACAACAATCGACGAGTTCTGAGGCTACACCAATAGTCGATGTATCCGAGGTTCAAAGGAAGAGGGAAGGCCGCGAAGGTTCCCACATTAAGCTACGAAGGACAACAAGGTCAACATTAGAACCTACACCAATAGTCGATGTATCCGAGGTTCAAAGGAAACGGGGAAGGCCGCCGAAGGTACCAACATTAAGCTACGAAGGACAACAAGGTCAACATTCCGAACCTACACCAATAGTCGATGTATCCGAGGTTCAAAGGAAACGGGGAAGGCCTCCGAAGGTTGCCACATTAAGCTACGAAGGACAACAAGGTCAACATTCCGAACCTACACCAATAGTCGATGTATCCGAGGTTCAAAGGAAGAGGGGAAGGCCGCCGAAGGTACCAACATTAAGCTACGAAGGAAAACAAGGTCAACATTCCGAACCTACACTAATAGTCGATGTATCCGAGGTTCAAAGGAAACGGGGAAGGCCGCCGAAGGTACTAACATTAAGCTACGAAGGACAACAATGTCAACATTCCGAACCTACACTAATAGTCGATGTGTCCGAGGTTCAAAGGAAGAGGGGAAGGCCGCCGAAGGTACCAACATTAAGCAACTAAGGGAATGTCTTTGAGCAATCCGAACCTACACCAATAGTCGATGTAGTCGAGGTTCAAAGGAAAAGGGGTAGAGGAAGGCCAAGGAAGAATATTCTCCCGTCTAATACCATAGACATTTGGAGTGTAGGGATTGCAGATGATGGTTTGGATATAATTAAGCTAAAAGATGGTAATATGAAGATGTATAAGGATCCCATAACAGGTAGGACCATTAGAAGTTATCATACGAAGATAGAGTCTTACATAGGCCAACTTCCTGAGGTTATTCGCGATTTTATTGCGTACACGGATGATGTCGATGGAGATGGAAATTGTGGATATCATGCCGTGACCGAACAATTAGGAATCTTCGAGACGGATGTTAGTAAAGGAATGACACCATGCCGCTATGCTAGAATGAGAATGGCCGATCAACTTGTGAAGAAGAGGAGCTTTTATGAGCAATTGCTTGGTCACGATGAGGTGTTTGATGATATGTGTGCTCAAGTGTTAGGACCCGAGCAGGAAATGACATTTCTTCCTTCTCAATATTGGATGAGTATGCCGCTTTGTGGGCATCTAGTAGCGGATACATTTAATTGTGTTGTTCATTATTTTTCCCCCACCATAGTCTCAACATTTACACCAAAATGGAAAAAATGTGAGGGATCCCTTAAGATGAGAAGAGTTGTTTTGGCGTACGTGAACGGCAATCATTTCGTTATTCTAAAACTCAAGGACAATTGTCCATTGCCACCTGTTTGTGGGATGGTTAAAAACAAGGAACTTGATCCAAATATATGGAAGGGATGGATGGCATTGAATGAGGAGAATCACCAATTATGGGATGCTTTGGCATTATCAAAGAAACCTCTTGAAGAGGATGACTTGCAACTTCATACGTGTGGAAGTGATGATGAGTAATTTGGATATATGTGGTTTACTTATACGCCCCCTTTTTGTTGTTTTGGAAGTTTGAATTGTAATCATTAAACCATATGTGCCAATGTGATTTGATTCAAACTTTACTATGCCAAGATACTTGTACTGGCATTTCAATATATGTTCTCTTTTGTGCCGAAATAACACCATAAGTTCACAGATATTTTTTTTTGTGCCGTCATTGGAAAAAAATGCATAACACCACCGGTAGAACACATAGAAAGTTTATTCACATAGGAATTTTAGAGTACCGGCATAGTACACAAGATAATTCTACTATGCCGGAACTCTATTTTTTCAATATGGAACTAAAAAGAAACCGGCATGGTTCACAGGATAAATACTATGCCGGTTTTAAAAAAATAAACTTAGAAATTGGATATTGCAAGACACATAAAATAACATAAGCAAAGATCTAATCCCATAAAATGACATAAGCAAAGTTTAGACAAACCAAATGTAAAGTTATGATGTTCCAAACCGAAAACAAATGAAGCAAAGATGTTCTGATTACCAATCCACACAAACAAACATAAACAACAACAAGACTATCAAGGCCACACGATCACTCGGTTCTTGGCCTCTTGTATACCCTCGCTTTTTCTTTTTCGCCCCACAAGTCTTTTGCCTCAAAGTATCTTCTATTTGGTCTAACTTTTGGACGACGTTCTCCATTTCTTTCGGGTCAAGCAACTCTCCTTTCTTGGTCTTCTTCTTAAAGAACCTTGACAAGTTTCCAATCATTGACGTTGTTAATGGATATTTTTTAAAATGTATTTAGTATGTACAGTTTTATAATTTGATAGATTTAGATTAAGAGAATAGTAATGAACGCACCAACAATGTAACGAGCTGTATAAGTGAGGGTACAGTATCTGGAGTTGTGGATGGACGTGGTGGTGGTGGCGGGACCGCTACCGTATCTCGGCGTATAACATAAGGATGTGAGTACTGTAGATGCCCGCTTAGGAATGTGGGTTCACTATCAACACCGTTCTCATCCAATTCCAAATCATCCCTATCCAGCACAAGTTCTTCTTCTTCCCTTTCGATCCAATGTGCAAGAATTGGTTATGGGTCGTAGCATACCAGAGTATGGCTCTCATATGATTGGCATTTAGTAAAGTCATGAGAATATTTATGATATGATGTATCTGTGAGATATTTCTTCTTGTAACCGAGTTGGCGCATCACGCGGAGAGGGTTATGCATAACATATCCTTTTGGATGAAATAACGGTCCGTTGTAAAATGAAACATTATCATGTCTCATAAGGTGAACTCCTCTGACATTCCTATAAGGGTCAAACACAACATCTTCCACAGAAAACGAGTCCAAAGCTTCTCTCATTTGTAAAAATCGTTTCTTGTTAGGAGTAGGGGTAATGCGGAAGAAGTATTTCTGAGCTAGAGCCATATTCGGTTCATAGTCATGCCAAATTTTCAATCCTCTATACCCAATGAACAAATCTCGGAAGTGTTCGTAATCCCACACCTGTGCCCATAAAATGTATAAGATAATTAATATTTGGAAACTAACAAATGTAATGATAACAATCAAAAAATAAGTAATTCACCATACCTGAATCACAGTGAAATTCCCATTAAATTGACGGCCTTTCGCCTTAGAAGCTCGACGCATTTCTGCCAAAAAATGTGCCAAGAAAGCGGTGCCCCATGAATACTTATGAACGTCTTCCAACGGATCCAAAATCGTAGGTTGTTCAAATGCACCCTGTTACCATTAGAGTCAGGGAATATAGCGGTTCCCAAAATGAACAACATATATGCTGCGGCAGTTTGTTGAGCTTGTGCGGGAGTCAATTCCTTGTTCTTTGTATTCCCAAATAATTGAGTGAGTTGGACGAATGTTATAGTCTTTTTCTGAGAAGTTTGTTTCTTGTACAAATTTGCCATAGTGGTTTCCTTGTTCCATCCAAACAACTTTTCAGTTAGCTCATAGATCTTTTCCCACCCTAGGTCCTTCGACTTGTCTTCTACCTTAACCGGTTTCCCAAGAACCTCTAGTCCTATTATCCTTTGGACATCTTCAGGGATAATGGTCATCTCGCCAAAATGAAAATGCATGGTGTCAGTTTCACCATAAAACCTCTCCAAAAAGCAGTTTGCCATGACGGTATCAGTGGCCACATAATTTTCTATCGCAGGATACAACCCAGATGCTTTGACTATTTCTTGAACAGCCGGACACTCATCCTCCAAAAGCCGGACATCCGATTGTTGATGGCGGCTAACACGCCAGCTTTCCTGTGGTCCTATAAAATCATCACGAACTTTATTAAATTGATCGCGTGTAAATAATAGAATAACAAGATACAAACGTCTTACATAAGTTTGATAGATCCATCGAGCCCAAGAGTCTTTATACGAAAATAAAAGTTGCGGATTTATAGGTTGACCCCAATATTTTCCATCATTTCTGTGAGGAATTAAGTCTAACGTATCAGGGAAGTGAGGTGGGGGTGCCTTTTCATCATTAGTTTGTCCTAAGCCACCTGCTTGTGAAGATGAGCCAACTTCTTGTTCCGGTTCTTGTGGAGTTTGATTCTCATCATCATCATCATCATCAGTGTGAGTTGAGACACCTGTAGTAGCCGCTATTCCTTTTCCTTTGTCCTTTTTTGGTGCGTGAGACCTATGTTCCAACACGTTAAACGGATTTATATAGTGCATGCCGGCATACAAAATGAACACACACAAAACCGGCATTCACGGCTTAATACTATTCTATGCCGGTTTTATTCCGGCATTATATCAATTAATACGAAGATGCCGGTTTTTGTTGAATTTTATCCAGGAATTTAAAAAATTTAGGGAACAAAAACCGGCATTGTATGTTACCATACCGTGAACGCCGGAACAATTAATGCATACCAAATGATAATTTTTGGAATGGCGGTTTTCTGTAATTTTTTACCCAAAACTTAACATTTTATTTTTTGTTTTTCAAATTGAACTCAATTGACTAGAATGCAATTTCAAAACCCTAAAAATAAATTTTAATCCATCATGAACTCCTATCAAGTTTCACTTTGTGTTGCATATTATTGGATACACCCTAAAACTACTTCAATTCAACGGGAGACTTTGTGTTATACATGACTTACCGAATCAAATCTGTTACTTCCGCCTCACCAGGAGACTCTTCAGGAGTTTTTTGCGCATCAACAGGTATTTCTGCATTGGGGTTATCACGAGATTTGCGACGAACCATTGTTTTGGTATAATAGATGAAAAAAATATGGAAAGATTGAATAGAACGAATAGTTTTCTTTCCAAAACCGTCACTTATATAGCTTTGGAAGTTTGAAACCGTCATTAAAGAAACCCACGATTTTGTAACCTTCCAATGACTCATTAAATATTTGGAAACCGTCATATTTGGAAACCGTCAAACAAATTGAATGAAATTGTAACCGTAAAAAAAGTTGAATGAAATTCTAACCGTCAACCAAGTTGAATGAAATTTTAAATGCTAGAATACCGGCATTGACAATTACATACCGGTGATGCCGGCATTACAAGTTCATTATTTTTTTAACTTCTTAGTGTGGGTAAACCGGCATCTTTCGTAAACATATAGATGATGCCGGTTTTAAGATTTCATAACTTCTTATTTTTTTAACTCATAGCTGTTGCTGGTATTTGAACGAAATTTCACGAAATAAACATCATTAACCACAAACATAAGATATCAAGCATTTTCCAACTAACATCATTTAAGGGAATAACGTTACACATAGAATTAAAGATATCAATAGTAATACAATTTAAAATAATTTATTGGAATTAGATTGAACAAGCAAAGCAGCTTCTAAATGCCTAAAAGGCTCTTTTCTCCACTTCGTATATGCATCCTGAGCTTTATACCTATCACCACCGTATCTTGATAGGAATTCGTTGTATTTGAGACATGATTTGATGACTGCAGTTGTTCGAATGCGTACTATTTGATCAGCGTATTCAGTTTTGCATTTCTTACCGTTAACCGTGTAATGCTTGTAAGAACCATTCATTACAAGGCCCCAAAACACTTCTGACAGGCGTTCATCCTCCGCCAAATCCAATACTAAGTAGTAATTTCTAATCCATTCTGTTTCCTCCTCAACATCTGCTTCTATCTTAGCTTCTTTTTGATGTTTAACCTCTTCCAGAGCTTCCGCTCTGATGTTATCTATTTTATGACGATAACGTTCAATCTTTGCTTCCTCTTTTTCTTCTCTCTTCCTTTTACTTATCTCTTCCTCCATTGCGACAATTGAGTTGGTGGTTTCTTCCTTCCTTCTTAGTTTTTCTAGTATTGTGGCAATGGAGTTGGTCGTGGTTGATGATTGAATTCCTGTCGGAGTGGACAATATGCTCCTCAAACGTTTTTCTTTTTCGAGGGAATTGATGAACTTGGCAGCCGGTGAGTAATAATCCATTGGAGATATATCTGTGAGGTATCAAGTGCAATGGGTGTATCCATTCCTTTAAATATATTTAGTCATAACGGCTCTTTTCCACTTTAGTAACGGCACAATAAGAAACTCAGATCCCACGCCGGAACTAATGTTTTCTAGAGTATGGTTTAAAAAACTAGCCGTTAGTTATTCAATGCCTGAAACAGGCAGACAATGGATGAAGTAAAACTACGCCGGTACTATGTTCCGGCACTCAACGTAATACAACGATGATGCCGGTTTTGAGGAAATTCTATTCAGGTTTAGGAACCAAATATAACTACTATACCGGCATACAATGTTTAATAACTTCAATGCCAGTTTTGGGAACAGTTCCATTAGGAGATAATTAAAGAGTTTTTGAATACCGGCATTCTAAAAATGAATATTCATATGCCGGTTTTCTGTCACTTATTTAATAGTTGTTGGAGATTTTGAATACCGGCATAGACCTTAGCAAACACAACAATGCCGGTACATGTATGATTTTGAATTTTACTATGCCGGTTTGTGAAACCTGATGAATTCAGAAATGCCGGTATGTGTAACGGTATTTCAAACAATGAGCTGTCCTATGCCGGAACATTTTAACTTTCAAACCAAAACTCTAATCATGTTCAACATAAACCAAAGTAAATAAAGAGTTAACCCACAGTACAAACCAAAACAAGTTTGAAATTGTTTTTGACGTAACCATAAAACTAAAGAGTTAACCATCACTAATTAGTCTTTTGTTTCTTTTGGGTTGGCTCCTTCCTTGTTTCCCCATACATATCTTTGACAGTAGGGTCGGTTTCTTCAATTCTATGAAGCTTTTCCTCGAGTTACTTGATTTCTTGAAGAGATAGCACAACTCCATCCTTATGCTTGCAACCTAACATCTTCGTAACCTTTCCAAGTCGACGTCGCTAGTTTAATACATCAAATACATAATCAACATATATATTAATATATGATTATGTTTACATTTAATAACTATAACCAATTAAGAAAACTTACCACCATTCCGAAAGTCTTGAGAAGTTGGGCCATCGTCGGTGGTGGAGGTGGAGGAATTTCAACAGGAGGGTTTTCTTGGTGTGGAGCTTCCACGGAGGGAGGGCGCACGACATAAGGATGTGACCATTCCAGGTAATCCCTCATGTAGCTGTCATCAACTTCATAACCATTTTCCGCAAGCTCCCACTTACTAATATCTACCAAACGACGTGGGTCTCTTTCCCTCCAATGTGTTGGTTCCGGTTCTGGATCATACACTACATGCAACTTGATGGGAGTTGAATTGCACCGAGAAAAGTAAAGAAGATAATTATCATCAGAGGTCGACCAAAAACGGGATAATTGTTTAAATCCATGTTGGCGCATCACACGGCATGGGTCGGCCATGATGTATCCTCTTGGGTGGTACAAAGGCCCGTGGTACAATGAAACATCTCTTGGGATTTGACGGTATCCTCTAATCTCCTTATAAGTGTCGAACACAACGTCTTCCTTCCTCATAGCATCCAGAGCCAATCTCATATCGATGACTCGACCTTTGTTACCGGGCTTCGGATTTCGTGGAAACTCGAACCTCTGAGCTCTAGGGATATCGGGTTTAGGAAGGTCTTTGATCTTCAAGAATGGGCAGTCCTTGAACAAGGTTGGGAAGTGTTCATAACACCACACCTAATCCAATGTGAACAATATACATGTGAACAAAAGTTAAATAAATACATGTGAACATAGATTAAAAAAAATTGTACCTGGAGTATAGTGAAATTTCCGAAAAATTGGTTTGTTTTAGCCAATGAAGCCCTTCTCATCTCCGCCATCAAATGTGCCATGACCGCGGTGCCCCAAGAATAGCCACACACACCTTCCAACGGGTCAAGGTAATGGACAAAGTTTGCACTTACCCGGTTTCCATTACTGTCAGGGAATGCCCTAGTGCCCAAGAGGTATAACAGGTACGCGGCGGCGGTATAGCGAATCTGTGAAGGGTCCCATCCAGCCTCCAAGCTTCTAGCCTTTGTATTTTCAAACATCTTCTTAAGCATCGTCAGCTTGAATGTCTTCGTCTTACTTCCATTTGATGCTACATAAAAGCTATCCGAAGAAGTTTTGAAGTCCCAACCAAACAACTTTTCAGTCAAATCGTGCAACTTCAGCCAATCTAGGTCCCGAGACTCAACTCCTTCTGAAATTGATTTTCCGATAACATTCAAGCCTAGAATGGCATAAGAATCTTCAGGAATCAAGGTCATCTCCCCGAACGGGAAGTGCATTGTATCGGTTTCACCATGATACCTTTCGACAAAGCAATTGACGGTGATGAGATCTGGATTCAAGTAATTTTCAACCAAAGAATACAAACCCGAGTTCCTTACTAATGTTTGGACATCTTCATGTTCCAACGACAATTTCCACTCACCATTAGCGGCTTGGTTTCGCAAAACACGCACAGCCTTAGTATGATCCTACAAATAAGACATAATACGATTAAGAGATAATGTAAAAAATAAAACAATGCACATGCACAAAATAAAAAATACTTACATTAGTTTGAACGATTGTACGAGCCCAAGAGTTCTTGTATCCAAAGAGTACTTTCGGTTCCGGAGCTTGACCCCAAATTTTACCATCATCGCGGTCGGGTATCATGTCATCAATGTGAGGAAGGTGACAACCTTTAACTTTGTTTTTGCCCTTGCCCTTGCCTTGTGTTGGTTGTTGACTAGTCTCACCAACTTCGGTTTGGATTGCTAATTGACTTGGGGGAACTTCATCATCTTTATCCTCACTGTCCCCTTCATCATTCTCATCGTTCACAAATGTACCTTCACGGATTCTAAGTGCATTACGTTCACCACCACTCTCCCAATCTAACCCTCTTGTTTGAAACCCCAAACGCTTCTTGCGACCCGCATCTATCCCCCGGGGAGGCAGGGACTGGGGAGTATCAAGACCGTCCTTTCTCCTTTTTTTTAGTGAGAATATGACCTTTATTTTTCCTCGATACTTTGGCTTTTGACCTATAACATAAACAAACGAAACAAACATAAGAAAAGTCATCACAGTTTGTAAACCGGCATTGAAATTCTTAAAACAACTAATGCAGGTAACATGTACCGGCATATATGTTCAAATATCGAGCATGCCGGTTTTTAGGCTTTTTCTTATCGAATGTTTCAAGTGTCAAACCTAAGCATACACGAATTGAACTACCTGATGCCGGTATTTCAAAACCGGCAATGACGAAACCTAGATATAATGCCGGTAAAAAAAAATATTATTCTGTGTGTTTTTAGTTGACTACCTAATAGCCTTCAACCCTATTCGAATGCTTCGGTCCTAAAATCTAATTTTCGGGAACTCAAGCCGGTTTGGTGTTCAACTACTATCGTATGCCGGTATTGATATTTCAGGTTAGGAAGTTAAACCGGCATCGTATTCGACCAAAAGTCTATGCGGTTTCTAAACCACTTGGTATTCAAACTAAGATTGAATGCGGTTTTCTCTCGCAACTCCACAGTTTCACCAATTTTGGCGATTCTAACCTAAACCCATGGCTACAAATCGATTAAAACAATCATAAATAAGCTAAAAAAACACTTACCTTCTCAGAGAAGCCATGATTGGTTGATCATCCGAGTTGGATGCTTCTTCCTCTTCTAGTTCTTGAGCAATGTTCTCGATTCGTTGTTCATGTGTTTGTTGAGCAATCGATTTAGTGTTCCGTTTTGCTTTTGATTTCTTTCGTGGAGGCATGGTTATGGTAGGTTAGTCAACGAAGAAATTTTTGATTCAACGATTAATCGTCGATGAAGAATGAACGATGAGGAAGACGATGAAGAAAAAAAAAATTCTAAACATAAGCCTATGCCGGTACTGATTTGAGAAGGGGGATATATGATTTTGGGTTTTGATTTTAATGTTTAGTAGAAAGGGCAAAATAGTAATTTCATAATATTTTTTAATTAGTGAAGGGATATTCTGGTTTTTTCGCACCCAAAAGACACCCCTTATCAGCCACAAATGGTTGGGGGAAGTAATTCATATCCCCCAATTAAAATCCATATCCCCCAATTAATTGTTCTTTAAAAAGCTTTCCAAATATATAAAATTTGTCGAATTCTTATGTATGATTTGTGAGACATGTTATGTTTAATTTGGCATGACGATTATACCCTTAAAGGATATAGTTTATCATTCGATACTATCATCAAACATCTTTATCTAAATGACCCTCCTTTTTTGATGGTCATTTCAATAAAATGGGTTAATTTTTTTAAAATTGAGTTTTAAGCCAAAGGCCATTTGAGTAAGGGAGAGTCAAACACTTAATTCCCGCTATAATAAATTATAGGGGGTGTTATGTGGTTTTTGGGATTTTAGGGGGGCTAGAGCCGGGGTTAGTCAACCCTTGGCTCCGCCCCGGCTTCTGGTGTAATACGCCATACCACAATATACAATTCAGTAAAAAACATATGAACATTATTTGATTTTTTTACCTTTTGTGGACTAGTGAATTTTAACCAAGAAGCTTTACAAGATTTCCAGATTTCCCTAATTTATAGCAGCTAATTTTCCTTTCCAGCCAGCTTTCTCCATCATCTCACCTTTTGATTTTTTTTTCTTTGTCTGTTATATTAAAAAATAAATAAATTTTTCTAACAAAATTTTCACTAAACTATATACAAAACATCCTCATGAATCAATTTATAGGTACATGAAGAGGGTTTACAACCGAGTACTCTCTAAACAAAACCAGCTAGCATATCGTTTCTATAACAACCGAGTACTTTAGAAGACGGAAAAGAGTGTAACAAGCCCGAGCTCTCTGTCAAGATGCATCAAGAGTAAAGTTTCAGTTGACATGCCTACTAAATGTCCAGCAAGGTATGGTATAATTACTGACTCGTGATGTAATTAGTTTTGCCAACATGAAACTTAAACACGACACTAGAAAGGGAAATTTTGAACTCCTAGTCACAACTGTAGAATCAGAATCTTGGTTTAGGAAATACAACGTAGAACTGAGATCATTGATTTCAATGGAGACTAATGAGGGTGTAAAGATTAGGTACCCATTTGAAAATCAGTCCGGCGAACAATTTATTCAAATCGTAGGTAGTTGTAATGGCTTGATTTGTGCATGCACTCGTCGTTCAATAATCTACGTCTGGAACCCTTGTACTAAAGAGTACAAAGCAATACAATCGCCAAGGAATCAGACTGGATTAAAATCAAACAAACACTTATTGTCTATTCTCTACAGAAAATCAAATTATGTGGCTCGTTCTTCTTTTCCTCTTAATGACACTCGTTCATTATTCGACAGAGGTAAGTGTGGCCTTATTTCATTGAATAATTCTGAGAAAATGTTTCTTGTATGGATTTCTAGTTTTGGGTACCGATCATATTTTCGATCCAGGCATTTGATTGTTAGTTTGTCTGTTGATGATGATACAATTTTCATTCTAGGAGTTTTTGTGGTGCAGAGGATATTATATTCCAGCTTCAACTTGGCTTAACTACCGCTACAGGGGTCCTTGAAGGGAGTTGTTGGTTGGCATGTATGTAGAGATGTATCACTAACTTTCTTACTCGAATTTAAACCTCTAATCATGTTTCTTTAGCCCATTATCACAGTTGTCATGAGCGTTGTTTATCTTTTGAGATGGGTCTGTCCGAGTACTTTACATGGGTTCTACCAAACTATTCAAGCTCATGTTAGACAAAATGGTACTACGACATTTCAGTATCCTCCTTGGATTATTTTTCCCACTTTTATATATTCCCTAGCATGTTGTAGTCGATTATTGGGGGCTTGTACAGGGTCAGGATACTTGGAAAAGACTACAGATATTAGACAGGCTGACGGTATTGTGCAGATAATTATTTTGCTGGAGTCTAACTATATTTTGATGCTTAAATTCTCAGTTTTCTTGATTACTGTCGTTCAGTTTTATCTCTCGAAAATCAGTTCATCAATGCATTTTCTATTACTTACTTCTGAAGTTTATGAAAGACTGACGATTCAAGAGAGGGTTATAATGACAATTCAGCATTCCAGTCGGTGTTGTCTGCACGCTTTTTACTATACCTGCTATTTTACATCTTGTTACAGCCATGTGGTGGGTATATATTATTTTCTTTCATCTGGGTACCTACTTCCTGGTTTCAGTTACTTGTGGGGTTCGACATTTCAAGCAAAGGCAGATTCTACTTGGACCACCTCTTTTGTACGGAGCATGAGAACTTAGGTCATGTGCATGGTATTTCAAACTCGATATGTGGGGATGTTGGTGGAATCATTCAAGTGGAAATCTTTTTTGTGTTCAATGGGTTTCTGGACTGTGCGAGCGATTACTTGGGTTGATGTCGATTTTGCTTCAGATGTGTACCTTGCCACCATCTTGGTTTAGCGTCCCACTACATTACAGGAAGCTCACGGTTCTCAGCACCTTACAGGCATTTGCATGACAGAACAAAGTTGTAAGTTCTGCAGCTAAACTTGTTGGAATTCATGTTTATACCTTTATGTTGGTGCTTACACTTTTAAGAAGTTGCTTTATCTTCTTCAGATTTTTTCAAATGATTGATCCCATGGATACATCGAGTTGCCAAGTAGTAGTTCTCATCAAGTCTACTCGCTGGAAATATGATCGAGGCAAGCTGTCTGCTGGTCACGTGTATTTTTATTTTACAACTACTTGTGAATGTTGTGCCGATAAAATTGCTTCTGGGGTCACTATGTTTATTATATCAAAATGGGGTGGCTGAGTACGGTTGCGAATCTGTGTTTGAGCTGATCTTGGAGTCTGGGTACCATTTGATTTTGTTATTCGAGTCTTCGAACGGACCCGTTCACCATTTGGAGATTAATACAGTGCACTTTCCGCTAACAATTGAATTGGAAAGGTCCTTGCGGTGGAGGATTGGTGCACATTTTGATGCTTCCTTATTATTAGTATGAAAAGTGTTATATCTCTTGGAATGATATTGGTCACACCGGAGTTCCGACAACTTACACAAATGGTAGTACGCACTGTCCAGGTTCATTGTGGAGATAATGCACATTGCAGAGAAGAGAAACTACTGGCAAGTCCAATCTCCATTAGGTCAGCTGCTATGTTAAGAAAAATCTGTAGGCAGCAGCACCCTTGTTGTTATGGCACCACCTCTGGTTCAGTGGACATTAGAATGCCAGGCTTGGAGTCCACCTGCAGAAGAGCCTCACAAGGGTGGTCACTGCAATTATGGCTGCTGACCTGTCCTTCTAGTGGAAGGGAACTACTTGATACACCCGCTGCGGTGAGAAGAGGGTGTCGCATCTCAGTTCTCATCCTTGAGGACAAGGATGTTTGAAGGGGGAGGGAGTGTCATGTACCCGCTATGGTGAAAAGAGGGTGTCCCATATCTTATACAGTGTCAGTGTTACTATCTAGTGGCATCCTTTATCTTATTAGCAGTTGCTATTATCAATTGTAACGTGTGGTTTAGATGTACACACATGGGCCAGTTTTGGTCAATGGATATTAGGGAGGAAATTCGAGCTTTATAGGTCAGTAAGAGTCGTGTAATGAAAGTTAATCCAATTTTAATCAAATTAATCGTTTATTCGATTTTTAGGTTGTTCGCAAGAGCAGGGAAACTTGATTCTCACGAATCAAGTGTTTATCATGTCATTGTACATCCAGGTACATTCCAGAATACCAGAATTGTCATGCACAAGGTCTCCATAGTCACTCCTCTAGAAATCACCACATGAATTGTGTACATCTTAATGGTGCTAGTTTGTTCACTACAAACTTACGCGTTCCCAGTGCTATTGAGAATAAGTCTGGTAAATCTAAGTCTAGAAGGTGGAGATCTCTCTCTTCTAATCCTCTGGAACTTATTTCTAGAGGTCCTAGACTTAATCCTCTGATGGATTGTCTAAAAAGGTTATGTCAAATTCTTCTGGATTGAGAAATAGCCAAAGGAAGGTAAGGAATACTAGATTCAAACTCTCATATGGTATTTACAATTTATTTCTCAATACTCATGGTGGGATTACATTTCACTTTGCTACCTAGCTCTAGGTAATTTCATTCTTGTATCTAACTTGAGAGTTACAAATTCATGTTTAACGTAATTTGTTAATTTCCAATGAAATCCTTCTTGTCTTGTAAAAGTAAGGTCGCTCTTGTTGTTCTTTCGGGAATGACATTTAATGGGGGAAAGTTCTTAATTGAACTTGTGCTTAATTGCCAAATCTTTGTGGGGAGTGCGGCTGTGGAATATTGTAGGAGTCTTCTTGTATCTTTATAAACTCCTTGATGAATGCATTTAGTTTCGAATATATGATTGCATCTAAACAAAGTTGATATGTTTTCTTTTAGTCATGAAGTATCTCTATGAGAATTTCATTTTGATCCCACTAGTTATCGTACCTTTGCCAATTTATATTGACAAAACGGGAGAGAATTAATGTGTAGTTCACACTACAAATACATATGGTTTACAGATCATTATGTAAGGGGGAGTGGTTTTCATGTGAGATGAAGTATTGACTAAGGGGGAGTGATACATATTACCGTAGTATTGTTGTCAAAATTGTGATACAATTGGACTTTGATGTTGTGTAATGATACTATGACACTGTATAACAATGATTGAGAGCTACTATTTTCTCATTGTTATAGCTACGGATCTTCAACAACAATGATGCTGAGTTGAACACATTCAGAATCACTGGAGTACTTGGAAGTGACGAAGATTTCGAGTAATGTTAAAGAACCAATGAAATCAAGCATCTGGATGAGAAGCTACAAAGTTTATGTGTTTTGTAATCCATATGTATTGATTGTTTTGTAACTAAAATTGACAAAGGGGGAGATTGTTAGATTACTGCTCGGTCGAACTCGCAAGCGTTTCTATCTCAAGTTTAGTTACCAAAACTATAAGTCTTGATTTCTAGTCTACTCATAGCTAAGTCTCGGATTAGGATAGAAAGTGTAGTTAAGCATTAGACTTCACGGCGTTCATCGATTGAAGATGAAGAACTACTTAGGGGAGCTTGTGGAACTTCATCAACAAAAGGTATGTACAGATTTGAACTCATCTATCACTCAAAAGTATATCTACTCTATCTCCTATTTCGAGATAAAAATCGTATAGCTATATAGACTTCGATTATACATATTTGATATTTCAAGCTGAGTTTAACTCGCTTACATATTTCTCGAAATATGTATTGGTAATCTTTCGCTTTAACCATGTTCATCTTATATTCTTGACGAAAGTCAAAAAATGATCATGTGAAAATCGCCTTGTAACATCTTACATGATTTGTATGAGATGGTCATTTGATGTAGACTCAAAATGTTTCGTATTGATCATTCGATCACTTGAAAATAGCTTTGAAGCTAATAGTTTCTGTGAGACAGCTATTGTCGTATTCCGATAATGTTTCAATGATTGAAATGGGAGTTTTGAACATTGAACCAAGATTGGATTATAAGCAAAGTATGCGTACTTGCATATGTGTTGATCCAAGACCGCAACTTAGTATGCATACCCGTATACGTACTGGTTGGTCAGGTAAAGTCCGGGAGATATAGTATGCGTACATGTACGCGTACAGGCGAAGTCAGTTGAAGTACGGGTACTAGAGTATGCGTACTTGTACGCGTACTGGTTTCAACTAAAGTTTGGAAGTGTACGACAGTATGCGTACCCTTTTGCATACTGGTGAACACAGTCCAAGTCCGGCTACTAAGTTATGCGTACCCGTTTGCATACTTGAGTAGGTAATGTTCTAAAATCGGTTTGTTCATGAACTAATACATATATATATAATAAGGAATGAAATATTTTGCAAACCGTGGCTATAATGTTCATAAATTGATTCGAATGTATCAAAATCGATTTTGCTTCAATTGTGTCTAGTATACTTCTATGAGAATATAAACAATTGAACAACTCTAGAACTAGTTTCATTTGAGCCACTTGAACTAGTTATGGTTAAGATGAATATGGTTGATATGAAAGTGTTCATATGGCTAACTTCAGTTAACTATTGTTGAGCCAACAAGGTGTACACGTTTAGGTATGGTTACCCATATCTAAATGAAGTCACTTTTCATTTGTGTGTAACAAGCTAAGTTCGATCTAACAATTGAAAAAAATTAGCTTGAGTCTAATCAGGTTTTCATCTAACGGTGAATATTGAATTCTTTGTTACCAAAGTAGCATTGATTGCAAACCCTGATTTGAAGACTGTATAAAGGAGAACTCTAGCAACTGGGAAACCTAATCCCCACACCTTTTGTGTGATACTAATTGCGACTAAAGTTGATTCTCCTTTAACCTTTGGTTTTTCACGAAACCTTGAAGGTTAACGACTTGAAGACTTCATTGGGATTGTGAAGCATGACCAACTATTTTCTCTGTAGTTGCGTGTTCTGATCTTGCTATTTTCTATCGTAATGAGTACTATCTTCTCTAAGATTTACTCGAGATTTATTCTCCGATAGGCGAGATAAAAAATAGTCACAAACATCTTCCTCTCATTGTTTGTGATTCCACAATATCTTGTTTCGCTACCATACGATTCAGATGATTGTGAGGTGATTGATATTTCTTGGTTGTTCTTCGAGAATATAAGTCTGGTATATCAATTGGTTCATGTTCACCTTGATTTATCAAAAGACTGAATAAAATATTTTAGGTATATATGTGGGAGACAGATTTATTTATTAATAGACTTTTCTGTGTAAGACATATTGGTTTATCAAGTCTTCGGCTTTGGGTCGTAGCAACTCTTAGTTGTGGGTAAGATGAGCTAAGAGAATTAAGTGCGTAGAGTCTTGCTGGGATTCAGAGGCGTAAGGAATGCGACTGTACCTTGATCAGTGTGATATTGGTTAGGGCTCAACTATATTCCAGTCTGAAGTTAACTTGGAGTAGGCTATTGTCTGTAGCGTCTTAATACAGTGTGGTGTTCAAATATGGACTAGGTCCCGGGTTCTTTTTTTTGCATTTGCGGTTTCCTCGTTAACAAAATTTCGGGTGTCTGTGTTATTTCGTTTTCGCATTATATTTTTATATAATTGAAATATCATATATTGTGCATAAGTTCAATAAATTGTGAATTCGACCTTTGGGTTGTTGATTAAATTGATTGACACTTGGATATTGGTTTTTGATACAGTCCAAGTTATTTCTTATATTCAATCGGGCTCGCAAATTCCTATTTGTTTGATTGCAGATTGAACTGACAAATATAGATATAGCTCTTGGATGTACTTTTCTTAAGATTGAGTCTGACTGTCTAGTTGACTCTCTTGAAAGTATATTGGAGTTAGTCCATACAGATTGTTAAGCGAAATATCGGGTGTGGTTGTTAGACCCACGCTTTTTCACAAAGATAGAAAATAAGTTGCAACACTTTCTAAAGAGCTTTTCATCAGTGTTATTCTACTAGCCTTGTTTAGAAATCTTCTCTTCCAAGGTGCCAATTTCTTTTGCTTATTCTGAATAACAGTCTCCCAAAATGTTGCAATTCTCCTATTTGCACCTATAGGGATACCTAGATAACTGATAGGAATGCTATCAATCTAACATCCTAATTCCAGCACAAAGTCATGCACTAAATCATTAACACCTGTGCAAGTAATTGGACTTTTCTCTAAGTTCAATTTAAGACCAGTCAGCAACTCAAACATTATAAGAATTAAGAAAAGTCTTCTAATCTCCACCTTAGTAGCATTGAGAAAATTAAAGTGTCATCAGCAAACTGTAAGTGAGATATTCTAGTACCCCCTTCTACCACCTGAAAACCACTTAATCTATTTATCTCAACAGCTTCATTCATTAGGTTTGAAAGCAGCAAACTGTAAGTGAGATATTCTAGTACCCCCTTCTACCACCTGAAAACCACTTAATCTATTTATCTCAACAGCTTCATTCATTAGGTTTGAAAGCACGTCCACCACCAACAAGAACAAAAAAGGAACAAGGGATTTCCTTGTCTTATCCCTTTAGATGGCAGAATTCTAGGAGTAGCAGTCCCATTAACAAGAATAGAGAATTGAGCACCTGTTACACACCAAAATAATTTTTCCTCAAAATAGAGAAAAAAGAATTCCAGTTAACATTGTCAAAAGCTTTCTCCATGTCGATCTTGCATAGAATACCTGTTTTCTTTTTCTTTAGCCTACTATCAATGCGGTCATTAGCTATCAAAATGCCATTAAGAATATTTTTCTTCTGAATAAAAGCACCTTGAGCATTGGAAATAAGGCTAGGCATTACCATTTTCATTCTTTCAACAAGCAGTTTCGAAATTATCTTGTAAAAAATGCTTATAAGACTTAGGGGACTAAAGTCCTTTGTTATAGATGAATCTTCCTTCTTTGAGATAAGTTTAAGAAAAGATGTTAAGTCTCCGATCTAACTTACCCTTAGTGTATAATTCATTAACAGTAGCCAGCACATCCTTCTTGATAAAGCTCCAGCAAGCTTTGAAAAATTCTATATTGAATCCATAAGGGTCTAGTGCCTTATTAGCAACACAACTCTTAATAGCATTCATCACTTCCTCCTCCTCAAAATGTTTCTCCAACCAGTCTTTTTGAGTGTCATCTAAACACTTGAAGTTTATGCCATCAAAATTAGGAGAAACTGTATTACTAGCAGTGAACATGTGACGGATCAGAAATTTTTTGCTCCCAACAGGTCGGGTTATGACCCGTTTGGCAAATTCCGACTCTTTAATACGCCACAGCTTTGAATTTCATTTTTTATTACATCCTGATTAAAGACATCAACTGCATCAATTTCCAGTTTAGTAATGCAGTTTCTTCTTTTCTTAGAATTTGAAATTCTATGAAAATAATGAGCATTTTTATCTCCCTCTTGAAAACCTTTAACATTAGCTCTCTGAATTACCATTCTTGCTCCTGTGAGCTTGACATTATTAAGCTTAACCAGAAGGTTTGCCCTTTCTTCATTCTTCAGTCTTGTCAAAGCAGCATTGTACAGGTAGGCAGGATACTTTCGTCACCACTACCAATTGTGGATCTAATAAATAATTCCAAAATCATTCCACTAATTTTTTGATTCTCATGGTAGTTTATTGAGTCATTAACAGCTCGGACCCTAACAGTGGCAAAAGAGGAAGATAAAACCCTGTAAACTAGTACATAATTGACTTGCCACCTTAGAGAGAGAGAAGAACATATTTGATTTGATTTTCTTGGTGCTGAACACAATGATTTGCTTCCAGCTAATGGTATTGTGTTTGGATGACGTAAATAATAAGTTAACTAGTACTAATCCAGGCACATAACAAAATAGTTAAACTTCTGGAATTTTATTATATATCCGGAGAAAACACCGACACTTTAGCTTCAAAAAATCAACCGTGAAGAATTCAGAGTTTGTAATTTTAGAAAGACTATTAGCTTGACCCCTCCCTTATTAATTTCGTCATTTGGCCAGAAAATTTAATATGAAAGCTGTTTGAAAGTTATTTATCATCTGACATGTGATATGCTGAATTAAATCCAAAAAAAAAAATATTACCTTTAAAGCGACAAGTTTTCATTTTCAGTTTTCTCCATTATACCTTTTTCCAAAAAATATTACCTTTGAATCCTTTTCATGTTAGTAAAACAATTTTCTATTATAGAGAAAAAAAAAATGTATGTTATGTGCAAATTTTAATGGTATGGTTTGGCTAGATAGTGGAGTAATAGTTTTGTACCAGAGAATACTATGAACTTTTCACTATTAAACTATATAAAAACCATACAGTATATCTTTATGAATTAATTTACCGGGTAAAACTCATGTAAGACTTGCTAGTCTCCACATCCTCACGTAAAAATCATCTACATGGCATACAAACTGCACATTTTAGTGTAACAAGAAACCAGCGTACCATTTCTGTAACAACATGAGAAAGGTTACTTACTTTACTTCCACCGACAACTTTATAAGATGGACAAGAGGGTAAGTAACGGAAGCTCACCGTTGAGATCTATGAAGCACATATACTGATACGGGAATTAGACAATATTTTAAAAATGTGGATAAAGGATACAGTGGGATACACATATTTGTTAAAAAATATTTAATTTGATAATAATTCACTTTACTATAAAAATTACATAAAATAAAAAATTTACGAATATATACTATTTGGAATTTAAAAGAAAAGAAGAAAAAAAACTAAACTAAACTAGCTAGCTAGCATCTATCCAAGAGTATCCTGCCCTTTCGCAATTAATAAAAATGGATGCTTTAAATGGAGTATCTGTTACGTATCCTCAAGTATATGATACAGTGCAGGATAAGGATATGTCACCTATTTTGAAGTATTAGTGCTTCATAGGTTGAGATGCATCGAAAAAGTAAAGTTTCAGACGATAGAGAAGTAATTTGGTTATCCATTGATCCCATTTCACCAAATAGGAAATGGTTTAGATACCTCTATCCAAGCTAGCTGATTGGATACCCCACTTTCAAAAACTTGATCCAATATAATGCGACCCTATCCAATATGTCGCAGACTTAATCGACCTCATCTCTCATAACTAGAATCACGATCAACTATACATCCTACCTAACCCTGCCACCCAACATATTATAAATATCCACCTTCCCCTTAATAACATCTCGGACAATTTTTTTTTGGCCCCACTTTAAATCTGGTAAATACACCACAGCATCCGGGGACACCTGTCTAATCCAACAAGAAAACAACTCTCTTCCTCAACCTCAACCCCTTCCAAACACAAAATTCTTATGGAGCTTACCGTGTCCTCCAAAGATATATCTTTTCTTGTGGAAAGCTATAAATGAAGGTTTTCCAACCTTCTCTCTGCTCCATCACATCAACCTCTCCACTACCAACTTCCACCCCCGTTGCAACTCTGAGCCTGAAACAGCCAATCACATGTTGATTTATTTTCCAGTGGCTCTGTCCACTTGGACCACCCTCTATAACCGCATATCAACAAACCAACCCCAAGGTAACCACCAACCAATTATCATAAACCACCAAACAACCATTTCTCAATTACTGTAAACTCGAGGATATACATGTTCTATCACATCCTGTTGTTTCCTCTTGTGGTCTATATGTACAACCCGAATTGAGCTCGTATTCAATCAGACGCACTCCGCCCATGACGACATCTTGACAAGATATTTCGCACAACAACACGAATTTGAATAGGAAAAATTGACCTTCCCTCCAATTCTCCCCGAGGGGCTTCCTTGCAGATTGTCAACAAACATAACCAAATCTTCTACAACCGTACAAGTGGGTTGGGGTATCACAACATCAGACTAGTTTAAAATAAATACTGATGGTGCAGCTAGAGGCAACCCGGGAATAGCGGGAGCAGGATTCATATGCAGGAACTCAAGAACGCGCACGGTATTTGCTCTTGCACAACCTCTAGGTATAACCACAACGCTAACGATGGAAACATGGTCCGCAGTGATAGCAACCAGAGCAGCAAATGAAAGAAATTGGACTAAAGTCATATTCGAGAAGGACTCAGAAAATCTCGTGCACTTCATTAAAACTCCAAAGGAAGCTCCATGGTATATCTCTAAAATGATTGAAGAAATCATATATCGAATGCGTCAAATCCCATATTGTGTTATTCAACATAACTAGAACACCGTTTCCACAGTGGGGAGGGCCGACCAAATAAAAACGAAACACTGCTTCTAGTGATATCAAAATGATATTAACCTGCAATAAGTTCTCATTTAGTTTGTCTAACTATCTTTATTTCCTGATGGATAAAATTTAAACTCTGCAGTTGTGCTGTTACTATACTTGAGAACTTGCATGATCTAGTAAGCATTCAGAAAACGTATAAACATAAAGGCATCTTTATGATTCAAGTTTCTGCTATTTCTGCTCCCATAATCCAATGGTTTATAATTGAATTTTGGAAAATTGTACTCATTTACCATTGAATTAGAACTAGAACTGCATAGTTATTAAATCGAATTAGAAATCGGTTACACATGTCGTGTCGTATTAATATCATCACTGATAGACACCGACATACATATAGTTTGAAATATCATATGATGCCAATCCAGACCATTTAGCAAAAAGAATTTCACCTAAGTCTCACAAGAAGTCATGTCATTCTTATATGCAAATATTAAGTAACTCTATGCAAATATTAAGTGAAAAAGCGAGGGTCTAACAACTTCACCCAATATTTCGATTAGCAATCTGTATGGACTAACTCTAATATTCTTTTAAGAGAATCAACCAGACAGTCAGAATCAATCTTAATAAAAAGTATATCAAGGAGTTAATATCTTTATCTCTCGATTTTATCTTTACTCAAGCAAAATGAAATCTGCGAGTCTTTATCAAATACAAGAGAGATATGAACTTGGATGGTCCCAAAGACCAATATCCAAGGATCAATCAATTTCACAATTGATCGATACAACACACAACCTGTGATATTTCAATTATATAACAAAATATAATGCGAAATAGATATAACACAGATACCAGAAATTTTGTTAACGAGGAAACCGCAAATGCAGAAAAACCCCGGGACCTAGTCCAGATTGAACACCACACTATATTAAGCCGCTACATACTCTAGCCTACTACAAACTAACTTCGATCCGGACTGTAGTTGAACCCTAATCAATATCACATTGATTCAAGGTACAGTTGCGCTCCTTACGTCTCTGATACAAGAAAGATACTACGCACTTGATTCCCTTAGATGATCTCACCCGAAACCAAGAGTTGCTACGACCCAAAGTCGAAGACTTGAATAAAAAAAATTGTATCACACAGAAAGTCTACGATAATAGATAAATTTGTCTCCCACAAATAAACCTACAAGTTTTGTTCCATCTTTTGATAAAAGAAAGGTGAACATGAACCAATCGATAACCCGAACTTACATTCCCGAATAACAGCCTAGAATTATCAATCACCTCACAATAATCAAAATCGTATGGTAGCGAAACTAGATATTGCGGAATCACAAACGATGAGACGAGGATGTTTGTGATTTCTTTTTATCTTTGCCTATCGGAGATATAATCTCAATCCAATTATTCGATTGAACTCTTACGATAAAAAATGGAAAGATTAGATCGCACAACTACAAGAGAAGTAGTTTCGTCTGGATTCACAATCCAAATGAAGTCTTTAAGTCGTTAATCGACAGGGTCTCGAGAAGAAACTTATGATTAAAGGAGAATCGACTCAAGCAAACCAACTAGTATCACACATGAAGTGTGGGGATTAGTTTTTCCAGATGCTAGATGTCCCCTTTATATAGTTTTCAAATTAGGGTTTGCAATCTAAGTTACCTTGGTAACAAATCATTCAATATTCACTGTTAGTTGAAAAACCAGACTTATCCAAACTAATATATTTCAACCCGTTAGATCGAATCTTAACTTGTCACACACACATGAAATGTATTTCATTTAGGTTTGAGTAATCGTACCTAAATGTATACATTTGGTTGGTTCACAAATGGATGACCAATGGTTAGACATATGAGTACTTTCATATCAACCGTATTCATCTTTTTGATAACTAGTTCAAATGACTCATAATAATTAGTTCAAGAGTTTATCAATTGCAAGGAAATCTTATGTACTACACAAGACACAATTGAAGAAAAATCGGTTTGATTCACTTGAATCAATTCATGAACAATATATCCACGGTTTGCAAAGATTGCATTCCTTATTGATTTATTGTTTAATTTCATGACTTAACTGATTTGAGATATAACCATCTTAGGTACGCGTACGGGCACGTGTAATCTAGCTTTACCGGAATTGGATTTGAAAACCCAGCATAAATTTTCGGTTAGAAAACTTTTGTACGTAGGTGTACGGGTACGCGTACCTAAGGTGACTGGTTTATAAGTTCGTAAACTTCAAACTACATCAGAAATTCTCGGTACAAGAACATCCGCCAGTACGCATACATGTACGCATACCTAACCCGTCTCCTTCGCCAATACCGCATGCACACATATGCACACACTTGGTTTCTGGTACATGGACTTATACACTAATATGCGAACACACTATATATGCTTATATCCATAGGTGGTTACGTAATCTCAACTCTACATTTCAATCATTGAAACATTCTTCTATAATGTTAATAGTCGTTAGACATAAAGAATCGACTATCTTCATCAAATCCATTTTCAAGATTGAAACGTCATCATGGCTTTCGTCATGGGTAAAGATGAAACGTGGTTAAAGCTAAATCTTACCAACACATATTTCGATAAAAAGATAGGCGAGTAAACTCGGCTCGAAATAACAAATATGTATGTATGAAAACTATCATACATATTCTCAAAAGTAAGAGATAGAGTAGACTTTTGAGTGCTAAATGAGTTCAAGTCTCCACATACCTTTTTGGTCGGATGAAGTTCCACCGGTTCCTTAAGTAGTTCTTCGTCTTCGCAAGATAATCGTCATGGAGTCTGGAGCTCAACTATACTTAACTATCCTAAACCGAGATTTAGTCATAAGTAAACTATAAATCAAGACATATAGTTTTGATCACTAATATTAACAAACATGCTTGAGATAGCAACGCATGCGAGTTTGACCGAGCAATGCTCTAACATTAAGTAACTCAACAATAACATTTAATCCCTCTAATTTTTAGGCATAGCAGATTTATATAAGGGGACTATAACCACAAGTTACTTATACTTAGTTGTTGCTCTTTCATCGATATTAAAACCACAAGTTACTTCTACTTAGTTGTTTCTCTTTCATCGATTTTTTGTAAGATCAGTATGCATGTAAAAGAAGTATGCTTCTTTGTGATGCTAATCGCCAATCCAAAAAAATAATAAAGTATTTTCTTTAGATTGTAGACGTGACATAGAAATGAAACAGACTACGAGCATCAACTATCAAATATAGGCCGAGAAGTCTAATAACTATACGAGTCATTAGGCTACAAAATTGTCACGGTTGCTTTGAAAAATTGTGGAGTTCACATACCTTCATTGATAAATGCATTACAGAAGTTCAGGCACTATCTTACCAAGTTGCAACAACAGATGCAGTTGAACTACAAATTCAGGAGTCTTTTCCCATTGTTATTGCTACCCGGTGCCAAGATTGTTGCCATGTTTGTTCTCAGTCTCATTGGGTACTTTCTATCTCACAAGAGCAATATTGAAGTACCACCCTTTCTCTCCCATCTTTACTTTCTCTGTAATAGCAAATACACCAACAAAAATTCACAAACTAAACACAATACTAAATCTAAGAGCTAAATAACTTGAAAATGAATATAAAGTTAGGGTTTTGAGTTAACTTGTATACAAAGGAAGATATTCAGTGTTGCTATATCAGAACTTGAACAAATTCAATGTTCTGTATTTTCGCTGAACTCAAATTCAAGATAAACCATCCTTCATAAACCCAATTGCAGTTGACCATTGTTTTTTCTCAAGCATATTTACAAACAGGTAGAGTCAAGAATATAATTTTTAAGCAACAACAGCTGAACGACAGCAACAAATCGAATTGATATTGTAATGCAACCAAATAAGGATCTAATCATGATTAACCCGAAGAAGTTGCATAAGAGAAGGTTCAGTTCATTACCGTAGTTAGATTGAAAGTAGAGTGTAATTTGTTTTGAGGATTTACAGGAGTAAATCCTGCTCAAGGTTCAGCTCATTAATGTAGTTAGATTGAAGGTATACTGTAATTTGTTTTGAGGATTGACTGGAGTAAATCCTGCCCTACCCCATCAGACATTAACTGGAGTACAAGCAGTTTGTTACCATCCGTACTCTTCCCATTTCAAATTCAATCTCATTCAAAACCATACATAAGACCCAGCTTTGATGTATGTTCAAAGATTGAAATTGGGAAATTTCTCAGTTTTGCAGTATTATAGAAAATTGGAATTGGGAAATTTAACACATACCTTCGTCAGCCAAATGAATCAAGGTTAATTGAGCAAGTATTTTGAACATAGATTGGATTAAGTAATTCGATTGAAACCATATTTTGATTTTGAGTAACTTTGGTGATTCAATTGACTCAATTCTCTTTCTCAAGTGAAACCCTAATAAAGAAGATGATAACCCAACATAGATTGGATTAAGTAATTCGATTGAAACCATCATCAGTTGAACGACCATCTTCATAAGTGGTATCCAAATTTGAGTTCTAGGGTTTTTTAAAAATATGTTAATGGAGGAGCATTTTTGGTGTGAGAGAGAAATTGGGTTTGTGTCGCTAGTGGTGGTGGCGATGGAGGTGATGGTGTTCGAGGCGGCGATGGTAACCGTTTTCCTCTAGCGCTGCTGGTGGTGGAAGAGCTATCGGTGACGGTGACGAACTGAACTGAAGAGAAGTGAAGAGAAAGAAATAGATGTGTTCTGCAAATAGGATGGGCAAATTCGTCAGTGGAAAAAAGTAACCAAAAAAAAGACACGGAATTCTAATCTTTTTAAGAAATTGGAAATTTTCGTTACTCTTCATTTGACAAAAAAGTGGCCATAAAAGGGTCTCCCTCCTACGGGCCCTCCGGTCGGTCGACCCAATTATAGAGAAGGAAACCAAGTAACAGATGGACTAGAAAATTTTGTAGGCGATGACAGCCAAGCGGGAAACCTATCAATATCTATTTTGGAACAGACAAATCCGTCTTTTCTTAATCAAATTCTTTTGAGCGACTTTATGGGAATCACATTCCCACGTGTAATAACATTTTAGTTGGTTTGTTCATTATTGCATGCTTCAAAAAAAAAATCCAGTGATTTACGAAGCTATTATATGCCTAACAAATGATAACATGAAATACTAATGAAAAAATAATTTATGAAAATTCCAGTATCGAAACACGATGCATGTATCTAGAGGTGTAAATTGGGTTGTGCCAGCATGAGCACAACCCAGCACATCACGCTAAACTTTGAGCACAGCCCAGCCCAGCACGTGGCTTAGCCCAGCACGGCACAACACGTTAGTTAAATGGGACGTGCTGGGTTTGACTAATTCGCACAGTAGCACAGCACGTGGCCCAGCCTAGCCGAACACGTTAAGAAAGCACGTCATAACATGTACAAATACGTCATATAACAAGGCATAACATTTTATGCTAACTTGTTTGTAACAACACATATAACACCTTAATATTTTGAAAATATATTTCAATATCGTTGTTATAAAGTCATCACCTATATTTAACTAGAACATTAATTTACATGACAATAGTCCAATTTTATATTTGATGGGATGTTTCTTTTTATTGAATAAACTTGTTAATTTTACTTGAAATAATTTCAAATGTTATGTTGTCTAATTAAATACTCGTGATAATGTCCGACTTAATGTATACGTTAAGTGATTTCAAATTGTTTATAGCACATGTGCTAGTACGGCACGTTTATTCGTGTGTTGTGCCCGTGGACTGTATTGTGCCTAGCTTTTGACTAGTAAAGCACATCATGACACAACACGTTTAAATCGTTGGCACAGCACGGCACATGGCACGTGCAGCACGCGACTTCGTGTGCCGGGCCAGCATGTTTTACACCTCTACTTGTATCTCAGCATTATCAACGGTTACCAAATCCAGAAATCTAGTGATCATATTTTGTCTTATATGGATAGCAACAACACCAATTTGGGCCTAGGTCCGCAAAACTAAATTAAATTTCTGACTTCATTTCAACAAAATATCTTTTAAATTATCAAATCGATTTCATATAAAAAAGGGTTGATTGAGTTGTTCGAAATCAATTTAAATTATCAGTAAACTATTTGCTCCTCTACTGCAGTTTTGTTCAAACGATTTGGGATTATTTCACCGGTGGATTGAATGTGAGATGGGACCATTCACGTACCATAACGAATCAACTCGAAGCGTGAAAATTTAGAAGCCAGCATTTCCCATCGGGGAGCTCATGCTATCTGGTTCAAGGTTACAACCTTTAGCGACCTCATTACTCGTTGGCAAGTAGTTACATTGGAATTAGATTTCTTTGTAAATTAGTAGGGTAAACCTGTTGGCTCCAAGCCCGTGAACTATTCTTTTTATTAACAATATTTAACCTTCTATCTTAAAAAATAAAAGTCAAAATAAAATAAAATATTTTTGACCTCTAAGATTTTTTTATTATTTATAATAAGTTGGTGGGTAGCCTGGCAACAAGCTGAGCACCAACACCCTTTAAGAGCAACTCCAACTGTATATTTTGTTTATCTGCATATCCACATGGACAAACAAACATGATTTCTCATAATGGTCCGGTAAACCTAATCCAGAGACCCACTTTAATGTATAAACAAATATTTCAACTGGTGAGTTTCATTTTTTTATAAACAAATATTTATTTTTGTTAAGTGGAACCGGTTATATATAATATAATATACTAAAGTAATCAAAATAACTAACTTAATTAACTTCCCGGGACTTTATATAAAAAAATTGCTCTTTGGTATTTGTGAGTCTCATTGGATAATTCTTGATTTCACATTGTCAGTGTATAATGGATAAATAGATTAATTTGTGAGTCACATTGGACTTGCTCTAAGAAAAAGAAAAAACAAAGATAGAGTGACAAACTAGAGTTAAGGCCAAGCACTATGGTTTGATGTCTATCCCTATTTATAAAGAAGGGATATGAGTCAAAGGCAACCTCACTATGGTCTTCTTTTATCCCCTTTCTACGAGTTTCCGTGCAAATAGTGCCAAACGGATACTGAATATCCGTTTATTTCCCCAACTTTTTTTTTTTGTCGTTGGAATATTTGTATAGATAAAAAAAATAAGTTAGAGTAAAAAAAAAGAGATATAATAGGTAAAAAAGAGAAATAATAGGTAAAAAAAAAAATTAGTAAAAAAAAAGTGAAAAGGAAAGTTTAAGCATAAAGTCTGGTGGGTGCCGTTATAAATGAAGTTAAAGCCAGCATTTCCCATTGGGGAGCTCAGGGTATCTGGTTCAGGGTTAAAACCTTTAGCGACCTCATTACTCATTGGCAAGTAATTACATTGTAATTAGATTTCTTTGTAAATTAGTAGGGTAAACCTGTTGGCTCCAAGCCCGTGAACTATTCCTTTTTATTAACAATATTCAACCTTCTATCTAAAAAAAATAAAGGGAAAATTTATAAAGTACCCACGTTTTTTTTGGGTCATTTTTTTCATACCTCCGTTACTTACATATATTCAAAAGTGCCCACAAAGTACTAAAAAATGGGAAGGGGTCATATTAGTTAGTCAAAACTATTTTACCCGGTCAAAAAATACTGGAAAATTACCAAACGGTCCTTACCTAACCCTAAAGAGATAGAGAGAAAGAAATAATATCTTTTTTTTTCCGTTCTCTCTTCATTCAGAGAAGAGAAAAGGGGGAAGGAGGCGACTGGTTTCTCACTTTTCAATCTTCAATCAATAAAATTCATTTCATCTAGGTTTTTGATTTATTAAAGATCACTAAAACTCATCTTCTAGATGGAGGAAACGCAGAAGTTCATGTGCAGGTAAGATTTTACAAACCCTAACTTTGTTTAGATGGGCTCTGGATCGACAAAGGGTGTCAGTTGATGGAGGAAATTAATGAGTTCAGTTAGCATATGTGATTGAAATCAATTAGGTTGCTCTTGATGTTGAGATTTGATTTGGCGGATTTGAGAAACAGATGAGGAATAGAAGGTGGGGTTGAGATGAATTGGAGTTCCTGGTCGTAACCTGCTTAGGGGATTGAAGAATTGGTGGATATTGAAGTTGTTGTCTGAGTTCTTGAGATATATATCTAGGGTTTATGCCAAAAATTGCAGAAACAGAAGTAATAAGAGATGTTGTTGAGAAATTGAGACGAACCAGAAGATGAATCTGTTGATTCAAAGGGTGCATTGATTGAGAGAGGGTTCTGAAATTGCAAATGAGATGGTTCAAGACATGATTTCAGAGTTTGAGTTGTAGACAAAGATGACGATTCTGTTGTTTATGGTGGTGATTCTTTAGTTCTGAAAATATAACTGACAGAGAAGTGGATCTGAAATGAGAGTTTGTTATGAAATTGAAGATGGGTTCAATTTGAATCTGTTGATTGTTATGGTTTGTGGAGAATGGAAGGATAGGGCTCTGGTGGTGCACATGAAGTAGCTGAGATGGCGAGGAGTTAGACCTGGTGGTGGATTAATGAATGACTTAATGTTGCTACTAGATTTTGTGTTGTGACAGAATGGCTCGAGGTGAAGCTTGAACATGCAGGCCCGGTTCTGAGGGGGGGCTTCTTGGGCTCCCGCACAGGGCGGGATAAAGCAGTATTATATCACAGGGAGGGATAGGGCGGGATAATGTGTCTTTTTATTACTCCAATATTGGGATCAAAGGGCGTTTTAAGCTTTTTCGCACTGGGTCGTCTAAATGTCAGAGACGGCCCTGTGAACATGTGATATGCAGCACACAAAAGGAAGTTGGTTTGAGTCGAATTTGAAGTTGGAGGTGTGTTTCAACTGTTGTTGGTGTTATTGGTATTTGAATTAGCAGTACAGGATATATGGATATTGGTATGTAGGCTAAGTTGTGTTAGTTTGCAAGTGGCTATTGCAGGGAACAAAAGATGGTCTTGGTGGAACAAATCTGAAGCTAGATGAATGGGTGCAGTGATTGTAGGAAATTAGAGGTGATATGAGGTAGTGAACTGCAGAATGGTGTTGCCTGCAGTTTGAATACAAGATTGAGACAGAGACTGCTGATGTTATGCAGTGATTAGATGTATGCTAGGTGGCTTATCTGAGTTATAGTAAACAAATGCAGGTGCAGTGATTTTGCCTAGCTAGTGATGGTCTGAACTATGGTGTCCTGAATATGAAGATATGAGATGATGGAATGGGTTGTTAATTGAGTTAGTTGTTGATTCCCAATGGAGGTTTGTGGTGCATCTACAGGCGGTGATGAGCTAGAACTGTTATGGAATTGTTGAAGATGAGAATTATGGAGCTACAGAGAGTTGCAACTGGTATTGATGGTGGAGACTCAGGTGAAACGCACCCTGGTATGATTGAACTAAATTTGTGTTGCTTTAACAAAATGGATGTGTTGGTTTTTAACTGCACTAACTTTCTGTTTACCGTTTTATTAAAAAAATAGTCAAACTTGGGACACTTTAGAAAATTTGTAAAAAACGGGGGTACTTTAGATTTGCATGATTCAAAACAAGGGTACTTTATAAATTTTCCCAAAAATAAAAGTTAAAATAAAATATTTTTGACCTCTAAGAGCAACTCCAATAGAACGGGTATATTTTGTTTATCTGCATGTCCACTTGGACAGAAAAACATGATGTCTCATAGTGGTCAGGTAAATCTAATTCAGAGACCCACTTTAATGTATAAACAAATATTTCTTTTAACTGGTGGGTTCCAATATTTATTTTTGTTAAGTGGAACCGATTATATATAATAATATAGTAAAGTAATCAAAATAACTAACTTAATTAACATCCAGGGACTTTATGATATTTTTTTTTTTGCTCTGTGGTATTTGTGAGTCTCATTGGATAATTCTTGATTTCACATTGTCAGTGTATAATGGAAAAATCTGTTAATTTGTGAGTCACATTGGACTTGCTCTAAGAAAAACAAAAAACAAAGATAGAGTGACAAACTAGAGTTAAGGCCAGCACTATGGTGTATTATCCCTATTTGTAAAGATGGGATACGAGTCACAAGGCAACCAAACTACGGTATGCTTTTATCCCTTCTCTACGAATCTCCGTGTAAATACTGCCAAACGGATACTGAATATCCGTTTTTTCTCCAACTTTTTTTTTTTGCCGTTGGAATATTTTTATAGGTAAAAAAAAATAACTAAGAGTAAAAAAAAGAAATATAATAGGTAAAAAGGGAGAAACAAAAGTTTTAGTAAATAAGAAAGTGAAAAAGGAAAGTTTAAGTGTAAAACTTGGAAAACAATTACTTAGTTTCCGTGCAAAAAGTCACGGATACTGAGTATCCGTTTCTACTAAAAAAATGGATACTCAGTTTCCGTAAACCAAAATTTTACACGGAAACTCGATTTTCGTGCCACTTCCCTTCCCTACCACCTGGATAAGATCTGATTCACTTTCAAATACAGCGAAAGGATGTGGAAGACCACGGGACTTGATTTTTTTAGATTTTTCCCTACATTTAGGGGATAAGAAAGGGAAAACATGCATCGTAATGCTTGGCCTAACGAGACTAAGGATAGGCATAATGCTTTTGTCAATACCCATTGCGCATTTAATAAATAATAAAGGATTGCTCCAAAAAGGGCCTTTTCCAAATTTTGCATTCCATTTTCCGAATAGATCAGCCACATAATTGCCTTATAAATATCAGAGTAATAACAAAATTCAGTTATTAGGGCAGTTCCAATGGGCACATTTGACGATTATACCACCGAGAAATAATAATAATAAAACTACTGAAAGTTAGTTGAGTTAGTTATTTGGATTATTTAATATATTTTTATATATATCCGGTCCCACTAAACCAAAATAAAAAATAAATTAAACAAAAATGGGACCCATCCATTAATTTAGGGTTCAAATCAAGATTTTAGTTTTAGGTTTCTGCTGGTGCAGGTACGAAGGTGGTGGAAGGGTTAATGCTAATGAAGTAGGTAGAGTTTGTAAATAGTTTAAAAGTTAGTTTCTAATTAACTTTTAATGGTGTGCTAATGAAGTAGCTTGTCGCTAGGTTGCCAACCAATAGCTCTTAGTGTTTTGATATTAGTTTAAAAGTTAGTTTCTAATTAGTCATTCACATTTTTAACTCTAAATTGGATGGTCAAACAGTTAAAAATAGGCCAACCTAGACTGGGCATCAAACTCAAATTTGGACAAATTTATACACCAAACATAAATATATACCATTTTATAGGCACCAAACTCAAAATATCTCTAAGATTAATTGAGAGTCTCATTTTTTTTTAATTGAGAGTCTCAGTTTTCAAACAAGGAGCTAAAACAAAAACCATTCCGGTGAATTTCTGAACATGTGAATGAGTACAGTGTTTCAATCTCCATAATCATTCCCTTATTTTTAATTCTCATGGAAGTTTATTGAATCATTAATAACTCGGACCCTAACACTGGCAAAAGAGGAATACAAACCCCGTTAACTACGTAGTTGCCTCTTTACAGAAACAGAAGAACAAATTTGATTTGATTTTTTTTCTAGGAGCTGCAAACAATGAGATGTTCTCAAACAGTAATTAGATATCAACCAAAAATGGTACTTAATCGATGTAGGTACACTAAATTATAATTCTTACTGCTAATAGAATCATGTTTGGATATACAAATAATGTAAATGCACCCAGGTGATCTTCAAATAAAGGTTTATAATCTTGGAAAAAAATATTACTTGACCTCTTCAATATTAATCCACCACTATAATGCACAACAGCACAATACTTATTAGAAAAACCATTTAAAAGTAACTTATGACGTGCCATAAATGAATTTTTGCCACTACTCCTTTCTCCAATTTCCACGTATCTCTGCTTCAAAGCAGCGAATTTTTGTTTTTCAGCTTTCTCCATCATCTCACCTTTAATGGGTGTGGGATGCTAGTTGAGTATCATTTTGACTTGAGAATACAATAAAGTTTTCAGTATGAGTAGACTAAATACAGAAACATCCGCATGAATCAAATATATAGGTTAAGAAAACATCTAAGACTTGCCAGTCTTCTCCATGCTCACATATAAATCATTTATTTGCATGGAAATTGCACATAACTATTCCCTCTCCCATAACAAATTTTAAGTAAGGAGATCTTCTCTCTCTTTGACTAGGGCCGTCGTAATTTTACTTCCTTTTTGGATTTGTTTTCCTCTTGTGAATCTTCTTTTCGGATTTCTTCATCGTTGGGTCTTCTCAGTTACTGTGCTTCTGTTTCTTTGGATTTCTTCATCGTTCGGTCTTCTAAATAAGGAAGAAGGATTATAGCTATGCGTCTCCTCGCTGTTTCTGAGTTTGATTTATTACTCCTTTCAGTTTTAATCTAATCGTTCTCTGGTTTTCTTGTAGTTGTAAATCGGTTTGGTTATCTTATTTAATTTTCTCAACTAACGTATTAATTCCTTTGCCTGCTTCTATGAAGTAATTTTATCACCTGAGCAAAGAGAAACTAGGATTGCAGAGAGATAAGGGTCTCTTCATCTGAACATTTTCAGGGGAATTTATGATTTATTTGGCGCTTATTCACTGATCGGTTCTTTTTGTCCCCCAAAAGTTTCTTCTCCGTCTACTCAGCCGAGCTTCTTCGTTCTATGGTGAACAAAATGTTGATGGACAACTACATCCACCAGACTATGATTTTAATGGAGTTAGGAATGCAGTTATGGCTTCTCTGGATGAAAAATCTCGATAAAATGAGAAGAAGAGTCATCAACTTCATTACCCATTTTTGGAAAATCCTATACCAACCCATCTGCTCTTTCTTCTGGTCTGTACCAAAAATGGCAAACAAAAACCAAGATGATATTTCAACCATGTCTTCTCAGTTAGCAGCTAACCTAACCCTGCTATAAATACTACATATCTTCAATCTAAATGACCCACAAATACTACCTCTCTTCAAACAAAACCCAGCCTTCTCCATGACCGCGCCGGAGTTCATTCAGGAAGAAGATGCAGTGGTGCAGCCGCCAAGGAGCATTCCACAGGATATCGGAAACCCTTATGAAAACTCACTCATCACCTCTCGTATTAGACAAAGACCGGTTAGCCCTGTAAGCCATTTCGAGCTATGTCATTACCAGAAAATACCGAGATATGGCTATGCTTCGCTAAGGCAATATCTGTGGGGATCTTCCAGTCGCTCCGTTGACGGCTCAGCTCAAGCTCTCCAAACGCCGACTCAATATCAAAGCCGAACTGAGTCAGTCCTTCATGGTCTTCTAAATGAACTGAACGATCCGGATGCCGAGTTAGCTGAGTTGAGTGAATCGTTGTCTTATCCACCGGGGTTTTCTGAACCGAGAACTATTCAAGCTACCTTATTCGGTCCGGTTTTTTTTGACTCGGCTACTCAAAACAATGTTATACAACCATCTGATCTGGAGCTTAACTTAGCCCCTATGCAATTTTCAAATAGTGTAACTTCAGTTAGCAGGGCTGAGCCGATGAAACAAAATCTTAAGGATCAAATTTTAAATACCTCTCTTCTCAATATCGGCCAAACATCTCCGATTGATTTTGGAACTCGGGTGATGAAGGAAAGTTCTTATGCAAGTGTTCCTAAAACTGTCTTAGAGGCAAATTTTAGCAACCTCATGGGATTGGATGCAGCTCTAACAAGCCCTAAAGCACTAGAAACTCAACATAAAATTATGAGGAACATGTTTGGAGAGGGGCCGTCATCAACTGCGGAAAATACTGCAAGGAAAGGGCATAAGATGCAATTGGGAGACAGTGAATCTGTTGGAATCAAGGGAACCAAACAACCGGCGGCGAAAACCACAAGAGGAGGAGGGAGAGCAACAAAAAGGGCCGGAGAAGTAACTCCATTGATCCTACCTTATGAGAACATGGAAATTGGTAATGCTGTAACTATAAGAGGAACCAGAAAAGCTATTAGAAAGCCCCTAAAAACTGTTCGACTGGAACTAGTTGCTGAGAAGGAACAAGAAATGGAAATAGCACATCGTCAAGACCAGCTCTCTGATGCGTTTCTGACTCACCAAATTTACAAAAACAAGACGAAGAGTAATATAAACTTCGACCAACATGTGAAAGCTCCCACCAAGATAAATGAATCTCATGAAAATGTTCAGCTTGAAGGAACTGCGGACTCTACTGCAACTCTGGAAGTCTCTGATGCTCAGGTACACACAACCATCTATCCATTTACCTACAGTTTTTATTCTAGCTTTCGTTTCTTGTATCATTCTAACAGAATTCATATTGAAATAGTGGCGGTCTTAGTTGAATTTATTCTGAGTACTTTTAATTCGAAACGAGTGATTTTCAAAAAGAGAATAAAAATTTATGAAAACAAAAAATGGTTTGACAACATTATCAGTTACTTATGTAATTTCGATAGTATAAGCAAAATTTGTCCTGATGGGTATGTAGTAAAAGAGCTAACTGGTTACGGAATTGAAGAGTGGAAAGCTACACAAGTTTTTCGAGTGAAGAATGAAGACAAAAGTGAGGAAATTCTGAAGGTTTTTGGTCAAAAGTGTTATGTTTGGATTTTCGGCTGTAACAAGGAATGGATGTGTATTACAAGATGTTTGATTAGAATCTTTGATAACCTCTATGTTAAAAACTGCAAGTATCCTCTTGGGAAGACGCACAAGAAAGGGACTGTTACCCATAGTCGTTCATGGTTAGTTTTTAGTACGAAGGAATTACCTAAGAGAAAGGATAATTTACATTTTCATGAAGTTTTGGTAGAGACAGATAAAAGGGACAGTCAAGTGGAAGGCATCAACAGTTTTTTTGGTTATGACAGAAGGAAGAAAAAATATCAACTCAGCTATGCATACACTGTTACCCTAAGTATTTGTTGTTTACCTCTTAGAACCAAGGAGTGTAATAGGAGTATTAGTGTGTACAGTTGTTTCAGCATAGTCCTCTTGGGATCTAGCAGTTTACTATGCTTACTTTCTTATACTACATACATAAATAAAGTTGACTTCTTGAAATATAGAGTTCCAAGTAGGGTGTACTTTTCTCAGTCTTATCTTTTTGGTAAGAAGTTTGAGATTAACTTTCATAGCATAAGGACAACCAGAACTGTCACTTTCTACCCACCACATGAGATACTTAAGTGTATCAGATGCACTTGTAGTAATTCTAACGTGTGGTCATCCCAGTACTCTTTTAAAAAGCCTTTGTTCTCTGTTAAGATTAGGAGGGTGGTAGGGGGGTTCTGTGGGAAGCTGAGAGTGAGATTAAATGTTTTGAATTTGAGGGAGAGTGACGGTGGTAGAACCATTGTTTTGGGTGATTATGAGTGGGCTTGGAATTCTGACCTGTGTGATTCGAAGAAGGGCGTCAAAAATGACGAGTGGGCCTTAAATTTATTTCTAGATTCGTGGGCTTGGGTCAGTAACACTGATTTGTGGATACAATTTAAGGAAATGGTGGTTACACTGGCTTGGAATGCCAGGGGATTGCAAAGAAACTACCAAGGGATACACTAGTGGACTTGGTCTTCTCCAACTCTGTAGACATAGTGTTCCTGTCTGAAACTAAGGCGAAGGATAGCTCGGTGATTTCATTGTTTCAAAGATGTCAACTGCATAATTGGTGGTTCGTCCCGCCAGTGGGTAGAGCGGGTGGCCTAGATCTAGGACGGGGTGAGAATGTCACTCTAGAAGTGGTGCAGAGCAATAAGAATATGATAAACGCTATCATAATGGACGACAATACCAAAAAAGAAATGTTTTACACTTTCTTCTATGGGAGTCCGTATCATGGGTACAAGATTGAACCCTGGCAGTTTATCAAAAAGGTGGCACGAAGGGCGAAAACTATGCCATGGGTCCTCTTGGGGGACCTGAATGTTATTTTCCACCCTACTGAGAAATTAGGAGGTTCGGAAGGTCAGAACTCGGAGGTGACGGAAGTATTGGCTTTAGTTAATGAGACAGGTCTGATGGACCTAGGTTTCGAAGGAACTAACCAATTCACTTGGTCTAACCAGAGAACAGAAGGAAATATAGAACAAAGACTAGACATAGATTTCTCCAATGCTGACTGGTTAACCAACTATCCAGATTCTTTTCTCACTCACCTTCCTCCGATTGGATCCGACCACAGTCCGATTCTCCTTCGGCTAAACCGAGAGTCTATGTCGGGGTTTAAACCGTTCCGTTTTCCGGCTATGTGGTTTGAAGATGAGTCTTGCCTCGCGCTTATCCGGGAATGCTGGGAAAGTTTTATACCGGGATCTCCGGGCTTTAGAGTTGTTTCTAAGATAAAAAACCTCAATATGAGATTAAAAGAATGGAATAAGGATGTTTTTGGTAATATAACCAAAAACTTGAGAAAGGTGAAGGAAGAACTCGATAAGTGCTACCACAATTACAATCATGATGCTCAGACTAGAATGCGATGGAAGAAACTTGTGATGGAATTAGACAAATGGAAAAACATAAAGGAACAATTCTGGAAGGAAAAATCGAGAGATAATGAAATCAAGTTAGGAGATATAAATACGGCATACTTTCACATTAAATTAGCAGATCGATACAGAAGGAACAAAATCTCTAGGCTAAAGGATCCGACGGGGGAATGGAAAGGAAAGCTATCGGAAGTGGCGGAAATCCTAAAAAATCATTTCAAGGAAATAGAAACGTCAGATCATAATGGAAGAATGGGAAAAGAGGAGGAAATATTGAATCTAATCCCTAACTGGGTCTCGGAAGAGATAAATGCCAACCTGGTGGCGATTCCCACCGACCAGGAAATTAAAGAAGTCTTCTTTGCAATACCACCTTCTAAATCTCCGGGACCGGAAGGCTATCCTGCTATCTTTTTTCAAAAAATCTGGGACGTAGTGGGAAGTGAATTCACCTCACTTGTTAAGAAATTCTTTGAAACTCGTTTCCTTCTTAAAGAGATAAATCAAACATTCCTAACTCTCATCCCTAAAAAAGAAAACCCAACTACTTCGGCTGATTTTAGACCTATAAGCTTGTGTAACACGGTGTACAAGGCAATCTCCAAAATTTTGGCCAACAGATTAAAACTGCATCTAAATACAATCATATCACCTTGTCAAGCGGCTTTCGTTCCGGGTAGACAGATTGCTGATAACATCTTGATAGCACATGAAATTACACAAGCTATGAAAAAAAGAAAAAAAGGTAAACTGGGATACTGGGGTTTGAAAATTGATATGAGCAAAGCTTTCGATAGGGTGGAATGGGACTATCTAATCAATATTTTCAAGAAGATGGGATTTTCTGATCACTGGTGTGACTTAGTATACCAGTGCATAAGCACAACGTCCATCTCGGTCCTCCTAAATGGAACTCCAGGAAAAGTGTTCTACCCATCGCGTGGAATAAGACAAGGGGACCCGTTATCCCCTTATATGTTCCTAATTTGCATGGAAGTACTCTCAAGAATGCTTCAAAATGCGGAGTCAAAAAAACATATCTCGGGGATTAAGATTGCAAGAAATAGTCCGTCTATAAATCACCTTTTGTTTGCGGACGATATCCTAATATTCACTAAAGCAGATATGCGACAATCTAGGAATCTCATGAATTTACTGAAGGATTTTGGAGAATTGTCTGGCCAAATGATAAACCTGGAAAAATCGGGAGTTTTCCATACCTCCAATCTGACTCCGAGACTGAGTAGAATTCTTACTAGAACGCTCCTAATGAAAAAAATGAACCTAAAAGACACCTATCTGGGAGCGCCGCTGTTTTTCCAAAAACATAGACACCTAAATTTTTCTAATTTGATTGCAAAGTTCAGGGCTAGGCTGAAGGGATGGAAAAATGTGATTCTGAATCAGGCGGGTAGATCGGTTCTTGTTAAATCAACTTTGGGATCGATACCTATCTATCAAATGATGTGCTTTTCGATACCTGTTAAAACTTTAAACATCTTAACCGGTCTACAAAGGGATTTCTAGTGGGGAAAAAAAGAGGAGAAAAGAGGTTGCTACATCAAGGGATGGGGATCTATGACAAAAAGGAAAAAAAAAATGGGGGGCTAGGTTTTAAAAAAATGAAACTGGTAAACGAGGCTATGCAGACTAAACTGGCTTGGCGATTGATATCAGAGTCGGAGGCCCTGTGGGAGAAAATCTACAAATCAAGATACTTCCACAATAAAAACCCACTCCAAGGAAATACCAAAAAACAGGGATCGGTGGCGTGGTCTGGGATTAGAGTAGGCCTGGAAAATGTGAAGAGATTGGGAGTGTGGGACATTGTGTTAACTTCGGAAACCAATATCTGGGAAGTAAAATGGGTTCCTGGGATGGAGAACATTCTTCATTTCGAGTCTGTGAGGGTAGATGAATTGGGTATAAACAAAATAAGGCACATGTGGGACTTCATTAGGATGGACTGGAATACCGCTCTTTTGCTCGAAATTTTTGATCAGGAGACGGTAAATCTTATTAGTTGTGTTAGACCAAGGTTAACTGGAGAAGATATCTACAGATGGAGCCTTACCAAAAATGAAAAATTCACCACCAGCTCGGCTTATGACCATCTCGATAAGGTAAATGTAAACATGCCTATGTCAAACCCCCTTAGTAAAATTTGGAAAATTCAAACAACTCCTAAAATCAAACTCTTCCTTTGGAGATGTGCTACCGACTGTCTCCCAGTGAGAGATATCTTGGCGAACCGAATGGAAATCGAAACAGATAGGTGTCCTATGTGCGATTCAAACAGGGAAACCGCGAAACATCTTTTAATGGAATGCCCTTATGCTAGGGCAGTCTGGTTTGGTCTAGCTAGAGATTTCAGAATAGGAAATGGTCTTAATCTCCTAGACTGGATAAAAACTTGGTTCACAAACCCCGTAGACTGGGATAGGAATATGATAGATTGGGTAGCAGTGTGTGGCATCGTAACCTGGAATATTTGGAAGGAAAGGTGTGATACGGTCTTCTCGGAACATAAACTCCTTGTAAAATATTTGATCACCAAGATAGAAAATGAAATAATAGTACAGAATATGGCGTTTACCAAGAATTCGGAAAATGGGCAGAGGCATCCTCAGATGGCGGAAAAACAACCTTGGTTCCCACCACCGGAAGGAATGATAAAAGTCAACTACGATGCTTCTTACAAAGAAGGGGATACGGCAGTAGGATTGGGAATTATTGACAGAGATCAACAAGGCAATTTCGGGTCGGCACATACGGTCGCAACAGTAGCTACTTCTGTTCTGATGGCGGAATGCATGGCAGCTAAGGAAGCGGTTCGACGGGCTATTCAAAAAGGGCTCACTTCCATAATCTAGGAAGGAGACAATCATGATATAAAGGACTACATGGAAGGTGGTAATATGAATATGGATTGGCAATGCAGGAACATACTAGAAGAGCTCAAGGAAATGGCAAAGGTCTTCAACAAACTCATGGTCTCACACACGAAAAGAACAGGGAATGAAGTAGTTGATTACTTGGCAAAAGAAGGAAGAAAAGGTAGGGCAACGACATACACGGACTCCAACATCACACAAAATTTGCTCAATTTAATTTTCATTGATTCTAATTTCAGTACCGGAACTTCAAATGTAATTCAATCCACCCAGGTGGATAACACTTAAGCTTTCTTAATAATATTTTGATTATAAAAATAAAATAAAATTGCACATAACTGTAAGGAGAAACCAACGTGTCATTTCCATAACAGTGTACGTTACTTTCTTTCTTTAGTCAACAATTTAAAAAATTGGAAGGGAGTGTTAGAAGCCCAAACTCACGGTTGAGAAGCATCAAAAAGTAAAGTTTCAGATGAGAGGGAGTCATTTGGTTATCCATTGACAAACCATCAACGTAGTAGATTCCCATCGTTTTTCCAAAGATCTACTCTCACTGGTTCATGGAGATTGCTAATAAGGGTACCTGATTAAGTGGGGGTGTACCAAAACCAAGATAAGACAAAACAAGTTCTTATATAGGCAGGGGCGGAGGTATAACCGGGCTTCCCCTGGCTGAAGCCACCCCCAAAGCCCACAAAAAACATTTTTTGAGAGCCTATTTGTATTGGGCCAAATTTTAATGTGCTAATTTTAGGCTTAAGCACGGGTGAAAAATGATCAAACCAAGACTTTCCAACATTTCTAGTTCCGCCCCTGTTTGTATATTGGACAAAACAAGTTTTGTCTTGACCTGGTATACCCCACTTAACCTGGCACCCCATTCACAACCTTCCACTTTCTGATGTAATAGTTTTACGACTATACTATCGTGTAATGTCAATGTCAAAGGAAAAAAAGTGTTCATAAAAGTTTTAGTATTGTAACATGTGATATTAAACAAACGAAAAAAAAAAATTCATGAATATTTTAGCATTGTAACATGTAATATCTCAAAGAAAAGAAAGTATTTAAGGAAATTTTAGTATTGATACAGTGGATTCGAAACCGGTGGTCAAGAGTAGTTTAAGGTTTTTTTTTTCTTTTTTGAAAAAGAAAGGTCATATTAAAAAGAAAATATAGTTTACATGTGAAGGATAGTAATCCAGTGAAAAAGAATTTAATTCACGTCAAAACCCTTTTATGTCAAAAAAAAAAAAAAAACCCATAAAACAATGGTCTTTGTCACAATCATAATCAATTGATTAGAGCAACTGCAGTCATACTACTATAACAAAAGACTAAAAACCAAAAAAAACTAAAAAAATATGGGTTTAGTCAGTGGTGAGACGTTACGGTGGTGGATTAAATTTGGTGGAGCGGATGTATAAGAGTTCGTCTGACATGGGGCGTAGGTATAAACTACATTTGGGTGGGACGTAACTTTAATTTACGCCTGATGTCGGGCGTAGTATAAAATTACGTTTGGTGCGGAGCGTAATATATAAAACCGCCCAATGGAGAGACGTAACTTGAAACTACGCCTGACGGGGCGCAAATTAAAAATACCCCTGGTGGGACTCAAACTACACACTACGCCTGATGGGGCGTAACTTTGAACTACGCCCATATATTCTTTGACGAAGCTTACTTGAATTCTCTACAAACTGCAATAATCAAGAATAGGAATGTGAAATGAGAATTCTAAGTTCAAAGTTGAAGATTAGCGAAATGTTATAAGAACGAGAATATATGATAATAACACAAATACCCCTTACATATATTAATGATAACTGAAGGGTGGTTTTTTCCATGAGATTTTAATTCTCCTCCTTGTAAAGACAAACCAATGAAGGATCTAAAAAATAAATTTCGATCAGAATTTCAACCAAAGAATAAGAATCAGAACAAGAGAATCAAACATTTTTACCTTGGAAGATTCTGAAGGCAATTCATTTGCAGAGTTTTGTAAAAATAGATGAAAATTCGAAGGCGGACTCTAATACTTGCGCCCGGGTTGAGGCGGACTTTAAAGTTACGCCTGGTCAGGCGTAACTTGTAACTACGCCTGGTTGAGGCGCAATTGAAAAATACCACCTGGTATCAGGCGCAATTGTAAACTACGTCCCATCGGGCGCAGATTAAAGTTACGTTTCAAACAGGTGTAGATTAAAGTTACGCCTCACTACCAAACGTAACTCATAGTTGCGCCCCAATCAGGCGTAGTGTTAAACTACGCCCGATCAAAACTAAACCAAAGACCAAAAAATAGTGTGATTTATGGTTTTAGTATAGTATTTTCTCTTTACTCCTCTCGGTAGCGTCTGGGTTTTAGTCCAAATATTTGGTTATAGTCGATGACTGTGGTTGCTCTTAGAGCCCATATCCTTGCCTCCGAAAATTCTCTTATTTCTTTCTTTCCAGATGTACCACATAACATCATAAATGACCTTCCACCAAATAGCCCTGCATCTTCCACAAAAATTATTCAACCTCCATGCTTCAAAAAAGACTTTTCACAGTTTGAAAGCATATAGAAATTGAGACCAAACTTCAAATGTATTAGAGCAAATGATAAGCAAGTGCTATGCAGTTTCCTCCTCTCTTTTACATAGTAACAAATAGAGATATTTTGTAAAGGGTCGTAAGTTTAGCACCTAATTAGACTTAGTCTTATGGGGTGCTAGTCTAGCAGCTAGATTAGCAAGTCAGTACTACCTCATAAGTCTTATGGGAGTGCTAATTTAGCAGTCCACGTCAGCCCAGCGCTGAACCATTGAGCGCTTTAAATCTCAGCCGTCATATCAAAATAAATCTGTCAGCGCTGAACCATTCCGCAAAAAGATCGTTTTTCAAGCGCTGAATCATTCAGCGTAACTATCTAGCATGCTAGCTCACATGCTAGCAACTGGTAGGAGAGAGAACTAGTGCTAACTTTTTTGCCGCATTTTTTTTTTTGAATTGCAACACTTAAGTGTTAATCTAGCCCCTCCAATCTAGCCCATAAGACTAAGTCTTAGGCCTGGGTCGTAAAAAATGCAGTTAGGTCGTAGACTCACCGAAGACTGTTGAGAAACAATCGGTTGACTTTTTATATTAGGCCAAACACCCAGACCACCAGTTGACCCACGTTGACCACTTGAACACCGTTAAAGGATCTTTATTTTTCCCTTTTTTTTTTATCGGTATTTATTTTGCCCCCTTAATCATCACCTAATATGCTTTCGCATCTGACCGTTTATCTCATTCTAACCCTTCAAAAGAAACGTCTATGGTATAGACCGATAACAAACCGTCTTTCTTCTCCGGCACCGACGTCTTCAATTACTTAAGTATGAACCGAGTGATTCTCCACAATTAAGTATGAGCCGAGTAATTCTCCACAATTAAGTATGAACCGAGTGATTCTCCACAATTAAGTATGAGCCGAGTAATTCTCCACCCGGTGACCAATTAAGTCAAAACTAATTGACTATTAAATCTCATAGTATCATCTGTAACAAAGCTTCACCGGCTCACCCAACCATGGAAGTTCTTCATCATACCCAAATCATGAAGAACACCACCACCATCATAATCAAACTTCTTCTATTACAGTTCTAAACACTATACCAACAAATTCATATCTCTCTCCTCCTTATCTAATAACTCTGGAATCTGTCATCAGAGAAATTCCTCCTCATGCCGTCATGCGAATTTGAAGCAACCCTGCTTTCCGACATCTAGAGATCCATATATAATCACCATTAGTATCCATCTGAAAACCAGAATATGTTGCCCAGATCTAGAGATCAACACGATTATCAATTAACCATCAAAGTAGTACTGCCATGTAATTGGTATCTATTCTTAATCTGGATGGCTTACTTTAGTGGCGTGGCACATGTTTGGGAGTCCACAGAAATGAAGACGGGGACAGGCTTTAGCAATGGAAGAAGACGAAAGAGGACGAGAGCTTCACAATATCCAACCTGTCAAGTGTAGTCAACTGATAGTCAAGGGGTTTAGTAAAATATAAAAAAAGTCATCTAACAGTTAGTTAACGGTCCATGATCAGTCTACGACCCAATGCATCAACATCATGTTTCACGACCCAGACCCAAATAATCTTAACTCTGCACATAGTAGGGCTGTGCAAAAAAAAAAACGGAACCACAAATTTTACCCGTATCCATCCGCAAAATTACGGGTGAAACCCAACACGCAAGAGTTATGGGCCGGACATAGGTGGGATTCTCAAATCCGCACCTTTACACGGTTTGGTTGCGGTTGGACTTTGCAATCCGCGGATTTACCCGCACCGTACGATTTTGAAAAGACAGATTATTAAATAACCCACTATGCATCTCCCCTTGTAACCCGATTGGCTTGATAATAACATTTTGATTTTCTTGGGTTGTTTGCTCCCACCGACAGTACATTTATTGGGATGTTTCCTTCTAAAAGTGGTGCTCTATTTAGTTGGCCATCATTAGCTCCACTTTTCTTCTCTCAAATAAAAACCCTTTTTCTCTTTAATACTTTTATTATATATAAAAAGCCTTAGAAGGTCAGATTACATTATGTTGGTGGGTAGCCTAGCAACAAGCTGGGCACCAACACCCTTTTGGATTGCTAACCCTATTCTGTAAAAAAGAGTTCCTCCTATCTTATAATTTGCATCATGGTTGGTGATGCAATTCTTCAACCTCTTCAACAAAATTATGGTTTCCTCGCCCAACTCCCCTAAAGTTGTAAAGGCTAAAGCAATGAAAGCCATACCCGTGAGTTGCGCACTTATCTAGGTATTTAATACGTTTACGCGTTGAGGCCCTCGATATGGCCTGACCGGGTATAAATGTACGAACTCCCCACCAAAGTGAGCGGTGAAACAACGGTAACATCAAAACAAACATCCGACCATTTTCCCAACCATGAACAAGTATATCCATAGGTCTCAAGGGAGTACCGTTGTCTGATAATAAACCAAGCTCTACCTCCTTCCTGACATGTACACCAGCCTTGTAACAAATGTCAGCGAATACATCCCTTGCAAGGTCATGGCGGAATTTGTTGCCCACATCATTAGCGCAGTGCAGGGCATGGTCTCCGAAAATATCCATCTTTTTGTTGCAACTTGAGCATGTACTATCTTCCCCGAAAAGAGGTATTCCCAATCTATAACTTAACACCGACCTAAATTGCCTCAGTCCTATACTTTGATTTAAACCGCCAATGGGAATCGCCTTAAGAAAATCCAAAGCATGTGGCACCCTGTTGCTTTGCCATAAAACTGAATCTCGACCGGACATAGAGAAGTGTGACGGAATCTGCTTCTTCACAACATCAAAATATAACACTGCCAACGAACGCATTGGATGTGGGGCAATATTATTTATGTTGAAGGTAGAAGTATTCAATCCACATACCTCTAGGAAATTATTCAAAGCTCGCTTGAAGCATGCGCTTGGCACATTATCAAAGGAAACCTTTAGCATTTTCTCTTGTAAGCCCTTAGCCTGAAAACATGATGCGATATAACAAAAATGGCTAGTATCCTCCATTGTGTAGACATCGATACCCCCATATTTCATTGGCAAGCTGGAGAGACGTTGTTGAAGTGGTCCAAAGCCAGCGCCATCTCCTGTGACAATGTGTCTCAAAAAGAGCATCAAACGTTGATCAAACAAGGATTTAGCTTGAAGCAGTGCCAAGGGGCTGGCAGTTCTCATAGCAAAATATAATCTTGACACCCCAGTAGCAATTTGCAATAATGAAGAAGCTCGCATTGAGGATCTTGTAGTTTCTTCACAATGTCCATTAGATGAATTGTTTTGTCTGCTCTAGCTTGTATTAAATCGTCTTGAACTTAAGATCTAGGCTAATCGGGCCGCCCAGCAATTTCACCCCTATAGAGGGCCTACCGATGTCCGAGGGAAACACGTTATCTGCTAAACTCCTTTGGTCAACAATAGGCCAAAAAATCTCCGTCTTCTTGATGTTAAGATGAAGCCCTCTGCTGCCGCCTTCCTACTGAATAATGCTTATAGCCTTCGACACCTCCAGCGTATCTCCTACCAAAGTTCCATCATCTAAATACCATGCTTGCAGGTCAAGCTTGCATTGCGAAGCAATCATACAAACCATCGGATGTAACGCTAGAGCAAATAATAACGGTCCCAAAGGATCCCCTTGCTGAACCCCCAATGCCGAAGATAAATTGAATTCATTGTAATAAAGCCTTGCTGGCTTAGCATAACAAAACTCAACCCACCTCGCGATACCTGGGCATTTGCTCCGCACCTCCCTGATCAGTGTGCTCCTGTCAACTAAATTAAATGCGTTGGTGAAATCAACCAACAACATGATCATATTCCCCTGTCTCCCTTTCAACTCGAGTAACCTATTGGCCGAGTGCATAATTGCTTCTCCTACGCCGGGGATACCCACTCCGAATTGATGATTACCCAAGTAGACGGCCATTTCCTTACTCACCGCAGACATTGCCAACTTCGAACACATCCTCCTCCAAACTGTCCCTACTGCTATTGGCCTAATTCCACCTCCCGGCTTGAGCAACGGAGTTAATGGTGCACTGGCTAGAAACTCACCCGGACAGATGGGCATCTACCGCCAACCATAGGTTAACGACTCCTGCCATAGATGTTAGTAGTTCGTCAGCAACAGCTGTCGCCGCTCCACTAAGAGCATCTGTCAAGTGCTGGGATCTCAGACCGTCCCTCCCACAAGAAGTCCCTCCAGGGAAACTTCTAATCGCGCCTAAGACCACCTTAGCATATACATAAACCGCCGCCCCGTTACTGGGTTCTGAAGGTATGTCAGGTGGTTCAGCCGCAGGGTGCATACGCCTCAGTTCGTTCAATGTTTCTGATGTAGTTGGCGCGACACCACCGGAAGATAGAATAATCACTGCCGCTGCGTAGTTCCCTGAAGCCAACTTTCTCTTACATGCTTGAAGATTGGTTTTTTTTCCCTTGGCGCCTTGAGTAGCTTGTCTACTCTCTTGTCCCGATGGATCCAACAACTTCCGAGCTAAGATAAGGCAGCCATTTGTCTCCCTCCACACATTCAAGGCCCGATTTATGCTATTAGCCTGTAATCTCCTTCTATTAGCCGATCTCGCTTCATTGGTATTCTTGGGGTTGTACAAAGTTAGAGTGCAGCTGGGCAATAACAACAATTTGATCCAAGATGTTAAATCAGTAGGCTTATCCAGAATCTTGTCCATCGTCGCTTTCAGTGTTCTAGAGAAGTTTAGCCTACACGATGGAGGAATGCTAGCAGTTGTGTGTACCTTTTTCTTAAAAATTGCATCTAGCACTTCCAAGGTCAGAACATTCGCTTCATCATCAATGGCTTCAATGCCCGCTTCCTGGGGAACCTATGCAAGGTTTGATAATGCCATGAATCAAAAATGTTGCATTGTTTCCATCCGGGGACCCGCAATAATATCACCGTGATCACGACAGTACGGCTCCGGCACGAAGGTGCATACACTCACTGCACAACCACATCTTCAGGTTTCTTAAACCAACCTCCCAAGCATCATAGATGTCTGCATCATTACCAATACGTGCTCTGCATGCACCCCTGCTCTCAGCAGAACCAAAATGTCGATCGTGAATATGGCTAATTAGAGAACTTCGAGTGAAGCCTCTACCTCTAACCCCATCCTGGCAACCATCAAAGATCCTAAAAGGACAATGGAAAGTTGAGTCATCCAAGTGATTAATAACGGCCAAAGGAGAAGAAGAGTCTTGGAAGGGAGAAGATGGTTGTCCTTCCGTTGTCATGACCAAAGGAGACGAAATGCAGCTCACAACAAGCCTTCATGTTGCTCATCTGATTCAGGATTTTTATCAAACACTTTCCGTGCGTTAAACAACTCACAGAAAATTAAACGTATATAATCACAAACGGATAGAATCACAAACGTGTTGAAACACAAACGTATAGAATCACGTAAACATCGAATCCCCAACGGAACGAATCACCGAATCACAAAGAAAAAAATCACCGAATTCCAAAATTTCCAAAAATTTACTGTAGCAGGTGAGAGAAAATGACAGGAAACCTGAAGATGTGAAATCCGCGTTTTGTTTGTTTTACTTTTTTTTCCCTATTAAATCCGCGGTTAATCCGCATCCGGTCCGTATGACCCGTTAATCCGCAGATGTGAAATCCGTGGGTGATTAGGCCAGACATGGTTGGATTTTTCAAATCTGCAACTTTGACGGATTGGACGCGGGTGACCCCTAATCCACAACAGTCCGTCTGTTGCACACCCGTGACACACAATAATAATTTTGTGTAACAAAACCAAATTGGGCTTCAACTCCGCAAGAACGTGAAAAACATTTTTTTTTTTTTTTGGAAGTTGGAGCCGAGCCCATAAAATCGAACAACTAGTCAAAGTCAAGTCAAAGCGTGAAAATCTATATAAATTGTGTATTTATTATCATGACTTCATTTTATTAACTCTCTCGAATTGGAACCCTAACCAGAACAAAGAAGCAGGCTCAAGCCAAATTAATTTCTGCTGAGAAAATCTGAACCAGGAGTTTTCCAATCAGACAGTATTGGAACTAGTAATTCAATCATGAATTCTCATAAACGCTCTAGAAAAGAGGTAATTTCATTTCACTGTTACTATTAAATCGTTTCATTTCTCATTTTGGAAAAAAAAAAAAAATCAACAAAATGTCTTTTAAATTATCGAATCGATTTGATATCGAAACAGCTTGATTGATTTGTTCTTGAGTTTGCATGGTGGAAATGTTGTTGGATTTGAATCTTTTGTACAAAATTATGTTCGAGTTTTGAATTAATTTCAGGTTTCAGATTCTGAGATTTGTTGTTGTTTCTTGCTCTTTTGAGTGCTTAGTATACATAGATTTAAAATAGGAAATTCTTCTTCTCTTGTTAATGTCTACCTGAGTTTTTTTTTCTTTCGGATGATGGAATTCTGATTTGGATGGATTGTATCAGTAGATGCATTTTTCTAATTGTTGGGATGTTGATTCTTTAGATGACTAACTGGGATTCGATGCAGAAAGTCGGTGTTTATGTTTGATGGATGGTTTATGATTTGCATGTTCCAGATTCCATTATAAACATTTTTGTGGTTGGAATTTGTTGCTGTGTTTTGCTATTATGTGTGCCGCGTACATTGGTTTTCACAATTTGCTCTCCGTATTTGGTTAATGTCCATCTGAGTTTATTTTTCCACTTCTGGAGTTGGAATTGGACCGGCAAAGTCACTGATAATGTTTGGTGAATGATTTATGTTCCGTATCCACCTGTCAAATTAGATAAGATGTAGATTCACCATTGCCGATCTTCCTAGTTAAGCAATATGATTTGATTGTGTTTATGCGCTGTGGTCCTGTCGATGCAATATGGTTTGACTGTGCTTATGTCGTCTGTCATTGAGTTTCAAAATTCATGTACCTGTAAGCTACAAGATTTGGTGTAACTTAAACACCCTTAATTTAGGGATTTTAAGACACCATCTAGTCCTGATCCATTTGCACCTAACAAGCTTTAGCAAGTCAAAAATAGTATGTGGATTGTTGTTTTCGTGCATGCATCCCACGTGGAATCCCTACTACACCTATTGAATATATGGTTATTACCATATTTGGATATCGGGCTTCCATGTGGAATGCGTGCACGAGAACAGTGATGAACAAGTCAGCTCTCCTGAATTATGGATTTGCCTCTCACTGCACATTCAAAATTAGGTTACTTGTCAGACCAAATAGATGTAGATTCACCAATCTCCCTGAGCAATATGGTTTTACTGTGATTATGCCATCAGCCGTTGAGTTCTAAATCCTTGTACCTGTTCAATTGTGCTTATGAAAACAATTTCTTTTAGTAACATAATTGCTTAAAATTCCATTGTGACAATGTGACTAACATTATATGTTGAATTATCAGTCTGAAGGTGACACCAATACTCCGAAAAAGGTCAAGGAAGGACACAGTAGAGCTGTTTCAAACGGAAAACTTGCCAAAACAGAACCACTGCCAGACGATATGTTATTGGCTGTGGCGAAAGCTAAATTGAAACCAATATTGGGCAATATGGTAAAGGCAGATGCAAAAGCAAAACGAGTATCCGGTGCTAGGATGAAGTCTAAGGTGAAAGTAAAACGAGCGTCAGTCAAGGCGAAGAAGGGTGATGTGTTTGCAACGAAAATACGTTTTTTTTGGAAAGAGACGTTAGAAGGATTAAAGGAAGAACTGAGAGAGAAGGAGCTGGAACTTGTGTTGCTTGAAAATATTTCGACAAAAGAGAAACTCAAGTACTGTATTGATCTACTTGCTGAACGGGTTAGCGAGTCATTGTTTGCGTCTTTTGTGTCTGATTATGAGGATTTTGCTCGTAATGGCGTAGAAGAATTAACCGCCAGAATGGTAAACAAGCAACTCGAGTTTGATAATATCGAAAACGATATAAAGCTTCTGAACGAAACTAGAACATCACTCCTGGAACTTACCGATCAGTTATGTAAACAAAAAGCAGGTAAAGAAGTTGAAATGCAGAAAGATATTGAAAGACTCACTCATGAGAAGATTACACTCAGAAGTCATGTTGCAGCACTCGAGAAACAGGATTCGGAGATGGGAAGTCGAATTGATTCACTGAGCAAAGAGAAGAATAAACTGGAAAGTGATAATGAATTACTTAATAAACTAAAGGCGAACCTGGGTAGTTATGTTGAAGATCTTAAAAAGGAGAAGTTTGAATTGGTAAATGATGTATGTGTGCTCAAGAAAGAAAAGGAAGCACTGGAAAACGAGAAGATAGAATTGGGTGGCGATATTGAAATACGTAACAAAGAAATGTCTTCATTGCAAAGTGATATTTGTTTGGTCACCGAAAGGAAGATAATCTTGGAAAATGAAGTGGAGTTGATTAACAATAAGAAGATGAAGCTGGAAAGTGACAGTGAGTTACTTAACAGTGAGAAGGATAAAATGGTAAATGATATTGAAACACTTAACCTTATTGTCAAAGAAAAGTTGGCAGCGCAGAGTGATATTCGTTTGCTTGATGAAAAGATGACTATCCTGGAGAATAAATTTGAGTCGCATAATTATGAGAAGAAGAAATTGCAAGACGATTTGGAGATTCTCAACACAGAGAAGCTTGCAGTACAAGGTGATATTCGTTCGCTCAATGAAAAGAAGACTGTTCTGGAAAGTGAAACTGAATCGCTTACCAATGAGAAGACTTGCTTGGGAAACGAGACGGAGTTACTCAACACGGAGAAGGCGAAATTGGTAAGTGATATGGAGTTGCTCAACAAGGAGAAGACTAGCTTGGGAAATGAGACCGAGTTACTCAACATGGCGAAGGCGAAATTGGTAAGTGATATGGAGTTGCTCAACAAGGAGAAGACTTGCGTGGTAAATGAGACCGAGTTACTCAACATGGAGAAGACGAAATTGGCAAGTGATTTGGAGTTGCTCAACAAGGAGAAGACTTGCGTGGGAAATGAGACCGAGTTACTCAACATGGAGAAGACGAAATTGGCAAGTGATTTGGAGTTGCTCAACAAGGAGAAGACTAGATTGGGAGCTGATGCTGAGTTACTTAACGAGAAAGCTTCTGCAGTAGAAGATGTTATTTGTTCGCTCAACCAAAGGAAGACTGTTCTGGAAAGTGAAATTGAATCGCTTACCAATGAGAAGACTAGCTTGGGAACTGAGACTGAGTTACTCAACAAGGAGAAGGCGAAATTGGTAAGTGATATGGAGTTGCTCAACAAGGAGAAGACTAGCTTGGGAAATGAGACCGAGTTACTCAACATGGCGAAGGCGAAATTGGTAAGTGATATGGAGTTGCTCAACAAGGAGAAGACTTGCGTGGTAAATGAGACCGAGTTACTCAACATGGAGAAGACGAAATTGGCAAGTGATTTGGAGATGCTCAACAAGGAGAAGACTAGATTGGGAGCTGATGCTGAGTTACTTAACGAGAAAGCTTCTGCAGTAGAAGATGTTATTTGTTCGCTCAACCAAAGGAAGACTGTTCTGGAAAGTGAAATTGAATCGCTTACCAATGAGAAGACTAGCTTGGGAACTGAGACTGAGTTACTCAACAAGGAGAAGGCGAAATTGGTAAGTGATATGGAGTTGCTCAACAAGGAGAAGACTAGCTTGGGAAATGAGACCGAGTTACTCAACATGGAGAAGACGAAATTGGCAAGTGATTTGGAGTTGCTCAACAAGGAGAAGACTTGCGTGGGAAATGAGACCGAGTTACTCAACATGGAGAAGACGAAATTGGCAAGTGATTTGGAGTTGCTCAACAAGGAGAAGACTAGATTGGGAGCTGATGCTGAGTTACTTAACGAGAAAGCTTCTGCAGTAGAAGATGTTATTTGTTCGCTGAACCAAAGGAAGACTGTTTTGGAAAGTGAAATTGAATCGCTTTGCAATGAGAAGACTAGCTTGGGAACTGAGACCGAGTTGCTCAACAAGGAGAAGTCGAAATTGGTTGGTGATTTGGAGTTGCTCAACAAGGAGAAGACTAGATTGGGAGCCGATACTGAGTTACTAAATGAGAAAAATTCTGCAGTAGAAGATGTTATTTGTTCGCTCAACCAAAGGAAGACTGTTCTGGAAAGTGAAATTGAATCGCTTACCAATGAGAAGACTAGCTTGGGAACTGAGACTGAGTTACTCAACAAGGAGAAGGCGAAATTGGTTGGTGATCTTGAAGTTTTCAAGAAAGAACAGTCGGCAGTGCAGAGTGATATTTGTTCGCTAGAGGAAAAGAAGACGATCCTGGAAAATAAAATTGAATCGCTTATCAATGAGATGACACAGTTGGGAACTGAGTCCGAGTTGCTCAACGTGGAGAAGACGAAATTGGTAGGTGATTTGGAGTTGCTCAACCAGGAGAAGACTAGATTGGGAGCCGATACGGAGTTACTTAACAAGAAATTTTTTACAGTACAAGATGTTATTTGTTCGCTTGACCAAAGGAAGACTGTTCTGGAAAGTGAAATTGAATCGCTTAGCAATGAGAAGACTGGCTTGGGAACTGAGACCGAGTTGCTCAACAAGGAGAAGTCGAAATTGGTTGGTGATCTTGATGTTTTCAAGAAGGAACAGTCGGCAGTGCAGAGTGATATCTGTTCGCTAGAGGAAAAGAAGACGATCCTGGAAAATAAAATTGAATCGCTTATCAATGAGATGACACAGTTGGGAAGTGACACCGAGTTGCTCAACAAGGAGAAGTCGAAATTGGTTGGTGATCTTGATGTTTTCAAAAAAGAACAGTCGGCAGTGCAGAGTGATATCTGTTCGCTAGAGGAAAAGAAGACGATCCTGGAAAATAAAATTGAATCGCTTATCAATGAGATGACACAGTTGGGAACCGAGTCCGAGTTGCTCAACAAGGAGAAGTCGAAATTGGTTGGTGATCTTGAAGTTTTCAAAAAAGAACAGTCGGCAGGGCAGAGTGATATTTGTTTGCTAGAGGAAAATAAGACGAACCTGGAAAATAAAATTAAATCGCTTATCAATGAGATGACACAGTTGGGAAGTGAAACCGAGTTGCTCAACAAGGTGAAGTCGAAATTGGTTGGTGACCTTGATGTTTTCAAGAAGGAACAGTCGGCAGTGCAGAGTGATATCTGTTCGCTAGAGGAAAAGAAGACGATCCTGGAAAATAAAATTGAATCGCTTATCAATGAGATGACACAGTTGGGAACCGAGTCCGAGTTGCTCAACAAGGAGAAGTCGAAATTGGTTGGTGATCTTGAAGTTTCCAAAATAGAACAGTCGGCAGTGCAGAGTGATATTTGTTCGCTAGAGGAAAAGAAGACGGTCCTGGAAAATAAAATTGAATCGCTTAACAATGAGATGACACAGTTGGGAAGTGATGTCGAGTTACTTAACAAGGAGAAGACAATATTGCTGAGTGATTTTGAAATACTTAACAAAGAAAAGTGTGACGTGCAAAGTGATATTTCTTCGCTCATTGAAAAGAAGATTATACTGGAAAGTGAAACCGAATCACTTAGCAAAGAGAAGACTAAGTTGGGAAATGACACCGACTTTCTCAGCCAGCAGAAGAAGAAATTGCGAAGTGACTTTGAGTTTCTCATCAGTGAAAAGTGTAATGTACAAGCGGATATTTGTTCGCTTAATGCAAAGAAGATTACTCTGGAATGTGAAATTGGATCGCTTTGCAGTGAGAAGACGCAATTGGGAACTGATACGGAGTTACTCAACAAGGAGAAGAAGATTTTGGTAAGTGATATGGAGTTACTCAGCAGGGAGAAGACGAAATTGCAAGCCGATTTTGAAACTCTCGACAGCAAAAAATCCGCTGTACAAGGTGATATTTTGTCTCTCAATGAGAAGAAGACTCTGTTGGAAAGTGATATTGTTTCACTTAGCAGTGAGAAGACTCAATTGACAAGTGATACCGAGTTACTCAGCAAAGAAATGTCTTCAGTGCAAAGTGATGTTTGTTCGCTGAATGAGAAGAAGACTCTGTTGGAAAGTGACATTGTTTCACTTAGCAGTGAGAAGACTCAATTAAGAAGTGATACCGAGTTACTCAACAAAGAAATGTCTACAATGCAAAGTGATGTTTGTTCGCTGAATGAGAAGAAGATTCTTTTGGACAGTGAAATTGAATCGCTTGACAAGGAGAAGACTCAATTGAGAAGTGATGCCGAGTTACTCAACAAAGAAATGTCTACAGTGCAGAGTGATGTTTGTTCGCTGAATGAAAAGAAAACGCTGTTGGAAAGTGAAATTATTTCACTTGGCAGTGAGAAGAGCCAATTGAGAAGTGATACCGAGTTACTCAACAAAGAAATGTCTGCAGCGCAAAGCGATGTTTGTTCGCTGAATGAAAAGAAGTCTATTTTGGAAAGTGAAATTGAATCGCTTGACAAGGAGAAGACTACATTACGAAGCGATTTTGAAGTTCTAAACAAAGAAAAGCTGGCAGTGCAGAGTGGTATTTGTTCGCTAGAGGAAAAGAAGACTATTCTTGAAGATAAAATTGTATCGCTTAACAATGAGAAGGCTCAATTGGAAACTGATACCGAGCTACTCAACAAGGAGAAGACGAAATTACAAACCGATTTTGAATCTCTCAGCAAAGAAATGTCTGCAGTGAAGGGTGAAATATGTTCACTCAATGAAAAGAAGACTAATCTGGAAGGTGAACTTGAATCGCTTAGCAATGAGAAGACTAACTTGGGAAATGATATTGAGGTGCTCAAAGAGGAGAAGACAAAACTGCAAAGTGATTTCGAACTTCTCAACAAAGAAAAGTCTACAGTGGAAAGTGTTATTTCTTCGCTTCACGAAAAGAAGACTCTCCTGGAAAGTGAAGTTGAATTTCTTAAAAATGTGAAGACTAAATTGGGAACTGAAACTGAGTTTCTCAATAAGGAGAAGACAGAACTGCGAAGCGATTTTGAATCTCTCAACCATGAGAAAACTAATCTTGGAATGGATGTTGTGCTACTCAAGAAAAAAAAATCTGAATTAGAAACTGATTTTGGTTTCCTCCAAGATGAGAAGAATACGTTGCATAATGAGATTGAATCTATGAACAAAGAGAAGGCTATGTTGCATTCTGATGTTCAGTTTCTCAGTAAGGAGAAGGATAAATTGCAATCTGATGTCGAATTTCTCAATGAGGAGAAGGCTGAATTTATTCGTTCAGCTACGTCTGAAGTTAATGAATGTTTTTATGAACGTGAGAAAACACTGGAGGCGAATGAAAAGCTGTTCATAGAACTTAAAGAGATGAACCAAACATTGGTTGCCAAGGAGCGGTTTTACACTGAAGAGCTTCAAGAAGCTCGCCAAGAATTTATCAAGGTAGATATGTCTAAATGTGTTTTTATTTTCGATGTTTATTTTTATTTTTAAAACCTTAGGTTGATCTAAACACATGATTTGGTTGATGTGAATGTATGTGATTACTATAGGTAATGGCTTCGGAGAAGGTAAATACCAGACATACAGGGATTGGAGTCAAGACAATGAGAAAGGGAGAACAGGTGCTCTGGAACTTCAGAGAGGGAAAGAGAGCGTCACTGAAAGAAGTAATTAGATTTCAGTTCAACCGTATAAAAAAGTAAAACAGATCAACGTTCTACTAAAGCCTTCGTCTGTTAATTGTGCGGAGGATTTTTTTTCAGCTGGACATTATGAATGTCTACTTCCTCCAATTTTCTGACATGATTGAAGACTGTAGAGGTGTTGTTGTTTTAGTTTAATAATGAAGACGGTGTTATCGGATGGCTGCCAATGTAAAGCTAAACCTGTAAATGTTGAACATTCGAATGTAAAGCTGTTGCCAAAGCCACATTTTCCAGACAAAGTCGGGGGTATAACTCAGTTTGGTTGATCAAGGTCAGGTTCACTCCATTTCCTCTCCAAAAGGTACTATTGCTCCTTCCCACATTTCATATGCTGATGATATTTTGTAGAGAGGTACTAAAAACGATGTTAGTAGCCTAATGAATTTTTTCGAATTACAGAAATGGAGCTAGCGATCTCGAATATTCACAATGTAGTGGATGACAGCTGGAATATCCCAGACTAATATGCCAGAGTTGCAGGAACTGATGCAACAATATATCCAGGAGGTTCAGTTCGCCGTGCATATGGAGGATAGGTTAATTTGGACTTATAGCAATACAGGAATTTGGACTTTGAAGGTACTACGAAGACAGCTTATGAATACTGCTGACCTAATAAGCCAACTGAACTGACATCAGCTTGTCGAAAATGTAGGATTCCAGAACGCCTCCGAGAAGAGCCTGGACCGTGTAGAAGTTGTTACATAACCGAGTGCCTGCTGACGATGTAGTTCTTATTCCTGGAATTAGCTCGGCGTCTTGCTGTAGTTTATATACGGTTTTGTGTTGCTAAGAAACACAAGACCACCTATTCTTTGAGTGCGTTTATGCAACTGCACTTTGGAACTGGTTATCTTCAATGTGGCTTTAACTGCAACTTGTATTTGCAGAATGTTGACTATTATCAGTAGCTTTGTTGGCAGCTATCGGATCAAGAAGCTTTTATGGGTGGCAATGGTTAATTTGGCATCTCAGTTGCATCTTGCAAAGCTTCTGTGAGTTGTGAATCTGTGCTTTGTATAATCCAGATTGGGCCTCAGATCCGCAAGAACGATAAAAACCCATTTTGGAACCCAGATACAAGACTTTGTCTTAAGTATAGGGGGCTTCTCCACCACTCTCATTTCCATCAGTGCTGACACCACCACTGCATCACCACCCGTGCACTAGTCCACGTGGACAAATGTGACATTGATGGATACACGTACTCAGAAAGTGCATGTCCCAGCTCAGATTGTACTTACTGTACAGATCGGTGTAAAGTCCAATGTCCAAACCTTGGGCCGAAGTGCAATGGACCTGGACCTGCACCAAGTTGTCCCTTCCTTGGTTGTCCAATGGACTTGACATGAATAATATAAGGTCGTGTGACACCATGCAAATATAAACTAGTATCCCCAATCCTGGCAAATTGATAATACGAGAAAAGTGACACTTTCACTTTCTCTTTTTTACCTACAAATAGGTAAAAATCGAGAAATTATCAATATTGTTTAGTAACGTCCTAATCGTCTTCAAGGGAAGAATTTTGGGCAGGGTTACCCTGGCTCCGGCCATCTCCAAAAAGTCCAAAACAAATTCTTTTTACTCTCCGTTTTGAATAAAGCCGTAAAAGTATGTATGAATTTTAGGTTTAAGCTTTCAAAACTAGTGACAAAACCCCTAAGTGAACAAAATAGTGATAAGAAAAAACTCGACATATTATTTTTAACAAATAAAAACAATTTCATTAAAAAGTGGCACAAAAACCCCAGATCAAATAATAATGATCAAATTTAGTTTTTTTTACTTATAAAAAACCCAACCGTACCCTTTTAGTTTTTCTTCTTCTTCTTTTTTCTTCTTCTTTCGTCTCCTTCTCCCACCACCATCATTTCCACGAACACCAACAACAATGGATCTCCACGAACACCATCATCACCAGCAGCAACAATGGATCTCCTCCGACCATCATCACCAGCAGAAGAATAAGAGTAAATGGTGTTTCTATTACTGTATAAGTGACGATTTTGCATTTAGGGTTTCGATTTGTTCTGAAATTGAAGAACGAGCAGCAGCAGCACCTGAATCTGGATCGAGGACATGGCAAAGAATGGCTGTTGTTGCGAAACTCAGAGAAGAATGGCTGGATATGAGATGAAACTAGGGTTTGTTGCTATCAGAGACATGGCAAAGAATGGCTTAAGATTTTTATTAGATTAAAATCGTTTTTCTTTCTCTTTTCTTTCTCGTTCACCACCAATTCTCTGTGGTGATTGAAGTAACAGTAGCATCAATTAGGGATTTCGCCGATTAGTTTTTTTTAGGGTTCTGTTAATTCTCTGAAGTTTTAATTTGGGTTTTGAAATCCTGGTTATTCTCAATTAGTTGAGGGGGTTTTCATCGATTATATAAAGGTTTTGTTTTTAGTAGTTTCAATTGGTGTTTTGTGGCTTTGAATTTGATCTTGTGAATTTGAGGCAGTGGGGTTTCATCGATTTATAGAACTGAGGTTGTCAGGAGGTGTTTCTTTGAGCAATTTTTGAGGACTCTATTCTGGGGGTTCTTAAAACAACAACTACATATGGGAGTTTCTATGTTGATGAAGTTGGTGCTTCATATGTTGATAAGGTATGTGATTCATAAAGTTTCAATCTTTAGTTTTAGATTTGATTTTTGATCAATATATTTTGCTTATATTTATGATTATGAGTTAAAACTGAATCTGGGTTACATCTATATGAGTCAGTCTTGTGCAAATAAGAGAGTATTAGAGTTGTAATTACAATTTTTAGAAAGAGAATATTTGGAATTAACTGTATGTTTGAATGATGGGTTTGTATGTACATTTTGTTTTCTGTTGATAGGCTAGAGAGATAAGAAGTTGAAGACTGATTGTTTTGAATGCCATCAAAATGTGCTTTGCATTTAGGAGTTCAGATTAGCACTGACAAGGCAAATTGAGATGCCACATTGAGAGTGTTTGATAGATTATCTCTGATGGATTTCCACAAGAATGGAAAAGTATCATTTTTGATTGCTTACTGGGAAAGAACAAAACAAAGTTGAAGGTGTCTTTACTCGGTAAGCAAGTTGTTGTTGAAATTTAATGAATCAAGAGATGAAATTGAGCTTATTTGTTGGGAATAGGTTGTGTGGTTATATTACGATGGAACTGCATCTGCGCATACCTCTTGCTGGTCACTAGGAGGCTAGTTGGCTACCAAATTACCTCTACAGTTATAAAATCAATTGGGCTAATATAGAATTAGATTATACTATTTGTGCCACTTGCTGGTCATAGAGTTAGTAAAACAACTTAGTAAGTACCCCACATGCCTACAACGAATATGACAGGTTATGAAGTCCTCTAGCAATAAGTAAGGCCTAGCAGGTCAGTCATCTTTACAATCACAGTATTTTAGTAGTTTGGTTTCTTTCTGATGTTTAATTTCACTTCTTCTCCACTTTGTAAGTAATGTCGACTTTATTTATTGTATATGTGAAACAGCTTATGCAATAGTTGCAACGATTTTTTCCTAGTTTATCTTGGTTTGGTTTCATCATGGAAGCTGTGTTGGTGAAATGACAATACGTAGAAAAATGATGAAACCTAATTAGGTTTCATCTAGTTTTGGTGAAACCCTTTTTGGTTTCATCATTTTTTTCTTATTTTGCCTAGTTTATTTTGGTTTGGTTTCATCATTGAAGCTGTGTTGGTGAAATGACAATATGTGGAAAAATGATGAAACCTAATTAGGTTTCACCTAGTTTTGGTGAAACCAATTTTGGTTTCATCATTTTTTCTTTTTGGTTTCATCATTTTTTTCTATTTGGTTTCATCATTTTGGTTTTCATCATTTTTTTCTGTTTGGTTTTATCATTTTTTTCTTATTTTGTTGAATATTGATCAATGAAATTCATTTTTTGTGGCAGTGGTGGCGGCGCTGTGTTGGTTTGCGGTGGTGGTGGTGGCGAGGTGGTGGTTGTCGGCGGCGGTTACGCGGTGGAAGTTGTCGGCGGCGTGGCGCGGTGGTTGTCGGCGGCGGTGGCACGGTGGTGGTTGTCGGGGGCGGTGGCACAATAGCGGCTGGCGGCGACGGCGGTGGTCACTGGTGGCGGCACAATGGTGCTTCTGCTGGTGGTGTTATTTTGTGGTGGTGATAATATAATAGAAATTAATTGTGGGGTTGATTTTTTTTTTGTTGGGGTGATTTAAAATTAAAGGTGGGGTTGTTTTTATTTTTGTTGGGGTGATTTAAACTAGAAGGCTAATATAGACAGTTTATGTTAAATGGAGTTTTTGTGAACAATTTGTATTGTTGAGGTTTTTGTATATGGATAGTGACACCTTTGGGGTTATAACTCGCGCACCGCTAAGCTTTAGGTAAAAAAGTATTCTTATATGTTTAAAATTCAGCTTCATAATCATTAAATATCCTACTTAAACATGTAAATAACCTACATGATGAAAACATTTGTAACACTAGTATTAGCATATTCTTAAATCCAAACCATCATATACCAAGCTCCCTTTTGAAGCTAAATAGTAATGATTCATCATATATACATATATATATCAAACCCTTTAAACTCCTAAGCCATGCGTCGCGCGGTGAGAATACCCACCCTTGGGTGAGCATCACCGCCCCCTTGAAATTTCTCCCTTCCGCTTTTCCTCAAATTATATGAATGTAACACCAAATAACTCTTTCGGTTGAAAAAAATATAACAGATATATAGACTCTATTTCACGCTGAGAAGAAAAAACGCAGGCAAACTAAAACCTTCTCTTTTGTTTTGTTTTGTTATTTGCGGAGATTAATATTCAAGGTTTCGTTTATTTAGAAAGAAGAAATCCAAGGTATATTATGAACCAAGGTTTGTGATTATCGTATTATGGTTTGAATTAAATATTTGTTTCTGTTGATTTTTATGATTCTGTTTGGTTTCAACTAATAAAACCTAAACCTAAAACGAATCAAGCCTCAGTTTCGTTTCATCTCTCTTCCTCTTCTCTCATTTATGTTCTGTTTGTGTATTCTGTTTAAAAAATCACACCGTAATCAAAATTTTAGATTTTTTCGAGAAATATTATTCTTTTATATGTTATTTGGTACTTTCTTTGATTCTTCCGCGAGATGGAGATGTATTCTCTGATTCTTCTGCGAGATGGAGACGTAGAGTAGATAGTTTTGGGGGTTTCTCTTTTAATCTTCTTTTGTTGTTAATTGGGGTTTTGAGACTGTTTTTTTTTTCTTTTTTTTTTCAAGATTTGAAGAAGGGGTTTTATGTTTGTGTTGTAGGGATTCGTCAATTGAAGGAAATCTTGGGTTTTTGATACAGTGGATTGCAAACAAATTCAATTTTGTGTTTTTTTCTCTGAATCAATAAACCCTAACCCTTTTTAAAAAAACAATTGTAGGTACATTTTTGTCCAAGATAAGTTATGGAGAAACCCTAATAGCCATTCAAGGTGATTTTACTCTTATTCTAATTACTGATATATCATAAACCCATATCTATTAACTTTTTATTTATCAGATTGATTACAGATTGTACAAACTCAATGTATACTATGTTTCTTCTCTTTCAATAATTTTTTGTTTGTTTACTACTTTTGTTTCATTAGCTCTCTGTGTTATTGATTCTTACAAATTATTATTGATTGATAACTTGCATCTTGATAGGAATCAACAATTAGAGCAGCATTTTTCTAACATACCTTGGTTGTGAATGATGCAACTTCAAAATTTGATATTTGGGATGCGGCTGGTCAGGAGAGATATTATATCTTGGCACCTTTGTACTACATAGGAGTTGCTGCTGCAATAATATCATAGCACAGTTTTTTTTATTTTGCTTGATTTGTATCTCCTCTTTCTTTGAATTTCATATGAAAAGTTTTAGATATTGGGTGTAACAATAAATCTGTATCATTCAGCTTGCATGCATCCTTATTTAGCTGTCAACGAAAAGAAAAGAAAATATATTTGATTAAGAAGCTTCGATTGTTTATCACTGTAATGTTAATTGAAAATTTAGGGGTAACATGACTTACGTTTCATTTTTCAAGTGGTTGAGTTGTTGTTAATAGAAAAATTAACAGTTGGGGTTTATGAAAATATTTGAGTTGTTGTAGAAAATAAAGTGCAATGACATGAGAAAAAAAACAGATGTTGGTGACATATGTAACAAGCTCTTAAATTTTGTAGACAAGGTTAGTATGGTCATAACATGCACATTCACAGTTACACATTCATGGATATGGGCGTAGTATTGCAGTGGTTGTGTTCTTAAGTCATAAATCTGTATTGGTTGCACCCTTTCACTGCCATGGAGCTGATAGTTGTACCCAACCAGGTAAGGTAACTAGCTCTATTATTTTACCATTGTCGATGGTGGATTTTAGATAAGGGGTAAAATAGTAAAACCCCATGACCTAGTGTTACCAGCAACACATTAACTATAAGAATTTAATTCAGGTGTCAATAATTAATGGGGGTATTTTTTCAAAATACCAGATTAGGGTTTTCGACACAGAACCCTAATCCCAAAACCAAGCCGCATACTGCGCACCATGGCAACGACGCCAAAACCAAGCCGCATACTGCGCACCATGGCAACGACGCCAAAACCAAGCCGCATACTGCACACCATGGCAACGACGCCAAAACCAAGTCGCATGTTGCGCACCATGGAAACGATGCCAAAACCAAACCACATACTTCTCCCACAGGCAACCATGCCAAACTAAGCCGCTATACCGTTTGGCACACGCCAAAAATAGCGCCCCAGGCTTGCAAACCGTGCAACTAGGTCAACTTGTCCGTGCGTGCCATTGGCACATGCCAACACATCACTAGCCAATTTCTAAGACGCTATACAGTTTGGCACATGCCAAAAATAGCGCCCTAGGCTTGCAAACCATGCAACTAGGTCAACTTGGACGTGCGTGCCATTGGCACATGCCAACACGCATCACTAGCCAATTTCTAAGCCGCGATACCGTTTGGAAAATGCCAGCACATTACCACTAGCCACTTTCTATCCCAAGACGCTACCCAATTGTAGCACCCGCGACTTGGCCAAAGTGGCCGTGCGTGCTATTGGCACATGCCAACACGTTACCACTAGCCACTTTCTATTCCAAGCCGCTATCCTATTGTAGCGCCCGAAACTTAGCCAAAGTGGCCGTGCGTTCCATTGGCACATGCCAACACGTTACCACTAGCCACTTTCTATTCCAAGCCGCTATCCTATTGTAGCGCCCGCAACTTGGCCAAAGTGGCCGTGCGTGCCATTGGCACATGCCAACACGTTACCACTAGCCACTTTCTATTCCAAGCCGCTATCCTATTGTAGCGCCCGCAACTTGGCCAAAGTGTCCGTGCATGCCATTGGCACATGCCAACACGTTACCACTAGCCACTTTCTATTCCAAGCCGCTATCCTATTGTAGCACCCGCAACTTGGCCAAAGTGGCCGTGCGTGCCATTGGCACATGCCAACACGTTACCACTAGCCACTTTCTATTCCAAGCCGCTATCCTATTGTAGCGCCCGCGACTTGCCAAAGTGGTCGTGCCTGCTATTGGCACATGCCAACACGTTACGACTAGCCACTTTCTATTCCAAGCCGCTATCCTATTGTAGCGCCGCGACTTAGCCAAAGTGGCCGTGCGTGCTATTGGCACATGCCAACACGTTACCACTAGCTACTTTCTATTCCAAGCCGCTATCCTATTGTAGCGCCCGCGACTTGGCCAAAGTGGCCGTGCGTGTTATTGGCACATGCCAACACGTTACCACTAGCCAATTTCTATTCCAAGCCGCTATCCTATTGTAGCGCCCACAACTTGACCAAAGTGGTTGTGTGTGCCATTGGCACATTCCAACACGTTACCACTAGCCACTTTCTATTCCAAGCCGCTACCCAATTGTAGTGCCCGCGACTTGGCCAAAGTGGCCGTGCATGCTATTGGCACATGCCAACACGTTACCACTAGACACTTTGTATTCCAAGCCGCTATCCAATTGTAGCGCCCTCAACTTGGCCAAAGTGGTCGTGCGTGCTATTGGCACATGCCAACACGTTACCACTAGCTATTTTCTATTCCAAGATGCTACCCAATTGTAGCGCCCGCTGCTTGGCCAAAGTGGTCGTGCGTGCCATTTGCACATGCCAACACGTTACCACTAGCCACTTTCTATTCCAAGCCGCAATACAATTGTAGCGCCAGCGACTTGGCTAAGGTGGCCGTACGTGCCATTGGCACATGCCAACACATTACCACTAGCCACTTTCTATCCCAAGATGCTATCCAATTGTAGCGCCCGCGACTTTGCCAAAGTGGTCGTGCGTTCCATTGGCACATGCCAACACGCAACCACTAGCCACTTTTATCCCCAACCTGCTAGCCCATTTCCAAGGAATTCCGCACATGCCACACATGCTCCACTAGCGACTTTGGCATTACCATTCGCACTCAAAGTGCAACTTGCGGCCAAGGCATTCCGCAGATGCCATTGGCACATGCCAAATGCTCCACCAAGCGACTTTTGCATTGCCATCCGCACTCAAAGTATAAATCGCGTCCAAGGCGTTCCGCACATGCCATTGGCACATTCCAAATGGTCCACCAAGCGACTTTGGCATTGCCATCCGCGCTCAAAGTATAACTTGTGGTCGAGATATCCCGCACATGACATTGGAACGTGCCACAATGCTTTACTAGCAACTTTGGCATTGCCACTTGCACCCACTCTCGAGACATCAACACAAACTGGGGGATGCTTTCTTGGGGTTTTGGTTTGGCGGTCACAGCGTGCAGCGTACACTACGCTCGCAATAAAGCAAGGCGTGCTAGGAATGAATACTGTCAATTAAATAAGGAAATTTATGGTGAAAACGTTTTCACCATAAAGCCAACGGTTTCCACCTCCTCTGTTTTAATTGGCACATTTACTCAATTCCTTAATGAGGCCAGGGTACGTTCAATCTCACTTGTATAAATAGGTTTCACCTATTCTGCCAAAAGACACAAGTCTTGGTCAGGCAAAATACAATACTATCAGATAGCCACTTTTCAAGCTCTCTCAAAAGCTTCCATCACTAGCAAGCATCCGCAAGCTTCTACACTTCTGATACAAGTCGAGATACTACCTAGCCAGAACTCTCTGGTCTCATCACCCTTCTTCGCTATCCTCCCCAAATCAACCCTTCTCCTCCACTTTGTGACCGAAGCAAATCTGGAACGACCATCTTCATTGTTTAGGCCAGAGTTGTACATATTGATATCTCGAATCAAAAGTGCTCACGTGCAGCACATTTGTTTAAGGGTTTAAACCAGTCTCTCCACCATCGAATTTACCAAATTCGGAAAAGGCGATTTTCTCCCATAAACAACCATGTAAAGCTTATCCAACATGAGAATGGGGATCACTTATTCAGATATTTTATGAATTTTGATTGGATTTTGTTTGGCTTGCTTTCTTATGATTGTATTATTATTCAGGGTGGAGGTGTTATGCATTAAGATCCGTAAGTATTGTGCACCTTAGAGGAAGAGTATGCTGCATTGTTCAATAGTGGTAATATATGCATCTTCGAGGGATTTTAAATTAAGGCTTTTAGTGTACGTTACTCACAGTGAAGTGGTAATGGTTGAATGATGCTCTACCTTTTTTCGTTTTGATCAGAATTCATGCATAATAAGAATATAATTTCAGTCACAACTGTGTATAACCTGATCTACAGATAAACATGAGTAAAGTCTGTCCATAATCAGCAACAAAGATGGTAAGCATTCAAATATTTTATGTTTAACACTATTTTGTGATATACAGGTGAAATTTACTGTTAAAAAGCTTCTCTCTGTCATGGACCTGGAACATAATATCATGGACAATTTTCCTCATTGCTCATGTTGTATATGGCATGAATCCTTCCAGCTAGACATATAAATTGTCTTTTCTATTTATCTTTGAAATTTCATAAAGATGTAATCAGTTTGATGCTTTTTTAAAACCCACTTACAATTTGAATCCTTCCAGCTAGACATATAAATCAGTGTGTGATTATTGATTATTGGAAGATGACTACTTTGCTTGCCGTGTTTGAAGTTGCATGGGATAATATTCCCGGGGAATCAACTATCTTAATGAACTACAGAATAGTATATTTAAGTTGTCTCTACAAGGCAGTGGCATTTCTTTTAACTTTTCTAAATATTTTGCAGGAACGATGTACAGAGAGTTTGTTGCACAACACATTGATCTTGCAATCATTCATGCTCAACTCTCCCTTTAAACTGCCGCACCCAGCTGAACTTGGTTAGCATTTTTACTTCGAAGGTGTGTTACATTGAAAAACATATCCCGTTAGATGTATTAATGCTAACCCGATTTAATTTTGGAAAATTAATATTATGCCATTTTATAATGTTGCTCGGCAAGATTATGCCTCAAGTAACAATAAGTACGAGTAGGCAATCTGGATTCAACTTACTGATGGAGTCCCGTATTTCCAGTTCAGCAAAGTGGAAATTAAAAAGAGGATGTATTTTCGAAGAAAGTACATGAAATGATTACGGAAGAGAAGAATCAAAATATACTAACGAACAAGAGATGTGTAAATTCTGTTATGTCCAGTTGGTTATTGGTATGAATGTTAGATTAGATAGTTAAAGTTTGCAATAATAAAAGGGTAACTCCATATGGGTGTAGACAACTTATCATTGAATGGATTTTGACTTCATGTTTGGCATGGGGATGACTCTTTAACCTTTTATTGGCATTTCTAATAAACAATGACAGGTACAAGAGCTAGCAAAGAGGTGTTATAACTTCCTATTTTATTATGTTATTGCAGTTTCATTTTTACAATATTAACATTGCATGATGTTGTTACATATATGTTGCAGACGATTGACCAATTGACTGATGAGATTGATACAATGAGCAAATCTTCTAGACTGCTATCTAGGAACACAGACGAGACCAAGTTTGTTTTCTTCTACCTTTTTTTGGTTGTATTTTTGTGATGCCAATCCTTCGCAGTCATTTATCGTGTTTTATCTTTGAAATAAAATCTCTTTGTTTTCAGGTAATGGACACCCTGACAGAGATTCAACATCATACGGTGGTTAGAAACTGCGAGTAAAAGCTTCTTGAGTTGTAGATGATATTTCTTTGCTTCACCATTGGATATCTTAAGGCCCATTGACAATCAAATCAAGCAATGGAACTGTGATGTACCCTTCCATTTCTGAAGGTTGGTTGGACTATTTAGTATTTGTGCACGTTTATTATGAACATGAAAGCATTGGTAGAAAGTCACAGACTCAGGGGTATGTGAGTTCTGATCCCAAGTAAATATGGAGTTCATATGACTTACAACGAAACTATAACAGATCGTTGTTCTTATATACTTCTTTCCAGTTCAGTGGAGTCTCAAGTGACATGGACCATGTTCAATCTGGAAATGCATCTCTCCAATCCAAATCATTCTTATTCTAATCGTTGTCATCATAGTTCCAGATGTGATCAATCTATGGATCACTAAAAATTATTCATACATTTTATTTTAATTCATAGATGTGTAAATAATATTACGAAACGCTCCAAGTTTATGCAATGATTTATTTCCCCATTTTATCTTCCTGTCGATGAATCTCAGCTTGGTTTCTTAACATTGTTAATTTTGTGACAAATAACATTTACCTTTTGTATTTTATGCTTTTATTTTACATGTAGACGTTATTTTTGTTGTGTCTTTCTCTATCACAGGCCCTATTTTCAACGAATCTCAGTAGGTCAGCAGCTCAAGATGATGATGAATATTTTAGTAAAAATCACTCAACAATTAGAGCAAGGGACAATCTAAACAACAAACAAGCTCAACGAATCCGGGCACCCATGATCAATATGAATATTTGGGCTAAGAGTTTTAGGATAACCAATCTAAGCCCATGGAAATCATGAATGATTACAATAACCAAAAACCATGATACAAAAAATAACAATACCATATTATAACCAAAAATCACGACACACCAAATCGGGAAGGGGCGAGGCGAGGCCGAAGCCGAAATTTACCAATACAAAAATATGGTTCAAAGAAAAAGATTCCCAATGCGTAGCACGGGAAAAAAATCTAGTCTATAATACAAAACATCATAGGTTTTTGATCCTTGGACGGACGAATAACATTTTGAGAGACAAACATGTGATCCGACCACCCAGTCTCATCCTAGCAAAAGACATCTAGTGGTTGTGGTGTTTGTAACCCCCCTCTATCCCTCTTAATTACTTCCTCTTCAATTAAAACGTTACAACACTTAAATGGTATCATTACAAAAAAAAAAAAAAAAAAAAAACTGAAAATATTAATGTTGCAATAACTTTCAATCATCTCTTTAAAAACAAAAATCAATATTCAACAACCTACAATAAAAAACAAACAAAATGCTACAATAACTTTCAACCATGTCTTCAAAATAAATAAATATTGCCGATCTTCAACAATCTGCAAAACTCAAACAATGTATTCTTTTTTAAAATAATAGAAATAATTTTCATTCTACTAAAGAAAAATTCAAAAATACAAAGAATAATTTCCATTGTACTCATTGAACAAATGGAACAATCGAGTACGGTGAGGAAAGTTGCGTGGAGTGCAGGGGAGTTGCAATATGTAAAACCCAAAAAAAAATGGCAATCGAATAAGCCAACATTAATCAACCTGCAAAACACAAATAATATTAGAGTTTCCATATGTAAAGAGGAAGAATGGATGATCTTCATGTGGCGGGTTATGGACAAACGAGAAACTTTTACATTTTCTGTAACCGATGGAAGATTGTTTTGTTTTGTTAGAATCTTCAAAAACATTTTTTAAAAAACTCTTAAATTTTTGGAAACCACTTTCTCATGCTGTTGAAACCACTTTCCCATGTTGATGGATGAAGATGGTTTTGTTAGAATAATAAGAATATGAGAGCAATGTTCTGAAAACCGGCCCGGACATCGAACCGGTAAACTCACTGGGTCAATGGTCAATGGGTCAAACAGTGGTTTAACCCGGGTTTACCGAGTCAAATGTAGTTTAGCATGTGTATGAGTACTTATGAGAACAATAATGGGCTTATGTGAAAGAATGTCGCCCTAATTATGTTAACTGCCCAGTCTTCCCTAAGCTTTTTACACTAAAAAAAAAAAACCTAATTTTTCCTCCTCACTCTCACTTCCGCCCCTTCTCTTTTCTCTGTCTCCTTCGCTTTCTTTTCTCTTCTTCTATCACTGCATAATTTTGATCTTCCTCAACTTTCTTTTCCTCTTCCTCCCTTACCATATAAGCAACACACATTAGTTTTATTTTTATATTCATTGCTCTATCTTCACCATCAGAACATAAACATTATAGCATGAATTCGTTCCTATGAGCATCATAACACCAACATCACAGCAGCGTCGTCTTCGTAACATCATCCCCTCAATCATCACAACATTATAATATCAATGTGGATGTAAATCTATTTTTGAATTATTATTATTTTTAGAATGAATTTATAGCTAATTTGTTATTAAATTCAATTGTTATTATTTGTATCAAAGAAAGGGAGAAATTCTGTTAATTTTTTTTGAAGATTAACTCACTCTTCTCTCAATCTGTAAATAAACTCGTATGGATCTGTTTACTCGATATTTTTGTGAAATTATATTCTCGTTTGATTTTAGATTTTGTTCAATTCAGAGGAAAAAAATGTTAGATTTTAGATTTTGATAGTACTGGGTCGTTGGGTTGACGGTCGAACCGGCCGGGTCAGACGTTTTTTAAAAAATAAAGCGGTTTTCTTTAAAATTATTGGGTCAACATTGAATCGGACCGGAAAAATGACTGGTTCACGGGTTTCCCGGTCCGACCGCCCGGGCCGGTTTTCAGAACACTGTATGAGAGACTAAAAGCTTGCGTTTTTAAAAAGAGGAAGTTATTTTTGTTTTTGATAATGATGCATGATAAATAGAGATAATATTTAGGACATGCACAACTAAATAGGGATTAAATCTCAAATGAGCTAATTAATATTATAAATACTTACCTAATTTTGAATGGAAATGCAAACGTTAATTATGAATTCTGCAAACGTTACATCATAAATGGGCTAATATTTATGCATGGCAATTTAAGGATTAAAGCTTACCATTTTGAATAGGAATACTTACTAAAAAAAATCGCATGGAATTTTTTCATTCCTATAATTACTTCCATGATTATCCTCCCACCATCATGAATACCAATTAATAGTGCAGAAAGTCCATACCATGCAACGAAACGGCTGCTCCTATATTCGCCCATAATAGGTAGGAAAAAAAGTCCAAACAATTAAAAGTTACACTTATTAAAATTATTCCCACATTACAATTAAAAACGTGTATATAAATAGATGAATGTATTTCTTCAACCACACCCTTCCACTCATTCACACATTTCCAACTTATTATTTTGGTGAAATTTTTAGATTAAGAGTATCAACATGTCAAACATGATCAACTGCATCCCCAAGAAAAGCGTTACCCAAAATGTGTTTGCTTCATTTTCGAGAATGCATGATTGCGATGAGACAAACCTTCGTTGCTCGAGTTTCGCATTGCAAGAAAATGGGAAGAGATTGATTTCATGTCCACCAACGAAGTCACTACTTTAGATTTGCTCATGATTGATGAAAAAATGAGTATATTGTTATTGCGGTTTGAATGAAACTAATGTTTTTTTTTATAAATATAATAAAATATCAATCATGTATTCTAATCCATATTTACATCCTACACATGGGGGATACAATGCACGACATCGTCCCTAAGAAATTGATATGGAAATTCAGGGCATTGCTCCACGAGGGAGGGATCTATACGCTCTCCAAGTTCAACACCACGACAGAGAAATCCAGGTTTCGTCAATCGAAGAATGATCATCGGTTATTCTTCAAATGGGATACCAAGGTTGATTGTTTTTTGGGAGATACCGAAGTCAATCCCATGCATGCCTTTTCCTTTGTTGAATTTGATGACTTGGAGTCTAGAATAAACAATATCTACCTTACGAGTACTCATTATTTTTTCCTTTTAGCGATACTCTTACCAAACGTATTGTTGTTTGTTGAATTTGTGTTTGTGTTTGTTCTTTCCTTTTAGCCTAATTTTGGTTCGTTATTTTTTCACAGATGTTGTTGGATTACTGACAAGTTTGACCAGCTAGCATCCATACTTTGAAGAAACCAAATGGCCTAGAATCCCGTATACTTGAACAGACTCTCCAAAACCTAAGGTGCGGTCACACATCAATCCCTCTTGAAAAACGTAGTATGATACATTTTTTTTCTCCATGTATCCACTCCTCTATTTGTTTTTTTTTTCCACCAGGGATGACAAGATGAAAGTAACGCTGTGGGGGGAAATTACCGATCAAATGGAGCATCGACTTGCCGATCCGGGAAGAGAATGAGAGGATGGATTTGAGGTTGCGTCGAAACTATGCAATGGAAAGGACATAGGATAATACCGGAATGGAATCACCAGATCATATGGAAGATGAACACTGGACAATAGTCCCTGCGATCGAGGAAGAATTTCTGGGAGGATGTAATTATATTTATTGCTCATCAGATGAGGATTCAGCATAATGATTTCATCAAATATATGCAACCATTGGGGATCGCAATTTTTTTTTATCTAATGCCAAAATAAGACAGTTTACGTGATTTTTAAAATCTATAAATTAAAAAAAAATAAAAAAAGTTGGAAGTTTTTATTTCTTAATTATTCTGATGAAAAATGTTTAAATTTTCGTAGCGACGAGTTCTTACGAGTCGACTTAAGTCTTATGATGATGTGTGGTAATTATTAAAATTATTATCATAAAAAATTGTACCTTCGCATGACGTTCCGTTACGGCACGGGTTATTTCTAGTATGTAACAAAATAACACAAGTAATACTCCCAGTTCTGAATTAGGCATCATCAAAAGAACAACACAATATGATTTCACAACACTGTATACAGATGAGAAGAATGAAACAAGCATCATTAAATCAGAATGAATATAATGACTTAGCTTCTACTTATATTTCATTTTACGTGATTAATAGTAAATTTGAAAATTTTAGATATAAATATAAGAGGCTAGAAGAGGGTTTAATTATCATTTTAGTAACTATATTGACATCTAACATGTTCATCATTAGTTGGATGACACCTCACTAGTTAAGTTATGCTTAGTCAACAAGGCATCTAAGCAAACATTAAACCAATCTAAATTCCTTGATTTAACTCTAATATGTTCTTAAGATGACATATACTTAATTGAGCTTAGATTAGAACCAAACACATATTAACTTAATCTATGCCTAATTTGTTGCTAAACCAACGTAAAGTCTAACATCTTTCACTTTGGATGGCAACAATTTTTTTAAACCGCAGGCTCAAGATAACATTCGACTATGAAAACCTACGTACCATTTAGAAGATGCATACACCATTTCTTTAATCAGTAAAGATGTAAAAAAAAAATTAAGTTTAACTTCATGCTTTCAACTTATCTTCATAATAGAGATCTTTTATACCTCAATTTGAGGATTCTAAATGATCTCCCAAGAAATCCTTTGTCTCAACAAACTTCTTTACAATCATAACTGAGATCATTATTTTTTACTAAAGATTCACTTAAGATCTTAAAACAGACTTGCCAATGTTTCATTTACAGTGAGGCCTTAGGTGTTTGCGATGTGATGAAAAGCTAAACATTGAAGGGTCTAAGCAATTCTCGTTTTCAATATCTTCAATGGATCATGTTGCTGACGACCTCAAGCAATAACTCCAACGAACTTTGTACTCTATCATGTTGCTATCCACGAACTTCGGATTCGGTCATGTTGCTACTCCAAGTACACAAAAAAGTTTCACGAACATAGGATTGTTCTCTCCATCTCTTGGATCTTCGGAAGATCATTCCAACGAGCCAGAAATCAATCAAATCGGACAAATTACCGACAAAACAAGATTAGCGAGTCAAATCGAGTAACTCGAGCCGGACTCAACTGACTGGATGCTGACGTGGCACCCGAACGTGATGACCGAAGAATTCTCCCAATATACACATCCAAAGGGACACCAATGAATTATAGGGGGTGTCCTTTGGTGGCCAGTACTTTGTTTGTGGAGGAAGAATTTTTGGGAGAAATTTTTCGGGACATAAATCATTTCAGTTTTATATATAATATATAATTTTTAGTACAATATAAAATTGTTTTACTCATTAACGAGAAAAAAGTTCAAATACGAGAGATGATGGAGAAAGCTGAAAATGGAAATCTGTTGCTTTCAAAACGAGATAGGTGGATATCTGGAAAAAAAAAAGTTTCTAGGATTTAATTTAATTATTGTGCTATTGTAAATAACACCTGTGTCCGAATGAGGAAATTGGTAATAGAGGTCAAGCTAACAGTTCTTCCGAAATTACAAACTTATATTTGAACTCTTTATAGTAGATTTTTTTTGTAACTCTCTAAATTTCCAATATACGTGTTTTCACCAGATAAAACAATTCACAGTTTGATGATTTATTGGTTTTATTGTGTAACTATAATAGTATTTACACTAGAACATGGCTGCCATGGTGGGGAGGGCCGACCGAAGAAAATCGAAACACCGCTAATTGCATGATGCATTATACATCATTTTGTTGGAATGATACTTTTAGGCATATATTACTTCCGTTTCAGAAAAAGAGTTACTTTTACAGTTTCATTTTTTTGACTAAAATAGGTCAAATTGAAAAAGTAAAAATATCATTTTTCTGAAACGAAATATTAGTTGACGCATAAACCAAAATTTGACGACATAATGTGTTATGATTTGTGATGGTTTGCATAATGGCTATGCATTCAATTTTCGAAAATTGTGCCTAAAGTACAAGTATCACTTTTCCTGAAACAGAGGGAGTACATTGTTTTATTAGTTGCAACGTAAAATTAGTTAATGCATAAACCAAAATATGGATGCATAATGTGTTATGCGTCATTTTGTGGTGGTTTGCATAATGGTCATGCATTTAATTTTCGAAAATTTTGCCTAAAAGGATAAACTCCTCCGAATTTTTCGTAAAAACTGTAAATTTGATATTTATGTTTGTACTCATTGCATCAATTTCTTTAAAATATTTATAACGAGATAAAATTAGTAAAATATAAGACACAAATTTTTAAATATGTTATATTCTACTTTGCTTTCCAATTATATCTCCGAAAAAATAGGATTCACAAGAAAAAAAAAAGATATATAGAGAATTATGTGAAAAGATTTCACCAAAACGAGGCTTCACCAAATCAAATCTTTTTACCGTCGGTCGCCCTAGGCGCATGGCGCTTTACTTGCACTCTGAGGTGGCACGGTGAGCTGGCTTGGTGTATTCCACGTATTAGTCAAACCCTGTATTAGTTAAACCCTGTGAAACTCTTTTCTTCGGTACGAAATCTTTCTTCTCCTATTTCACAACAATGGAAGCAAACCAATAAATTTGACTCAGTTCAACCTCATGAACAATACCCACAAATCATTTTTCCATCTCATTAACCTAACAACTTATAAAATGAAAATGAAAATTAAATCACATACAAAGAACATAGTTTAGTTTCCCATTTCATCACGATGAGACCTCCATATTTGTTAAAAATGAAAGGACTGTGCTTGCTGCAGCCATTTGATTGTAAGCACAGTTTGACTCAGAGACTTGAGTGAATTTTGTTGAAATGAAATTGGGATTTTTTTCAAACCCAAGATTTAGATGTGAAATTGGGGTTTTCTGTGTGATTCATAAGGAGTGATCATTGAGTTACAGTTTGTATATGATCTAGGATTTTAAGGTTCTTTTCTAGAGAAATTAAATAAAAATGTTCGCCTTTTGGAATTGGCTAATGGGTTCAAGAGTTTCTTCGGTTCTCTTTCGTTGGTGCCGATGATGATGATTCGATCTGAAAATCCCAAAAACGATGCTGGTGCCGATGATGTCTCAAGGAAGAAGACGTAGATATCAGAGTTCTTCGACGGTAAGTTTACCCAGATACCCTTTCTCTCTCCTTTATAAACTCACGTGTAACTTCAAAACAACAAAAACTAGCCGCATCATTTGCTACTTTGGAGGGCCAGCAAGTGGCTAGTACTTAAAGGGAGTTTTCTATCATTTTCGATCTTTTTATCAAATTACATATTTACGTAAGGTTTAATTTTACAAAAAGTGGCCATAAATCGACCCAATTATTTACATCCGAATACAATTCTGTTAGCAGTAAGAACATGGTTTAACTCACTATAAGAGCAGCCACAGTGGACGATGAAAACCTATAATTATGATCCAGAGACGAGACAAAGCGGGACGGAGTAAAGACTAAAAGCTGGACCATAACCAAATTCCAGACTATATTTGGTATGGGACCAAGACCAAAACTATATATAGTCGAGCGAACGCATAACGTTCGTTTGTCACCGAGCGGGTATATAATGTGATCCTGGTGATGGGGCGGGCATATAATGTGTTCTTGGTGTATACTTTTTCCCAAGCGATCAAATTTACTCTTCCACCCTAGTGTAACACCACGGACTAAACTTAAATTTAGTCTTTTTTCTTGTCCTTGGTCTTTGTTTATGATCTCACCACTACAGTTGCTCTAATGGAATATATACCTATGTCAGCTAGTTGATAACTTTTTACTGTTTAAAAGCATCTCATTCATTAATTGCCTCTCCAAGACGATCAAATCAAATTTGTTCTTCCCCTTCTCTAAAGAGGCAAGTCAAATTACGTTAGTTGACGGGGTACTTCATCTCCCGCTTTTACCAGTGGTAGGGTCTGAGACTCTGAGATGTTAATGATTCGCATGCAGCTGGATAACCGTCTCAGGAGACATATTGTACGGAAACCAAGACTACGCATGGAATTTAAAGGCAAGCCAATAATACTGAAGCTTTGGGCTCTTTGGATAAAAATCAAAGAAGATCCACCCACTCCGCCAACAAAAATAGGCTGCAACCACTCAGTAATTAGTTCACAACTGACAAGTCACAACTAACAAGTCACAACTAACAAAGATTGATGGAAATAGTAAACTTGTTTAGAATTTTTTTTTTGACTGAAAAGGGAAAATTTTATAAAAAATATTCAATCACAAAAGCTGTGATAAGAAGAAGATACAGTGATCAATGAATCACTTCATTCCAGTTACAAATAATAGTAAAGAGTGAAAACCTTGAAAAAATATCAGAATTTAAAACCCAAGTAAATAACAAACATTTGACTGCTATAATCAATTGATTATAATTTCTGGCACGAGTGTTATATAATCTATTGTTATATAACTTGTTTAGAATTTTCATTTGTATTAATAACAAGGAAAAGTTGTCCAGCAAATTACTTGAGTTGAGCATTGTAAGTACCCGGATTTAGAACATTGCAAGTACCCGGATTTACTTGAGTTGAGCATTGTAAATACCCGGACAGGAAGCACATGAATAGCGGCTCCGGTTTGTGTCCGGCCGGAGCCATCATAATGGTGACCTGGTTATTAGGGACGCCCCATAGTAGGAAATAGTCATTGTATGACAAGTGACAACACCCATTATAAAGTATCCAACCTATAGGTTGCAAGTTCAATTCCCTTGTTGATCGTGTCAAAAGAAAGAAAGAGGAACCTTTGAGTACCCAAATGAAGACAGGGTACCCAAATGAACCTCTGAGTCATCCCAATCTCAAGCTTTGTCTATAAAAGAGAGCTAAGCATCCAACTACGCGCATAGTATCTCGGAGGGTTGTACGAAATATTGGGATTAGTCCTTGTAACCTTTGCCATATTGGGGTATATAACAAGTATCAAAATTTCACTAGGAAACTAAGAGCAATTCCTATGGGATGAACAAACTTGGAGTTTGTTCATTTTGCTCCCACTATGAAATGAACAAACATGAAAAATGGATGTTCAAATGAACAAATCTGATGGTTTGAACATCGAGTCGCAACATCTGGTGCGTGCTTGAGTAAAGGACGCGCAATCTTGGCAGCAACGCGCGTTTGAAGAAAAAACGCCCGCGTCACTTCCTCCAACGCCCGCGTCACTTCCTCCAACGCCCACTGCAATTCCTAATTCCCAACAAATATTTTACTACTTTTTTACTCTCTTTATCCTATTTTATCTCACCTAAATATTATATTTTGTTTTTCATCTTTATCCTACAAAATATTTTATATTAAAAAGAAATACTAACGGGGCCCTAAAAAACCAAATCTGTTCATTTTGGTCTGATTTACCATAGTGGAGAAACGAGTTTGTTCATCCACGTGGCTGAACAAACTAAAAAATTTGTTCATTCCCATAGGAAATGCTCTAATCATGTAATGTTGGTGTCATTGTAATATAATGATAAATTCACTTGGTAATAATAGTGGTGACATAGGAAATGCTCTAATCATGTAATGTTGGGTGTCATTCTAATACAGTGATAAATTCACTTGGTAATAATACTGGTGACTTGAGTTCCAAACTAGCCAGCATCAAATTTTTTAACACCAAAAAACATAAAATAAAAACAATAATCAAGTAATGAAGTATCACTATCAGTATCAGTCCATCGGAGTATCAAAATATCACACAACTGCTATCAATTCATGTTAACAAGAAAACAAGATGCAAACAAGAATTTAGGGTTTTTTTTTTCTCCCCTAAAAATTGGGTCTCAGATGAAGCCCATTAAAATCGAACCACTAGTCAAAGTCAAGTCAAAGGCGTGTGAGATCTTGATATAAATTCCGAATTTCAGACTATCGTCATGACTTCATTAACTCTCGAATTCCAGAAAAGAAAAGAAAAGAAAAGAAAAAAAACCTAACCCAACCCAGAACGAAACCCAACCAAAAGCGAAAAATTCATTTTCGCTAGAAAGAATCTTGAACAAGGAGGGAGTTTATCAATCAAGATTGGAACTAGTAATTCAATCATGAATCCACATAAACGCTCCAGAAAAGAGGTAATTAATTTCATCATTTTTTTTGCTAAATTTCATTTCCCATTTTGAAAAATTCAACAAAATATTTTTTTTAAAATTTTGAATCGATTTGATATGAAAACGGCTTGATTTACGGTGTTTTGGAGTTTGCATGGTGAAACTCTACTAGGATTTGATACAACTTCACTATTAATGGCAGGTTTTTAGATTCTCTTTTTTACTTGAGATTTGTTTTTTTTTTCCTGGTTCGCACATAGTATTCTCCATCTTTGGGTAATATCAACCTCAGATGTTCTATCATGATTGTGGAGTTCTGATTTGGATGGATTATGAGAGAGTTGAGGCATTTTAAACTTGTGAGAAGACTAACTAGAGTTGGAATTAGATGCGGAAACTTAATGATTATATTTGGTGGATGATTTGTTCTAGATTCTGTTTTTGTAGTTGGGATTTTTGTTGTCTCTTGCAATTTTGAGGGAGGCGCATGTGTATTTCGCAGAATACTTAGATTACTTTCCATCTTTGGTTTATGGATACCTGACTGTTTACACTTCTTGCTCTGAAATTCTGTTTTGGATGTTTGTGTTTAATTGGACCGCTAAGTTTTTAGAGTTGGAATTGAATCGGCAAAGTCGCTATTTCATATTTGGTATATGCCTTTGGTCAAACTACTAGATACATGTGGTTTCACAATTGCCGATTTTCTGAAGCAAATGGTTTAATTATTGTTCACGCCGTGGAATGTGGATGCATATGGTTTGGCTGTGATTATGTCGTTAGTTATTGAGTTTCCAAATTCATGTATCTGTAAATTGGGAAGTGATTTTGAATTTCTGATTTTAGATGAATTGTTAGCAGAGGCATTTCGCACTTCTAAGTATCTTGATTGATGAGATGACCAACTAGAGTTGGAATTGAATGCTGAAACTTGATGTTTATATTTGGTGGATGATTATTGATTTGTATGATTTAGATTCTGTTATAAATGGTTTTGTAGGTGAGTTTTTTTTTTGTTGTATCTTGCTATTTTGTATGTGTGCCGTGTACATAGATTCCACAGTTTACTTTCCGTATTTGTTAATGTCCACCCCACTCCCTGAGCTGGAATTCTGATTTGTTCAATTAGACAACTAATTAGAGGTGGAATTGAACCCGCAAAATCACTTTATAGTTGGTGATTGTTTGTGTTTAGTATGCACTTGTCAAACCAGATACATTTAGGTCTCACCATTTCGGTTATGTCAAAGCAATATGGATTAAGTGTGCTGATGCCGTTGATGTAGTATGGTTTGGCTGTCATGTTGTCCGTTATGTAGGTCCCAAATTCTAGATTAGATTTGATATAACTTTATTAGATAAATTCTAAATTTTGAACACCCATTATTTAGGGATTTCAAAACAACATTTAGTCCAGATTCACTTGCAGCCTACCAAGCTTTGCAAGTCGAATATAATTTGTCGACTGCTTTTTTCGTTCATGCATCCGATGTGAAGCCCTAACATATTGAATGCTTGGCATTTACCATAAAGGGTTGCTTTATGCAACAGATATCGGGATACCTGTGTACACGAAAAAAGCAGTCCACAAATCAGTTCTCTTAATTCACGAAAATATGCATCACTGAAAACAGTTTCTGTTGCTGTTAGTTTCCTGTTAGGATGTTTTGAGATGAATATGCTTCCAAGGTTCAGTTTTGAGGGTGCATTGTGGGATTGAATCAATCTCCAGGCTTTAATAGAAGTAAACGCAGGTTTTGGCTTGTTGTAAATAAGATTGTATGTATTTTTGGGATCTATTTTTCCCCTAGCACAACGGCTGTCACCGCATTTCAAGAATTACAATGTTTTTTTGTTGAATCATGAAGGTCCAGGGGATCAACCAATCTCTCACACCACCTCCCAAGTTCTGTATTATCGAGCAGCCCCTGGAATAAATACCAAATAGCTGTAGACAAAGGAAAATTCATAAGAAGATGCATGTTGTCTTCATTTTGCTGTTTGCATAGACTGTAACATCCATCTAAATCAGGAAAAATGAAGAGAGCTTACACTAACCAATTGCTTATACAACTTTCAGATTAACTTTGGCACTATTTGCAGATTCGATGTTCCCTTGTACTCCTTTTCTGGTTATTGCCATTCCCTTGGAAAGCGCAAGAGCATTGCCAAGACGGGTGACTGAAGTCCTTGTTTTTCCTTTCTAACCTACCCCAACTTGTTTGGACTAAAGCCTTAGAAGAAGCTATTATGAGTTCCATGCACTTGGACATTAGAGAATTCTCCCCATCTCTTGTTAACCTCGACTTGATATCTTACTCATTATGTTGGAATTTTCATTTGAATATGGTGTTTGCCGTTTATTGTGAAGAGTCATTTCAGTATCTTGATATTCGTGCCCACTAATTGAAATCTGGATAGATTTACCAATCTCCGAGAGCAATATGGTTACTTGTGCTGATGCCATTGATGCAACATGGTTTAACTGTGCTTATGCCATTGGGTTCTAAATTCTTTTTGTGTTGATGCCATGGGTGCTTGTGTATTTTTTTTTTTTTGTTGCAATTATACTATCTTTGGTTTCGAAGTAATGCATTTATGATTCAGTTTATTTTTATATGATCTCGTAGTTTTTAGTATGAGTATGTGACTAACACTAAATACTGTATTATTATTGTACGATCAGTCAGAAGTTGAGACCAATCTTCCGAGGAAACTTAGGGAAAGACGCAGTACAGCTGTTTCCAGCGGAAAACTTGCCAAAGAAAATCCAATACCAGACGATACGCTATTGTCTGCATTGAAGGCTAAATTGAAACCCGGATTGGGCGATACGGTGAAGACTGATGCGAAAGCAAAACCAGTATCCGAAATTATGATGAAGACTAACATGAAAGCAAAGCCAGCATCAGATGAGGCGAAGAAGGCTGATGTGTTTGCAACAAAATTACGTTCTTTTTGGAAGGAAACAGTAGATGGATTAAAGGAAGAACTTAAAGAGAAGGAGCTGGAACTTGTGTTGCTTGAAAATATTTCGACAAAACAGAAACTGAAATACTGTATTGATCTACTTGCTGTACGGGTAAGCGAGTCGTTATTTGAGTCTTTTGTGGCTGATTACGAGGATTATGCTCGTAATGGCATAGAGGAATTAACTGTAAGAATGGTAAACAAGCAGCTCGAGTTTAATCACCTCGAAAATGATATAAAGCGGCTGAACGAAACAAGAACGTCACTCTTAGATCTTACAAGAAAAGAGAAGCAAGAAGTTGAGCAATTATGTAAAAGGGAGGCGGATAAAGATGCTGAACTACATAAAGATACGGAAATACTGAGAAAACAGAAGATTGAACTGGTAACTGATATTTATTCACTTGACCAAGAGAAGACTGCACTCAGCACGGAAAAGACTAAACTCGCAAGTCATGTTGCAGTTCTCGTTAAACAGGAATCGGAGATGGGAATTGAAATTGATTCATTGAGCAAAAAGAAAAATAAACTGGAAGGTGATACCGAGTTACTGAACAAACTAAAGACGAACCTGGATAGTTATATTGAAGATCTTAAGAAGGAGAAGTCTAAATTGGGAGACGATATTTGTATGCTCAAGAAAGAAAAGAAAATACTTGAAAACGAGAAGATTGAATTGGGGATTGATCCTGGGTTATTCATCAAGGAGAATGATACACTAAGAAGTGATATTTGTTCTCTTAAGAAAGAGAAGAATACCTTGGCAAGTGATATTGAGTCACTTAAAAATGACAAGGCTAAGTTGGGAATTGATCGTCAGCTAATCGACAAGGTGAAGGGTAAACTGGTAAGACTCAACAAGGAGAAGGATAAACTGGGAGGCGACGTTGAAGTACTTAACAAAGAAAAGTCTGCTCTGCAAAGTGATATTTGTCTGCTCAGCGAACAGAAGACTAAATTAGAAACTGACAGTGAGTTACTTAACAATGAGAAGGATAAACTGGGACGTGACATTGAAATGCATAACAATGAAAAGTCTGCAGTGCAGAGTGATATTTGTTCGCTTGACGAAAAGAAGGCTCTTCTGGAAACTGAAATTGAATCGCTTAACAATGAGAAGAAGAAATTGGGAAGTTATACCGAGTTACTCAACAAGGAGAAGACGAAAGTGCAGGCCGATTTTGAACTACTCAACAAAGAAAAATCTACAGTACAAGGTGAAATTTGTTCACTTAATGAAAAGAAGACCACTCTGGAAAGTGAAATTGAATCGCTTAGCAGTAAGAAGACCAGCTTGGGAAATGAGACTGAGTTGCTCAACAAGGAGAAGACGAAATTGCAAAATGAGTTTGAATTTCTCACTAAAGGAAAGTCTGCAGCACAAGGTGATATTTGTTCGCTCGATGAAAAAAAGGCTACCCTGGAAAGTGACATTAAATCACTTGGCAATGAGAAGACTAAGTTGGAATGTGATACCGAGTCACTCAGAAAGGAGAAAAAGAAATTGCAAAGTGATTTTGAATCTGTCAACAAAGAAAAGTCTACAGTAGAAAGTGATATTTGTTTGCTTGATAAAAAGAAGACCATCCTGGAAAGTGAAATTAGATCACTTAACAGTGTGAAGAATAAATTGTTAACTGAAACTCAGTTTCTGAACAAGGAGAAGATGGAACTTGGACGTGATTTCGAATTTCTCAACCAAGAGAAAACTACACTAGGAATGGATGTTGTGCTACTTAAGAAAGGAAAGTCAGAAGTCGAAACTGATCTCGAGTTCCTCCATGATGAGAAGAATAAGCTGCATGGTGATATCCATTCTCTGAACAAAGAGAAGGATAAACTGATAACTTATTTTGAACTCACCAGCAGAAAGAAGGATAAGTTGAAAAAGGATATTCAACTTCTGAACGAGGAGAAGGAAAAATTGCAATCTGATATTGAATATTTCAATGAAGAAAAGGAAGAATTTATTCGTTCCGTGACGTCTGATGTTAATGAATCTTTCTATGAACGTGAGAAAACATTTGCTGAGAATGAAAAGATGTTGATAGAACTTAAAGAGAAGAACCAAACATTGGTTGCCAAAGAACGTTTTTATACTGAAGAACTTGAGGAAGCTCGCCAAGAATTTATCAAGGTATCTGTCTGTCTAAATGTTTTTATTTCCGAGATTTTTTTATTCTTTTTGAACCTTGTGTTGATTTGAACATAAGATTTTGATTTATGTAAATGTATGTGATTGCTATAGGTAATGGCGCCAGAAAAGGTAAATAACAGACAAACAGGGATTGGAGTCAAGACAATGAGAAAGGGAGGACCAGTGCTTTGGAATTTTAAAGATGGAAAGAGAGCCTCGCTGAAAGAAGTAATTAGATTTCATTTGAACCGCATGAATAAGTAAAACAGATCAATGTTGTACATCGGGCCTAGTTTTCGTCTGTTAATCATGCCAAGGAATTTTCAGCTGGTCATTATGAATGTGATGATGGGTTTAATGGCTGCTTCCTCCAATTTTCTGGACATGAATGAAGGACAGTAGAGATGTTATAGGATGGCTGTCCGTGTAAAGCTAGAAGTGTAAATGTTAAGCAATTTATTTAATTGTAAAAGCTGTTACTAAAGCTACATTTTTAAGAGAAGTTAATTCTTCATTTGTTATGCGGGGTGTCATGTGTATACTCCCCATTTTATTATTTGTTTTTGTTCAAATTCTTTGGATCTTTGCACCCTGTGAACTCACCTGCAAGATAGTTATAATGCTTATCCTAGTGTTTTCCTTGAATCATATTATACACATTGTTTCAGAATTTTTATTTCTCATATTCCTGGTCCACCCTTATCTGCTCATCTCCCCGAATCTATTAGCTGCTTATATTAGCTTAAGTTCGCTGGCCAGGGTTTGCTTGCCTGTGTTTTCTTTTGTTTTTTTTTTTTGCTTCCCAAACTCTCTCTCTTCTCTTTCTTTGTCTTTGTGCAGAAAATAACAGATGTCGTTTCTCAGACTCAGAGACAAAGAGGTTGATTTCTAACCTATCAAAATTTGGAGGTAAATATTATTTTATCCGGAGCTGCAGTACTACTGTACTAGTGATGAGAAGCAATCTAATGACATAGCCTTTAATGAGCCTTGTGCCCTCCGTACCTTCTCTATCCCTTACTATTCCTTAAGAAGTCAAAAAAAAAAAAAAAAACCACCCATTATGATCTTTCATATCCCTATATTTGTAGAGAAATCCCTCACTCTCCCTACGAGAAGGATCATATATAATCCCCTTGTAGAGAAGGGAAATCACACCTCTACTCAGTTGCCGTATTTATTTACACATTATGGCTACTATCTATAAATGTAGCAGCACGTAATAAGCTTCAACTTTATCAGATGGGTATCAAAATGCACAGGAATTGGTTGAAGAGCAGAAGATATGCAGCATCATATATCATACATGCCTTCAGAATGCCTGCTATTGCTTATATTCATTGATGATCAGCTTAGTTTGGGAGTATCTAGCTAGTAGTTTTCCGCGTAGCATTTTTCAAAATAATTACTCCCTCCGTCCCTATTATATAGGCGTAATTTTGATTTTCATTTGTCCCACTAGATAGGCGGAGTCCAAGTTTCAAGATAAATTTTCTCCTAAATACCCTTATTTATTGTGTATGGAAACTTGTAGTATGAATATGACAAGGGGTAAAACAAGAAAAAGTTTGGAAAATTATGAATCCAATACAATTTTCTTAATCTAAGAGATTGTCTCCCTCCGCTTAGGGAGTACATTCATTGATGACTGAATGTTGAATCCATATTACGACTGTTTGACTCTCTTTTCTTTGTTGAACTTTTTAGCAAATCCTTCTACACGGACGTCGGTTTTGAATTCTAATTAACTGTAGGTGGACCCCACCTACATCCAAGAGATAAACAGGGTCCCAGACACCAGAAATTGAAGATTTTGAAATTTCAAATTAGAAACATAAACAGAAAAATGGAGCTCCCAATTTTTTGACCCCAAAATTTTCCGGTATGATGTTGTTTAGTCGTGACCTATCACGGCTTCAAGAGACTTATCATTTATGGATGAAGGGTTTATACGGAAACTACCGGAAAAAAATGAAGAAAAATGATGGGGGGTGTAGCAGCTTCGGTTTCTGAGTGAGCCGAAGTCTGAGTATGCATCGACATGTCAGGCTTTTAATCTTCGACTTTTTGGTGTTGGTTTTGGTTTATTGAGCTTGTTGTGTTTAGGTTTCCTTTCTATTTTTCTTCGGAAATGATAGACACGTCGCGGGCTGATCCCGATAAGGTAAAAAAGCTAAAAAAAAATTTGGCTCGGCAGTTTAGCGGGGTGGGTCAAGTGTGGGACCTATCCCTCCTCTCTCTCATATTTCACTGTTGCGGGACGCCCGTGGGATTCAACACGCGGGATGTAAATCGTTTCCCATTTTTTTTTTCTTTTAAATATAGTCCGATTATAAGAAGGATATATAAAAAGTCTTTGAAGGTCATATAATTTATATTCGACCCATAGACCATATATGAATCAAAAACTCTATACTGACTGTGATAAAAAACCACGTAGAAACCGTCACTCAGATACTCATCCCAGAAACATGGCCCACTGAATTCATTTGTGTGTCTTGAGTGGTTTTGGTGTAGTTCACTTTGGCGATCCGTAGAGAACTTCTGAATTCAATTTAGGTTGTTTCAGTATCCAGGTTGGCTACAAAAATAAACTACTAATTCCTGCACTCTTAAAGGGTCAATCTGATTGTACGTCTCACATTAATAAGACGTGCACCAACTTGTTTCAAGTTTCAATGGTAAATTTACTGTACAGAAAATATTAAATAGATCAAAAGTACCTTTATCTACTGGGAAACCATAAAGAATTCGAAAGAAAAAGCACCAACCTCTTCCCTGAACAACTCTAGACGGTAGAGGAATAAAAAGAAGTTCCTCTGAACAACTCTTGAGAGCAGAGAAATAAAACTTTGACATAGTCGGATCCCAAACGTTCAGCAAGTTGCTCCGGGAATGAAAAAAAAAAAAAAAAGGGACGCTTATCGGTTATCTTATACTGTCATCATGGATCATGAGGTTGATAAGTTGAATTTTGACTCTGTAATCTGTATGTTAGTGGCCATAGTGTATATTTATGTGTATTTATTTTACTATTTCGAGCTATTTTTATTGTATTTTGCCATTTCGGTGCAAGTAAGGTCAACTTTGCCTGGTCAAGTGGCCTTTCAATTAAGCATGTTAATGATTAAGCTTCTTCTCAATCGATCAATTTTCCTTGAGAAACAATCCAAGCACAAAATATTTTATCAAGTATCAACAATTTCAATTCTTTGTCATGCAGATTACATTCTCCTGGTTTCTGCTGTTGGCAATATTATCATCATCATCAACATTAGCTGAATCATCGACATTCTTCCAAGCGAAACCAGGTTGCCAGACCAAATGTGGGAATATAAGCATTCCGTTCCCATTTGGTATTGGTGATGGCTGCTTCATTGATCCAGCTGTTGTTGGGGGGCACTCTGGATACGATATTTACTGCAATACTTCATATGATCCTCCAAAACCCTTCATTCGAAAAGGTTCCTTAGAAATTTTAAGTATATCAGAGACTGAAATTCGCATCAGAAACGACCGGATTGCTAGCTTATGTTACGATGAATCTGGATCACCTGTTCCCGGAGCTACTTTTAGAGATTTGAACTTGGTGGGGTCTGTTTTTACAATATCATACACAAAAAACAGTTTCTATGGAATTGGCTGTGAAATCATTGCGATAATAGAATGGGGTTCATCAGGTGGTCGTCAACCCATTTCAAGTACTAACTCATCTTGCGAACCAAAATGTAAGAGTAGGGAAAGTATGGTGGAAGGGTCTTGCACTGGTACTAGCGGTTGTTGCCAGACAACATTTCCGAAGAATCTACAAAATGTTTCAGTAGAGGTGTTGGATCGTTCACCAGCAAATGGTTTAATTTCGTCTCCCAATTCGTGCAACTTCGCATACTTGGCTGAGCAAGGGCAGTACCCGTCTCCAGCATCGGACCTTCTTCCAGATGGAGGCTTACATGCAGGTACTAAGGTCATACCAGCTGTGCTCGATTGGGCCATAGGAGATACGTCTTGTGAAGAAGCGAAAGCGAACTCCACAATTTACACATGCTTCAGTAATAGTGATTGTACGGATGCGGTGAACAATCTAGGATATCATTGCACCTGCCGTAAAGGTTACGGAGGAAACCCTTATCTTGAACCTGGATGTGAAGGTAAATAAAAAATGGAAATTGCATTTCAGACATAATAGTTTATGTACAGCATCTTTGATTGGTGTAAATTGCTTGATTAACAGATGTAAACGAGTGTGAAGATCGAAATAACAACCCATGCGTAGGAAACTGCATCAATACAGATGGAGGTTATAATTGTTCTTGTCCACACGGCAGTGACGGCGATGGGAGGAAAGATGGGACTGGTTGTACTAGCAGCAAACAAAAATTTCCAGTAATAGGGGCTGCCCTTGGTATGTAAATAGTAACTTGTGTCTAGTAGTCATTTCTGATTGCTCATTGATGCAGTGCCTGTACATAAATGAAGTAATTGATGCTTTGCAGGTATTGGTTTCGGGTTATTGGTTTTTGTCATCGGAGTTTATTCTATATACATAATTACTAAGAAGCGAAAGCTACTCAGGAGTAAAAAAAAGTTCTTTCAGCAAAATGGTGGATTACTGTTAAAAAACCAATTATCTTCTCAAGAAGGTGGTATAGATTCAACAAAGATCTTCACAGCAGAAGAGTTGGAACACGCAACCAACAATTATGACGAAAATCTAGTCCTTGGACGAGGTGGGTTCGGTACAGTTTTCAAAGGAACATTATTAGACAATCGTGTAGTTGCTGTTAAGAAGTCGAAATTAGTTGATCAGAGTCAGATTGAGCAGTTCATAAATGAGTTTGTTATACTAACTCAAATTAATCACCGAAACATAGTGAAGCTCTTAGGTTGTTGTTTAGAGACAGAAGTTCCTTTGCTTGTCTATGAATACGTTTCAAATGGTACCCTTTCTGAACATATCCATCAGAGAGGGGATATGTCGGCTATTTCGTGGGAATGTCGTTTGACAATTTCCACAGAAATTGCAAATGCTCTTTCATATTTACACTCAGCAGCCTCTACACCTATTATTCATAGAGATATAAAGTCTGCTAACATATTGATAGATGAAAAATACACCGCAAAAGTATCGGATTTTGGAGCATCAAGGTTAATTCCTTTGGATCAGACAGGGCTAAACACAGTGGTTCAAGGCACATTGGGTTATCTGGATCCAGAATACTATAATACAAGCGAGTTGACCGAGAAAAGCGATGTTTATAGTTTTGGTGTAGTTGTTGTAGAACTCTTAACCGGAAGGAAACCTATTTCTTTTGATAGATCTGAAGAAGAAAGGAATCTAGTTACATTTTTCATTTCTTCTATGGAAGTAAATAATTTGTCCCAACTTCTTGAGGATCGGGTTTTTCAAGAAGGAAAGCCGGAGGAAGTACTTCTAGTTGCAAAGCTTGCAATGAGATGCCTTAGCTTAAAAGGAGCAGATCGCCCTACAATGACACAAGTTGCAATAATTCTTGAAGAATTGAGAAGCTTAGAGACGAGCACACAAACTATACAACTTGGCCGTGAAGACTCAATGATGAACATGCAATTTGCGCTTGAACGGGACCTCTATAGTGTGCCGTTCATGAGCTATCACAGTAGTATTTCGACTTCGGATGATTCTGCACACAATAGCTTGCAGCAAAGTGTGGCTCTGGGCAGGGGAAACCCCCGATGAGTGCAGGAAAATCCCAACAGTTATTTTCGACCAGAATGTACTATTGTTTTGTTTCTGTATTAATTTTCGGTATTGTCGCTTTCACGCTTTGTTTTCTACTTTTTTTTTCTTTATCGTTAGTTCAGTAGAAGTTCTAAAAATGTTTGTTGAAGGTGTTTATATATATGTTGCACATATGTTTATGTTTCGGTACTGTAATAATAGATGCAAGTGATGTACGTATGATCTTGGATTCTTTTTTTCTCTTGATCCATTTCATCTGTATTAAATTATATTGGATTTTTTATTTTGCTGTTGTCCCTCGTTATTAATTGATGACTCTAAATGAACTAAATTAGATTAGGGGTTGGAATCTGTATAATACCCAACCGAAAAGATACGAGAACAAAAGTGATGAACCCCAAACCTGTTATTACGTAGGAAGAGAAAGAAAGAAAGAATACTCTCTCATCCTGAACCTAGTAACTAAGATTCAAACCCCAAACCTCTTGGCACAACAACCACCAAGTGCGACTTTGACCAACTCAACTGTTGAACACTTACTAATGTTGAGATTCCGGTCATGTTACTACATACAACTGTTTTTGATCAGTAGCACATTAAGGATTCCATGTTCTGAGATTCTTATTAGTTGAGACAAATTCTACTAAGCACTAGCAGTCTAGCAGGTTAAGCATTCATTGTGGACCGTGTCCTAAAACTTATTAGCCGAGAAAATTTCTCTAAAGTTTGTTAATAATAATTCTAGATCATGGTGAGATGTCTCTTTAGAGTCGGGTTACTACATTTAGCTGTTAATGATCACTAGCACATTAATCATTCCACGTCCTAAGATTCTTATTAGTCGAGACGATTTCTATACAAGTATCTTAATATTAATTCTAGATCATGGCTAGATGTCTCCTTCGCAAGAATAGCCTATGCTTCTTCATAATAATGTAACAAAAGTATATTTGATAATTAAACCCATCAAGTTGTTACAGAACATACTGCACAGCGTTCATAATGACTAAAATCATATCCTTGATTATCAGTTTGTTAATTTTTGTATCATCATCATTAGCTGCAGTGTTAGTTCAGACAAAGCCTGGTTGCCAACCTAAATGTGGGAACGTAAGCATTCCATATCCATTCGGCATTGGTGAAGGTTGTTCTCTTGACACAAGTATATATGGTCTTGGCTACAACGTTATGTGTGATACTTCTTATGATCCACCGAAGCCATTATTCATGTACATATCGGCAATCGGTTCTGGGGCCGAAATGTTTAGTATATCAGACACTGAAATCAGCGTAAGAAGTGCAATATCAGAAAATTGTTACCGGAAGACTTATGCTGATAACACCGTCAATGCTTCCGCATATGAGTCCCCGTTTATGGTCTCCCACACCAAAAACAGAGTCTTTGCTGTAGGGTGCAATACATCGGTCTTTGCAATCATGCAATTATATGGCACTAGAGTGAACTCTAATGCTACATGTCATTCACAATGTGAGACATGGAAAGATGTGATAGAAGGTTCTTGTACTGGCAGTGGATGTTGTTCAACAACAATTCCAAAGGGGGTATATTCTATGTTTGGGCTTGTACGTAGCAACCAAACTGAAGTTTGGCCATTCAATCCTTGCAGCTATGCTTTTGTGGCTGTGACCGACCGCTTCAAATTTAGTGCATCGGATCTTGTGGATATCAATAGAAAAGGTAGAGATGATATATCAATGGTAGTGGAATGGGCGATAGGGATGGAGACTTGTATAGAAGCACAAAAAAATACGTCAACTTATATGTGTCAGGGTAATAGTTCTTGCGCGGATCCCATAAACAGTCCTGGATATCGTTGCGTTTGTCATCAAGGTTACGAAGGAAACCCTTATCTCAGACCTGGGTGCCAAGGTACGTAAAATAAATGTAATTATGTTCTTACCTTTTAGCAATACCGTGTTCTTAACTTAGGTTCGAAAATATCGTCTTAACAGATAGGAACGAGTGTGAAGATGAAAACAGCAATATCTGCACAAGTATTTGCACAAATACAATAGGGAGTTACAATTGTTCTTGCCCTGACGGCATTTTTGGCGATGGAAGAAAAGATGGGAGTGGCTGCATAGTTGCGAAACCTCAATTTCCAATACTAGGAGTCACTTTGGGTACATGTTTACTCTTTAGATTTGCCACTACAATACTGTCCAATCTTATATCTATGATCTATCATTATTTATTTGACTTTGTTACTAATCGTACATATAATGGGAATTATCATGTTGATGCAGGTACTGGTTTGGGGTTACTTTTATTTCTTGTAATTGGTAGTTCTTGCTTATACATGATCATAAAGAAAAGAAAGCTAATGAAACATAGAAAGATTTTTTTTGAGAAAAATGGTGGATTGCTGTTAAAACAAAAACTATCCTCGAATGAAGTTGGTGTAGATTCCACAAAGATATTTTCACCAGAAGAACTAGAACTGGCAACCAATAATTATGATGAGAATCTTATCATTGGACGAGGAGGCTTTGGTACAGTTTACAAGGGATTTTTATCTGATAATCGTATAGTTGCCATTAAGAAATCGCAAGTAGTCGACCAGAGCCAAATAGAACAATTCATAAACGAGCTAGTTATTTTAAGTCAAATCAACCATCGAAATGTTGTGAAACTCTTAGGTTGTTGTCTAGAGACTGAGGTTCCATTGCTTGTTTACGAATATGTTTCTAATGGTTCCCTCTACGAACATATTCATCGCAGTGATGGTGTGTCCTCCATTTCATGGAAAAGTCTTCTCCGAATAGCAACAGAAATTTCCAATGCACTTGCATATTTACACTCATCCGCCTCTATTCCCGTCATTCATAGAGATGTAAAGTCTACCAACGTGCTGCTAGACGAAAATTACACTGCAAAAGTTTCAGACTTTGGAGCATCAAGATTGGTACCTGTGGATCAAACTCATTTAAACACACGAGTTCAAGGCACTTTTGGATACCTTGATCCAGAATACTTTCGGACCAGCCGACTGACAGATAAAAGTGATGTATATAGTTTTGGAGTAGTTCTTATAGAACTCTTAACAGGAAAAAAGGCCCTTTCTTTGGAGAGGGCAGAAGAACAAAGAAATCTAACTGTTTATTTTATTTCTTTATTGGAAGAAAACAATTTCTCCCATGTTCTAGACTCTCGAGTACTGAATGAAGGAAAGTCGGAGCATGTGCTTGCTGTTGCAGAGCTTGCAAGGAGATGCCTTAACTTAAAAGGAGAAGATAGGCCTACAATGAAACAAGTTGCAGCAAAGCTAGAAAGTCTGAGAGGCTTAGAGAATGATGCAAATGAAGCAGGTCATGAAGATTCTGAGAGCGTGCCGGTTGAGGTAGAAAGTGACCTCTATGCTGTGCCACTGATGAGCTCTTACAATACTACATCTTCTTTCCATTATTCTGGAAAAAACAGCTTGTCGACAAACATGACGGGTCCCAGGTGAATCGTTTATTGCTGGAAATTTTTAGTTTGCGTGCACCTCCTCAGGTTTTAGTTATCACCTTTAATTAGTGTTTTCTATGTTTACCTATATTGAGTAATAAATGAAAAGCAACACATAATGGTTGTTGTCTTCTATGTTTTCTAGTTTTGTTTGTATCTGACTCGTTATCTAAATATGAGTCAATCCCGGACTTGTTGCGAGTTAGAAGTCTAACTGTTTGTTTTCTATCTTGAGTCAAATCTGACTCGACCTCTCACTCAGACCTAACTTTTTATTCATGGGACTCGGCCTCTGAGTTAAGTAACAAAATACCCCTAACTCATGGGACGAAACTACTGACTCACATTTTTTGACTCAAATCTGACTCAAATCAGGTGATTTCAGTCAGATCCAGACGACTTAGATGAGTCAAGAGTAAACAAACATGGTGCAAGTGAAAATTTAATTATTTAGCGACGGGAGTTGTTTCCCGTCTAAGATGTTTTTTTGAGTCAGTTGAGTTAGATATGACTCAAAACAAATATATTCAGTCAGATCCAGGCGATTTAGATCCAGATGACTCGGGAGTAAACAAACATGGTGCAAGTGAAAATTTAATTATTTAGCGACGGAAGTTGTTTCCCGTTTAAGATGTTTTTTTTGAGTCAGTTGAGTCAGATCTGACTCAAAACAAATATATTCAGTTAGATCTGACTCAAATTAGGTGATTTCAGTCATATTCAGACGATTCAGATGAGTCAGGAGTACCAAACATAGTGCAAGTGAAAATTTAATTATTTAGGGATGGAAGTTGTTTCCTGTCGAAGATGTTTTTAATGTGGGAATGTTATTTATGCCCCTGCTATCCATGGGTTATGCACAAACACCCTTATGAGTCTTTACAAATACCCCTAATGGCAGAAGTGAAATTATTAACAGAAATATAAATAACATAATTCCATTTTTAACCTTTAACTCTTATACTCCAGCTTCTTTATTTCTTCTTCTTCTTATAATACTCCATCTTCGTCGCCACCACCATCTCTGTCGCCACCACCATCTCCGTTGCCACCTCAACCAACGACACAAACACCACCATCGTCTCTATCATCACCATCTCAGTGAGTTATAATGTATCTCTCTTATCTTTCTCTCTGGAAATCATCACCACCACCACCTTTACCTCCGCTGTTACCACGGCTACCACCTCCCCCGCCACAAACAGATTACCCACTCAAGAAAAATCAATTCATACTTATTTTTCATTCATTATTATCTTCTAAATCTGAAGATCTAAAATAATGAGAGAAACCATTAGTGGTTGGTTTCGATTTTGTCGATTAAAAATGGAGTTCACATATAGATAATTAGAAGACGTTTCTTATCTTGGAACCAGTTTCAGAGAATGATTTGTGAAATTTAATTTCGATTTCATAGTTTCGATTTAAGTTTCAGAATAATGATGATATTTTCAATTTTCAGATCTAAAAAATTAGTGAGATGGATTGGAAATCGATTTTTGAAGAAAGATAGATGGGAATATTACTATCAATCAACATGAAGATAAAACCGAAAGGTAAGCAATCGATTAAGTGTTTATAATAGATTACATTTGTTATGATTTTTTTCTTAGAAATTTCTGCAAAATCAAATTTCTTGTCTTTTCATGATTTTTTATGTGATTGTGTTTCAAGTGTTTATTTGTAATGATTTGGTGGTTTTCATGATGATTTTGCTTGTTAATGAAATTGTACATATTTATCTTGAATTTAGATGACATATTGTGTATAATAGTGGCGGTGGCGGCTATAACAAAATCCAGAGTTGGTAGTGGATGATGGTAGGAGTAGTGGGTACCAAGGTTGAGATGGTGGTCGTGGAAGTGTGGCGGTGGAGGAAGAGTACAATTTTCCATAGTAAAATATGCACCCACATGAAACAAGAAAATGCATAATTCCCCAGTAAAGTAATGCACCACATGAAACAAGAGTTTTAGATGTACAGTTTAGGATGTGGATGTTGGATGTTATAGTTGTGGTGCTGTAAATATGGTGGTTATTGCTGATATGGTGGTGGATAATGTTCTAATATAGCTGGTGATGATGGTGGTTGTGAAGGTGCTGGTGGTGGAATTTTTGTTATACGTTTGTATGCTAACCACATTTGATGGTGGTGGAATTTGGTATTGAGTTTTTTTTAATTGCGAGTACATTTCGACACATTGATTATGGTTAGAGTAGTGGGGTATGTTCCACAGTTGGTAATTCTAGTGAGACCTGTAGGCTTAATTACGCACAATTATGTAGTGATACATATAGGCGCTTGTAGAAATCGAGGGTCGCCTAGCACGAGTCGAGTGCCTGTCTATTCTATGTCCCCAGTGAAGTCGCCACTGTAGAAATCGGGGGTTGGTATGCACAGGTCGAGGTGCCGGTCTATTTCCTTTGTCCATAATTGTTATGGGGCGAGGTCCATGTTCTCATCCGTTCGTGGATATTTAATGTACAGGGTCTGCCAGAGATAATTTCTTACTAGTTTGTTAGTAAGGGGGGGGGGAACTCGCAAAGAGACCTGACTAAGGGGAGTCAGGACCATTTTAACTAGTTTGAATTCTTTTGAGGAAAACAAAACCTAGTTATGACTTGCATATTTATGGTCTGCTATCAGAGAGTCTGGGTAAGGAGATTCTAGTACGGGATGGGAAGGTGTTAGGCACCCATCAGCCGCCCAATCGTAAGATTGGCCTTTACTTCATGATTAAAGGGGGAAACGTTTATGGTTTATTGAGAATATATTTTTATGCATGAGCTATTTAGAAAAGAAACATAGTTAGAAGTTGGGTGGAACTTCTACTATGGAGATGTGGTTTCTTTCTTTTATGATGGTTTTTCTTTTGTGGTGGTTTGGGTGGAAACCTTGGTTTTTTTTATCCCTTTGTTGTGGTTTGGGTTTTTGATGGAAAACCTTTTATGTGGTGGTTTTGGATGGAAAACCTTATTTTTGTTGTGGTTTGGGTGGAAACCTTGTTTTGTAGTGGTTTTGGGTGGAAAACTTTGTTTGGCGGTTTGGGTGGAAACCTTGGTTTTTATTAAGAAGAAATTTGGATGAAATTTCAAAGTTAAACAATTAACCTGCAGATTAGCTCAATAAAATAGAATTAATGCAAACCTTATTTTTTGATAATGGGTCTAATGTGGGAGGGAATTACTCTTTATACCCACACTTTGATTTATCCCACTTGGAAAATTAATAATAAAACACAATTTTTTTTATGTAACACAAAGAGTAGTCGCGGTGTTACTACGAAATGGAGAACCATTCCGTTCCCGTATGACTACATAATTTACCGAAGAGATAGACAATTAATATACTGAAATATGATATTTAAATTTGAAAGGATTCTTACGGCGATTGCTTGCTTCCGTTAAGTATGCTGAAAGTAGTTAAAGTACTAGCAATTTAATGCTAATCTTTTAAAAACTTAAAGACAATACTTGATTTAATCTTCTTATTTTTTTGAGTTTTCTCAAAATGAACTATAAATGCACAAGACAATGATAACTATTATGTAGGAAGAAAATTTGATTTCTCTTTGATTAAATGACACAATACATGGAGACTTGAAACATATGAGAAGAAATATTTTCTATTTGAGAAACAATAATTCTTCTTGGTTTGGGTGGAAACCTAGATTTTTGGATTGTGGTTTGGGTGGAAACCTTGTGTTATGTGGTTTGGGTGGAAACCTTGTTATTGTGTGGTTTGGGTGGAAACCTATTCTTTGTTCCTCTATTGAAGTAAAGGAAGAATTAAAGGAAGTACTCGTCGTCCTCCTCTTTGTTTTTTCGTTGTTTTTGAATGAGAAATTCGATCTCTATTTATAGGGAAAAAATCTTCAACTCTCCGCCAATTTCGGGCTGCTTTGTTGAAAATAAAGGCTGTAAATCGTCCTTTTTTCCTTCGCATGCAGCCGCCTTCGTCCTTTTTCTTCTTCTTCATTTTCCTTCGCTGCTTTTCAATTGTATGCGACAATAAAAAAATCTGATTATGACATGTGGGTCCGCCGGGTACTGTTCAGGCAGCGTTACTATTCAAAACTATTGTTACTGTTCACCGGTGTTACTGTTAATATCGGTGTTACTGTTCACCGCATCAAGAACATGATTGATGTGAAATTAGTCTCCTACCCAAGCTCCATATCATCCCTAAGAACCTAGTGATGTATTCAAAATCGAAAATCATTGTCGATCAAAATCCATCATCATCGTGATCATCATGATGACCACCATTAAGAACACCCATGTTCTTCATGTTCTTCATGAGGAAGAAGAAGAAGTGCCCTTATTAATAAATAAGATGCCTTTTGTAATAAATTGGGTGCCTCTAGTAATAAAGCAGGTGCCTTTAGTATTGTTTGTGTTTTGACGCCCCCTATTGTAAAATACCTGACTCCCTCTAGTGGTTGCTTTAAACTTGACTACAACTTCTTCTGAGTTCTCGTTTTGCTCGTAACTTTTTCATACGGATTCAGAATGACTCCGTTTTTAAACCATTGGCTTTGCATTTTTCCCCTCTTTAACGTGAAAGCAAGACTTCCCAGGTTTGGAAGGATGATAAAATGGGTAGGAGCCGTGCTTGTGGGCTTGATTGGTAGAGCTGGTGGGATTGATTGGTAGAGCTTGTGGGCTTGATTGGTTGAGATTATGGGCTTGATTGGTAGAGCTTGTGGGCTTGAGAGCTTGTGGGCTTGAGTGCTTGTGGGCTTGAGAGCTTGTGGGCTTGATTGGTTGAACTTATGGGCTTGATTTAAAGGATATGAAAATCCTTAATTGCTCCACAAAGAATTTCTCTTGTATTCTGCTCCGAAGTATAAGAATGATATTTTCTATGGAAGGTGCGGAAATGGGGTGTCAACAGCGCTACATATAGGCTTAGTTACATACAATTATGTTTTATAGTCGAGTGCTTGGTTAAATTCTCTAACTCGCATTTCTCATGAGAAGTTTAAATGTGTTCCTTTTGCAATTTCATGTTGTGTAAATATGTCGTTTAAACGATTTCACTCAACCAACCTAACCAGAATTGTTGTTTATCGTACATTTGGAACTTCATGAATACTTAAATTAGTATGAACTACTATGTCTACTTGGACCGTTATTAATGAAAATTGTTTTCGGCAGTATTGGACATAATGTGTTTTAGTAGTGGCCTTTAGATTTATGTGAATCTGGATTACCTTGATAAGTTGTTTTCAACCAACATCATAATTTGGACTCTAGATTTTGGGGACAATTTGGGAAAGTTGCTTTCCCCTTTTGGAGGCAACTTGATCTAGTTGCTTATGGATTTGGGAGCAACTTGAGCTAGTTGATTCCTGATTTGAAAGCAACTTGAGCTAGTTGGATCCATTTTTTAAGAAAATAGTTAGCAATTTATCGATGTGTTTGGTCAGTGTTACCATTTATCTGTCTATTAAATGTGATTTTGATATGATTTTTTGCAGCAAAGAGATATCCAAGAGATTGAGTAGTTACAATTCAGTAAATGATGAAGGGTGCTGAGAGCTAGTTTTGTTGGTGATTCAATGGGTTGGTTACGAAGCTATAGAATTGAAGCAAAAGGGTGGACTGGAATGGGAGTTGAATTGAAGTGCAGAACAGTTTGATGTTGCAGCTGAAGCTTGGCCAATTGAGCTGAGTTTGCATACGGTTGTCAATTTGAGCTCACTGATAGATGCTCAGCTGGTATATGTTCGTTTTTTTCCGCCAAACCAGGTAGATTTTCATGCATGTTACCTTGAGTTATGCATGAATCCATGGTGCAATGGTAGCACAACTGACTATATGTCAGAATATGTGTGTTCGACTCACACTAGGATGACTTTTTTGTGTACAATTTTTATTTTTTGGAGACAACTTGTGCTAGTTGCCTCCATATTTGGAGACAACTTTTGCTAGTTGCATTCACTTTTGAAGACAACTTTGTTCTAGTTGCCTTCACTTTTGAGGACAACTTGAGCTAGTTGCCTCCATTTTGTTTTGCAACTTATTCATGTACACTATTTATTGGAGACAACTTAAGCTAGTTTCCTCCACTTTTGTAGACAACTTGAACTAGTTGCCTCCGATATGGACATTATTTATTGGAGACAACTTGAGCTAGTTGCCTCCACTTTTGGAGACAACTTGAGCTAGTTTCCTGCTATATGGACACAACTTCAGCAAGTTGACTCCACATGGTAGTGGTGGTCGTCGGTGGCGGTGGTTGGCGGCGGTGATGGTAGTTGACGGCGGTGGTGGTTAGTGGTGGCGGTTATTTACGGCGGCGGTGGATAGCGGTGGTGGTTGGCGATGGCGGTGGTGGAAAGTGGTGGTGGTTGGCGGTGTTGGTGGACAACGGTGGTGGTTGGCGGTGGTGGTCGTCGGCAGTGTTGGTTGGCGGCGGTCGTCGGTGGTGGTGGTTGGTGGTCTGCGACGGTGATGGTGGTTGCTGGCGGTGGTGGTTGGCGGTAGAGACTAGACGTAGTCTTTTTTTTTTCTTTTTTTTTTTAAATAGTGGTTAGTGGTTTTTGTATATACACTATATAAAGGAGGGTATTTTAGTAATGTATTAGGCTTAGGGGTATTTGTAAAGTTCATACGGGTATTTTTAAAAGGGATCTCATAGGAGGGGTATATAGATAATATTCCCTTTTAATATTGCAGTGTACCATTTCTGAAAAAATCCATATGAACGTACGTACCAACCTCGGTAAAATGGTACGTTGATTAAAGCATTAAATTTCGACTATGTTTGGCAGATTGCTATTTATCATAAGAGCAAGTCTTATGGTGGAATCCATCCATCTTCCACGCCACCTCAGCACTTGGAACTGTGGATGGAAGCGCAAGTGTAATGGTGGAATAGTAGAAACGCTATTAAGAATGGCGTAAAACGCCAATCTTAATGGAGCTAAATCTACAGTAAAAAACGCCAATCTTAATGGAGCTAAATCTACAGTAAAAACGCCAATCTTAATGGAGTTTTTTTTTTTTTTCCAGCCGTTAGATTCTCAACAACTCAGTTTAAATCTACGGATAAAAAAAAACGTCATTCTTAATGGCATAAAACGCTATTCTTAATAGCGTTTTTTGTCTTTTTTACGCTATTCTTATTGGCGTTTTACGCTATTCTTATTAGCGTTTTTGATGGATTCCACGCAACGTTCCACCAAACCATGGAACCTTGGTTGGATTTTGTGTGGAAAACACCAACTTGGAAGCCACTAGACTTGACATTCCATGAATTTTTCACACTTGGAATAGGATGGATTCCACCATAAGACTTGCTCTAAGTTGTTTAGCGGGTTGACGTGAGTGTTGTGCCATATTGTCAGCATGGAGAATCTATCATGATCTGAAAGTTTAAAACTCAGCCCCGTATATCTTACAAGTTGGAACGGATTAGACAATAATTGTCATTCCCGTTAACTTTATCACGTTGTGTCGTGTCTCTGAGTACAAGTCCAACGACGTATGCTTTCTTCCTTTCTATAATCGCCTGAATAAATTAATTACCATTTTTCTAAACCAGGTCAAACCAGCTACCTAGCATAGCATGACATCTTTGCACGTACAACCAAAGCTCATTGTCTAGTTCCATTGAATTTCTTACCCGTTTTTGTTTTTTCTTTTAATTATTTGTGAGTGAGAGGGCTAAATGTTAGTTTCTACTTTGGGAGAATATTAGTGGAATTCTCAACACCGTATTCTTATGATAGGGTCAGATATGGCGAAGATGGCCCCAAACTTATCTAGAATCAATCAGAAGATTCAGAACAAAGGATAAAAACAAAACAAAACAAAAAACTATTGTTGAACTGCTAAGACGCGGTCGCCAGAGGGTTTCCATGTCCTAAGATTCTTAATTATAGCAAAGACAAATTCTATTGAATTTCTCAATACTGATTCTAAATCGTGATAAGATGTCTCCTTATCACATATGCTGTCAATGTAATTCATACCTATATCTAAATTCCAACACTTGAATAGCTCATGCTTCTTCAAAATTGGGTAGCAAAAAATATATATGGGATTTTATCCCATTACATTGCTACAGAAAACATTGCGCATCAAGTAATGACTATGATCATATTCATGATTATCAGTTGCTTTATTTTTGTATCAACATCAGCTGCAGATTTAGTTCAAACAAAGCCCGGCTGCCAACCTAAATGTGGGAGCGTTAGCATTCCATATCCATTTGGCATTGGTAAAGATTGTTCTCTTGATTCGACAATTTATGGTATTGGCTTCAACGTTGAGTGTAATACATCTTCTGATTCACAGCAGAAGACTTTGCTCCACATGTCGACATTTACTGATCTTGGTGATGAAATTTTTAGTATATCTGACACTGAAATCCGCGTAGGAAGCTCAATGGCAGAAAATTGTATTTATAAGTCCCCATTTTTAGCCCAACTTGGTAGCCAGTTTTTTGCTTCCGCGGATCAGACTCCGTTCACAGTCTCTCAAACCAAAAACAAAGTCTTTGCTGTAGGGTGCAATACATCATCTCATGCAATTATGAGCATGTATGGTGGTAGAGAGGATTTTAGAGGTGAATGTTCTTCACAATGTGAGACATGGAACAAAGTGATTGAAGGTTCTTGTACTGGAAGTGGGTGTTGCCAAACAACAATTCCAAAGGGGGTACATTATATGTTTGGGTTTGTACGTAGCAACCAAAGTGAAGTTTGGCCATTCAATCCTTGCAGCTACGGCTTTGTGGCTGAGACCGACCGCTTCAAATTCAGTGCGGCGGATCTTGTGGATATCCATAGGAAAGACAGAGATGATATAACAATGGTACTTGATTGGGCGATTGGGAAGGAGACTTGTATAGAAGCACAAAAAAATACGTCAATGTAAAACATGTGCCTTGAATACACCTTCTAGATGGTCTAATTTCTAGAAAGTCTAAGTATTCTAGATGGTCTAATTTCTTAGTTTTCAAAAAGGGAAGGAAGACTAATTCCCTTGCTAGTATTCAAAAAGGGGAGGTAGACTAACTCTCTTGCTAGTAGTCAAAAAGGGTTAACCCATTTTTTTTGTGTGCAAGGGAAGGTGGGCATGAGAACCTATATATACCTTCATTAGTTAGCATTTAAAATCATCCCAAAATCAGTCACAAACCAAAGAGAGAAACACTACTAAGTGTTCTCAAGAGTAGTGTAAACTAAGAGAGAGTAAGGTCTTGTTCTTGAGAGGAGTTTATACTCTTGTAACCTTGTTCCAATCATAGTGCAACGTTATCGTCGTCTTCCAAAGTGGATGTAGATCATCTTGATCGAACCACTATAAATCCTTGTGTTGTGTGTGTGCCTATTTTACATTTATTTTCATTTCTATTTCAATTCTCTATTGATCGTGCTTAGAAGAGCCATTGGTCATAACAGTCAACTTATGTGTGCCAAGGTAATAGTTATTGCAAGGATCCCGTAAACAATCCTGGATATCAATGTTTTTGTAACGAGGGTTACGAAGGAAACCCATATCTCAAACCTGGATGCCAAGGTACGTAAAGCTATTTGTATTGTTTTCTTAGATTTAAGCAATTCTATGTTTTTAACAATGATTTTAAATTATCATCTTAATAGACATAAACGAGTGCAAGGATGATAATAGCAATCGCTGCACAAGTATTTGCATAAATACAATCGGAAGTTACAATTGTTCTTGCCCTGACGGCATTTCTGGCGATGGAAGAAAAGATGGGAGTGGTTGCATATTCCCGAAACATGAATTTCCAATATTAGGAGTCACTTTGGGTACATATCTATTTTTAATAACCTGCCGATATAATACTGTCTGATCTTCTTGAATCTTATCTATTAGTAGTTGCTTATTTGGCTTTATTACTACTAGTACATAAAATGGAAATGATCATGTTGATGCAGGTATTGGTTTGGGGTTACTTGTATTTCTTGTAACTGGTAGTTCTTGCTTATACTTGATTATAAAGAAACGAAAGCTAATGAAACACAGGAAGATATATTTTGAGCAAAATGGTGGATTGTTGTTAAAGCAAAAACTATCCTCGAATGAAGTTGGTGTAGATTCAACAAAGATATTTTCTCCAGAAGACCTAGAATTAGCAACCAATAATTATGATGAGAGTTGCACCCTTGGACGAGGAGGCTTTGGTACAGTTTACAAGGGAACTTTATCTGATAATCGTATAGTTGCCATTAAGAAATCACAAGTAGTTGACCAGAGCCAAATAGAACAATTCATAAACGAGCTTGTCATTCTAACTCAGATTAACCATCGAAACGTAGTGAAAATCTTAGGTTGTTGTCTAGAGACTGAAGTTCCCTTGCTTGTTTATGAGTATGTTGCTAATGGTACCCTTTATGAACATATTCATCGCAAAGACGGTATGTCCTCTATTTCATGGAAAAGTCTTCTGCGAATAGCTTCCGAAATTTCAAATGCACTTGCATATTTACACTCATCAGCTTCTATTCCCATCATTCATAGAGATATAAAGTGTACCAACATACTGCTGGATGAAAATTACTCCGCAAAAGTATCAGACTTTGGAGCATCAAGGTTGGTCCCTTTGGATCAAACTCATTTAGACACGAGTTCAGGGCACTTTTGGATACCTGGATCCAGAATATTTTCTGACCAGCCAACTGACAGATAAAAGTGATGTTTATAGTTTTGGTGTAGTGCTTATAGAGCTGTTAACAGGAGAAAAAGCTCTTTCTTTTGAGCGGTCAGACGAACAAAGAAATCTAGCTGTTTATTTCATTTCATTTTTGGAAGTAAACAATTTCTCCCATCTACTAGACTCTCGAGTATTGAATGAAGGAAAGCCCGAGCGCGTGTTTGCAGTTGCAGAGCTTGCAAAGAGATGTCTTAACTCAAAAGGTGAAGATAGGCCTACAATGAAACAAGTTGCAGCAAAGCTAGAAGGTCTGAGATCCTTAGAGAACGACACACAGACTTATCAACCAGGCCATGAAGATTCCAGGAACGTGCTCCGGGAGGTTGAAAGTGACCTCTATGGTGTGCCACAGAGATCTTACAGTACTACATCTTCTTTCGATTATTCTGGACAAAATAGCTTGTCGAGAAACATAACAGGTCCCCGATGATGGTGGAAAATTTTCAGTTCGTGTGCTGCTCTTCAATTTTTCATCAATGCAATAAGCGGGTCATTCCTTGAAATGCCCTTACGCATGTTTTTTACTCTAAATATGTGCAACTCTTCATATCTGTTGTTATTAGTTTCTTTATAGTATGTTTTATTGTTTTTTGTTTTTGTTTTTGTTTTTGTTTTCCCCTTACTTTGTTAATATCTGCTCTTCAAATCATCATACCTGTATCGAGTAGTAAAAGAAAAACATTTTCCTTATTCCCAAATAGTACTATGAAACTATGAGTAAGATATAACGTTTTTGTTTTACAGGAAGATGATGATTACTATGCAGATACGCAATTAGCATATTGTCCTTCGGCAATCGGGATCTTTCCTGAAAGTGTGATTGATTTCACACTTTCTTCCAAAAATGTACACTTTCAGGAAAATGTTCTAAAAGTGTGACCATGACCGGTCAACGGACATATAAGCCCTAGTCTTTTATGAAAATACATAATTTTGTCCTCAGATGTGTACATATTGACAACATATGTGTACACATATGGTAAGGATGTGTAGGTATTACAGATATGTAGACACACTTATACCCCCATCATTTTTTTACTGATGTGTGGATATTATATGTGGACATCCATAATATAGGCATAATCATATGTTGGATAAATGTATACATCCATGTTTCGAAGTCTAGACATCGGACACTATTCATAAAATATGTGGACATCGGGCTATAAATATGTAGATGTCGGCTATAAATGTGGACATCATCTATAAAATGTGGTCATCAACTATAAAATGTGGACATCAGCTATAAATATGTGGACATCAGGCTATAAATGTATAGACGATCCTCATCTCACCACTTCACGAGCTACATCACAAACGGAATCTATGTAAGGATGTTGAACGTGGGATCATGAACTCTCCTTACACTTCGAAAAAGGTTAGTCGGACTTTCCTGACAATCTTGCATGAATTACGTTTCGATTTTGTCCTTGTCTGTCACCATCATATGCTTACCTCGCAACAATGCTCCCGTTATGAGCTAAGAAGGGGACTTAATGTTGATGGTGTTTTTTAGCTTAGGGGTAAAATCATAAAACCCTGGTCAGTCAGTGACGTCACAGGTCTTAAACGCATTTATTGAACCCTTTAATATGTCTGTGAGAAAATTACCAAGGTACCTTTTTTTTTAAATACTGATTAGGGTTTCGATAGGCCAAACCCTAATTCACACACCATTGTGCCAATGGAAATCCATGTCAGCCACACATACCGCGCTAAGGCATGCCATCCATGCTAGCCGCACCACTGTGCCAACGACAAGACGTGCCAGCCACACCTACCGCGCCAAGGCATGCCAACCATGCCAGACGCACCACTGGGTCAATGGCAAGCCATGCCAGCCACACCTACCGCGCCAGGGCATGCCAACCATGCTAGACGCACCACTGTGCCAATGGAAAGCCGTGCCAGCCACACCTACCGCGCCAAGGCATGCCAACCATGCTAGCCGCACCACTATGCCAATGGCAAGCCATGCCAGTCACACCTACTGCGCCAAGGCATGCCAACCATGCTAGCCACACCACTGTGCCAATGGAAAGCCGTGCCATCCACACCTACCTCGCCAAGGCATGCCAACCATGCTAGCCGCACATTTGTGCGAATGGAAATCTGTGCCAGCCACACCTACCACACCAAGGCATGCCAACCATGCTAGCCGTCCCAACACGCCATGCACAACGCTGGATGCGAAAACAAAGGCCTGCAACAATCAACGACCATCTCTCCATTGAAGATGCAAATCTTAGCCGTAAAAGGTCGCCAGATAACGCGTGGTAACCTTTGGCCCAACGTCAATACCTAACTTTGGCCGCGCCCAAACTACGCCAAAACCCTAATTTTTGGCCGTGCCTAAATTATGCCAAAACCAAAGCTTGGTCACGATCCTAGCTTTGTCATGCCAAACCCTTGTAATTACCATGCCAAGCCGAACCACACCTTGTTTTGGCCCTATTCATGCTAGCCGCACCATGTGCCAACGGCATGCCAAACCCTTGGCCCCACCATGCCATGCCAAACACACCTTGCCTTGGCCCTAGCCATGCTATCCGTACCATGTGCCAAACGGCATGCCAAGCCTTTGGCCCCACCATGCCAATTCCAAGTCGCGCCACCATGCTGGCCTTCCCTATGCGGATACCAAAACGAATGTGTGCGATAATCAACGGTCGCCCTTCAATACCATGAGAAAATTCTAGCCGTCCAAGGTTACCAGACAACACATGGTAACTTTTATCCCTAAACCCTAGTTTGGCCACGCCAAACCGAGCCAAGGAATGCCATTCCAATGGCATGCCATCCTAGACGTGCCACCATGTTGGCCTTCCCTATGCGGCTAGCGATAATCAACGGTCGCCCTTCAATCCTAGGAGAAAATCCTTGCCGTCTAAGGTTACCAGATAACACATGGTAACCTTTGTCTAGAAACCCTAGTTTGGCCACGCTAAACCGCGCCAAGGCATGCCATACCAATGGCATTCCAACCTAGCCGCACCACCATGATGTCCTTCCCTATGCGGCTACCAAAACGAAGGCATACGACAATCAACGGTCTCCCTTCAATCCCAGGAGAAAATACTAGCCGTCCAAGGTTACCAGACAACACATGGTAACCTTTGGCCCGAAACCCTAGTTTGGCCACGCCAAGACATACCATGACAATGGCATGCCGACCTAGCCACGCCACCATGCTGGCCTTCCCTATGCGGCCACGAAAAACTAAAGCGTGCGACGATCAATGGCTACCTTTCCTCTTAAGATGCAAAATCTCGACCATTGAAGGTCACCAAGATTGCAAGTCTCCCAAGCTCGAATTTTCGGGCAAGTGCTACATGTTTTCCACAAAAACACTCGAGACATCAACACTTATCACAAACTGGGGGATCCTCTTTGGGTATTGGCTTGGAGGTTTACAGCATGCGGCGTACACTATGCCAGTCATAAGGAAGTGTCATAAGGATGAGTTGGCTAGTAAATACAAGGAGTTAATGATGAAACTATTTTTTTTATGGTACATCAATTTCATGCGTTAACAGTTACCACCTCCTCCCATTTACTCTCCCATTTTTCCATTCCTTAATGAGTCCAGAGTATATTTCACTTCGACTTGTATAAATAGGTCTTACCTATTTCCACCGAAAAACAAGTTCAGTCACGAACATACAACACTCAGAAAACATTTGCTATCCTTCCATTGGTTAGCTTCCCACTTTCTGATACAAGAGGTAGAAAATAACTACTCTTCCAGAAATCAACTATTCTGGTCTCATCACTTTCCTTGCTCCCCTCCCCAAAACCAACCTATTATCATTCACTTTGTGACCGAAGCAAGTCTGGAATGGCCATTTCTTGGTTTAGGCCAGACTGGTACATATTTATCTCTCGAATCTAAAGTAACCCCTTGCAGTACATTGTTTATGGTTTCAATTCATTTCTCACCCGCACACCCGAAATTACCGAAATCAGAAGAAACCATTTTCACCCACAAACAGTTATATTAGGCGCTAGACTAGGCGAGGCGCTTAAGGCACGCCTAAGCATCGAGGAAAAATTACAGAAACGTAAATATTTTAGAGCCTTGGACGTCATTTTTCCTTGGTACCCCCTGTGCTCCTTGAGCGCCCGGGGAGCCTTTTACACCATAGACTACGGGTAGTGAAGAGGTCCACTGTAACCAAAATTCCTTCGCACATTTATTTAACATATCAAAACTAGTCATAAAAACCCAAGGTGACCAAACTTGTGGTACAAAAAACCCATTCAAATGTTGAGATCCATTAAAACTCCATCTTAAACAAAATTGATACAAAACCCCCAAATTTCAAAATTGGTTTCATCAAATTCTACGAAGTTTCATCAAATTTTATGAAGAAACCAAAATTGGTTTCATCAAATTCTTTCGGGTTTTTGTGTTACTTTTGTTTTGATGGGGTTTTTGTATTACTTTTGTTTTGATGGGTTTTTTGTGGATGGATAGTGACACCTTTGGGGTTATAACTCTCGGACCGTTTATTTAAATAGAAGAGTGTCAAACAATCGAGACCAGGAGGTAGATGTTCACCCGATTGGGAAACAATCCTTGGTGGATGATGTTTACCCTTTTAAGCACTTTATTACCTTTCCCATCTATCTAAAACTCTTTATAATGGATGCTGCACTATTTCTATTATAAAAAACCATAAATGTGTTTCGGAGGATAAAGATCAGCATCACTGGTGATTTTTTTTTTCTTAAGCGGACCTATTAGTCTATTTTATTACAGTATTTTGGTTAAAAATACCTTGGATTTGAATTCCTGGGAGTATAAGACAAGCAAAATATCACCATAGTTCTAATAACCAACAATCAAATTATATGGTTCTAATAGGCTTCATGGGAATTCTACCCAAACTTAATCTAATATCTAATTATCTAAGTTACAAAAAATCCCTTGAAGAAGAACTGTAAAAGAAAAAAGAGTTTGATTTCTTTTTAAACAGACTTTAAAGTTCCATAACCAGGAGAAAAATGAGATCCAATTGACCGACCGAAAATATTATATATGGTGGTGGTATTTTATGGCAATGGAAATATTGATAATAAGATAGATGAATAAGATGGACCTTGCAATGGTGGAGATGGTACCAATGATGCTGGTGTTGGTGTTTTTATGGTAGAAAAGGATAATAGAGTATGATGAATCTGTAGGTGGTGGTGGTGGTGGTGATGATGATATTTTGTGGTAATGAAGATGGTTGAGAAAAAGAAAATAGAGGAGGATGCACCTACCAATGGTGGTGGCGGAGAAAGATACTGAGAAAGAATTTCGCAGATAAGGTGGTGGCGGAGACGTTGGCGCTATTGAAGGTGATGTTGATTTGGTGTCTATGATGTCGTCGCAATCCAACACGTGACGCACCTGGATACATCATGAACTAAAATTTAATCTATTTGCATTTATAAATATGAAACTCAAGTTTATCAAGTAACTAACACAATATGCACCCAGGTACAACAAGCAATAAGATAAGAAGAACCTGGGTATATCCAACAATAACACAAACTTCACCCGGGTGCATCTAGTGTAAACTCAAATTCAATCACGCACAAAACCCAGGTTTATCCAGTGTAAGTTCTAATTCAATCACAAATAACACAAGATGCACCCAGGAGCATCCTGTATAAACAAGGTTGTATCAAAGATAAACTGCAATACAAATGATAGCTAAGATGAGAAATAGATTTATCCACTAATAACATAGGATGTGCCTGGGTGCATCCAGTGTAAAAGTGGACAGATCACAACCCGAACTTTAATGTAGGTGGTATAATTAGGATAGAAACAAATTCATCTACCAATAACACAAGATGCACCTAGGTGCATCCAGTGTAAACATTGATGATTCCAAAATTGGGGAACTTTTTCTAGATCGAATCTAGAAAAAAAATTAAGAAAAAAAAATCAGCGGTGATGATTATGGTAGAATTTGTGACTGGTTAGGTTAGAAATTATGTTGAAATTAGCGACGACGGTAGTGTGAATTCAGAAACCAAATTCGTTTTTTTTTTTTATAATACAGTTTATAAAATTTAGAGAATATACATATCATGTCTTGTTGGTGGTGACTAAATATGGTGATGGATCTCATTATGGGGTGACATCGACGATATGTGATCTGGTCGATACCTGTTGTATTGGTGATGGCGACGATGGAAAATCTGAGAGAGTTTGGGATTGGATTTTATGGTGGCGAGGGTGGTGAATCTGGTAAAGTTAGGAATCGGTGTTTGTGATGGTGATGATGGTGCTCTTTTTTGTCGATGATGATGGTGGAGATCTTGGAGGGAGCTTCTGGTTTTGATGATGAAAATAGAGAAGATAATGAAGAAGAGTGGTTATAGTGATTTCAGAGAACATAGGGAATAAGAAGAAGAAGAGAGGGTATAGTGGTTTGTTTCAATTTTTTTCTTTAGGTGTCTATTTCACCCAGACACATAGTTTAGCAGTCCAATGCTACCAACCTTGAGGGGCCTGTGGTCATATGACCCATTTTCCGTTTTTTCTTCACCATCTTATAGTGCAAAAATTATTATTTTCACCTAGTTTTCATTAGATTTGAAAATAAAAGAGAAAACACTCGTTCTATAGTCGTTGCTCTTAGAAGCCCATGAAAAAAATGCATGTTCAATGTCTAGTGGTCTAAAGACCCAGCCGGTGAGAATTTAATTGTTTAGTAACTATGATGTTTTAGAATTCTGTTATACCCTTTCTGAACTTTTTTTCTTTTTTTTTATCGGTAAATAAAATTATATTAAGAAGGAAGGAAAATTACAATATGCAAAAGCCACCACACACATTGAAGCTAACCAACATGATAGCTCAAAGAGACAGGTTAACCCCACGGTACCCACATGTCTAACAAGAAAACTTAGACACCACAAAGACCAGTGAAAAGGGCCATATAGAAAACCCTAAAACCCATTAGAAACCCGAACTAAGGCTTAGTTTGGTATTGTTGCAGCTTTTATAAAAGCACTTTTCTTTTGTGCGTTGCTGTGCTGTGCTCAAGGTAGTTAATATCGTGTATCGGTATCGTATCGGTCAGGTCCTATACACCTATACAAATGATAATATCTGTTTTTATAGGCGATACATCATTATGATTTTTTTAAAATTTATTATTTATCAAACAAAAAAATATCGATATAACCATAATAGAAAATAATAATTATAGTAAACATACTTCAACCTTACACAATAAAAGGTGGTTAATTAGAGGCTTATATTATCAAAAACGAAACCAAACATTGAATTCTGTTAGCCCATCAACATCACATTTACTGTAATTACATCCACCATAATTATATATGAAGTTACCAAAATTAGTGGGTTACTTTCTTGAACTAAAAGTTCAAGAAATCATAATCAAAATACAAAATACATTAGTGATATATCATTGTACAAGTGAAACCTATATTATCAGTGTACAAGGGAAACCGATATATCGGTCCGTACAGGACGATACACGCGTTTTTATCGTTTCTCCTCCGTATCGCCGATATTTTCAATATCGTATATATTTTTTCCTATATCCTATAAAAACCTTTAATATCGTCCTATATAACCGATATTGACTACCTTGGCTGTGCTGTGTGAGAAAAGCAGCTAGATTTTTGGTAAAATATCAATTAAAGTTAAAGCTGATTAAAAAACAATAAAATCGTGTTTGGTAAAATATCAGATCCAACTGTTCTTGTTGTGGCAAATGACAAAAACAGACATATCTCTGAAAATAGTTTTATTCAATTTTATTGGGCTTAGAAATAATTAAGTTTTTTGCTATTAAATATATATATAGAGAGAATATTAAAGTTACTAATTGTTACTATTATAATTTTTTTTTTTGTACTTAACCACTTTTTAATATATATAATTTTCAAACAAAAAATTAAACTAAAATTAAGTAATTATTTCATTTATTTTTTTGACAAATTAAATGAAATTTAATTTTATATCAACCAAAAGCTTTGTGTAATTTTTTTATTGTTGATATTTCTTAAATTAAATTGTATCATAAAATATAATAATATTTGAAGAATAAAATATAAGAAATAAAACAATTGATTGTATATATATTAAGGGTAACTTTGTCATTTATAAAATAAAATAGGGACAAAAATGATATATCAAACATCAAAATGTTTGTGGGAACTTATGCTTTTGTAACTTTTAAAAGATCCTCTTCCCCAGCTTTTGAAAATTGAGGAATCTGGGAAGTGATTTGTATAAAAACACTTTGATTTTTTTTTACCAAACACTAATTTCAAAAATTATTAACATATATAGGTTTTGAAAGTGCTTTTAGAAAAATAAAAACATTACAAAACCAAGCCTAAGAAAACCCTTGAAAGGAAAAGACCTTCCCAAAAACTTAACCCTAAAATATACATATCATACGCATGTACACGTACTAACCAGTCTAACCTCTGTTAACTTTCGACTATGTTCGGAAATTGCTATTTATCCTAAGTTGTTTAGCGGGTTGAAGTGAGTGGTGCCATATTGTCAGCATGGAGAGCCTATCATGATCTGGAAGTTTAGTAGTCAGCCACGTATATCGTTACCGAGTACAAAGTCCAACGACGTATGCTTCTTTTCTATAATCACCTGAATAAGTTTAATTACCATTTTCTAAAACCAGGTCTAATACTTTAAACCTCCTATCAACCTAGCGTGACATCTTTGCACGTACAACCAAACCTCATTGTCTAGGTCAACAGAGTTTCTTATTTTTTTAATTTTGTTTTTAGATTAATTGTGTGTGAGAGGGGCAAGAGCTGGTTTCTATTTATGGTAGATAGGGTCAGGTATGTTATAGCCTTATAGGGACATATTGACAAACAAGAAGCGACTTTTCTGAAGATGGGCCCAACTTATCCAGAATCAATCAACAAAACAAAATAAAACAAAAACTACTGTTAAGTCTTAAGACGCGGTCGCCAGCGGGTTAAGGTTTCCATGTCCTAAGATTCTTAATTAATTAGCAAAGACAAATTCTATTGCGTTTCTTAATACTGATTCTATATCGTGATAAAATGTCTCCTTGGCGCATATGCTGATGGTGTCATTCATCTATTTCTATCTCCCAAAAGTTGAATAGCTTATGCTTCTTCAACATTGTGGAGCAAAAAATACATACGAGAATTCATCCAATTACGTCACTACAGAAAACGTTTCGCAGAAAATAATGACTATAATCGTATTCATGATTATCAGTTGCTTTATTTTTGTATCATCATCAGCTGCAGATTTAGTTCAAACAAAGCCCGGCTGCCAACCTAAGTGTGGGAATGTTAGCATTCCATATCCATTCGGCATTGGTGAAGGTTGTTCTCTTGACTCAACTATTTATGGTTTTGGATTCAACATTACGTGTTGGTCTTCTTATAATCCCCCAAAGCCTTTCCTATACAAGGACTTTCGCGGTGAAATTTTCAGTATATCAGACACCGAAATCCGCGTAAGAAGCTCTATGTCAGAAAATTGTATTTATAAGTCCCGGTTTACAGCCAATATTGATAGCCAGTACGTTCTTTCTGCGGGTACATCGTTTTCGATCTCTCATACCAAAAACAAAGTCTTTGCTGTAGGATGCAATACATCATCTCAAGCACTTTTTTTCATGAATGGACATGGTAGGGAGGATTTTAGAGGTGTATGTTTTTCACAATGTGAGACATGGAAGAAAGTGATTGAAGGTTCTTGTACTGGCAGTGGGTGTTGCCAAACAGCTATTCCAAAGGGGGTAAATTTTATTACTGGGCATGTACGGAGCGACCAAAGTGAAGTTTGGCCATTCAATCCCTGCAGCTACGCCTTTGTGGCTGAGACCGACCGCTTCAAATTCAGTGCAGCGGATCTAGTGGATATCCATAGAAAAGACAGAGATGACATAACAATGGTATTTGAGTGGGCGATTGGGGAAAAAACTTGTATAGATGCACAAACAAATACGTCAACTTATGTGTGCCAGGCTAATAGTTATTGTAAGGATCCTGTAAACAATCCTGGATATCAATGTTTCTGTCACGAGGGTTATGAAGGAAACCCTTATCTCATACCTGGATGCCAAGGTACGTAAAGCTATTTGTATTGTTTTCTTAAATTCAAGCTATAACTTCTTTTTAACAATGGTTTTACATATCATCTTAATAGACATAAACGAGTGCAAGGATGATAATAGCAATCGCTGCACAAGTATTTGCACAAATACAATAGGGAGTTACAATTGTTCTTGCCCTGACGGCATTTCTGGCGACGGAAGAAAAGATGGGAGTGGTTGCATATTACCGAAACATGAATTTCCAATATTAAGAGTCACTTTGGGTACGTATTTATTCTTAAAAATAACCTGCCGATATAAGTCTTATCTTCTTCTCATACAGTTGCTTATTTCGTTTTATTACTAGTACATAAAATGGAAATGATCATGTTGATGCAGGTATTGGTTTGGGGTTACTTGTATTTCTTGTAATTGGTAGTTCTTGCTTATACTTGATTATAAAGAAACGAAAGCTAATGAAACACAGGAAGATATATTTTGAGCAAAATGGTGGGTTGCTGTTAAAGCAAAAACAATCCTCGAATGAAGTTGGAGTAGATTCAACAAAGATATTTTCTCCTGAAGACCTAGAATTAGCAACCAATAATTACGATGAGAGTTGCATCCTTGGAAGAGGAGGCTTTGGTACAGTTTATAAGGGAACTTTATCTGATAATCGTGTAGTTGCCATTAAGAAATCGCAAGTAGTTGACCAGAGCCAAATAGAACAATTCATAAACGAGCTTGTCATTCTAACTCAGATTAACCATCGAAACGTAGTGAAACTCTTAGGTTGTTGTCTAGAGACTGAAGTTCCGTTGCTTGTTTACGAGTATATTGCTAATGGTACCCTATACGAACATATTCATCGCAAAGATGGTATGTCCTCCATTTCATGGACAAGTCTTCTGCGAATAGCTTCCGAAATTTCAAATGCACTTGCATATTTACACTCATCCGCTTCTATTCCCATCATCCATAGAGATATAAAGTCCACCAATGTGCTGTTAGACGAAAATTACACTGCAAAAATTTCAGACTTTGGAGCATCAAGGTTGGTTCCTTTGGATCAAACTCGTTTAAACACACGAGTTCAAGGAACCTTCGGTTACCTGGATCCAGAGTATTTTAGTACCAGCCAACTGACAGATAAAAGTGATGTCTATAGTTTTGGTGTAGTTCTTATAGAACTCTTAACAGGAGAAAAAGCCCTCTCTTTTGAGAGATCAGAAGAACAAAGAAATCTAGCTGTTTATTTCATTTCTTTCATGGAAGCAAACAATTTCTCCCATCTTCTAGATTCTCGAGTATTAAATGAGGGAAATCCGGAGCATGTACTTGCTGTTGCAGAGCTTGCAAAGAGATGTCTTAACTTAAAAGGTGAAAACAGGCCTACAATGAAACAGGTTGCAGCAAAGCTAGAAGGCCTGAGAAGCTCAGAGAAAGATGGACCGACTTATCAACCAGGTCATCAAGTTTCTGAGAATGTGGCAGTCGAGGTTGAAAGGGACCTCTATGTTGTGCAACAGAACTCTTACAGTACTATATCTTCTTTCGATTACTCTGGACAAAATAGATTGTCAACAAACATAACAGGTCCCCGATGATTGTAGAGGACTTTTCCGTCATTGTGCAACTCTTCAATTTCGTCATCGACGCAGTGCATAATAAGTGAGCCATTCCTCGAATGGCCATAAATATTGTTTTTATTCTAGTTTTATTGGTTATCATCCAAATCTTATAAGGCAAACCATGTAACAGTTCCTCCAAATCTTCTATGTTTTATTGGGCTCTATATATATATGCCACACACTAGTACGGTAAGACTATTGTCTTGCAGGAACTGTTACATGGTTTGCCTTACAAGTTTAAGCAACCAAGGTCAAATATATCTGTTTTGAAAAATGAAAAAAAAAAGTGAATCAAATTTCTTTTTAGCTTTCCAATGATACTACTATGCATACACAATTAGCAGATTGTGGTTTGGCAATTGTGCAATCCAATGATTTGATAAAAACCCCATCAGTGAGCCACCACTTGCACATAATGATTGAACAATTTGTTGTTTAGGTTCTAGCTTCTAAGTTATAACCCAATTCGTGGTAGGCTCTCATGTCCAATCTTATTCTTTGCTGAGGGAAAAACATTAATATCACGTCTGACGTCTGTTGAGGTTAACTTGACTCACCTGAATGCCCGAGTTATTGACTCAGTGAACTTTCTCAACAATGAGTCAAATCGGCAAATAATCTTTTTTTTTTTTCTTTTTTTTTACAAAGGTTATTTATTACTACATCCGTCTCTAATATATAAGCGGAGAAGATCATATCTCCTAGACTAAAATTTTGTGTATATTAATTAAATACCCTTATTTTTGACACCCAATAAATCTTGGCTTGATTGGGGTATACCCAGATTAATTGAGATATACCAAATGAGATAAAATAGGGTCATTTTGAAGTAAAAGAGGTTACCCCTTAACCAAATATTTTCAAAATGATAAAAATGCCCCCACAATGATTAACACTAATTTAATCGGAATGATTAAATTAGTTTAATTAGTTAGTTGATTTATAAGTTGCGTTTTAGAAATAATTTAGAGAGAGAAGTAGAATGAAGTAGTAGAGGAGGTTTTGGTGTGTGTGTGTGGGTCGGGGGGAGGAGTTAGGGTTTTTGTGAAATTTGTGATATGAGTGAGATGAGTGATTCTAATCCTGTTTTTGAAGTGGGGGAGTCTTCTAACTTTCCTCCTACAGATGAGTACTTGTATGATGTTCTACTAGACCCTGATCAAATGGATTATTTGCATGATCCTCACTTTTATTTTCCTCAAACTCAAGAGACATGATTTGAAACATGTTCAATCCGGCAATGAAGTGGGACGTAGACCCTGCCGACCATAGTCTGGTCGGAAATCTTTTATTTTCCAACAAAGCCGGTTGTATTTTAGCCGGCGTGGTTTCATATATAGAACCTTCCAACTATTAGTTTTTTTGTACCATAAGAAACAATTTTGAAACATGGTTAAGTCGGCATTGTTTCGGTTCGTCGACCCTGCCGACCGTGGTTTGGTCGGCGCTGGTTTTTTCTTAGAAAAAACCGGCGGTTGTTTAGTCGGCAATGTTTTATATATTTACCATGCCGACATTTGTATTACATATCAACTAACTCGTGTTTCTTTGTAGATTGTGTTGGCACCGATGACGGATAAGCCTTAAGCTCACAAGGTTAGGAGTCCTGATACTTCTTCACATTATGTTAATGATATGGCATGGGAGGACAAAAACGACGCGGTCAAGTGGGTTATTGAGAAATCAAAAGAGAATATGTGCTTTCTAGTGAAAAAGACCCAACAAAAAGATTCGCGGTTTGAAATGGTATGTGAGTGTAGTGGGTCGCCGAACGCAAGTCACAAGAGAAAGGGTTATGTGTATGATAAGAAGACGACTAGGGTGTAAAAGACGAAGTCAAAGAAGTGTGTATTCCCATTCAAGATAATTTTTCGGAGGAACGAACACACCGATCACAAGAATGAGTAGAGTTGATGTTGGTTGGAATAACCATAAAGATCCGCAAAGTATTGTTGGGCAATGCGAAGTTGTCAAGTTGAAACCGCACGAGTTCGAATAAGTAAGAACAAGTTTGGGAATTAAACCAAGCAAGCTCCTTAGTAAGTTCAGTAGGGACGACCCGTATAACCTTTGTTTATTGTCTACAATTTATGCGTCCAAGGAAACTATCAAAAGAATTGAATGGGATGGAAGAAAGGTAATGGAAGAATCACAATGGTTGGCACACAAATACAACTACACGATGAGACACCATGAGTCATTGGAGGGGAAGGTGGATCGTATTTTTCTTTCGCATCCCGATATGATTCAATTGGCGCGGTGCTTTTACCAAGTTTTTTTCATGGATTGTACTTATAAGGCGAATAGGTACAACAAGCCTTTGTTGAACATTGTAGAACAAACCTAGGATAAGCAATCGTTCACGGTGGCATGGTGTTTTATGGATCGTGAGAAGGATGATAGATATATTTGGGCATTGGAAACTTTAAAGCTTCTCTACCACGAAGACGGGGTTGTGGTGACCGACAATGAGCAAGCAATAATGAAAGTCGTGAGGATTGTCTTTCCCAATGCACAAATTGTTTTTTGCACTTGGAGTATACAATGAAATATTATAAAGAATTGTAGGAATCATATCCAAAATCCAAAGGCAAAGAAAGGAACTAAACGTGAAAAGGAGGAAGATGAACGTCTTAGTAAACTAACTAAAGAGGAGAGGGACGGAGAGAAGAAGAAAGAAGACGGAGAATGGAAAGAAGGTGAGATCAAGTTTGGTTTATTCATGAAAGCGTGGGATAAGTTGGTTTGTTCGATGAGTGTGGCAATATATGAGATAAACTTGAAGGATTTATAAGATGATTGGGGCACTAATTACCCCAAATTAGTGGAATATTGAAAGGGATAATGATTGAAGCCACACAAAGAGGGGTTTGTGTATGCTTTTACCTACTACTATAAAAATTTCAAACTTGAGTCCACAAGTATGGTAGAGAAAGCTCATCGGAGACTAAAAGGTCTACTTTTAACGAGTCAAAATGGGATTGTGATGGCGCAACATGCTATCCACGAGTACACTAATAATGATATCAACAAGATAAAAAAGCAATTTGAAGAAAGTAGCTTCCGGAAGTTGAAGGAGTTTAAGGAGGATGATTGGTTGCTTGTTGGTATACATAGAAACGTCTCGCATTTGGAAATACGTTTCATGATGAAACATCTCGCATTGTATAAAAAGTATGACAAGCATGAGACTCCTTGTAAGTGTAGGATAATGAAGGCTATCGGAACAGGTAAAAAAAAAGGTTGTTCCTGGATGTTCTCATACATCATAGTCGGAAGGGTAGATTAGGGTAACCATGCCGACGAAACATCCACTGACATGCTTTATTAGGATAACCATGCCGATCATAAGATAAAAAAACTTGTTCCTGGTTGTTCTCATACATTATATGCGGCAGGTTTTATTAGGAAAATCCAACCGACATAACATTAACCGGAATGGTTTTTAAAATGTTAATTGTCGATTGTTAAGGAGATGACACGATTTTACTTTAGTACAATGCAAACTACACATCGAATACAAACCTTAAAAACTTAATTAGAGTATACAAACCTTAATTAAAGCATACAAACGTTAAAAACTTAACCCTAACACATTTGGGACATAGATAGTATCTTTTTCCAGTACACAATTTATTAGGAGAGGTAATTAGCTTCATCTTACCATCGCAATATGGATTTGTGCATGGTAAATGGTTGATTTTAGCAACTTCAACTTCATACGGAGCTAGTCGCTCATCTATCCAATAGAAAAACCCACAACAGGTGCATTTTTAAGCATATGGATGATATACATTTCCTAATGCAACTTTCATGAGAAACAAGGATCCCTTACAACCTTCAACAGTGCATTTGCTTCCTTCACTTAGTGTGCAAAGATTACAAATATTTGGTTGTGTTGCACTTGAAACTTCCATTCTTTATGCAAGGTTGAAGATGAAGTTGACAATGCTTTTATAATAACAACACACCTAATATCTTGATTTTGAAATTTAAATCCGTTGAGTATTCAATGGCTTGTATTTTGTACTTAAAAGGTAATATTTTTATACTACTAGCATTTAAATCGGCAGGGTTGAGATTTCAAACCATGCCAACTACCTATCCCTGACAGCACTATAACATATAACATGGTATGGTCGGAAAGATATACCTTACAAACCATGTCATCTTACTGCAACTCTAATATTGTCTAAAACTACACAAAAAAGAATAAAGCAACTGAAACTGAAAATTAACATAAGTTTGACAAGTCTAAAACCACAATCCAAGAGTTCAAAACATAAAGTAAGAGTTCAAACCACAAACTAAGTTTCTAAAGAAAGTAAAACATAAAGTTTAAGAAATTCATGGATCCTTCTCATTGTTGTTATCTTCCTCCACATCACTAGCCTTTTCACCATCACTAGCTTTTTCAGCAGCATCAGCTTTTGGTTTTCTCTTATCTGGACCTATGTAGTCACTGGCCTCATTGTAATAGGGATTCACTCCAGAAAAGTCATATGCCCTGAAAAAAGTCCTTGGATCAACCTCCTCTTCTTCATCCCATGAAGATGTGCATTGTTGATAGTTGAGGGGATTGCTATGAATGTTCATAAACCTTAGGAAATCTTCACTTTCTTACAGGGAAATTCTTTTTAGTTTTATCTTTAGGATATTATAAATTGGGATAAATTGCGTTAATAAAAGCATTGTTAACAACACAAGGGGTATCTTCTATTTTTTTCCTCTGGGAACCTAAACAATACACAAATAAGAGATATGAATATTCTACACATTGAAACGTGGTTCTGTTAATAAAGCCGATAGGATTTAGAATCTAAACACTGTCGAGCAAACAATGATCGGAGAGGTTGTAATCATATACCCCGCCGACTAATATAAAGTTGGTATGATATTATTCAAGAAAGATGCCGACAATTAACTAATGAAAATCAAGTTTCTGTGACCTAAAGTCGGCATGTTACAAGGCTAAGACAATGTCGGCTATATTTAAGTCGACAGGGTTTGTTAATATATCCTGTCGGCCCTGGTTATTATCTAACAGTCGCCATGGATGCTATGAAAAGTCGGCAGGTTATTCATCCTAATACCATGTTGTCCCTTACAAAAAAAACAACAGTCAGCATGGTTTTAAATTATCGACCTTGCTGACCAGAAACCCTGAAAATCATAATTTTCGATTTCTGACCTAACATAAGAATCATATAACACATCAGGATAATGGGTTGAGTTTAGAAATGACTTACAGTCTTCTTTTCACCGGCGGAGGTTTTTTTCAACATTTTCACAGATTGGATTTTCGGGTTTGCTACTTCCAACTTTTTCCTTACCCTTTCCTTATGATTTGGATCTTCTCATGTTACCTGTTGAATCTCTCTTGCTACTGGATCGTTTAGAATCTACCATTTTTTGTACAAAATCAAAATTGAAATTTTTGGTTGATATTTGGTTGATGGAATAAGATGAAGGAAGGAGAAGAGGAGAGGGATTAGAGAAGATAGATTAATAGAAGATTAAAAGTTTTTTAGTTTTTAAGTTTAGGGTTTAATTTTAGGTTAATTATTGCAGGGGTACTAAAGTAAATTCCCTCATTTTTTGACCTCCCCTTAGTAACGGCACATGTCCACTTAAAATTGGGTATACCCCAATTAATATGGGTATACCCCAATCTCGGCAGGATAAATATACCCTTATACAACAATAAATATACCCTTATCATTTAAAAACCTTATCCATACAAAAATACATTATCTTAATACCATCATTTATATAATGTTTTTCTTTATTTCAAAATACAAAAAATTTCTTTCTCTATCAACTTCACCGCCACCAGTCCACCACCAATGATCGGTTGTCAGCCAACACAAATATAATTTCACTTCCTCACTCAACTAAAATAAATGTAGTAGTGATAAGAAAGAGTTTGTATCCACAGAGAGGCTTTCGTTGTCAATATGTTTCGGTTTCCTAAAAGTCACAAGGGGGATTTTTCTGATTTTTAATAAAGTAAAATAAACTAAAAGCAAATAAATAAATAAACAAATAAATCAAGTAGAAAATATATTGGTTAAGGATTCATCTTCATTCACAAACATGCTTTCAAAACAATAATTAGAATTGATATTTAATCTCTATTTTATCAATGGCCCTAGAGTACCTTGATCGCAAGAATATCCCGCTAATTTCCTCTTGTCATCAACAAACACATTAAAAGATGCGAGTATGAGTTCTATCTAAAAGAACAACCTAACGTGTAAAAGCACTAATCAGGTTTAATTCCCTAGATGCATTAAGTTCTATGAAATCAGGCCAATCAAAGCAATCGAACGTGTAAAAGCACTAATCCGATTTAACAAAGGTTATGGTTCACATATGGTTACTAGGATATATCAGTACAAGCAATAACCATATTTGTGCTACTTGCAATCAGGAATTATCACTTTTTCGTATAATAACCCTAATCTAGCAAAAGATATGCATGTGAGTTCTACCAATTTGCAACTTGACAAAACTAACATTCAATCATGCAACAATATTAATGGTGAAACATAAACGATAATATGAGACAAAACTAATTTATTGAACAAGAAACATGTTATGTGAAATCAAATCAATCCATCACCAATAATAAAATTATCTCATGCTCATGGAGTTCATAACAAAGATAAAAAGTTCTATCATGTTGTCCAAAACCCTAGGAAAAAGTAGAAGCTGCCCCCTAATGGAGATGTCCCTAGGTTTAGAAAAGAGTTTTCTATTTATATGTTTTTCTCCTCATAAGGATACTTTCCCAAAATTAGGTTAAGTCTTCTCAAAACCCATATCAAAGTGGTCCGCCAAGCCCAGGAGTGAAAATAAGTCTCTGGAAATTTTGGGTCCAAATTCGGGTCGCCGGATTGTTGACGTCATCGCCGAATTCCGGTCATCGGTGCCGGAATCCGGCCACCGAAAAACTTTCTGCGATCACTTGAACCATTGGAAGACGTCACCAGGGATTAACACACTTCCAGCATCTCAACTGTCATTCCCTGCGATTCATACATTCACCAAAAAGCCAGTTAAGCCAACTCCCCATCTTGCGAAAACGTACCCAAAAGCGTGTCGCCAAACTCATATATCCCACCGTCGACTCTTGCATCCGACCCGAACACCCTTCATGATTCATTGAATCTTTACGATCCCCACTTTCGGTTCCAAAATCCGACTACCGGAACTAGTACCACCGGATCACCATTCTTGCTCACTTTTCGCACAATTTCTGCAGCATCTCCACTGAATACCCATTACTGATTCTCAGTTTTTAGCTCATGTATGTAGCTTCAATCATCCATTACATACATCTACTCAATTGCAACCAACATCCAGCTTCCCTGTACAGTTCAAGCCACCTGCAACTGTATACCAACTTAGGTGCCAACTGCAATTTCTTTCAGCCACACATTCCATCTGTACCAGAACCATATGCTTAGCTGCTTCATTTAAATTCATCTCATAACATCCCAACACCATCCACAATTCCTTGCCTCAGCCTGTTATCAGATCACCCACCAAAATCTGTCTACCGCCTTGTGATCTGCAATCCTCCTACATCTCCAGTTCAAACCCTGCCATGTCAGTTCACCACTGCAGCTTTAACTACTTTCCCCACCACAGTCACCAGTGCGATGCATCCTCCAGTCACGTAGCACAGCCACCTACAAACCCATATCGCCAATCTTGAGCCACCTCTGTCATCACCTTCCATCCAGAAACCACCAGTACCGTACAACAACAACAGTTGCAGCGCACTTGACCCCAACTGCTTTTTCATCCATGAATTACACCACTGCATTGCCACCAGCAGCTCCTTATATTACTGATGCTTCATCTAAGAAGCATCTGCATTCATCCATCCTCAGCTTGATAGCACCAGGTTCATTACATCCCATCTACATTGCAATATTCTTTGCTCCTTGTACAACATATAACAGCACCAGCTCACCTGCCCTTCTCTTTTCAATTCCAAATAACTTGAGACTCAGTTATCGACCCCTCGGCTACAGCAGCGCCAATTGCATTCCATTATCACAGCCATATAGTACCAAACTCCTCCTGCCTACAATTGCAACCAACAACAGTTAGCCACAAGACCAGCTTCTAGTTCCATTTCCTGCAGCAGCAACTCCATACTCTTCTCAGCTACACAAATACTCTCAGATGCAACAGCATACTCGAGCCACAACAATCTGTAGCCCAGCTACAAGACCAGCAACCACCTGAATAATTTCCTAGCTCTTCCATCTAGTTCCATCTCCTATACCAACTCCCTGAAAACCTTCTCCATCATTCGTCCCCTACACAGTTGTAGACTCTTAGATTCAAAGACTCACTTTGCTCTATCAGACAGTTTATCAAACAGTTGCCCAGCACAATCCAATGTTGTTACCGTGCATCAGTAATCTCCTTCTCTATTTCCCTGTAAATTCAAATTCAATCAAACCCATAACTCTAATTCCATTTCGAGCTCAAATCTTCATCAACCTACGCCATATACTGTCACAAATCAACCACAGCAGCAGCACTTCATCATCTGTTTTGGCAGCGTGAACTTGAGCTCAAAACCATTTCCCTTGCTGCACAACACAAATTGAACATACCCATTTAACCTTCAAAAATTCGTACCCATATCTTCTGTGGCTTAAACTCAAAATATTCAGTGACCATCAAGCGCATTGCTCGCCGGCGTTGGACTGGTACAAAGCTCGTGGTGCTGTGACTGAGCTTGTCAATTTCGACCTAGCTTTTAGTTATGAAGGGGGAAGATGGATTTATGCGCCCAACAAATGTATACCCCAAACTAATGTGAGCAGGTGGGAGCCCTGAGTTAAAGAACAGATGCCTTTAGTAATTCTGTGCTTTCGCAAATTCGACATCTTTGACTCGCTTCAAACGCTAGTAACTTCTTCATACGAAGTCGGAATGATCTCCTTCTTTCACTGCTGACTTTGTTATTTCGCCTTCTTCAAGAAGATGAGTAGATATCCTGGATTTGAACGGATTCTACTTCCTTTTGCTCCAAATGACTCCAAAGCACCTAATAACTCAAATTCACACATAAGATACATAATTTACATGAAAACACACAAAGAAAGCATAAATACTAAATATGAAATTAGGTGTTTATCACACCTATCAACCAACATCACCGCCACCACCACCACCACCAACACTTACTAACCATATCCATCACTAATATTCCATTACTACCATCGCCATAACAACCACAGTCGTCGTCGATGGTGTTTTCGTCGCCGCCACTCCTCCACCACCACTCTGCCATCGTTACCACTGCCACCACTCCATCGTCGCCACCACTGTCATCTTCGTCACTCCACCACCACCGCCACCACCACTCGTCCACCGCCACCACCGTCACCACTCCATCGTACCCACCACTGTCGTCTCCGCCACTCCACCACCACCGCCACCACCACTCGCCCACCGTCACCACTCCGTCGTCCCCACCACCATCGCCACCGCCACTAAATTTCGGCATCAACAACTAAAGTTGATCCAAAAATTAAAAGTTCAAAAATAACTTTACTAGTACATATTCAAGTTTTTGTGTATCAACAAAGGAAGTTGATCCCAATGAATGGAGTCAACAACCAAAGTTGATCCCAAAATCTGGTGTGAACAACCAAAGTTGATCAACTTTCTTTGTTTAAAAAATAACTGAAAATATTCCAAATTCTTTAGGGTCAACAATGGAAGTTGATCCCAGTGAATGGGGTCAACAACCAAAGTTGATCAATTTCCTTTTAGTGTCAACAACTAAAGTTGATCACTTTCCTTTTGTAGAATCGCGGAACGAAACCATAAGAAATAGTAAGAGCCTAGAACTAAGAATTGCATTTATACTTAGGAAGTCAAACATTATACGGAAGTCAAACATTCACCGTAGCAATTCTGGATTTTCCAACGAAGAACTGGTGAGTATCTTACCTCTCTCCTCATGGACTCAACTGGATCATAAATATCTGAACTTGTTGTTTATCTGTTATACCGAAAACCATCACTTAGACCAAGTTTATTGAAGAAAGCGGAAGAGAGTTTAAGCATTTTGAATGCTATGAACTCTACAAAGAGAATGGCATTGGATTTGATGTTTTTGTTGTGGTTTATTAAAATGTAGTATGATATTATTTTCAAGTTCAAATTGTAATAAATTTCACTTAATCTGATGTGAAAATCTATTTTAAATCTAAATATTTTCATTCATTGATATTACTGCCAATGCTTTTACAAGATATAAACTTAGACAATAATAAAAAGTACTAAACAACTTCAACAAAAATAAAGTACATGCTTTGGCCTCCTGCTTATCTTCGTTTGACGTATCTTCCATTCAACTCACTCTTTGACAGTTTCGCCTTTGTTTTTGAATTTTTTGTTGTTTACTTTCAAAACTGGAGCTCCTCTTTGCCTTTTAGCGGAACATTTTCTTAGAGCAACTTCAAAAACTTGCACTTCCCTCTTACAATTTTCATCCTTTTTAAAACTCCCACATATCTTAGAAAAAACATCTTCAAGTTTTGCATCGCAAAAAAGTGTGATCGTCTTTTCAAACATTTCACTAACAATGAACTAAAAATTGAAATAGATTTTATAAGAGTAAATTCAAGAGAAGTTAATTTTTTTGTGAGTGAATTGTTTGAAGATGATGGTAATTTATAGAGGAAAAAGGTGAATTTTGAATTTTAAAAAACTACCCGTTGGCGTTTTTGCTACAAACACCAGCGGTCTACGTTCGAGCGCCGTGTTTATGCTTAGAACGCCAATGCTTGTTCTTCCAACGCCGACGATTTTTCTTTCAACGCTAGCGTGTGTCTCAAGTTCTGGCACTTGATGATCAACCACCCAATGCTTTACGATAGTGGAAAAACATGTTTTTTCATCCACGTGGCTAAAAAAAAAATGCTCATTTCCATAGGAATTTCCCTTAGTTGTTGGTAATAAGAAACTTAAAATGGACCGCCAGGATAATAACTAAATAGGAAATCGATGGTTATTATTAGTTAGGCAGTATATGATTCGGTTTTAGGTTACAACCAAAACTGAAACCAAAGCAGTCGGTTTCCAAAAATGACAACCGTGTATACGCTCTCTTATAATTGTATTGTTTCGGTCGTTTTATAATAGACGGTTTAGGTTTTGGTTCACGGTTTAGGTTCATTTTGTGCAGCCCTAGCCACAAGTGCGAGCATGTGGAAGCATCCCATTTGGCCAATGAACCTGTCACTGCGTTACCTTATGCGAGTACCAGAATTGGATCGTTGATAAAAACTTCGTACAGTTAATCCAATGAACATCAAATTTCCAAGGAAACCAGAGAGAAATCAGAAATATCTCTAATTAGGTGCATTGAATCACACTCGAACCAAAGGAGAATCATTTCCCTAGTGCGAGCAATCCTAAATGCGTAATCCATCAAATTAAGAACAATCACCGAAATTGATTTCAATTTTCTTTTGAATAATCATGAAATTAGACATCGAAAATATATATAAAAAAGGACAAAGAGTTAGAAATGTCCCAATTTGGAGGCTTCGTTAGGAAAAACACCCCGAGTTTTCAAAAAAATATTAAGTGGATTTTGTGTTTCCCCTTAAAAAAAAAAAATATCTATTTTGCATTATCCCTTTTAACAATAGGTAAAACCTCCTTTCCGTTAGTGTTTCCATGACTATACTGTTACGTCAGCTTGTACGGTATACGCGTGTGAAATAATGATATAATCTAATCAGACAGTCTCCGGAAAAATTTCCAGATGAACCATAAAAGCATCATTATCATCTTTTTCACCGTCCACTCCATTATCAAATCCTCCACCACCGAATAGACCAAATCAACCATTTTTCTCTTCCTTTAATTTACCAGATCTGGATCAAAATCACAAATTATGCAAACAGATATTTCTATGAGGAATTATATCAGACGGGTTACGAGGAAAATCACCATCAGGAATTCAAGCACAACAAAGACCTACTAACTATGCAGATTACAATCAACACTAACATCACCATTCAAATCATTACACGTCCATCCAACTCAACTGTTTCCTGACCATAAGATCAAATGGATCCTATGGCACCACATGTCCAGTTTTAATATCAGGGTACACGCGCCTACTGCACGTGCTGACTTAACTGTGTATCCACGAGAAAGTTGCTTGAGAAGGGGTTTTACCAATTTGTAATTTAAAAAGGGGTAATGCAAAATAGGTATGTTTTTTTTTTTGAGGGGAACACAAAATCTCCAAAATATTAAAATGCCCAAATCTGTTATTTTTCTATCCAATCTAGTTAGCAATTTGTTGAATGATTCGTGAACTGTGAACTATTTGCATGATTTGATTCCGTCCGCGAACACGTTAATACCCACGCTTAGTCAAATGGGGTGTAAAAATATTGCTAGACCCGAGATTCGAACCTGAAACATCTTTATTCCTGCAGCAGCTAACAAACTGTTCTAATGATGTGTACGTTGTAAATGCTTTATACTCCCTCCGTCCCACTATTAAGTGACCTATTTAATTTTAGATTTTGTCTCACTATTAAGTGACCTATATCACTATATAAGGAGATATTTCCAAAATTATCCTTTTAGTTAATTATAAAAAATATAAGAAATATGCATAATTTGATAGACATGTTTATATTCGTTACGTAGGTGTTTTAAAATGATTTTCAATGGTACGAAGTTTGCGAACATCCGTAGAGTAGTTTGAGAGATAAATCATTTCTATATTTCACTAGTTATTATCCATAAGGGTATAATTGTAAAAAATGCTTAAAAATACTCTTTTCCTTGCTTGCCTTAAAAATTGTGCAAACTTAAACTAGGTCACTTAATAGTGGGACGGAGGGAGTATATAACTAATTTATGCCACTAAATTCTTCCACTTTATATCACATTAAAATAACGTTGAAATGTTTTCTCCCAGCTTACTCACGGTAATATATATATATATATATATATTATAAAGGACAATGGTGTTTTCCTACATCGACGACTCTCTACAGTTTGGACACATAAAGAACGACTCAGATTAAGGCATATATTGAAGTTATTCAGTTACATTTCTGGCATATAAAGAATGGTTCAGATTAAGCTACATATTTAAGATTTTAAATCTATATTTTAGGCATATAATGAAGGGTCAAGATTAATTCACATAATATTAATTTTACCTAAGATAATGAATATATAATTGCACTACGGGAAAATGATCGATTAACTACCCCGAAAAACAGTTGTCATACGATATACGACGACGTTTATCTATAGGTTGCACAAGGGGGGGGGGGGTGTAGAAAGTCCTCAATTCTTTGCAACTCGTCAATGTTAGTCGTAAACACAGTTGTCGTTCCATTGTATACCACGCTCGGCTCAGTTGTGAATGTCTTTCAAAAAAAAAATTATTTATGCCTAACACAACTCTTACTTGGGTTGTGAAAATAACTCATACACTACACTTGTTGGGGTTATGGAAAATTCATTTGCAACTATGGTTAGAGTTGTATGTGAATTCGTTGACAACTATGATTATAGTTATATATGAATTCGTTGACAACTTTGGGAAAAGTTGTATATGAATTCGTTGACAACTATGCTTATAGTTGTATGTGATTTCGATGACAACTTTGGTTACTGTTGTATGTGAATTCCTTGACAACTATGATTAGAGTTGTATGTGAATTCCTTGACAACTAGGATTATGAGTTGTGGTACATATTCGATTTGAAAAAAACAAATTAAATTTTGAGAATTTAAATACAAAATTTAATCTGTAAAAAGAAGATTAGATTTCCAATTATAATCACTACTACATAAGCAATTTTACAAAACTTCAACACAAAAAAAAAAAAAAAGAACTACAACACACTTCCATTTTTTCGTAAAACCTTTCTAGCCCTTGCTTTACACCAGACTTCACCAACGCCGGAACAAACTCTTTTCTATGCATTTAATAGTGCTTCGCCGAGAGCTCTTGCAGTTTTCTTTACATGCCGACAAAACGAGGGCCTGACTGGCAAACCAAACACGCTAATCTGGGAAGACTCTAAGCCATCAACCAACGCCCTCTTGGCAACATCGTCCGAAGGGCAGTAGCATCGATTGACTTTGAGTGTTGAACCTGAAACAAAAAATAATCATTGTATAAGCTCACAGATCATCCCTCAAGCAAACTATGGTTCATTCGTATTTTGAATAAACTAATCCCATCTCTGTACATCAAAGGTATGGTCTAAAATATTCTTCTGATAAAATGTTTCACTCATTTGAAAGGCAAGTTTGAACAATTTATCTGATAATGTGAAAGCAACATATGCACTAATTCACACTAATAAGAATAAGGAGCTCACCATGTGCGATGGCAGGTGTTGAGATCTGTAATAACAGTAACAAAGACAACCTTCTTCTGAATGACCTGCCATTTAAGCTTCATGTTAGCTGCAGTAGCTGCCATCCATTCCTCATCTCCACCAGTCTTCCTACAAAAAAACTATAAAGGTCAAACACAGCTTCTTCACCCATCCTGAAATAAGCACAACATCATTACGCACAACAGCACCATGTTCAGAAAAATTCAGATTCGTAAGTCTCCAATAGAAAATTCATGTAAAACTCATTTAGTGGTGGACTTCAGCAAATTTAATCAAGTTGGAAACTAGAGGATTTGAAGCATACAAGAGCAACACAGGAAATCTAAAACATAAATCCTGGTAATAGGTATTCATGAAAATTGCATTTTTGCTAGTTTACAATCAAAAATATGTACAATATTCATTAGGCAACGAAATTGAACAAACTATGGATTGTTGGAAAGCTGAGAAGTCCCCCTTTCACATAAAAATTATAATAGGATACAATAAGGTTTATATATTTGTTGAAAACACTCATCAAAACAGGACAGCAATCACATTTTTCAGAAAATTCCAGTTTCGGTAGTTTACGATCAAAAATTCATACAAAATTTATTAAGTAATGTAATTCAGCAAACTCAGTCTCATTGAAAATATAAGAAAGTATTATTTAACATAAAAATGATAAGCAGAAATATTGAGATACATATCTGAGTGAAAAAGCCTCAGAAAAACGGAACAACAACACCATGTTCAGAAAAATTCAGATTCGTAAGTCTCCAATAGAAAATTCATGTAAAACTCATTTAGTGGTGGACTTCAGCAAATTTAATCAAGTTGGAAACTAGAGGATTTGAAGCATACAAGAGCAACAAAGGAAAGCTAAAACATAAATCCTGGTAATAGGTATTCATGAAAATTGCATTTTTGCTAGTTTACAATCAAAAATATGTACAATATTCATTAAGCAACGAAATTGAACAAACTATGGATCGTTGGAAAGCTGAGAAGTCCCCATTTCACATAAAAATTATAATAGGATACAATAAGGTTTATATCTTTGTTGAAAACACTCGTCAAAACAGGACGGCAGTCACATTTTTCAGAAAATTGCAGTTTCGGTAGTTTACGATCAAAAATTCATACAAAATTCATTAAGTAATGGAATTCAGCAAATTCAGTCTCGTTGAAAAGATAAGAAAGTATTCTTTAACATAAAAATTATAAGCAGAAATATTGGGATACATATCTGAGTGAAAAAGCCTCGGTAAAACGGCACAGCAGCACCGTGTTCAGAAAAATTCAGATTCGTAAGTCTCCAATAGAAAAGTCATGTAAAATTCATTTAGTGGTGGACTTCAGCAAATTTAATCAAGTTGGAAACTAGAGGATTTGAGGAGGATACAAGTTGGAAGTATAGATGATCAAATTAACAATATCCAAATCATCAAAATCCAAACTTTAATCAATCCCAACATCAATCAATCCAATAAGAACCTAAAAAACAAATTAAAGAAAAAAAACTGAACTTTACTGATTAAAAATCAAGCTTACCCAAATTACATGCGGACGTCAGAAGTCTATACCCCATAGATCATCCCACCACATCACTACATCTGCATATAAGTTGGAAAAAAAATGAGAAAAACTGAAAGCCGTTACCAATTTTGAATGTTTACAAACATCATAAGCAAAATCAATCAAAAATACTAAAATCTACGTATTTAAACTCCAAATAAGAAAAGTATTCCAAATATTAATCCAATTTTTATCTCAAACACAAACCATCGCTGATCCAGATTTGAACCAAAACCCTAATCAACTGAACCCCATCTCTTGATTTTTCAATTTGCAGCAACAGATTAGAGATGAATATTAGGTTTTTTTTTTGTGATGAAGATTTGAAGAAATTGAAGCAACTGAAGATTAGGTTTTTCAATCTGCTAAGAGACAACCAAGAAGACACCATCTATATTTTTCAACCCAAATCTCTTCACCATTGAAACTAGCAGTGATGGCATCTTCCACAACCACTAAATCATCTACTGAGATAATAGGGTTGAAAAAATTGGTTTGATTTCGTTGAAGAAATAATAGGGTTTTACTGAAATTTGGTTGAAGAAACTGGTTAAGTAATCTGATTGAAAGAATTTGGAGTTAGATTTTGACTTTTAATTAAAACATTTTGAGGAAATCTTGAGATTTGGTTTCGTTTCTTCAACAATGAGGATGTAGAGTTTCTGATTTGATTCATACTGAAACTGATTCCTTTGTTAAATCACTGGTGAAACAAATTTTGAGTGAGGGTTTTTTCTCTGATGGGGGCGCAACTTGAGTTAGGTTTTTTTTTTTGGTCTGAGGGAGGGGAGGATGAGAGACGAGAGAAAAGTGGGTGAGAAAAAAAAATCGTTTTATCTAAGAATTTCAACGGATAAGATGTGGTAGTATGGGATCATACGGATTAGAAAAAATATTTGGACGGTATAGATTTAAGTTAAGAGTGTCATACGGATTAATGTTGTTTGTGCTTTCTCTTTGTGTTAATACGAACTCATGTTTTCGGTTAAATTATCAACCTTCGACATGAAAAAAAATCCAAAAAAAATATTAATAAATTTAGGACATTTTTATCGACATTTTGATATAAAAAAATTAAAAAACTGTATAAGAATGAATCTGGAAAATGGAAAATGAATTCGATAATTGGTGTGTTTCTTTGTGCTTTCTCTTTGTGCTTCCGATTTTAATTTCGACTAGTCGTATAGGTCATGAAGTAATTTTGAAATGTCATACAGGTCATGAAGTAGCATGATACATCATCGAAATAGATAAATATGAAGCTCAGTGTTGATTCGAACTTCAAATATGGTATAACGGCATACAAAATGTGAACCACGAAGCTCCGGGAGAGTTCTGACTTCAAACTTAGCATGATACATCATCGAAATCGATAAATATGAAGCTCAGTGTTGATTAGGGCTGTCAATGGGTACCCGTTACCCGCTACCCGGAACCGGACCCGCTAAATCGGGTCCGGTTCTGGGTCCTAAAGTTGGACCCATTAGCAACTTAGGACCCGACGGGTAATTACCCGATTGGACCCGAATGTTAACGGGTCCAAATGGATAATACCCGTCGGGTAACGGGTACCCGTTTATTTAACCTTTTGATCATTTTTTTAGCAAAATTATAGGTATTTTTGCTAGTTTCGGCTTTGAATTTTTTTGATTTTTGATTTTTTTCTTACATTTAATATTTATTTAGTACATTAATAAAGAAATAATAATAAATTTTTACAAAAATAATTTATATTCAAGTTAAAAAGAGAAATAAATTAAGATTTTAATAGTTTTTTTAATACCCAACGGGTACCCGGACCCGACGGGTATCCGGGACTTTAAACGGGTCCGGTTCTGGGCCAACACATTATGGAACCGGACCCGGAACCGTTAGGACCCGGAACCGATATTGATATGCCGGGTCCGGTTCTGGGCCATGTACTACCCGGGAGGACCCGGACCCGTTGACAGCCCTAGTGTTGATACGAACTTCAAGTATGGTATGAGGGCATAGAAACTGTGAACCAAGAAGCTCCGAGAGGGTTCTGACTTCAAACTTAACATGATACATCATCGAAATCGATAAATATGAAGCTCAGTGTTGATACGAACTTCAAATATGGTATAACGGCATACAAACTGTGAACCAAGAAGCTCTGGGAGAGTTCTGACTTCAAACTTAGCATGATACATCATCGAAATCGATAAGTATGAGCTAAAATCGATAAATATGAAGCTCAGTGTTGATTTCAACTTCAAATGTGGCCTAACGACAAACAAACTATGAACCAAGAAGCTCTGAGAGGGTTCAGCCTTCAAACTTAGCAGGATAAATCCATTAATAGGTAAGATTCCTTTGGAATATTCCACGAAACATTAAACAACCCTATTCTAGCATATTGTATGCAAACCCTGGCTTCGAGATCGAAACCTGGCCGTGAGTGGACTACTATAAGTCGGAAACTTCGTAAGACCGATGAATCCATCCATTTACAGGTAAGATTCCTTAGGAATATTCCTGAAACATTAAACAAACCCTATTCTGGCATATTATATGCAAACTCTAGCTCCGAGATCGAAACCTGGCCGTGAGTGGACTACTATAAGTCGGAAACTTCGTAAGACGGATGAATTCATCCATTTACAGGTAAGATTCCTTCGGAATATTCCCCGAAACATTAAACAAACCATATTTTAGCATATTGTATGCATACCCTGACTCCGAGATCGAAACCTGCCGGTTAATGGACTACTATAAGTCGAAAACTTCGTAAGAATGATGAATCCATCCATTTACAGGTAAGATTCCTTAGGAATATTCCTGAAACATTAAACAAACCTTATTCAGGCATATTGTATGCAAACTCTGGCTCCGAGATCAGAAACTCCCCGTTAGTGGACTACTATAAGTCGGAAACTTCGTAAGAACGATGAATCCATCCATTTAAAGATAAGATTCCTTCGGAATATTCCCTGAAACCTTAAACAAACCATATTTTGGCATATTGTATGCATACCCTGGCTCCGAGATCGAAACCTTCCCGTTAGTGGACTACTATAAGTCGGAAACTTCGTAAGAACGATGAATCCATCCATTTACAGGTAAGATTCCTTCGGAATATTCCCCAAAACATTAAACAAATCGTATTCTGGCATATTGTATGCAAACCCTGGCTCCGAGATCGAAACATGGCCGTGAGTGGACTACTATAAGTCGGAAACTTCGTAAGAACGATGAATCCATCCATTTACAGGTAAGATTCCATCGGAATATTCTCCAAAACCTTAAACAAACCATATTCTGGCATATTATATTCATACCCTACCTCCGAGATCGAAACTTGGCCATGAGTGGACTACTATAAGTCGTAAACTTCGTAAGAAAGATGAATCCATCCATTTATAGGTAAGATTCCTTCGGAATATTCCCCGAAACATTAAACAAACCGTATTCTGGCATATTGTATGCAAACCCTGGCTCCGAGAACGAAACCTGGCCGTGAGTGGACTACTATAAGTCGGAAACTTCTTAAGAACGATGAATCCATCCATTTACAGGTAAGATTCCTTCGGAATATTCCCCAAAACATTAAACAAACTGTATTATGGCATATTGTATGCATACCCTGGCTCCGAGATCGAAACCTGCCCGTTAGTGGACTACTATAAGTCGGAAACTTCGTAAGAACGATGAATCCATCCATTTACAGATAAGATTCCTTCGGAATATACTCTGAAACCTTAAACAAACCATATTCTGGCGTATTATATGCATACCCTACCTCCGAGATCGAAACTTGGGCGTAAGTGGACTACTATAAGTCGGAAACTTCGTAAGAACGATGAATCCATCCATTTACAGGTAAGATTCCTTAGGAATATTCCTGAAACATTAAACAAACCCTATTCTGGCATATTGTATGCAAACTCTGGCTCCGAGATCGGAACCTCCCCGTTAGTGGACTACTATAAGTCGGAAACTTCGTAAGAACGATGAATCCATCCATTTACAGATAATATTCCTTCGGAATATTCCCTGAAACCTTAAACAAACCATATTCTGGCATATTATATGCATACCCTAGCTCCGAGATCTAAACTTGGCAGTGAGTGAACTACTATAAGTCGGAAACTTCGTAAGAACAATGAATCCATCAATTTACAAGTAAGATTCCTTCAGAATATTCCCCGAAACATTAAACAAACCATATTCTGGCATATTGTATGCAAACCCTATCTATGAGATCGAAAACTGGCCGTGAGTGGACTACTATAAGTCGGAAACTTCATAAGAACGATGAATCCATCCATTTACAGGCAAGATTCCTTCAGAATATTCCTGAAACATTTAACAAACCCTATTCTGGCATATTGTATGCAAACCCTACCTCCGAGATCGAAACTTGGCCGTAAGTGGACTACTATAAGTCGGAAACTTCTTAAGAACGTTGAATCCATCCACTTACAGGTAAGATTCCTTAGGAATATTCCTGAAACATTAAACAAACCCTATTCTGGCATATTGTATGCAAACCCTATCTCCGAGATCGAAACCTGGTCTTGAGTGGACTACTATAAGTCGGAAACTTTGTAATAACGATGAATCCATCTATTTACAGGTAAGATTCCTTCAGAATATTCCCCGAAACATTAAACAAATTCGTCAATTTGAGAAAGAAATTGGCTCCGATATCGAAACCTGGCCAGGAGCGGACTACTATAAGTCTGAAAGTTTGTAGATTAGCAGAAGTGAGAAAAATTTAGCAGAAGTGTTTATACCTCTACGACAACTCTTATAAAGGTTGTCAATAGCGTTGACAAAAAAATTTAGCAGAAGTGAGAAATTTTTTTCCGAATTGAATAAAATTTAGCATAAGTGAGAAAAATTTAGCACAAGTTGGATTTCTTTTTGCATAAGTGAGAAAAATTTAGCAGAAGTTTTTATACCTCTACGACGACTCTTAAAAGGGTTGTAGAAGGTCTATTTATCCTTTTCTTCTTATCTTTTCCATCTCCCATCATAACCGTCCATTTTTTTTCCTTAACATTTTTTTATAAAAGTAAACGTAAAATATAAGCAGATATGTAAATGTTGAAGAATGGTTGGAATCCAAGTCTTAGACATAGGAGGTTCAGGTTCGATTCACCTTAGCCTCTTTTTTTTTTCAAAGTCAATTTTTTCATTTTACAACCCTTGTAAAGGTTGTGAATATTGATCGAAAAATAAAGCACAAATCTACCAATATTGAGAAACCGGAAGGATGGTTGATGACTTGTGCTAACACACATTAGGCTTGGATTCGAATCTCTCAAAGAACATTTTTCAAAATCATTTTTTTTTATATCTTCAACAACCCTTATGCGTGTTGTTATATAGTTATTCATTACCTTTAAGATATGAGTTGTAAAATCTAAAGGTGGTCACTTCTCTCTGCAACCCTTTTCAAACAAAAGTTGTGGTTTTTAATTCTCGTCACTACTCTTTGGAACTCTTTGGTCCTAAGAGTTGGACGGTTTTTACTTTGACAACTTTTTCATTGGAAAAAATTGTAAAACATGCTATCTTTTACAACTTTTAATTTACGAGTTGTCAATCTACAGTTGTAGATTACTAATTTTCCCGTAGTGTTGGTTGCCCATTGATTTAAGGTCATTTATTTAGGAGTTATTCCTCCCATTTAAGGAAGGAAATTGTTCATTTATTTGAGAGTTACTTTTATTCCTCCTATTCACTCCTCCCATTAACTTAATTCTTAATTTAAACTCCTTTCCCAAAAGTTAATCCTTTGCAAAACTCTATTACCAAGGTATGATTCACTATTGTTTTGGTTGATTAAGATAATTGTTGTTAGATTTTCTCTTTAATTTTTTGTTTAACATCAATGAATTCATGGCACTCACGCCTAAGTTTTATGTCATTTATGCAGTCAAAAGATACTGATCAAATATGGTATTTGATCAGTTTAGTTTCTCTTTGATTCTTTTAAACAATATTTTTTTTATCCCTGTTTTGTTTTTGAATACCATACCAATTAATTTCTATTTTTTTTTACACAATTTTTTTTTCTCTGGGAAAGGAATTGTCCAATTAGACTTTGACTTCTTCAACCAAAATCATAGGATTTACATGGAGTGAAACTAAATGACGAAGAAAACGACTGTTTCATTGTTATTTCCTTAACTTGGGTCAGTGAATAGCAATTCTTAACTGTTCATACTCTTAGTTGGATCATTTTTGTCGGTTTTTCTCTTTAATTTTTTGTTTAACATCAATGGATTCATGGTGCCTCACGCAATTTTTATGTCATTTATGCAGTCAAAAGGTACTGATAAAATATTTATATTATAAGGGACAATGATTTTTTTTTTTTTTTGGATGAAGATGTACAATTTGGACACAGAAAGGACGATCCAGATTGAGGCATATATTTAAGTTATTCAGTTACATTTTTGGCATATGAAGAATGGTCCAGATTGAGCTACAAATTAATTCACATATTCCCTTTGCCTAAGACAAATAATTATATTTTTAATGTGTATTTATTTGGAGTTACTCCTCACATTTAATGTCAAACCGTTACTTTTATTCCTACCATTGACTTAAATCTGAATTTAATCCATTTTATAATTAAGTTCCCTTGCACAACTTTATTCCCAAGTATGATTCACTATTATTTAGGTTGATTGAAATAATTATTGTTAGCTTTTCTCTTTAATTTTTATATATTTTATTAATGTAGTCAAAAGATACTGATCAAATATTGTATTTGATCAGTTTAAATTCTTTTTGATTCTTTCCATTAATATTGTATTTTGTTATGTCAATTTTGTTTTTCATTTGCAGTCAAAAGATATTGATCAAATATGATTGCTATCTATTCATTTTCATTCTTATGTCAGGTTTTTTTTTTTTTTTTTAAACCATACCATTTGACCATTTTAATTTTTCTTTGATTCTTTTCATTAATATTGTATTTTCTTATCTCAATTTTGTTTTTTCATCTGCAGTCAAAAGAAACTTGGTGGAGTTCCAGTGTACACACTTACATTGGATATCTCAACCACCAAAAATTTACTCTCTGTTGTATATATATATATCAATGTACTTTAATATATGGACATCCTAATCTCCATTTAATTAGAAATCGCTTCCGCTAATGTTAATAATATCGACCAAAGATTCGAATTCAATTTAAGAAAGAATATTATTTCCCCAAATTTCGCACACTCAGCTCATGGTATATACTCCCAAGGAAAAAAAAAAATATAACCAACACGAAAACAACCCATAACCCCGTGCCGTTACGACACGGGTTATATCCTAGTCTATATTATAAGGGACAATGATGTTTTCATATATCGACGGTTCTCTATAGTTTGGACATATAAAGGATGGTCCATTAATTATGTCTTCGTTTTGGATGCAGAACTACATTTGGTACATATAAAGAACGGTCGGGATGGAACAATTAACAAAGGATGGTCCATATGGATCCACTAATATCTAGAGTTAATCATTCTGCAATGCATAACAGTTATTGATCCCCAATAAATACCGTCATTTGCAGTAAAACGCCCTTTAGCCTCAGCTGCAATGAGTGTTTTGAAAACTGAAATGGAGGTGAGATTTCGACATAAAAGAAAATTTGGTTGTAAGAAGGATCTCCTCAGGTTTGGTTTATTTGTCGATTTACAAAGGCGCCTGTTTTTTCTTCTTTATGTAACTTCAAGTTTTCAAAAGGTTTCTGTTCTCTTATTTCAATTTTAGACATAGTTGGGGTTTCCGCAGCCAGGTTAGGTACAGAGAAGAATTGTTTTTGTGTTCATAGTGTTTGATGAAATTCCTGAACATGAATTTTTATGCCGCTCTTTGGTATTCACCTCCCAAAAAGTTAAAATGGTTTTAACTTCACGTAACACCTGTTTTAGCTTCATGACAGTTACAGACTGAGAGTCTTGAGGAATATAGTATGCCCACTCGACGATTCCATTTTACTCATTACTTTTAAATATAGGAAGAAGCGATATATAGGAATTTTTGCTTTTGTGGAGTTTGTTCATGAATGTTTTGAGTAACACTCATGCAATGGTTCAACAGTGTATTACTTCTAACCAGACCAGATTCCATTTAAGCTGATTCGTGTAATTGATAACAGATGGGATTGATTTTCTAATGGCGGGGACGGATACCAAAGTTGTAACAATCGAGTAGAAGGTCTTTTATGCTTTGATTGAGAGAAGCCAGCATCCATTTAGGGTAAAACCATGCTTCAGATTATAGGATTCTTATAATCCCATGCTTCAGATTATAGGATTCAATCTTATTTTTTGAAATTTCAGATGGCTAATTTTGGTTTTTGGCATGTAAGGGTAGTTTGGTTTTGAGTCATCGATGATTACAATAAACCTATTAGTTATGATTATGGCTAATGCTATTTGAAGGGGTTTCGATTATAAATCTTACTAAAAAACGGTTTTATGAATTTTTAATATGATTACAGACCTATCACATATCAAGTACCAGTATTACCAAAGAAAATGCCTCATATTTAATACAACCAATGGGACTATCGAATCAATGGTATTTTGTTTACTATTTACTATGAACTAGGATAGAATAGAGAGCTTGATATGCTGGACCAACTTTTTGGTAAAGCTTTCACATTTGATTTTAAGATTTTCAATGGTTTACTATTATTTTAGGACGAGGATAAACGTTTTTTTTTTTTTTTTTTTGAAAAAAGTTAAAATTGATTCAAAGTGATTTGAAACAACCAGATAAGTAATTCATTTTAAAATAACCTACATAATTTCCATTTTGAGCATCACCAGGAAGAATTCCATCGTTGTTTTTGTTACCACTAACTGCATTTCGTTCTATGTCAAATCTGCATAACAAGAACGTTATATATATATTTGTATAAAAATTGCTTTGTGCCTTTGACAATGTACGAAATTTATAGGCTATATAGACTACGAAATCTGCACAGATGAGCCTTTTGTCGATATGTAGATGTTTAAAAGTATTGTTGTTTCAGTAATAGGATTCATATCTCCTCACTTTATCAATGCCTCCCTACATGTTGCAACTGTTCCGGAATTAGATTTTGTTGTATCTTTATCTTCACTCCCAATGTTTTTTTAGCATTATCTAGATAGGTCCCCCTCTAGATTAAGTTTACAGTCTCAATGTATAACATAAAGCCTATATAACCAGGTGATGCAGGGAGAAAATTCTCAGGTAGAGCGTCTGATTTAGCATATGCAAATAGCAATGAAGGGTCGGTTACACTGAATGTAGTACCAAAGAAAAGGGTTGGATGAGTGATGGAATAAATGCTGGAGAAGTGAGGAGCGCACTCCCACATTTACTAAAATTGGTGACATGTGACCTCTATTTGGTATATCTTGAACGAAGTATATGGAGTGTATCTTGAACCAGTACAAAAAACGTAACGCAAATTCAGCAATAACGATAAAATTAAAGCCCGTGCCGTTACGGCACGGGTCATATCCTAGTCTTTAAAGATGGTAAATACTTAAAAATTTACTATATACATGATAGTCCGATTTTTCGATTCCAAATTCATATCTCTAAAATGAATTATACACCTACGATTCGGTTCATATCTATTGCTGAACTACGCACCGTTAACTCCCAAGGAAATATATAAATTAAAAAAAAAATCTTTTAAGATGATAAATACTTATCAATTTACTATATATGTTAGGCAAAGTTTTCGATTCCAAATTCATATCTCTAAACTTAATTATACACGTATGGATGCGGTTCCTATGTAGTGCCGAACTATGCACCGTTAACCGTATTTTTGAGTGAATTTAAATTTTACAAATCCGCATACGATTGACGTTTCCCGAATTGTTAACTAGGCTCTCACACCTAGTTGTAAATCGATTAATATTAAAATATAATTTGAGCATGGGAGCTGGGGATTTTTTTGAGCAGGGATCGATCCTAAGACCAGATCAGTATGATACTACTGGCGTTCCCCGAATTGCTAACTAGGCTCTCACACCTAGTTGTAAATCGATTAATATTCAAAAATAATTTGAGCATGGGAGCCGGGGATTTTTTTTTGTGCGGAACCACCAGGCTGAGTGCTTAGTTGTTGTTCAAATCACACATATCTTTTATATACACTAATATAAGTCTAATAATTCCTATTTTGGTTTACGATATATACTGAATTTTGCACGCCGAATTGGTATTTATAAAACGAAGTAACGACATACGTGTTAAACTTAAGGTTCAACTCAAAATTAATTGTTGTGTATTCATCTCCAAAACTAGGAGGTATTTATAGCAAATCAAAGTAAAGTAATTACAAAATAATTGGGTGATTGATGGAGTAATTGGTGGAGTGATTGGTGGTGTAATTGGACGTGTAATTGGAGGAGTGATTGGTGGAATTGGTGAAGAATGGTTGAGTCAACAATTGGAGATTCAACACTCTCCCTCAAGGTGGTGCATATATGTCACAGATGCCCAACTTGACAAGTGAATCGTTAAATATATTATTTGATACGACCTTTGTTAGAATATCTTCCAGTTGTTGTGTTGTTTGGACATATGGTACTTCAATAATGTTTTCTTCGAGTTTCTCATAAATGAAGTTCCTATCAATTTCCACGTGCTTTGTTCGATCATGTTGCATTGGATTTTCTGCAATTTTGATTGCTGACTGGTTATCACAAAACAACTTCATAGGTTTTTCAACATGGAAACCAAGCTCCTCCAAAAGCCTCTTTAACCATAACAATTCACAAATTCCTTTCACCATTGCTCTGTATTCTGCTTCAGCACTGGATAAGGAAACAACCCGTTGTTTCTTAGACTTCCATGTCACTAAATTTCCTCCAACAAAGGTAACATAACCAGATGTTGATCTTCTCCTATCACCTTTACCTCCCCAGTCTGAGTCGTGTAACTTTGATACATCAAGATGTCCATGTTTTGAAAACATCAAACCTCTGCCTGGTGCGGAGTTCAAATATCTTAGTATCCTGGTGACTGCATCCATGTGTTGCTGACCCGGATTATGATAAATCTTCTTACAACACTTACAGCATAAGCAATGTCTGTCCTTGTATGAGAAAGATAAATCAAGCGACCAACTAACCTCTGGTATTGTCCTTTTTCTGCTGGTATTTGATCAGAACATTCTTCAAGACAATGATTTTGTTCCATAGGAGACCCGATTGGCGTACAACCAGTCATACCAGTTTCCTTCAACAAATCAATCACATACTTTCGCTGAGACAAGAAAATTCCTTTTTTAGATCGTGAAACTTCAATCCCCAAGAAGTATTTAAGTCCACCCAAATCCTTCATATCAAACTCAGAATACAAAGAACTCTTCATATTATTCATTTCTTCGGGGTGATTTCCTGTTACCACCATATCATCCACATAGATAATAAGCGCGGTTAATTTGTCACCTACCATTTTTAGGAACAGAGTATGATCAGCGTTACTCTGTATGTACCCAAATTTCCTCATCGTCAGACGAAATCTACCAAACCAAGCTCTAGGAGACTGCTTCAAACCATATAAGGCCTTCTTTATCTTACAAACCATGTTAGCATTGTTCGGAGCATTATAACCTGGAGATAGTGACATATAGACTTCTTCTTTTAAATCACCATGTAAAAAAACATTTTTCACATCATATTGTTGTAGAGACCATCCTAAATTTGCTGCCAAAGACAACAATACTCGAATAGTATTGATTTTCGCAACATGAGCAAAGGTCTCTTGATAATCAATACCATAAACCTGGGTAAACCCTTTAGCCACAAGTCTTGCTTTGCACCTGTCAATAGAGCCATTAGGATTATGCTTGATAGAATATACCAACTGACCAACCTGGTTTCTTTCCTTCTGGTAACAATAATATTTCCCATGTATGATTTTCTTCCAGTGCCACCATCTCCTTTCTCATGGAATCAGCCTATTTTGGATCTCGTAATGCTTCTTGTACATTTCTGGGAATAATCACATCGTCCATCTGACTGACAAACGCCTTTCCTTCTTTTGATAATCTATGAGTTGACACGTAATTCGTAATAGGGTATTTCACCTTCCTTATTGCTTCAGGTGAAAAGCGATCTGGTGGAACTCTACGATTACTCCTTGGTGGAAACTGGTACCTGTCGGTGTCAGGTATCTCACAAGTATCATTAGTATTAATCGAACAATTTATGCTTACCTTAGGGACATCGGCACCGGTTGGAGGATAATTAGATGTAGGTACTGTTGATGAAGAGAGAGATGGAGCTTCAGCTTCAATAGCAGGGGTGTTAATTTCTTCGGTAACAGGAATATAGGACTCTTGAACCGGCTCCATGACTTGTATATCATCAATTCTTGAATTACAGACAGTTGGATGTGTACTCAAGCTTATTTCATTTGCTGTCATATTTATTTCACTATTAGTAGGAAACAAATCCATCCAATTCAACTCTTAAATAACACTCTCTCCCTGAAGAGGAGAATGAGATACATAGGACGAGTAAAACATTTCGTGCTCAGAAAAGGTGACATCCATAGTAACATAAAATTTATGACTTTGAGGATGATAACACCTGTAACCTTTCTGAAATGGATGATAACCAACAAAAACACATTTAATAGCACAAGGATCTATCTTTGTACGTAGATGTTTCTGCAGATTTACAAAAACAACACAACCGAATACCCGTGGAGGAAGCTTAAGATGAGAAGGTATTGTTACAAACGAAGCCAATTTGTCCAAAGGTGTCTGAAATTTTAAAACACTTGTTGGTACTCGATTGAGAAGATATCTTTGCATTAGTAATGGCTTCTTCCCGAATTTTGGCTTCATATTTGACCCAATCAAGCATGCCCTCGTAATTTCAAGTAACTCGACGATTTTTTTCCTTTCTGCCACACCATTTTCTTTGTGGCGTAGACGGACAACTAGTTTCATGAATAATTCCATGTTATCTAAAGTATCCTTGTAATACTTCATTAACATACTCACCACCATTATCAGAACGAAGGACCTTTAAGTTAGCCGAAAATTGTGTCTGAATCAATTTATGAAATGCACGAAAATGATCAGCCACATCACTTTTATTTTTCATTAAATATAGCCAAGTCATACAAGTGAAATCATCGATGAAGATAACAAACCACCGAAATCCAGAAGTACTGGTAATACGAGAAGGTCCCCAGACATCAGAATGAACCAAATCGAATGGGACATATCTTCTACTGAAACTATCCAGGTAAGTAGTACGATGACTCTTCGCAAGAATGCAAGTATGACATTTAAAGTCCGATAGTTTGCAAGACTTAAACAAATCAGGAAACAAGTGCTCCAAATATCCAAAAGAAGCATGTCCTAACCTGCGGTGCCACAATAATATCTGTTTTTTAGATGCACAAGAAGACCTATTAACTGAAAGAGATCTCCCTTCACAAACATCGTCGATGTAATATAAACCATCTCTCTTATTACCTCGTCCAATTATCTCTCCATTGCCGAGATCCTGAAGAAGACAGAAAGTGGGATAGATTAATACTAAACAATTTAACCGTGCGGTTACTTGTGCTGCAGACAAGAGATTATTTGAAAGAGAAGGAACCAATAATGTGTGTTCTAAGGACAAGGAAGGTGTTAAATCAACTCTAAAGCTCGTGGAACGGATACGGTACACCATTGGCATTGGATATAGTTGTATATGCAGGTAGGCACGGATCTTTCAAAATAGAGGCATCGAACGTCATATGACCCGTAGCACCATAATCGAGAATCCAGCCATGATATTTTCCAGAATCAGTAGCAAGTAAAGAGACGTTAATCTTACTTGATTTTTTTGAAGAGATTCAGGTTCACCAAAGAATGAGAATCAATAACAGATGAAGTATCATTTGTTGTCATCACCACATAAGTACTTTTGTCTGCTCCTTTTTGATTAATCTTTATTTGAGTTTTGTAGGAGTCCCACCAATCGGGATACCCAATTTTCTTGAAATATTTCTCCACGAAATGTGAATTGCTTACACAATGAGCACAATGTCTAATGGAAGACATTATCAAGATTGAAGAAGAAATTATATGAAGGTATGAATACAGGTCGCGAGCAACTTGCGAAAACTTCGCAAACCTTTTTTTTTTTTTTTTTTAAAGACTAAAATGCACAAATGAAACTGATTGTGTACACAACTGTTTATAGGGGCGAAAATTAAACCAGCTAGATACTAGCTATCAACTAAAAATTATATGAGTAATCGAATAGGAGGAATAAGTCCTATAAGGGTAAAAACGGTAAGAGTTCAAATTCAAATCAAGTTTTCTCTCCTGACAAATCAACCAAATATATGAAAACAAACTTAACAGGGGTTTTCTTATCAGAAAACAAACTCAATTAGCTAAGATAAAAACAAGATTTTGATCAAAGATGATAACTGTTTGTAAGAAACAAAAAACAGCAGCACAACTTACTTAGTCCAAGATAAATGGATTAACAAGATTAAGTAGGATTTAAAAATACAATCATAAACTCAGCATAACAAGTTTATCATAAAATCGGTAGTACAACTTACTTGTTTCAATAAGTGTATAAAGAAAGACAAGAACCTTAAGCCAGCGGAAGAAGGATTAATCGAAGTAACGAAGCACTCACTATTACTAAGAAGCACTCAACTCACCATGGAGCTCTGATACCATGTTAAACTTAAGGTTCAACTCAAACTTAATTGTTGTGTATTCATCTCCAAAACTAGGAGGTATTTATAGCAAATCAAAGTAAAGTAATTACAAAATAAATTACAAAATAATTGGGTGATTGATGGAGTAATTGGTGGAGTGATTGGTGGTGTAATTGTAGGTGTAATTGGAGGAGTGATTGGTGGAATTGGTGAAGAATGGTTGAGTCAACAATTGGAGATTCAACAATACGAATGCCGTTCCGAACTACTGCCGATCCACAAACTATTAACCGGATTTTTGACCAAATTTGATTTCTACTAATCCTTCACATTTAAAATTCTGTACGTATCCCGATTTGTTAACTAGGCTCCCCGTGTGAAGAAAATTCATTTTCTCCCATTTTTTTATTAAATTGACATTTTCTTCTTAAAAAATAACAAACTCTTAATATTGCGTCATGTGTCGTATTTTCGCCACCACGATCACGTCAACCACAACCCCCACCACTGTTAGAGCCATCACCGCCACCACCACCGTACGTCTCCACCGCAAGACCATACCTCCACCACCCCCGCCTCCACTTAGGATATGAAGCTAAGTCTTTAGTAATTTCTTAGGCTTTTGCATTTGGTTTTCAAGCGCACCTGAACTTCTATTTACTGTCCAAAATTGGGACAATCTTTTTGTGTAAATTTGACATTTTCTATTTTTGCTTTTGCTTTTGCTATCCCGGTAGCTTTCATTTTAAATTCTTTCTTCTAATAATGTCTCCTTTTCAATCAAAAAAATAAAAATAAATTATTATTTGCATTTTTACTTATCATTATTTTATCATAAGTCAAGTAAATTATTTAAAGAAGACAAACAAAATGGATTTGGTTCCATCTCCAGGTTTGTCTATATGCTAATAATTTGCACTTGTAACAAGTTTATGTAATATATTGAAATTAATTCTATTTTTACTGGTAATTTCATCTAAAATCTGGAATTGTTTATTCAGGTAATTAAAGTCCGTACGTATTATCTTAAAATTACAGCAGTCGAATGCATTCAGTGACGTATAACCTTATCATTTGTCGATTACCTTTGGTGATTAACTGTTGAAATACAATCAGGCTATTGTCAATTTCAACGACGAACCTTTTTCATCCTGATTTAATTGGGGGCTTAGAAATTTTATTTGCACCCCAAATTTTTGAGGGGCGTATTAAACCGAAAGTGAAAATACTATTTTACCCTTTACTAAATCTAAATCTTAAAAATTAGTTAACTCTAATCAACAACCTTAATTAGGCCTCAAATTCATATACCTTAAAATCTGTTTCTCCTTCTTGTTTTCATCTTCCTCTCCTCCCCTTTCTCTTCTTCACCACCACCATTAATCACTCAATTAGCAGTTTCAGTGTAAGGGTCGTTAGTATCGAAATGGAAGACCCTAACGACTTTTGATTTGCTTTCGGATTCTATGAAAAATTGTTAGGATATAAGGTTGAAGATGACGACCCTAATTCTATTACTTCAACATTTTTTTCTCTGTAATAGAGTTGTTACTGTATTAGGTTGAAGATGACGACTTTGTTTTGCCGACCCTTTTTTAATGGTTAACGACTCTAGATGGAACTCGAACAACATTCTGTTTCAAGAGTCGTCCGGGTATTAACAGAACCAACTAACGACTCTAGGTGAACTAGCAACAAGAGTCGTCATTGTGTAACACATCACCTTGACGATTTTTCATCACCATTAAAGGTTGCAGATTAGAGTCGTCGCCATGAGTGTCAACAGATTGACGATTCTTTAGGGTCGTTAGTGTATACAACACCCGACAATAACGACCCTCACTCTGAGTAGTTCCATAGTGACCATGAATCGACTACTTGGAGCACCATTCAAACGATTTGAAGAGTATAGGAAGTTTACCTGATTGTTTTGAGCTCCGGGTTCTTCATTTCGAGGATTGGTTCCTTCATTGAATCACTCATTTCTAAAACCCTAGTTTTTCCTCTCAAAACTCATCTTCTTCTTCTCAAAACAAAAAACCCAAAACTAAAATTTCCCCAAATTTTAATCCCAAAACCTAATTTTTATCTAAACAAAATTATCACACTAATAAACTTAATTAAGTCTTAATACTAATCACTTAGGGGCATTTTATCCATTTAGAAAGTTTTTTTATAAGGGGTGACCCAAATTGCTATTGGGAGACCTTTTTTGTCATCTAATGACGACCCTCAATTAAATAAGGTTTTTCATTTCCAATCATCCGGATAAACTTAATTATCATTTCTCAAAACCAAGTCAAACTATTTTAAACTTGGTAGCTAGCATGACATATTTGCACGTACGTACAATTGCGAGCAGTTACCCATTTATGTTTCTACATACAACTGTTATTGCGGCTGACAAGACCCGGTTAATAAACTGAACGAGTCAATGATCACTGGCCGCTTAAGAATTCCATGGGTTAAAGTCACTCCTCCGCCTCCAATCTAATGATCCATTGATTCCATTCCTTCTTCCAAATAGAACTAGATATTCTGATTAATATTTTCCACACATAACACGGTGGATATACATTGCAATATATAGAGATGTACATACCCAAGATAGGGTCAAATTACAATGAATGAGGATATTACAGTTATGACAATATACACAATTGGTTGCACTGATTTAGGCATGAGAGGATAAAATCTTGCAGCTGTAATTTAGGATAAACTACAATTACGTTGATAGCTGTACTCTTATACTCTCCTCCATTATCATATTGAAACACTTTTATTTTGTGTTCAGTTTGATGTTCTATTAGCTTTTTAGACTGTATAAACACAGGCAGCGCATCTGACTTTTTAGCTAGGGGGTATATCCAGGTGTAATGAGAGAAAACATCAAGTAAAAGCAAGTAAGAACGATACCCATTTCTTGAAACAGTTGGGGAAACCCACAAGTAAGACACAACTAAGCTCAGAGGCTTATCAAAGGTACAAGAGATAACAGGGAAAGGGAGTTTATGACTTTTGCTAACATGACATGAATGGAAAAACTCAAACTTTTTATTGGAAACAAGAAGAGAAAAATTATTGATCACTTTCATAACCGTACGCAGCATTGGATGTTTAAGTCGTTGATGCCAAATTGGAATTGTAGGTGAGACAAGAGCAGTTGGTGAAGCTTTAGCAATCTCTCGTACACCATCAAGTATGTAAAGCCCATTTCTACTGCTACCTCGCAACATGATTGTCTTGGTGAGCACATCCTTCACAAGAAAGAAACTAGAGTGAAACTCAAAATAAACTTGATTATCTTGAAAAAATTTTGAAACCGAAAGCAAGTTTGTTTTGATTTCAGGGACATGGAGTATATTATTGAGGGTAAAGGTTCTATTATTATGTGAAAAAGACGCATTACCAATATTTTCAATATGTAGTGCATTACCATTACCCACATGGACTTTCTCAGTTCCATCATATTCATGACGAATAACAAGATTGTTGAGATCTGCAGTGAGATGGTGTGTTGCTCCAGTGTCCGTAACCTAATTGCTATCAGTGGCTCCACCAGGTAGATCAAGATAGGCTGCTGGACGACCATGTTGTGCTGGTCCATTGTTTTTCTTGTTGAACCAACAGTTGCGGGTAGTATGATTTCTCTTTTTCAGATCTGACATGGTCTGTCATCATCTCTTTGTTGATTGTTGTTGTTGCTTCCCTTGGAGTAGCTTTGTCGATTGTTCTGAGGCTGATTCCTTCTCTGATCAGGTCGTGAAAAGGATCTTGTGTAACTGGACAAATCCACATGAGCCATTGGTTGTTGGAGCAGTGCAAGTTGTTGTTCTAAGAGCATATTAAACGATAGCAGATGCACATGGAAAGTGTCCATATCATCAACTTCAATAGTGTTGAGTGTAGTAACAATAGGGTCATATGCCTGATCTAGACCACTTAGAACAGATTGCTGCATATCTTCCTCACTTAAGGGATTACCAAACGCTACAAAAGCATCAAACAACTGCTTACACTTAGAAATATAGTCTTTCATTTTGATGTTACCTTTTTGAAGACTGTGAACTTGTCTCTTGAGGTGTAAAAGATGATCTTTGGTTTTTGGAGCATATCTTTTCTCTAGAGCGTCCCATACTGCCTTTGAAGTTTTGAGTCCAGTGACCCTTCCTAGCACACTTTCTGTAAGATATGAAAGAAGCCAACCAAGAAGGATTTGGTATTGTTCTTCAAACTTGGTATAGGCCGGATTGACTGTTTGGGTATTGGGTAGGTGTTGTGACGGTTTTTGGTAAGTACCATCAACGTATCCTTCCAATCTGTAACCTTTCAATAGAGGCTGGAACTGAGCTTTGCATAAAATGAAGTTTGAATCATTAAGTTTGATGTTGATCAAATGGTTAACATGAATCTGATACAAGGTTGAAGTTTCTGGACCAAACATTGAAACTTAAGATGAAGATGAAGGTGAGGCGTGGTTTTTAGGATCGACCTGGTTGATACCAAAACAGAACTAGATATTCTGATTAATATTTTCCACACATAACACGGTGGATATACATTGCAATATATAGAGATGTACATACCCAAGATAGGGTCAAATTACAATGAATGAGTATATTACAGTTATGACAATATACACAATTGGTTGCACTGATTTAGTCATGAGAGGATAAAATCTTGCAGATGTAATTTAGGATCAGCTACAATTACGTTGATAGTTGTATCCTTAACACTTCCTTCTCAATATTTCATCGTTTTCAGATGAAAAAATCATCGATTAGAATTTTTTATTATTGATTAATTCTTATAAACTCTATCTAATACTTTGCTTTGTTTTTGAATGACATATTAGGTCGGAAAAATCGAAATAGTTGGATTGCAGCTACACGATCGTCATGATATATCTTCATCAAGCATGACGATTTTTCATATTTAGTTTTAGTCGTCAAGGTTGTAGGATGATTAGCGTGACGACTTTTCAAATAGTTTTATTACAGAAAGTAATATTTACAAGGTCGTCATGGTTCTCATCCTAAACCTTGCCGACTAGTGATGTAGTATGAATAGTGGTCAGCCTTTGAAAATCTAAACGCTGACGATTAATAACTCCTAGAAGACAAGTTCTCCTGTATAAATTTTGTTGTTGCCCCAATTTGGTCGGCATGCTTAATTTCTTGTCGAGCATGCCGACTAATTTGGTCGGCATGCTTTGTATGCAACTGTTCATGATATGATCTTTGAAAGTACTTAGTCGACATGTTTTTTTTTTCTCAGTCAAGCATGTCGACTTTTCATACTGTGATTTCTTAAAGTGTTGATTTCTTCTGTAATTGGAGAATGAAAACATTAAACAACTATACGCAATCCCCTTATTAGAAGTGTCTGGCTAGTGTGGTTGTTTTATTGCACCCCAGTACTAGTTTCACCCTGCTCTCAATCACACTTTGGAACTGCACACTTTTTAATTATTAAAAGACCAAAGCCCAAGAGAACAATAATGAAGTACATTGCTTTACCGAGCAATATTTTCGCTAATTGCACAAACAAGTTACATAAAATAAAATAGGTCGAAAGATCAAATAACACTTTCGGGAATTCAAAGTAAATGGTTCATTAGCGGTGGACGATATTATTTCAGGATACTGAGTCTCTGTGACCATAATGAATTTACATTAACAAAGCAAAAAATTTATCCAGTGTTTGGATTAGTGCGCTTCCGAGTATAATAATAGGGATTGTTGATGATATTGATTTCCCGTAGTTGCTTGAGGAAGGAATCCTTGATTCAGTGCTATTCCTGTCTACAAATGTGTTGTTGGTAATAGACAAGTTCGGGTTACCAGATGCGCTACAAAGAAAATAAAACATCATGTATTTAATTCGATAATTGAACATAATAAAAATAGATTAGTTCGAACAAACAACTAAGTTCACTTACATAAGCTTCAAATTGGTATTGTTCAATATTGAAGAAGGTACCGCTCCAGAAAATTTATTATCTGCCAAATTTCTGGATAGTGTATCCAGAACAAAATTAGAGTATATGCATGGATGAAAAAGTTACCAATGATATATTTTACTATTGGTACTAAAGAAGAAAATTATGTTCCAAGAAAATTTTGAACTTACAATACTTCAAGTTTAGGGAATGTGCCAAGAAAATCAGGAATTGCTTGCGTCAAACTGTTGTTGTGTAAATCTCTGCGATTTTTGTTTTGTTTTTTTTTTTGAAAGAAAGGATAATATTGAGTAATTCTGGAGCCCCAGGAGAAAAATCAAATCATGTTGAGCTAATTTGCAAAAATAAAGTGTACAGTTTCATGACTCACATGAACATGAGAGCATCCATGGCACTGAAATCTGGTAGGGTACCTACCAACCCTGAGTCATTAAGATATCTGTAAAGCATAACAGTGCACATTAGAAGCTGCAACGCCGAGACATTGACGTGGGTTTACCCAAATTTAGTCATGGGTACATGGGTTTCACATTTGTATCCAAGACAAGACTATTTGCAGGAAATCAGAAATAAAAACAGTACGCATGCTATGATTATAAGCTAACTGGGAAGTATAGAGCAAAATGTATATTATACAGTGCTGTAACTCGCGGAGAGTCCTCATCAGAATCGCAAGCAACCCAATCCCAGGTATACGGTGACGGTAAACAAGGATCACCTTGCCAATCTTGAAGTGGAACAAAACTCTTTTGTAAAAGAGCCAACGAATTCACTGATGAATAGAAGAAGAAAAACAAACTAATGAGAAACTAAATTGCATATACATTAGTTTTTGCCTTGTTGGTTCATAGATAGAGAATTACCATCATTTGAATTGGTTCCCTTAACTAATTTGTCGCCAATAATATATCCTTCAAGGGCATTGACTAATGGAGATAGAGTTGAATCCTTCGCCGGTATGAGACCAATCTCCCATAAATCATCACTGTTGGTAGTTACATCTTCAATGCGAACCTGTAGTGCGTTTCCATAAGGTGGAGTAACAGTTTTATATACACTAGAATCACTGTCACCCGGTTTTAGGGCTTTTATATCAAACGACCGCTTCTGAGAAGAATTCAGTTGAATCATTTCTGTAAAGTATGCATTGAAATGGAGAGGAACATTAATATTTTCAATTGTACCACTAAGCCATATCTGATCAGAAGAATTCAAAGACGTTAATGCTGTCCTGAATAAATCCTTGGGGATTTTTTCGGACATGTTGACTTTAACGTCCGGGGAGGTATTCTTAACCCAAATAAATGTACTCACGACTTCTGGTCCATTTGATGTCCAAATTCGGTCGTAGCTATCTTCGGGGTACCTACAAAATCAACAAATATCTAGCTAAATACTTTCCATGGATATCGAATTAGTTAGGTGCTCTATGTTGAATACAGACATACATAGTTCCATACCTTACATCCCTGTTGGTACCGTAAGGTGTTCTTACTTTAAAAATCAACGGATAATTTGAATCCACATAACTATACATATCTGATTCCAAACTTCTTACTTCAAGCGTAGATATAAACGGGACATATTCACGGTGAGTTTGAGAAAGACATACAGTTACTGGGATCCCATGGTTCAATGAATATACCACTTCTTCAGTTTCAATATGTTCCATCGTGGTTTCTATTTGTGCCCACTTGTTTCCATTGAATTGGATACTAAAAGTCGGAGGATCTGATTTGTTGTCATAGTTTCCATAGTAAAAAGTAGCTCGGACAAGGACCCTTTCAGCCTTAGTGCTGTCTTCAGGTTTGTTGTGATTAACATCTAATGAGTAACAATTCTTTTTTCGACTTGGGAATTCTCTAACAGTGTTCCAAGGATGAGGGGAATCTGTAAGGACATTCCGAGATTTTCCTGTTTGTATGTATTGTTCGTCCCCGACCCATTCAATCGAATTTCCAGCAAAGTAAGGTCGCAATGACGAAGTACCACAATCTAAGCTTATGAAAACTGTAATGACAATAATTAATTAATGAAATGTCAAATTTCCTATAAGCAACGTATGAAATTTGTTAAACGTATTTAGTATGAATCTCCTCACCTTTTGCCGATACCGGTATAAGCAGGACATGAAAACACGAGAGATGTGAAATGAGTAAAAAAGTAAGAAGACTACAATATAGAGAATGCATGTTGAGGAAGATTATAGGTTCTATCTGTCGTTTGGTGTAATTGAAGTTTGAACTTATAATGTTCAATCAAGTATAGTTATATAATAATACTAATAATACAGTATAATTTTCATTTACCTTTGGACTTCTAAAAGCTCTCACGGACGTGCAAGACAGAAAGCGGACCACGTCCTCCCTGACTAAGACTTACAGGTGTATACATATCACTGTTAGAGCATCCGTAGTGGGAGACTAAAAACCAGAGTAAAGATCAGACGCAGTGGAGAGGGAGTAAAGATCAAAGACCAGACTAAAACTAAAAACCACACCAAATACAGTCTTTAGTTAGGTTTTAGTCGGGCGCAACTTAAAGTTACGCCCGAACAGGCGTAATTTATAACTCCGCTTGACGATAAAAGATAAAAAAAAGAATGGGGCGCAACTAAGAGTTACGCCCAAAATAAAAAAATAAAATAAAAAGTTGCGCCCCACCAATTTTACTCTTTCCCCTTAGTGTTTGAACGCCTACTAAACCCAAAATTTGGTTGTTTTTTTTTTTTTTTGCTCTTTACTCTTTGGTTTTGATCGCAACACTGCAGTTGCTCTAAGGGACCTGGAATTCTTCGTTAAAAAAAAAGAATCTTTTTGATGATATACTGTACAACATTTATTTGAAACTACACCCATACGCCAGGACTCCTGAATTAAAAATGTACTTATTAGGCCGGCTCCTATGCTCCGGGCTAAAAAAAATTATTTGCCGCACCAACTGGTTGTCCGGCAAACTATCCGCTCCACTATGGAAAAAGTGTTTAGGAACTGAGACAACGCAAATGACACGACCACAATTATTGCTGGCGTAAACTCCAACCGTCGATTGAATTCGATCATTAAGGGGCATTTTGTAGTGGCTAATTCCCCCTACTTCATTTCTATATGTGCGGTGTAATACCCTGTATTTTTAGTTACCATTTCGGGTCGGGTTTTAACTGAGTTAGCTTAGGTTGTTGTTTGCATTGCCTTAGTTTATGTGGGTTACTTGAACTAGGGTGAAAATATAATCACCTAATATAAGTTCAGGGGTTGGTGCCCATAAATAAATATATAGACGAATGTGCTTCACATGGGTATGGCTTGGGTGTTTTAGTTTTCACTATCTTGGGGGAGTTTAGTGGGCATACTATTTTTTTTAAGCGTTTAAAGAATTGTTTAGTTAGTAATGATGTTGATAGTGGTCTAAGCAGTTTTATTTTTCATATATTGGGTCTTACTATCCGAAAAGGGATTAGTGCCCAGCTTGTTGCTAGGTTACCAACTAAAGCTTAGTAGGAGTATTTATGATCACTTATTTAAGTACAAAAATATAAGTTTTCAAAAGTTTAGGGAAAGAATTTTATAAGTTAGAAAAGAAATGGCTAGGAGAAGAAGAAGGAGATGGACACGTGGAGATAGGTTTATTATTGTTAGAGCATTGCTCGGTTGAACCTACCAAGCGTTGGTATGTCAAGTTTGGTTGTCATATTTTAGTGAATCAAACCTCATTTAAAGAGTCGCTTGATTATGTACTAGAGTCAATTTCGTATAAGTTAAACTAGAAAGACTAAGATATGAGACATACAAGTATTTCTCGAAGACTTGAAGAATGTGAAGAAGTAAAGAGCTACATCGACGACATCATGCTTCCTCTTGAGGTTAGTAATACTTGAACTGTTTCATTCCAAACTTATGTTTCAAGTCGTGCTATATTGAAAACATAACTACGAAGTTGTGAACGATTATACTCTAGTTAGACATAGTAATTAAGGAATTATAATACGAAGTATAATGCTTATCTTTTGAAATTTTTATATAGGACATCGACATAATCATATGAATGCTATTGTGATTATGTGTATGGGTAAAGGTGAAGATTTCATCCTAGGAAACAATGTTTGCATTTGTTTAAAGGAAGTACATTCATAAACTTGTTTTGTGAATCGAAACGGAAATCGCTAGGCTTAATGGTATTGTTATTCATTGCATATCTTTGGATTACCAATATGTTTGAATTAGTAGAATCGATCATAATCTGTTATGTTTCTTGGTAAAACTATTCACAGTGCCTGACTTATGTATCGGTATGACTTTTATTAGTGCAACGATCCTAAGTAATCAACTAAGATGGTATGACCGATATTTGTAATTGGTGTGACTGCTCCTAGTAATTGGTGTAACCGATCCTAGTAATTGGTGTGACCGATAACCTGTCATAGTAATTGGTTTAACCGATCTTATTAACTAGTGTGACCGATCACAAACAATACCATGAGTATATGTTAACCGGTCCTGGTAAATGATGTAACCGATCATGGTAATTGATGTAACCATCCCACTAACCATATGGACGTAGAACTGATCCTTGTGTTTGGTAGAACCGCAAACCCATGATTGTTGATTTGATATTTGATCAATCACATAGTTCTTGGAAATCATATGAACCAATTCTAAACTCGTTTGGAAGTGTGGTAAATCGGGTCCAAGATTGTAAATATGAAAAAGGATTTACAAAGAAAAAGATGTCGACATACTTTGAACATGTTCAGTAGTTCTTATCATTTATTGTTCAAAGATATTCCTTAATAACCCAAGGAGAACCCGGACCGAAATAAATTAAGAATCTTTTAATTAAGGTTATTAATTTTATATGCTTTTAATTATCAGCAATTAAATGCATATATCTCTGGACAAAAAAATTGGTAATGAGTATTTACTAATTGGAGATTTTCTATTAAGATTTTGGAAGATATTTGACAAAGAATTTCCAGGAATTATGAAAACCGATTTGGGCATTTATTGCATATCTTGAGAATATTCGGTTTTGAAAATTCCTTGGTGTCGAAACATCCTTGGTCTATAAATACCTAAGTTTGCATTTCGAGCAAACTAATCATAAGAGCCAGAAAAACCACCTAGTTGTGTTATTACTAGTAGAGCCTTCTATTCAGAGAGGAAAGTAACCTAATTATGCGAAATTTCTTACAAAAACTCGTTTAAAGACTTCCTTGGGATCAAGAAGCTCTGCGAGTACTGTTTGTGGGAAACTAGATAATTGCAGTGTTATTAGTTTTTGATTGATTTGATTGACTAACGGTTGTTTAACTTTGATTGCACCTGGTTTGTTTATTCTTGAGAATATTCTCTTATGATATAAGATTCACTCAAACTAGATCGAAGTTTCTACGAGATCTTTAGAACTATTTGTAGATCTAAAGATGTCTTGTGATAATCCATTGTTAACATGCTTCGTTCTTTGCGTGATTGATCACAAACGATACAAGTTATGGTGTGCAGGTGTTTATTGAAGATCTAAGAAGATTTGAAGACAAAGAAGATTTCTTATTGGTTTCATAATCTTTGGTGTGCACAAAACTTGATCGGCTAGGATCCAAATATAATTGGTTTATCTTTGATAGATTTGATTGATTAGTTTCGTAGATCGGCATCACTATATATTATCTAGCTAGATTCTATATTGGTTGATTGCTTAGTTTAAACACGGCTACTTTGGTAGTTGTTGAACAGAAAGATCTAGAACCCGACAAAGGAGTTTATTTGAGTAAACAGAAGAGCCTTTGTGAAACTCATATCACTGAGATTGAATAGAGTTGTTACCGAACATATTTGTTGTTCCTTTACTATTTGGAATACGAACCAAAGGAATTTTTCCAGTGCGTGCACTTATCGAATGTCAGAAGTACATGGAAACTGAAGAAACTAGGTGAAATATATGTTTAGTTATTTCGTCTCAATTATACGAAGTTGGTATAGATTTTGTATAACGGCTTAATTCTGAGAGTTTTTTACTAGGTCTCGGGGTTTTTCTTCATTTGGGATTTCCTCATTAATAAAATCTTGCTATGTCATTTACTTTTGTTTTCCGCAATTATAATTGTTGTTATTACAATTTAAAGTAAATTACACAAACATTAACTCTGTATTACGTGATAGTGATCCAATAGAGTTAGGTTAAGTCCGAACCTATTATCAAATAATCACATTTTGATTGTTGTATTGTCTCGATCTAGTATCCATAGACGATCACACAAAGTGTGAATACCGATTCGTTGTATTGTCTTGACTCTATCCATAGATAATCACTTTTGGTAAGAGGACTTATATGTGGAAAAGTTTTAGATTGAGGTATATTTTGGTACCCTCGTATTTTCAATTACAGAGAAGAATAGTATGGCGAATCAAGAGGATCAAAGAAATCATACTTGATTTTAATTCTCATATCATTAGGTTTTTGAAATTTATATGTGCAATATTTTGGATCCTATTGATGCTCAACCTTTGAATATTAATAGATAACATGATTGGGTATATACGGTTAAAATTTTAAGTAAATCCACCATAATTTCACTGTTTAATGTTTGTTTTAATTTGGGTGATAGTTTCTGAATTTCTGGATAGTTTCGCTTTGGTTATAGTTTTGGTTATCTTAGGTAACCTAGATGATACTAAAATGATTAGATCAAAGAACAAAAGTATTAGCTTTGTGATTTATCTAAGTTACCTAAGATAATTTGTTGGTGACAATATTAATTATATTGTGAATCGGGTGTTGAAATCTAGATTAAATGATTTGTGGGAAACATAATTTGTGTTATGAACGGATGTGTGAAATATAATTTTATGAATAGTTCAAAACATTATTGGTATTACGAAGTCAAGTGTTGAAATCTAATTTGATAAATTATCGACCAAAATATTGGTATTGTGAACTCATGATTGGACAAGTGAATTGGATGATTGGTGAAAATAATACTTGTCTGGTAATCATGTTGGTTGAAAATATATATATCATTGATTAATCAAAATTATATGTTATATTCTCATGTTGTTTGATATTAGATCTGTCGATATTGTTATGCATGTTTTGAGATTAGGAATTCATTCTACTAAGGTGTCATCTCACCCCAATTGACATTTCTTGCAGATTTATGGAAGTTGGAAGTGGAACTATGAAGTTAGCTTGTTATTGATCGCATTGCTTTCTTGTATTGCTTGAAATGAAAATTTAAAACAAAAATGTTGTTAAAAATGTTTAGTAAATTCATATGCATCAATTCATGTTTGATATTTTTTTTATGTTTGGTATAAAATTCAAGTAAGGGAAATATATATGCATTTCTGACCCATAACGCTTCTAGTTCGAATCTCCATGTAGGTTTGACCATGGTCTGGAACTCGGGGTGTTTCATGCGCCCCGCTTATACTTTATCAAATTACTAGCACACATTTTTATATATATATATATATTTTATACAATTTGGCCATTTATTTCTTTTAAATGTGTTCTCAATTTTAAATTTCATAAAACCAATGGCCAATTCCGATGAAGAGAGGAAAAATCATATGAATCGTTTTAAGTCAAACCAAAGAGATGTGTCTTTGGATGTTGCGAAAACTTGATGATGAGGAATCTAATGATAATGGAAAACTAATCAAGAATATCATGCTTGTATATTGCTGTCAAATACGTAGAGATAGAGAGCCAAAAAAAGTATTCACAAGAAGATATGTGTATCAAGAAGGGAATGGTTCCACCCGAAGTTAATGCACGATTATTTTCTTCCCAATTGTGTGTACCGTATTCAAGATTTTCAATGTCGATTCTGCAATGCCCCGGCATTTGGTGTTAAAGATTATTAATGTTCTTTTTCAGGTAGAACCTCAACTTAATTATCAGTTTGATGCACTTAATATTAGAGGTCATATTTCTCAACAAAAGTTTACTTCGGCCCTAAGGATTTTAGGTAACGGGTTTCTGTGGATTCGAATGATGAGTACAATCACATGAGTAAAAACAACTTCATTCAAGTATCTGTCATTATTTTTTTTCAAATTAATAATTAATCATTTTGGTCCAACATATTTATGAAAACCGACCGAGGAAAATGATAATGAAATATTTAAGCAGAACAAGGATATGGGATTCTAAAGAATGTTAGGTAGGTAGTCTTGACTGTATGCTTTGGGTATGGTAGGGATGCCACACTTATTGGGTTGGTCAATATAAGGTTCATTACCCGAAACAAACTGTTATCCTTGAAGTTGCTTCTTCTTATAGTGTGACACACTTTTTTTGGTCATCTGGGTTCTCAAAATCATATTAATGTTTTGTACAAATTTCCTATGGTTGAATATCTTGCGGATGGCATCTATTCAAAATGGTCAATATCAGTTTAATATTACTTCCATCCCCTGAGAGCGATTTGGATTGTTCATGCCGATATTTTTATCTATAATGGAATGGTCTTTTGGAATTCTGAAGCTGAATTTTTTTATAATTTGTGGCACGAAGTTTGCTATAATTTGGAATTATAAACACGGTATTATGTTGTTTTAATTCTGAGAAAATATTAGTATTGTATGCTTCACCAGAAATGAGCTTTGGCAAGTGTACATATTGAAAAGTTTGATTTAAAAAACCTGATTCGTAATAGTAGGGGTGAGAAACGGATATGTAGTTTCGTATTTAGTATCACCCGTTTCCAATCCATCAAAATGATGGATTTGAGATTTTTACCCACATCCAGTCCGTTACCCGTCGGAAATGACACCCACGGGTAAGCGGATGAGTGGATTGGATGATGATGGATTTGCGGGTCTACAAAAATTATAAACCACGACGGATAAATATTGAACATGAGTAATTTAACTTGGTTTTATAATTTAGACTACTGTAATATAAGTAATTAAAATTACAAGAGTAACACCATGCCTTTCTAACAACTGAAATTATAGTATTTATCGATACGGATGGGTGATGCTTCACCCGCGTCCAATCCGTTAAAACGACCGGTTTAAAAACTTACCGGCGTTCAATCCGCAAAGAAACGGATCGGGTGTCAACTTGAAAAAATACGGATCGGTTTGGATAAAATCTACGGATGTGGATGCTTTTACTCACCCCAACGTAATAGTAGCATTTTTGTTTGTTGTATTTTAGTAGGGAATTTTTCCACCACTTTTGTTATCTTTTCTACCACTATTTAGTTCAACACGTTTATTTTCGTGTAGAAAATTACATTAATGGATGCGGATGCTTTAAGTAAATATAAATATACTCCCTTTGGCATAGCCAAAAAAAACCCATTGATAGGAGATCCCATTATGCTACGTGTCGTGATGTGTCGTGCCAGAGATTAAAGCCTATCGTGTTGTGTCGTGTTAGCTAGAGGGCTTGCTATGTATGAAACATTTATTTCACATTTTCTAAAGTAAGTATTTTCAACATATTTAGTTATTATATGTGTTGTTATTGAAATACTTCCACATAACGAAGATAATATGTCAAATGAAACAAAAATTTGTCTTATTATACCGTATTATATATATTTTTATACATAATATGACGTATTTTGTTAGAGAATTGTGTCGTGTTGTGGCACATGTTGTGCTGGTATCACTGTATCGATTAGCATGTCCCATTAAAGTACATTAAGCTAACGTGTTGTTCCATGGTGGGCTAACTCACGAGCACGATGAAAAAACTGAATCAATGAAAAACTAAAGAGGTTCCACCTAAATGATTCCAATAATCACCGGGGACCTGTTATGTTTCTTGACAAGATAATTTGTCCAGAATAATCGAAAAAAGATGTTGTACTGTAAGAGCTGTGTGGGACACCATAAAGGTCACTTTCAACTTGCAGCAACGGCATATTTTCAGAATCTTCATGGATTGGTTGATAAGTTTGTGAGTCGTTCTCTAATCTTCGAAGATCTTCTAGTTTTGCTGAAAATTGTTTCATTGTAGTCCAGTCTTCGCCTTTTAGGTTGAGACATCCCTTTGAAAGAGTTGTAGCAACAAATACATGCTCCGACTTTCCATCATTCAGTACCCGAAAATCAAGAAGATGGGAGAAATTGTTTACTTCCAAAAATGCAATTAAATAAATAGCTAGGTTTCTTTGTTCTTTTGACCTCTCAAAAGAAAAAGCTTTTTCTCCTTTTAACAGTTCTATAAGAATTACCCTAAAACTATAAACAACACTTTTATATGTCAGTAGGCTTGTCCTAAAGTATTCAGGATCCAAGTAACCAAAAGTTCATTGAAATCATTTATTTAGATGAGTTTGATCCAAAGGAACCAACCTTGATGCACCAAAGTCTGAAACTTTTGCAGTGTAATTTTCATATAACAATATAATAGTATACTTTACATCTCTATGAATAATGGTGAAAAAGCGGGTTAAATCAAACACACCTAATATTTCATTTGGCAATCTGAATAGAGAAACTCCAATATACTTTCAAGAGAATAAACTAGACAGTCATACTCAATCTATAGAAAAGTATATCAAAGAGTTTATCTCTCTATTTCACAATCTAATCAGCAAATCAAAAAGATAGAAATATGTGAGCCTGATTATTATGTGAAACAACTTGAACGGTACCAAAGACCAATGTTCAAGGATCAATCAATAACTTAGGGTTGGATTTACTAATTGATCGATACAACGCACAACCTGTGATATTCCTATTATATAATAACAAAATATAACGCATAAACTAAATAACAGAGACGCCAGAAGTTTTGTTAACGAGGAAACTGCATTTGCAGAATAACCCCGGGACATATTCCATCTTTGAACACCACACTGTATTAAGCCGATACCGACAATATCCTACTACAAATGAACTTGGGACAGGAATGTAGTTGAACCCTAATCAATCTCACAGTGATTCAAGGTAAATTCATTCTCCTTACGCCTCTGATCTCAGTAGGATATTACGCACTTGATTCCCTTAGCAAATCTCACCCGCAACTAAGAGTTGTTACGACCCAAAATCGTAGACTTGGTAAAGAAATCTGTATCACACAGAAAAGTCTATTGGAATAGATAAATCCGTCTCCCATAGAAATACTTGCGAGTTTTGTTCTGTCTTTTGATAAATCAAGGTGCACAGGAACCAATTGATAAACCAGACTTATATTCCCGAAGAACACCCTAGTATTATCAATCACCTCACAATAATCTTAATCGTATAATAGTGAAGCAAGATATTGTAGAATCACAAACGATGAGACGAAGATGTTTGTGACTACTTTTAATCTTACCTATCACAGATAAATCTCAAGTAAATGTTACCAAAGATAATACTCAATCACGATAGTAAAAGTAATATAAAAACACGCAACTACAGAGAAAATAGTTGGGTCTGGCTTCACAATCCTAATGAAGTCTTTTAGTGGTTAACCTACATGGTTTCGTGAAAAACCTAAGGTTAAAGGAGAATCGACTCTAGTCGCAACTAGTATCACACAAAAGGTGTGGGTATTAGGTTTTCCAATAGTTAGAGTTCTCCTTAATATAGTTTTCGAATAAGGGTTTGCAATCTAAATTACTTTGGTAACAAAACATTCAATATTCACAGTTAGATGAAAACCTGATTAAACCCAAGCTAATATCTTTCTACCGTTTGATCGAACTTAGCTTGTTATACACAAATGAAATGTACCCTTATTTAGGTTTATGTAACCGTACCTAAACATGTACACCATGATGGTTTAATAGTAGTTAACCGAGGTTAGCTATATGAACACTCTCATATCAACCTTAATCATTTTAACCATAAATAGTAACTCAAATAAAACTAGTTGAAGAGTTGTTCAATTGCTATATTCTCATAGTTCAAATGGTAGCTTATTCTCAACCAATAATGATGGTGCTTATCAATTGGCTCTTCAGAATTTCATTGAAGTATGTGGTTTGCCTTCCACTTATTGCGTCGATGACACTGCCCCCCCCCCTCCATGCAATCCTTTGCAGTCACTTATTTTGATGCAGTTAAGAAGCACATCCCTGTCCAATTTACACTTTCTGCAAGAGATTCCATACTATGGAAATGTAATCAGGTTAAACATGCTCAAGATTGTATTTTGGATGCTCCCATCAGTGGTTTAGATCAATGACCCGGGCCTATACAGTTTAGAGCAGTAGTTTGCTACCGCTTTGTCATTCCTTTGTTTGTTGAAGACGGGTAGTGTTCTTGTTGTAATAAACCTATTGACATTTTTGGCGATCATGCGCTTCATTGTTCTAAGGACGTCGGAATTAAGTTTCTTCATGACTTGGTTCGCGACATAAATGTGGATATCTTATACAAAGCTGGTGTTCCTGCGCGTAAAGAAGTTGCCTTGGGGTTGTTGTCAGATGATAACAAGGATTTACGCCCAACGGATATTTTAGTGATCAACTAGAAAAACGGCCAAGACGTGTGTATAGATGTTACCGGTGTGTCAACCTTTACTGGAAATGGAGTTCGTGCCTTCGTCCCAGGCCAGGCTATTTCAAAAGCAATTTCACGCAAGCGTACTAAATACTTGAATGAATGTGCTTCGCATGGTTATGGTCTTGGAGTTTTAGCTTTCACCACTTTAGGTGAACTCAACGAAGATTTTGTTTGTTTTTCTAAGCGTCTAAAGAATTGTTTAGTTAATAACGATGCTAGTTGTGGCCTAGGTAGTTTTATTTTTCATAGATTGAGTGTTGATATTCAAAAAGGTGTTGGTGCCCAGCTTGTTGCTCGGCTGCCAACTAAAAACTCCGTTGTCTAAAAAACAAAAAAAACAAAAAAAATCTATAAGATGATGTTTTTTTTTCTTCCCAATAATGATTATACTAAAACTCATTGAGGGTATTGATTATTCTTAAAAAAAACATTAAATATCTTACATAAATTTGATTAGATAATTAACTCTTATTTTGATTTTGGTTTAGTAAATTAATGATTATATAATAATTATACATAATTTTATAGGCTGTGTAGAATGATTATAAAGGAATATTTAGTTAGCTTAAGCACTTATTATAAATGGATTATGATTAATAAATATGTGGGATATATTTATGAGTAGCCTTTCTGATATTGAGCTTTTAATGCGGATTTCAGTGTCTGATATACCAAAAATTTCACTTCCAAATTGATATGAAGCCGTACTGAGTAAATGTTTCGTGGGACTAGAAGAAGTATTACACTCAACGTTGAAGCTATAACTATATATCGTTGAGTCAAGAGATCAATCTTCACCAATGACGAATGGATATGAAATGGTTATGTTCCCACATTTAGGTTGACAACCGGGGTTTGTCTGAACCAACATTGCAGCTGATGATGATACAAAAAATAACCAATTGATAATCAAAGATGATGTGATTACACTCATTATGTGTTGCCCAATATTTTCTGTTCTGGGGTGAATTTTCATATACACTTCTTTAGCAAAATGTTGAAGAAGTACACCCCAGAATTAGAATGAATGACGCCATTAATTAGCATATGTTCATTGGAGACACGTTAACACGATCTACATTTAATATTAAGAAACTTAATTGAATTAGTCTTGGATAATTCTCCCTGATAAAAAAATAAATAAAAAATAATAAGAATCTTAGGACATAACATTAGTGGATAAGCTGTTGTATTATCACTAAGGTTGGCAACTACGGTCTTATTCAAGATGCAATAACATGAGTGGATATTTTCTGTTCTGGGGTGAATTTTCATATACACTTCTTTAGCAAAATGTTGAAGAAGTACACCCCAGAATTAGAATGAATGACGCCATTAATTAGCATATGTTCATTGGAGACACGTTAACACGATCTACATTTAATATTAAGAAACTTAATTGAATTAGTCTTGGATAATTCTCCCTGATAAATAAATAAATAAATAATAATAAGAATCTTAGGACATAACATTAGTGGATAAGCTGTTGTATTATCACTAAGGTTGGCAACTACGGTCTTATTCAAGATGCAATAACATGAGTGGATAACTTGTCACAAAGGTACGTGCAAAGATGTTACGCTAGCTAACGGATATTAATTGGTCGTTGACAATAATCAGAAAGATTAAACTGGACTTTTAATCGGTCACGTGACCCAGCGTGACAAGCTTAACGGTATTGCAACTTTTTTGGGTCGGGGTCGTTTCAAAAGGGTTTGTGAAACCTTTTGGGTTTCGAAAAGATCCTGATGAACAGTTCCAAAAAATGGAAAGTCTGCTTCACTGAAATGGACAACATTCATTCTAGTTTACGATGTTTTGGAAATTTTGAAGTCTTTTGATTTAACCATCAGGGGTTGGCCAAAAGCCTGACTCTTAAGTAGGAGGTCAGCGGTTCGAGTCTCCACTCAAGTGTAATTTAAATTAATTTTAACATGGGTTCTAGAAGGGCCGAGTTTGTTCAGTGGGGGCAAGCCGGTGGCTACGTTGCCAGGAGGCAGGACGGGCCTATGCCTTAGCATAAAAAAAATAAAAAAAATAAAAAAAAGATGCAAGCTCTTTCTATAAGTCTTTTGATTTTTTGATTTGCAATTATGCTCGTAGAGATGCAAACTATTTAGCAGACCCTTTAACAAAGTTTTCAAGATGAACCGTTTTCCAGGATAAAGACAATATGTAACAGATTTTTCACAATTAAAATCTTATTTCCTATTAGAAAAATGAACCGTTCCCAAATTAAAAATAAATAAAAAGTGTATCCAAATTAATTTGGGGTTATTAGCAATTTATTCCCAACCAAGACGATAGGATAAATGGTGTCCAAAAACGGCAAAATTACCTCTCTTTTTTTTTTTTTGATTGATAAAGAAAGGATTGATTGATCAAAAAAGAGAGGGAGGGTATAAAAGGTTTATACCACCCTAAACAAAGGTACAAGAAGTGAAAATAAAATAAAAATAGAACCAGTGACATGCCACAGTTCTAATGAATATCAAAATAAACTGTACACCAGTTTTTCATAGCCTCTGAACAGTTAAGTGAATTGAAATCACTAATAGCAAGAGCCCAAAAGAAGATGCAGTAGATTGCTTTGTTCACCACTACCATTTCATTATGATTGATAACTGAGAAAGATCTGTCATTTTAGTCCTCACATCTTAAGTTTCTGACTTGTATCCTCAAGTTATTATTTTAGCCTTTTGATTTTTCTTAATTTTTTAATTTTTATTTATTAGAGCATCACCCATGGTATCTCATTTGGAGACTAACTCCTTCATTTTGAAGGAGAACCGGTTTATATGAAGGAGAAAGCCATTATGCACAACTTTTTGGATTGATAAATATGAGACCACATGGGGGACTGTTAGGTGTCCAAAATGAAATTTATATATATATACGGATGTTTGTTTGCCACCCAAAGAGAATTTTCAATATACACGACAGACTGTTTGCCGTATATACCCCGTTTTATGCTCACACGGGGTATAGTTTGCCGTGAACATCCATTTTTATGCCCACACAGGAGGGCTTTTTGTCATTGATTCTAATTTTTCCACACGCAGATAGTATGATGTAACTATTCCTTTGCATGAGGTAGTGTTTGAAAGAGTTGGGAGTGGAAGTGGGTTGAAAGACTACTATATTGTAGGCTCTAATTTGCTCTAATTGGTAGTCCCTCGTATATCTAAAGATTTAAAATCCTAAACAAATAAAGCTTCCGCGTTGAATGGTGAGGAAACTCTCGCTTCCTATTGACCAATTTTTTTTTAGTTTTGTGAAACGAGCGTTTTTGTGAGGGCACTTGGAAACGTATGAATGGTTTAAAAGAAATAGGAGAAAGATAAAAAAAAATCAATTTGGAATTCATGACCTGACAATATTAAGGTGAGGACACTTGGAAATGTACGATTGGTTTGAAAATAACAAACTCAAAAGGAAAACCTAACTTATCGTGTTTGGAAATGTACGATTGGTTTGATTCAACTCATTTTGTTACGATGCTTCTTTTCAGTTGTATAGTATTTTTATTCACTTTTTGTTATGAATTATAGGTGTTGTAAGTGAGCGCATGTATAATTATTCTCGTCTTATTGCAACCAGTAGAGTGCCGCTAAAGTCTAAACCAAGTTAACCAACAAAGAAAGGGGATAAGTGAAGCTTTTCCTTAACGTGAGAATGTTTCCTTTCTTTTGATAGGCAGCCATCTACTGTGTTTGGCTTCTTTTGAATCCAAACATTTCAAATTTTCAATCTTTGATGAACCTAAGAATTGAGTTTATACTTTATATGGAATGGAACGGTATATGTTTCTTTAAAATCTTGTGATTCGGGTTTAGTTTGATCTATCGTTTTTTGTACATCTTGATTCGTTGAAGATGAAATTAGAGTTAGCCTGGTTGTGTAGAATTTAGATTGAGTTGAAATGATGTTAATACATCAGGTGTTGTTGACATATTGTTCTGAAGTTGAAAGTTGAAAGTTTTTCAAATTTCACACTACTGATTTCAAATGTTTAGACTTGCTTTCTTTAATTGAAATATGAGAGGGTTGGTGAAAGTAAATGCTTGTTCTTATGCTCACCATTAGGCATAATGCATGTAACTTATTGCAGTCTGCTTATTTTATTTCCTGCAAGTAAGTAATGTACTGATTTTTGAGTCTTTAACATATTCTTTGTGGCTGCATCCAGGATGTCAAGTCATTATAAAGATGTTATGAGTAGTGACAGTGAGGATGATGATGTTGAGATGGTAGATTATGTGAATGTCTCTGCAACTGTTCGTTGTGCACCTGCACCTGCTTTTTAATATCATGAATCAACTAATCATTAGTATATTGTGTAACTGTGTTCCTTTTAAGGTGCAAAACTACTAAACTAGTGTTGTTAAGTTTTTCAATTTTCTTGATCATTTCCTTTCATTAAGTTTTTAGATTTTGGTGTTATACTGTGACTGTTGAATCTGGTGACTGAATTGAATCTAAATATCAAATGAATTAAATGAATGTTAGGTTACATAGAAGGAGCTTTAAATGGCCTAAGTGTGGCCGAAAATAGACCAGAAATCAAAGGAAACTCAATCAAATTGGTTTCTGGTGAGTTGACTCAGTCATTTAGTTGAGTAACCTGAAAAGAGCTAAGTAACCCGTGAACCCGCAAGTTTAACCCGTTACGGGCACGAGTTGAAGAATTGACCACCCGTGAAGAAAATTGACCCAAAGGTTTTGGCCAGTATTAAACCGAACCCGTGTGACCCACAACGGGCCAGCCCCGGCCCAACCGTTTGCTATCTCTAGTGCATGCCCAGCACAGCACAGCCCACGAAGTCACGTGCTTAGCATGTTATGTGTTGTGATGTGTTGTGACGGAAATTATACCGTGCCATGATGTGCCGTGCTAGAAGGCGTGCTGGGCTGGGCTGTCCTAGAAAAATAAATGTGTTTTGCCGTGCTGTGCTGTGCCAGGAACATTTATTTTATTTTTTCCAAATATCTAGATATTATATGTATTATTATGAAAATAAGTAAACAAAACGATGATAAAATGTCAATAATTGGCTAGAATAAAGGATTTTTATTGAAATATACACAAAATGTGATGTATTGTGCCATGTTTTGTAGTATTTTATGCATATTATGACGTTCTTTCTTAACGTGTTGTGTTGTGTCGTGCCATGTGTTAATCCATGTCACGTGTTGTGCTGGGCTATTGTTCCAATTAGTCAAACCCAGCACGTCTCATTTAACTAACGTGATGTGCCGTGCTGGGCTAAGTCCCGCGCTGGGCTGGGTTGTGCTCAAATTTTAGCGTGTTGTGCAGGAACAACCAAATTTACACCTCTAATATTACGACTCATTTTTCCAAATTAATATATAAAGGGGAATTTCCGAGAAAATAAAAGTAAAAAATAAATAAAATCTTAACATATTCTGTACTTATATAATGTATTTTCCCTGCCATACCAAGTAAAAAATACATCCCCATGGGGCGAGGAGAAGCCCCGCGCCCACCAAATAAAATATTCATTGCCACGGACAGGGAGAAACCCTCGCATACCAAGTTAAAAGAAGAAAAAAATGCCCAGTGCATAGCACGAGCACAAATCTAGTTTTAATTAAAGAGAGGTACCCATATAATTCTCTCTTAGAGATGAGTTATATATTACATGCTTCCATATAAAAGTTATGAGGTTGAAACCTGGTTATATCAATATGAGCCCAAGGCCCTACAACAATCTCTTTTGTATGGTCCAATAATAATGCTTCGTATGTAGTGCTCCACAGATAATACTTCAATTATAGTTCCTCATATGTAATTATTCATGTATAGTTTCTCTTTGGAGACCATTGTGTCAAAGTTAATTGCATCATCAAAACCTCACCAACATAACACAAAGGGACAAAACCTAAAGTAATGAAGAAGGGAGTACTATTAAAAAAACTTATAACATAGTTGGACTCGCGCAGGTTACCTCGTTAAAACCTTGACAAGAAAGTAGGACAAAACATTGATGATGGGAAAATTATATAGTACGGTGTCATATGTCCAGAAGTATGCCTTTGCCCAACACCCGTGTATAGCATTCTTTCTACATTTTATAGGTGATTCATGAGAACCTTAAAGTTCATATACAACAATTATAGTATCGGTACTAATAGTTGACTTGTGTTGTAAACTATTGTGTTCCAACCCTCTTGCTTCTTGCTGATTCTAGGAGTTATTTATCTTGACAAAATACCTTGTTTCATTTCTTTGATTCCTATAACATTCAACTATATTAATGCGATCATCAAATCTTTAACATTAATTCATCATATGCTTGTTACAGTTTTTATTGTCTCGCTAAAAAATTCCTCGAGTACAAAAAATATTGTGGGAAAAATTAATCTCGATCGAAGAATAAAATAACTACAAAAACCCTCGTGGGAAAAATTAATCTTTATCGAAAAATAAAACAAGTACAGCATACGATGATGGAATAATATACCACAAATCTCGGTATTCTATCCAGCTTTCCTGATATTATTCATCTTTCGTACGATATCTTACAACTTCAAGAGTACTCATGTCCATATATACCATCAACATATATAGCTACAATTCCTAATCAGGAATTTATTTTCTTTGGGAATACACATGACACAATTTTTACCTGTTCATCCCGTCCTAATCAAACATCACTTAGACGAGTATACCAAATACGTCTAATTGTTTCAATCTAGAATAAACGTCCTAATTTAATTGCAAGCGAACTCTGCCGTTTATAGTCATTTTATTTTGGCGACAAGCATATCAAAAACTTTGGTGAATATCATTATCCCTTAATCTTTATATAGATATACAACAACCACATACTTATGTCGCATTTCAAGTCCTTATGAAAGTAGATAACTAACTGAGTAGCAAAACGCTATGACATTTTTTATAATTGAGGTCAAATATGCTTGTACCTTGATTGTACATGTAGGACAAATATGTCTTTACCTAGATTGTACATGTAGCACTATCATACGAAATATCTATATAGTTTTCAAAAAACTAGTTTTACCATGATTATACTGAATATGCTTTTATTGACATTAAGTAATAAATAGGAAAAAACCTAATCAGGGATAACCTAGACTATAGCCCGTCCCTTGAATTGGTAGTAAAAATATTTAGTACATATATTTACCAAAATTTCTACTGTTTTCCCATAAGATCAATAGGTAATCACGTCATATTACATCCATATGAAAAATTACTTTAGGTTTATCATTGCTTTAGTCTAACATTAAGTAGAAAAATAAATTGATGCCGATTAAATTAAAGTTGATTGTATTTTTGTCAAAATGTGTTATTAGAATCCAGTCTCTTAACAATAGTACTAAAAGTTACCTAAATTTTGATTGGATATAGTTAGTTGTTTTTACCATTTTGTGAAACAAAAAATCATCTTCTATCTATCTAAAAAAAATCGGCGGCCTCCGGGCGTCGTGTAATGAATAAAAGACAACCTCATGACATGATTTCATTAAAATATTTCACCTTCTTCTTTTCTAGGTGAGCATCGATCAAACCTGGTGGTCCTTTCATCTTCCTTTATGGAGACAGGGCATGAATAATCTATGATGCATACACTAAGGATTTCTTACCTTATAGGTAAATTTTCAGATGATATGTGTAATCTTGTCACTTTAGCATTATCATATTAGCACACCTTCTGAAAATCGATAATTCTTTTTAGCTTTACGTTTACATATCCGGAGTACCAGAATCGGTATGAGACATAGTAGATTACACCACCATAATTCATGTCATTCTTTGGAAAATATTTTTTCATATCTCCCCCAACCGATGGGAAGACTGTCTCATGATAGTGACCACCCACAAATCTAGCAGTTAAGAAATAGTGTGGGAAAGTTTCAAAGTGCTGAGAATTATTAGGAATCTAATATTCAACATAACTACTTAATTGCTTTGACGCCCAAACATAGTACAACATGGGATCGTAATGACACATACATAACACAACCAAAAATGCTTAAAAATACAAATATCATGCTCATGTATCCGATTATAACTTACAAAACTAATTCTAAATAAACTATATTTGACGTCTCCTTGAGGTTTTCATTCTTTGGGAATAGTAACCTGGTGACAAAAATGCAGGAACCTATAAAAAATTAACAACAATCAGTCAAAAAACTATTTTTACCTGGTGTGATATTTAGACAATTTTAAGTACTAAAGAATGAAAAAACTTACAAAATATATCCATCTTTGACCATCTGACGAAACCATTGGTACCATTGCGACTCCCTACTTTCATTTGTCCCCTACAAAATATCATATTGTGCAATGTATATACTCCATAATAAACCCAGTCCATGAGAATATACTAACTGACATTAGGGAAACAAACCTCGCCTATTCAAAAATAAAAAATATGTGCGGCATACAAGTTAACTAATCTTCCTCAAGAAGACTCTACGCAATATCTTGAAAACATATTCCAAGTCTTTGACTTGCCATCATGCCCACACACCTTAGATAATTTGTGTTTAATACATTTCTGATATATTTTTTCATTTGTGCTAAATATATTTCTGACGCAAAACCTGATTGCTAGTGGTGAAAAATGTCCATAAGTGTTACATGCTGAAAGAAGAATTATAGTATGGGCTCTCTATGAATTCTTAAAGGTAACATATGCATTCTGATTCGTTTATTCTTATTTCTATAGAAGATATTATAAACAGGAACCAAGAAACTATAAATCGAAAAATATAAACATCATTTGTACTTCAGTATATTCAATAACACTATTATTTGTCAAATATCACTGGCACAATGCAGTCAAATGAAACCAATGTTCCAAAAAGGTAACGCTCGTATCAAATAATTGATAAATAATTTATCATCAAAAAACATACGAAGATACTATTATCCACAAAACTTAATTGTGAAAGACCTCGTCAAAACTTCATTAGCACAAAAAGTAAAAATCCATAAAAATACATGATGGCTAGATGTGTCCCCAATAGATTTTTCCTCAAGGGCACTGTTGGTTTTATAACCCAAGACCAACTATCTAAATATTTAACTTTTCTCACATTTGGAATACACTCTTCTGACGTCCATAAGTTAGTTTCACACCATGAAATTCAAGAAATCATTATTAGAGACATTATGGGTCTTGGACATTTCTAAGATTAGGCCAATAAAGGTGAGATAATGACCAGTTAGGATGGAGGTGCTTCTATGAAATTGAAGAATAACAATCATAATAAAGTCATTTACAACTTTAACGTGCAAATTTATTGCAACTTGTAAATTTTTCATGTTAGAATACGTCATACAAAGATCATCTGATTCGCAAAAAGAGATTAATATCTTTCAAGGAATAACCAACAAACTCTATTCTTCAAGCACACATCAAAGTTAGATAATTCCATTAATACTTTAAGAAGACGAAATAAACTCCTACATAACGGGTAAACATCTCAGATTTGTTGATCGTGACAAACACAAACCCACGGCTCTCATCAGTTTCCTTGTTGCAAATATGCTAAAAAAATATCCAAACAATAGTAACTTCAAAATTCATCAGATGAGACATGGACACTGGGAACATCAAATTTTCGTCCACATCGTGCATTTGCATCATATAGACGTGCACCCAAGGAAAACCTCACTCGAGATTGATTTAAATTGAACAACAATACATAACCGAGTTTGTTCAATTTAACACAAAAATATTTAGTCAAGATTCAAAAAATAACAAAGAAATGAAACAATCTAGAAAGTTATACATCTGAAATTTCAATAACGCCGTCTTAGTCAAAAACATATTTTAATTATCACTATCGAATAAATACCCAACAAAGAGTTTAGACCTCCAGAACGTTCAATATAAGTTTCAATTTCCACCAGGAGAGTCTTAATTTCATCACCATCTTCAGCAGTTACTTGAGTAAAATCTTAAACAACAAAAGTTACCATCTTTGATGAAGAATTCTTGAAAAAATATTTCAATCACAGATCCATTAACCTAAATATGAACCATAGAATCCCCCAACTATAATCAAAATAAGAAACACCTTAAACTCTAGAGATCATATCTTTGTATGTGGAATATGGTCGATGAAGACTGTTCCAGAGAGAAAAAGGGGAAAGGGGATATATTGACGAATCGATTGCAATATGAGGTGCGTTTTAGAACCGGAAAAATTTTGTTCACCATAAAATATGTGATTTTCTTATTCAGAATAAAAAGAAGAATAACCTTTCAACCTTCTTTCCATGGAAATTGAAGATCCTTAATTCACAATTATTTATGAACATTAAATATTATTGCATTTATTTCTCACTAGAATGCACCACAGTCGTAGATTTATCTTTTGGAGAGTAAATCTGAACACCACTTACATAGGCTAACTTAGTCACACTGTGTTTTGTATTCTTCACCTCATCCCATTTAATATGGAAAAATGATAGCTTGACCGACCAAAAATCTCCACTCGAATAGATGGTTGTCCCCACTTTACCCCATTCACCATCCCAATTCTAAGAACGTGGCAGGAGCCGTCGATTCCCCTCTCGGGATGAAAATAGGGAGAAACTTTGGGAGAGTGTATCATGCACTTCCCTTTAATATGAGCTTATAGAGGTTAAAATCTAGAATCAAAACAATCTTTTTTTTTCTTTCAATTTGTATTTGCAAGAAATCTTACAACCACATCCAAATTTATTTAACACAGATCAAGTAATCATAATAGTATATCTTTATTGATTATTAGTGTTATAATTATCGATATAAGATTTACTAAGTTAATTGACTCTCCAAGATTACTTTATCTCTCCTAAATTCTTGTCTAACACTCTCAAAAAGATCTCTCTCCTTACATGTGAAAGCTTCTTCCCTATATATAGGATTCCCCATAGTGGATGACAGCTAAGAGATCCACTATTTTAGGAATCACTGTGCTTTACATTTTCTCATGTACATTCACTCATTCTCGCACATGTTATGCTTCGCATAGAACATCACACTTTACTCGTGACCCTGTTGAGGTCATCCGATACGTCATCTTGAATTTGGTGTGTGCTATAATCTTTGCACGTGAGAGCATTCATACTTCGCATACAATTTTTTATGTGCGATATTTTACTCCTACATTTTTTATCTTCTCATTTCTCTTATTCTATAGAGTGAGCTATATGAGAAACCTTTATCTTTTAATATCGCACCCTTGTATCTCTTCATATTCTATCTTGCCGACATTTCTCCAGAATTCCTATTTTCCTTAATTACACGTATATTCTTAACCACTTATTATCTGACACGTCTTTTTTTTAACCGCCTATTCTTATCCATTTATCCTTCGCATTAATGAAATCAAGTCTCGAAAAACGGCACTATCTCATTTTCTTTCCCTTTATATCTTATTTCTTCTTCCCATCTTCTTCTTTTTACTTATGCTTTCAGTTTCTCTGTTATTAATATTGATCTTCACTAAATCAATCAATTAATCAGTCAATCAATCATATCTTGTTCATTTTCATTCTCATTCTCTAATGGCTCCTATTGGTAATAAGATGGAAGCAGAATTTTTCAGATTAAAGAATGAATTTCAATTGAGAGGTTGCTCGATTTCTCTACCTTAATCATCATATTATTCATCTAAACTCAATTCAGATCTGATCAACTCTGAACATTGGAATGACCAAAAATTCATAATTTCATTAGGTCAGCTTCAAATTCTTCCAATCCCTTTGTATAATTCAGAAACTCCTCTTTTTTATAAAATTCTAGCTGATAAAAGATTCGCATGAGGGATTTTTCAGTTGAGTTTTGATGGGATTAAAATAACACTAGAATATTCTCGTCTTGCAGCTGGATTAGAGACATCTTACCCTTATGAGGTGCGAAACGAGTTATGCCGTGATAAAGTCATTGATTCTAGTGAATACACTCTTGATAATTTCTTAAAGAACTACTACGTTGCAGTTATGAAAAGTGTTCAAACAAAATGGGATGTTCGCTTAAGAATAAAAGATGGTGTTGCTGAATATACCAGAATCATGCGAGATGTTGATTGGAATGATAAATCTAAGAATAGCGCACGCAGATCCAATGATTCAAGTTGGCTCAACTTCCATGTTATTTTAGAAGGTCCTTACATCTCTGGGGATGGCCTTGACGTTCTTCTTCCTGAAAAAATTTCTTCTTATCAACCTTGGAATTTTATATTGTCTGATGCTGAGATGAAAAAGGTAGTACGAGAGTTTCACACACGTATTTTTTATGTTTTTCATAAATTTCTTTAAATAAGATACATTTCTTATTTGTTTATTCCTTTCTTTTCAGGTTAACAAGGGAAGAAATCCTTCGCAGAATAAGCAAGTAATAAACATTCTTTTTGTTTTAACAATATTGTTGCCTCTGTTTCTTATTTTCATTATTCGCGTAGGTGAAATCTTTGGGTGCCAAATCTTCAAGTAAGGGTAAGAGACTGACAGCTAAAATTTTATCTAAGAAAGCTTCTGCGAAGGATGATCTCTCAATAAAGTGCAAAAGATAAGATTATTCCTCTTCCTCAAGCTCAGAGTCTAGTGAAGAGGACATTTCTGCTTCTGAGGGTTTATCAATTGATTCTAACCTAAAAGATTTCTCCAACCTCTTTGTTGGTGACCTTTGACTGTTGCTGATAATGATAGCTTGGATCGTGGCTTTAAAGTGGTTTCCAAGATCTGTGATGCCCCTACCTTAGAGGATCCATCTCTTCGTGGAGCTTCTTCTGCGATATGTCCAACTCTCCAATTTACTATTGGTTCTTTGGTAATATTTTCAGCCTTATATTCTGTCTTTTTTATTTTTGAGCTTTCTTTCATTTCTAATGGTAATACCTTTGTCTTCGCAGGGTGCTCGTTTGGCCTATGAAATTTCCTCAGATTACCAAAGTAAAATATCTAAGCTTACTCGAGAAAACACCAATCTCAAGGAAGAAAACTCTAGGCTTAGAAGTTAAAACTCGATTAACTCTGAGTTGATTCGCAAGGCTCGAGAAAGAAATAATGAACTTATTGGAATGTACTGTTCTCCTTCATTCTTATATTTATTATGCAATAATTCATATTTCTTATTTAGTTATATTTGCAGACCTTTACAATCTTTCTGATGAAGATGCCAATCTCCTTGCTGATGAAACCCTCTTTGAACATCTTAATTCTTCTTTAAATGATTTCCCTGATCGTGAGTTTGAAGATCTGAACTTGGAAGACTTAAGATCAAAATATAGTACTCTTATAAAAAGCCATAGATCCGCATTAGGTTCATTCAAAAATTTTAAACAACACCTTTATGAGAGTCAAGAGACAGTTCAACTTTTAGAAGCAAAGAAGAATAAACTTATCTCTGAGAAAGATGACATAGCTCTTAGGGGTGAGAAAGCATTAGAAAAATTCCAGGAATCCATTCTTGAAGTTCAAAAAGAGCGCGACTTAGCTCTATGTGAGAAGAGCATTCTTTTTGAAGAGAGAAACTTAATTCGCTCTTGACTTCATATAGAGAGTGAAGCTGAATTTAATTGGGCTGCTAAGATTTTGGATAACTCTAGAAATGATCTTGCTGTAAATGTTAGTGTTCAAGCTGATCATTCTGCAATGGTCAAGGACATTATTTCCAATTATGAAGGTCATGCGTTGATCTTTTAAGACATATTTCTTCTTTGGGAATCACATTTTCTTTTCTCTTAACTTATTTATTCATATTTCGCAGAGAAAGAAAAGGATCATCTTAAGGAAATTGAGGATTTGAAAGCTCGCTTGACTTCTAGAGAAAAAGGGTTATCTGTTCGTAACTCTAAATATAGTAAGTTGAAGAAGAACTTCGTTACAATGGTTCAAAATAACAACAATGATGCTAATCGTGCCCGCGAAACTGCTGTTAAGAAGGTGTGCCTTGAAAATAATATCCCTCTTTCGAAGTATAAGTTTCCAGAAATTCCCAATAATGAACCTATTCCTGAGATCTTGGATAGTGAGGGAAAAGATGAAGATTCTGAGGAAGAAATGAATGATTCTGAGATTGAGAAAGATCAAGATCATGATCATAATTAATAGTCTTTATTGTTGTTAATTCTTATGTATATTTTCATGTAATTAATTTCACTATACAAAATGAAAATCCTCCTCTGTTCGCACTTGTACTTAAGATTCCGTATTTCCTGGCATATGTGTCAGGATATCAAATTAACAAAATATCATTCCTCTTGTGCTCTCAATCTTGCCTCTTGTTAGTTGATTCATTTTGATAGACTGTAATTAAGTATTTCATGCTTCTAGATATCTTTATAAGTTGGATTCCCTGTATAATTTTATATTTCTATTTATATTTTTGCTCAAAGAGTCTTATTTTTCCTTTTAAGTTTAAGGCTTTATTTTCTTTATTTTTGTGCGATGAAATTGCAGGCAGTCTTTACATTTTAATGTATCAACCCATTGATCTCATCTTATCCATTTCTCATATTATTTCTTTGTCAGGTTTATTCGCATAAATATTAAAAGTCTTAATATTACCATGAATAAAAGTCTCGTAATATTTATGTCTTTTGACACAATTCAGCTCCCTAATGGAGGGTGCCGTCCTTATCTTCCCCCTAGTTTCCATTTCAAGGAAGTTTACCTCTATCGGGTTAAGGTTATGGATCTTCCCATCCAGTAGTTCAACAACTAGTTGATTTCACAATCTCACACTCCATTACCGATATGGTTTATGTATGCGAGATCGCACCCTAAATGGGTTATCTTCGGAATGATTGCATCATATTCAGGACTTGTCAAGAGTGGTAAAGTAACTCCAATAACCCCCGCACTCTTGATTCAACCGTGTACCTCGGCGCCCTGATCGAGTTTCTAAGATCCTTAATAGAGACTTTCTCACCTTGGTTTCTCAATCTAAGATGAATATCTTAGTTTGAAAGTTTAAGGTACCGCTCCCAGATGGGCTTTTTCCTTTATTCTCACCCCAAATCTACATAACTCAAGTTCCAGGGTTGGTGTTGCTTTCTCTCGAGTTATGCATTCTAGTTTTCTCCAACTATGATGTGCTATAGGTCTTACTACTTTGCCTCTATCACACCACATTTGGATTCCTAGACGATCTAATAATAAATATCATTTCTGTTGCCTTTTATGAAGGTCTTATTATTATGCAATCTTTTTCACACACTAAATTCGGATGTTTCATTTTTTTTTCAATTTTTGAGTTTATGCAACTCTAGTACAATTTGTTCTTATTAATGTCTTTTATGCGAAGAAAACTTTGACAAGTAAAACTTGAATCATATACTATTCAATCTCAAATGTTGTTCAATCTCCTCCATATTAATCTGGTATTCATTTTATCTTTTGTATCTCTTTAAGTTCACGAATGATACTGATGATATTATTTCGCATACACTTATTCTCCTCCATGAGATAATTATTATTTTCTTCACTTGTTCCTTGCGTACATAATTTCTTTCTTGGAATTCCCTCTTCTCCTGTAGAATGTGTACTTCTGGACCTCTTAATGGTATCCTTCGCAGGAAACTTGACCTCAATGAACTACATATCTTCACTGTCAACCTTATACACTTCATCCACCATTAGCCTTTCAGCTCTTTGACTATCTGCAACATGCTTTTTCCAATGTCTTCGTTTATTTTCTTTTTCTTCACATTTATCAACATCAATTGTTTGGCAGTTTCTACTTTCCATTAGATCACCTCTTATGATACCAATACCTTGTCGTAATGGGAATTTGATGAACTGGTGAAATGTTGATGCGATGCTTAAAATGTTATGTAGCCAGGGCCTACCAATTAAAGCATTATATGGTGACTCGACATTTACAACACATAATGGAATTTTCGTTGGCAAGTTTTGAAGAAGAATTCTCATAGTAACTTCTTCCATTGGCTTATTTGCAGTTCCGTTAAAGACATAGATCTTATATGTTGAAGGAATCAACTCATCGTCTGTTCTGCCCATCACTTTGTATGTAGAATATAATATAATATCCGCCGAACTTCATGGACCTATGAGTATTCTATTCACTGCGAAAGTATTCGCCTCATCTTCTTCATCATCCTCTTCTTTTGGTTTTGGATTAATTCCCAATTTTACGACTAATGGACATTCATGCGATTCTCCCCCACCTGGTGTTTCTTCTTCACTAAAAGAGATAAATTTTTTTTTGCCAATCCTTTAATGGAGAAACTTTAGCAAGATTTAAGATTTCTCGTCCATCAACATCCCTCGCATACACCCGACTTAAAATGTTATAATGAAAGTCCTCTATGTTCTTGAAGGAATGTATGATTGAATTACAATACAAGTTTTTTTCTTTCGTGCCCACTTCAATTACATGTACATTCTTTCCAGTTTCCATTCCATTTGCTTTTCCTTCTGGCAGAGGTGGTAAATTTTGTGTTTGTTGTGCTAAGAAATGATCCAATCTTCCTTTTTCAATCATTCGCAGTATGATTTTTCTCACATTTCTGCAATTGCTTGTTGTATGACCATGAAAGCGATGATGAACATAAAATTCTTTACTTCTCCTTCCTGGTGGTGGATCATCTCCCACATTATGTGGTTCAGGGATCTCTTCTATTAAAACGAAAGTTTCCCATACTTTATCTATTGTAGTGTTCAGCTTTGGCAAGTTTATCTGTTCCCAAACTATTCTTCCAGTTTTCTTGTAATAGTTTGGTTGATGTCCTCCAGATCTTCCATATTGGTTGTCCATTTTTTGAAATTTATCATTACTTTGCTGATTCCGAGATTGCATTTCTCTACGCTCTTTTTCAAATTCTGTTTGATCCGAACTTCCCATTGCTACTTGTTTTTGCTCAATTTCTACATTGTTCAGTCCTTGATTACTTTGCGAAATATTCGCAGCAGCATTTTGCATTCTTGGTAGTAAACTGGTATTTCTACCTTTTGTATCTGGTATCGCCATTGGAAAAGATTTCATATCTCTCTTCTTTTATTCAAGCGCTATATACTCTTCCTGAAACTTTCGTAACTCCTCCATTGTTAGTGTATTTTTCATTTTGAAATTTGCGTGTACAACAAATATGTAGGGAAAAGAGCATTGATAAATGACAAAATCAGGTATTGTTTATCCACCCTTCTTGCCATTTCACTATACATTGTTCGCCAACGAGTTGTCAGATGACGTAAACTTTCATTTGTTCTCCTGCGAAGTCCAAAAGTCGTTTTAATTCCAGGTCTCGACATATTATTGCTTATATATTTTCCTAAGAACACATTCTGTAATTGTTGAAAAGAGCTAATTGTTTCCACTGGTAATCCCTTAAACCATTTCAGAGCTTCTCCTGCCAGACTAGCAGCAAAGTATGTACACATCACTGCATCATTCTTTTCCCACTGCAATAAGGATCGAGTATAGGCCTTCACATGTTGTATCACAAAGGTAGTCCCATCAAATATGATAGTGAACACCGGTATATTTCATTTTTGAGGTAATGTTGTCATTTGAATTCTCTTTGTAAATGGAGTTTTTCCAGGTTCCTCCACTACTTCTTCTAATTGTTTCTTACCACCATTTCTTCGCATAGTCATCATTTACCTCAACTCCGCCATTTCTTTAAGAAGATCTGCATTTGAAGTTTGCCCTGGATCATCTCGCATAGGTCTTTTTAATATGGCTTTCCTCAATCTATTCGCATGATTATTTTGACGTATTGCCTCTTGTATTTCATATTCATCAGCTTATTCTCTTCTTATCCTACGCCTATCAGTGTTTGCATTAATTTATGCTCCTTCATATGTGCGATCATATCAACCCCTCATGCTTGCTCTTTCTCACCATTATTAATATCATCTATGTGATGGTTATCACGTTGTCTGAAGCAATTGTCATTGTGATGCAGTAATTCTTCAACATCTTCTCTTTTTTATCTCTCCCTTTCTCTTAACAATTCCCTTCCTCGCAATATCATATGTCCCATCCTTGGATCTTCTTCTTATCTTTCAAAATTATCCTGTATACGATGAAGAAGTTCTCATGGATGTGGATATCTGTTAGTTCCCAAAACTTGAGCTAAATTCCTTCCCTCATATCGGTTATGTAATTTGTTATTTTCTTGAAGGTTTTCTTCATTGTTTTCTAGGCGGTATCTTCGTTGAATATCTCCTTGATTAAATTGGCTTTGTGTTGATGAACTCACACCTGATCTTGATCTCGATCTACTTCTTGATCGTTGTTCCCTCAATCTGAGATTCTCCTCTCTTAAACCATCATTCTGGCGTAACAAATTCGCACGCTCTTCCTCTTGTCTTTGTCGTTCCGCAATTAATCTCTGTCTAAATTCTGCGGTTTTCATGTTCTCATCATTTCTTTCTACATTCTCGGTTCCTTGAACTTCTTCTTCAGTTGAATCTGTTCTCCACGTATGGACACTCATTCTATCAACATCGTCGTTCCGATCTTGTTCCCTTGGCGGTTCAATCGGTATTTCAATTTCTTGATTTTCTCTTATTCTTTCATCCTATTCTTCCGGATTCGTATTTCTCCTTCTTGCAATAATTCTATTACTTCTTCGTGCTGGTATTTCTTGTTCACCAATAGGTTCAATTCTCGCCATCTGGATTGTTCAGATCTCAACTTCTCCAATGTTCTATGAGATTAACTATCAGGATTTATCATCCAAAAGCTGTTTTTTAGCGCCAAAAATGTAGTTGCAAGAAATCTTACAACCACATCCCAATTTATTTAACACAGATCAAGTAATCATAATAGTATATCTTTATTGATTATTAAGGTTACAATTATCGATCTAAGATTTAAAAAGTTAATTAACTCTCCAAGATTACTTTCTCTCTCCTAATTTCTTGTCTAACACTCTCAAAAAGATTTCTATTTACATGTGAAGGCTTCTTCCCTATATATAGGATTCCCCATAGTGGATGACAACTAAGAGATCCACTATTTTCGGAATCACTGTGCGTTACATTCGCTCATGTACATTCACTCATTCTCGCACAGATTATGCTTCGCATAGAACATCACACTTTACTAGTGACTCTGCTGAGGTCATCTGATATGTCATCTTGAATTTTCTGTGTGCGATAATCTTTGCACGTGAGAGCATTCATACTTCACATACAATTTGCTTTGTGCGATATTTTACTCCTACACAATTCGTACACTTCTTCGCTTAGTTTTTTACATGTTTACGCATATTTTATCCTTCCCACTATTAGTTGACCTAGTAGTATAATTTAGAAATGATTTATCTCTCAAACTATACCACGGATATTCGTAAATTTTATATCATCGAAAAGCATTTTAAAACATATACGTAACAAATATAAACATAAGTATCAAATGATATAAAATCAACTATTAATGAGACAAAATCTAAAAACAAATAGGTCAACTAATAATGTGACGGAGGGAGTATTTATCACTTACTTTCTTACATGTTTACGCATATTTTCTATTTATCACTTAGCAAAACAGGCTCCCTGCTGTAGTCAAAGGAAGGATAAAACTCCATATGAATTAGGTCAACTAATAATGTGACGGATGGAGTATATATCACTTATTTTCTTACATGTTTACGCATATTTTCTATTTATCACTTAGCAAAACAGGCTCCCTACTGTAGTCTCCGACCCCCGTACATCCAGCAATTGCCACGCTCAGGCACTAAATTATTTAGTCACCAGTAATTTCCTCCACCCAGCTCACTAACTAATTATTTAGTCACCATTCTGCAACACTCGAACATCCACATCTCGAGGTTCCCATGCACAATTCCAACAACTTGCGTTCGAAACACATGTGCACTCCACGCAATTCGTCGCATGTCCACTGTATAATTGATACCCATATATTCCCTTCTTCTCAAATTAATTTATTTGTACTTTGCATAATTAGAAAATAAATGGAGTATGTTTAAGTATTTTTTTATAATTATACTCTTATGGATATTAAGTAATAAAACTTAGAAATGATTTATCTCATAAACTGGACCACGGTTTTTCGTATATTTTATTTATTGTTGAGAAGCATTTTAAAACGACTACGTAATAAATATAAGCATGACTATTAAATTATATATATTTCTTATAATAAAATTAATCAATTAAAATGGTAGTTTTAGAAATACCCCTTGATTAGTGAGATACCTTAACTATTTGTGGGACAAAATTTAAAGCCAATTAGCTGAATTAATTTGGGACGCATGGAGTATATGATATACGCTACCATTGACCATACGTGCTGTCGACCATTACTTCACTTTGAACAGCGCTTTGCTCCTTGAGCCATGGGTAGTAATTAGCTAACGGGAAGCTTAATCATTTACGTACGTATCACCCAATTTATAAAAAAGGAAGAAAAACAAGTAAACTGATGTTGGAATACTTGGTGGAGTTCCACCAATAGGAGTTGCTTGGGGATGAGTCGATGATCCTATCTTCACTGTTGGTGTTTGTTTTATAATTCAGCGACTATACTTTTTCTGTGCAAACATTTTATTATTCCGAAGGAGTCGTGGCCTATGGGTGTAGTTTATAATAAATGTTACAAATATTTTCTTGGTTTTTTTATGGATAGTTGCCAAAAATTCCAATTTCCATGATAAAAGACCCATAACAGGACGTGGGTGCACTCAGTTTCCAAATTGGTAAGGTAGACCTTTAAGTTTTTGATTGATCATATAGCGTTTGGTACATGACATTTAGTTTTTGGGGATTCCTCTTTGCCAAGGATATGTATTATTTTAAAATTTTAAGCAGTTCCTGAATTATTCAAAATAATCACTGATAGCAGGGGTTTGAACCATGTACCTTGTAATTGCCTCTAGTATTTAGGGGCCACAACTAACCCATCAATTTTTGTTTTTATTCAATAGTATAAGATAAAATAAAAATTCTTGAGACCTTGTCCGCCGGTGCATTCTAAATTAGTGTTGGCATGTCCGAGCTTTTACAAGTTGATGAACATTATAAGTTCAGCGTTCAGCTACACCGAAATACAGATTGTTCAGAACCTACGATCTCCCTGTACTGTCAACATGGGTTCTCTAAATTCTAATCTTCTTACTTTTCTACTCTTTTCATATCTCTCGTGTTTTCATGTCCTCCTTGTACTGGTATCGGCAAAAGGTGAGAACAAAACTTCCTTAATATGTATAAGAAATCTCATGCAATGCTTATACTATATATACATGATCTGAAATCTCTTTCATTATTGTCATTGCAGTGTTCATAAGCATAGATTGTGGTTCTTCTTCATTGAAACCTTACACTGACGGAAACTCGATCGAATGGGTTGGAGACGATGAGTACATAAAAACAGGAGAAGTTCGAAACATCATTGAAAAAGATCAAATGTATGGTTCGGATCCTCATGTTATGGACACTCTCCGAGAATTCCCAACTCGAAAAAAGAACTGTTACTCAATAGATATTAATAAAGCTAAGTCTGAAGACGACACTAAGGTTGAAAGGGTCCTTGTTCGAGCTAGTTTCTTCTATGGAAACTACGATAACAAATCAAGTCCCCCAACTTTTAATCTTCAGTTCAATGGAAACAATTGGACACAAGTCATAACTAGCACCTGTTTGACCTATAAAGAGGTGGTATATTCATTGAACCATGAAAACACAGTAACCGTATGCCTCGCTCAAACTCAGCATGATAATGTTCCGTTTATATCGGCTCTTGAAATAAGAAGTTTGGATTCAGACATGTACAGTTATGTTGATTCAAATTATCCCTTATTTTTCATGTCAAGAACAGCTTATGGTACCAGTAGTATAAGGTATGTATATATTTCTCCATCTATTAAATTTTTACATTGGGTAACTTAATCAACACATATCCTGAAACAATATTTAAAAGTTTGGTTGATCATGTAGGTTCCCGGAAGATAGTTATGACCGTATTTGGGAATCATTTGGACCAATAAGCAACAGAAGTGGTGTTCTAAGAGTTAGAAATACCTCTCCGTCTATTAAAGTCGACATCGACGATAAAATTCCTGAGACCCTATTCAAGGCGGCAATAACGCCTGTGACATCTTCTATCGGACCCATGTGGTTCGATGGTTCGGTTCCAAATCCTAAAGTCCCTATGCATTTCAATGCATATTTTTCTGAAGTGATCAGATTGGATTCTACTCAGAAACGGTCATTCGATATATTCCTTAATACGTTTGGTGTTAATGGTTCCAAACCTAGTTTCAATGAGTATGGCATTGTGAATCCATCTTATGGACACGCGCTGCAGGTACGCCTTGATAATGTGAGTGTTGAATCATACGTCGAATTTTATCAGGTTTTCATGCTACCGACAAAGGATTCAACTCTATCTCCATTAATCAACGCTTTAGAAGGATATACAATTGGTGATAAATTAGTTCAAGGAACTAATTCAAAAGATGGTAACTTTTTTTTTTTTTTTACAAGTCTATGAATTAAAACTAATAGTAATATGCAATTCTTATTGATTATTTTTTTCCTCTTATTAGTGGAGTCATTGGCTTTATTGCAAAAGAGTTTCATTGAACTTCAAGATTGGCAAGGTGATCCATGTTTACCTTCGCCATATACTTGGGATTGGGTTGCTTGTGATTCCGATACCGACTCTCCTCGAATTACAGCACTGTAAATATTCCTTCTCTAAACTGTTATCATTTGATTCCTGATTGAGCTGCAAGCACACATTTAAATAAATGTAATCATATATAATCATATCATGAGTTTATTTTTTGCAGATATCTCAATGACGTTGGATTAGTGGGTAGCTTACCAGATTTTAGTGACATGGATGCCCTCGAAACCATGTGAGTCCTGATATATTTTTACAAAAACATTTGCATTAGCACGGAAATTGCCGATTGTTGATAAACTTTGTATAACTTTTGGGGAATTCGCACAGAGATTTGGGCAGTAACAGTTTGACTGGAAATATTCCTGAGTTTCTTGGAACATTTCCTAAACTTAAAGTATTGTAAGTTCATAATTTCTTTCAACATATTTTTCGTTTTTACTTGCAACATATGATTATACTTTGAATCCGTTTTTTTTTTTCATCCCGTGTACTTAATTTTTTTCCTTTGGAATATCCTACGTAGAAACTTGGCAGATAATAACTTCGCCGGAGCAATACCTTCTTCGTTATTGAATAATAACAATATAAGATTAAGGTAAGTGAACTTATCATTTTGTTCAAGCCGTTTTATTTTCGTTCTTCTTCATTCTTGCTTAAGTGTGTTCTTTTTTGTTCTGGTTTGTTGCAGTGTTTCTGGTAATCCAAACCTGTCTACCAACAACACATCAACAAACAGAAATAATACTGAGCCAAAGATACCTTCCACAAGCAGTAGCAAAACATCTATAACATCAACAATCCCGATCATTATACTTGGAAGTGCAATTATACAAATGTTTGATTCTATTTTTGGTTTGTTATTGTAAGTTAATTCCGGTCAGTGACTGATCAGCGGCGTGTGACTTTTTCAAGCTGTCCAGTGTCCTCCATTGCTATTGACAGTATCTTGCATTCCTGAAGGGTGGCCATTTTCAAAATGACTTGTTTTTGTGATTCTTGAAATTCTGAATGTGGTATTCGACCATGTTCTTTATATTATTCATATACACGGGAACTTCTTTTTATTGTTTGTGTGATATTTGAATTATTTTTTTTCGGGAAAAAAATGATATGACATTACACTGTACTCTATGGTCTCTATACGCGCTACTGCTTTGTGCTTATCAATGTTACAGAGCTTTTTCTATGATATGACATATTGAAGATGATACTCAATGAGTTATGATGGTTACTATGAAGTTCTACTTTTCAAAGTGGATAATATTAGTGATTTAAGTTATTTCTTAATAGCTTAACCCAATTTTTATCTTATAATTTTTTGTTAATCAAGAGATCAAATTTGTAACCATCAGAATTAAATCATTTTAACCAGTCAAGTTCCATACACGTTTATAAGGATGAAACTCCCCTAAAATAGTAGTATCGCCGCATATTTGGTCGGAGTCATTGAAAATATGCGTAAACATGTAAGAAACTAAGCGAAGAAGTGTACGAATTGTGTAGGAGTAAAATATCGCACATAGCAAATTGTATGTGAAGTATGAATTCTCTCACGTGCAAAGATTATCGCACACAACAAATTCAAGATGACGTATCAGATGACCTCAACAGAGTCACGAGTAAAGCATGATGTTCTATGCGAAGCATAATCTGTGCGAGAGTGAGTGAATGTACATGAGCGAATGTAACGCACAGTGATTCCGAAAATAGTGGATCTCTTAGCTGTCATCCACTATGGGGAATCATATATATAAGGAAGAAGCCTTCACATATAAGAAGAGAGATCTTTTTGAGAGTGTTAGACACGAAATTAGGAGAGAGAAAGTAATCTTGGAGAGTCAATTAACTTTGTAAATCTTAGATTGATAATACTATTTTTTTCAGTTTCTTATTGATTATTTTTTTCCACTTATTAGTGGAGTCATTGGGTTTATTGCAAAAGAGTTTCATTCAACTTCAAGATTGGCAAGGTGATCCATGTTTACCTTCGCCATATACTTGGGATTGGGTTGCTTGTGATTCCGATACCGACTCTCCTCGAATTACAGCACTGTAAATATTCCTTCTCTAAACTGTTATCATTTGATTCCTGATTGAGCTGCAAGCACACATTTAAATAAATGTAATCATATCATGAGTTTATTTTTTGCAGATATCTCAATGACGTTGGATTAGTGGGTAGCTTACCAGATTTTAGTGACATGGATGCCCTCGAAACCATGTGAGTCCTGATATATTTTTACAAAAACATTTGCATTAGCACGGAAATTGCCGATTGTTGATAAACTTTGTATAACTTTTGGGGAATTCGCACAGAGATTTGGGCAGTAACAGTTTGACTGGAAATATTCCTGAGTTTCTTGGAACATTTCCTGAACTTAAAGTATTGTAAGTTCATAATTTCTTTCAACATATTTTTCGTTTTTACTTGCAACATATGATTATACTTTGAATCGGTTTTTTTTTCCTCCCGTGTACTATAAGTTTTTTTTTTTTTTTTCCGGAATATCCTATGTAGAAACTTGGCAGATAATGCCTTTTCTGGAGCGATACCTTCTTCGTTATTGAATAATAACAATTTAAAATTAAGGTAAGTGAACTTATCTTTTTGTTCAAGCGTTTTATTTTCATTATTCTTGCTCAAGGGTGTTCTTTTTTGTGCTGGTTTGTTGTAGCATTTCTGGTAATCCAAACTTGTCTACCAACAACACATCAACAAACAGAAATAGTACTGAGCCAAAGATACCTTCCACAAGCAGTGGAAAAACCTCCATAACATCAACAATCCCAATCATTATACTTGGAAGTGTAATCATTCAAATGTTTGATTCTATTTTTGGTTTGTTATTGTAAGTTTATTCCGCTGAGTAACTCATCAGCGGGGTGAACTTCTTCTAGCTGTCTTCCATTGGTATTGAACGTAGCTTGAGTTCCAGAAGTGTAACCATTCTTAAAATGACTTGTTTGTGTGATTCTTGGAATTCCGAATGTGTTATTCGACTATTTCTTTTTATTATCCATATACCGGAACTTTTATATGTGATTTTTCAATTATTTTTCCTTCAGAAAAATATGATATGACATTACATTGTGCTTTATGGTGTCTACTATTACATCACAGTGCTTCTGCTTTGTGCTTAGCAATGTTATAGAGCTTTTGCTATTACATATGACATTCTATAGGGTATGAAATATTAAAGAAGATACTCAAACGAGTTGTGATGGTTACTATACAGAGCTACTTTCAAGAGAGTTCTGGATTGATACTTCGTAGGAATGATACTTGATATGGTAAGTATGTTAATACTCTCTTATTAACATTATCTCTTACTTCATTTTAGCTTATTTTTTGAAAAATGGAGGGAGTACAATTCTCTTCTGATAAAAAAAAACCTTTCAAATTTGGTTTACCAAAATCAAAGTGGATAATATATATAAGTGATTTAAGTTATTTCTTAACAGCTTAACCCAACCTTAATTATAATTTTTTGTTAATTAAGAGATCAAATTTATAACCATCACAATTAAATCATTTTTAACCAGTCCAATTCCATACACGTCTACAAGGGGGAAAACACCCCTTAAATAGTTCAAGAATCGCCGGATATTTTGTCGGAGTGAGTCGTTGCCAGTTGCCACTAGAATTTGACATTTGAGACATATACATCCAATAGGATCATTCACTCGCAGAGTATGTGATAAATCATTGTTGTTTTCCTTTGTAGTGTAAATTCAAAAGGTTATGAGACAAGCAGATAAAAACTCCATTATGTTACTTCAAAATACAAAAGAATGGAGAACATATTAGAAACTTCCAATAAAAAAATGGCCACTGTAACTCAAAAGTGATCCAACAGAATAGTTTTTTTTTTCTTCAGTACACTCAATCAAAGTTATACACATAAATTAAACAATCATCGAGGCATGCTCATCTGGACTGTGGTATCTGTATTCGAACTATATTGCCCCGAATCAGTTGTATACAAACTATATTGCCCGGAGTCACCAGCTGCTGAGCAGGTTACTGGAACACTATAGAGGTCTCTTGGTTCAAACTGTAAGCTCGACTTATGTTCATTGTTTGCTGGAAGTGACCAAACTTCTTTCTCTGCCTCTCTCAATCTTTCCAGTTCTGTCGTTACTTGTCTCATTGTTGGTCGATCTTCACCCATCAAGCTAAGGCAACGTTCCGCAAGCTCTGCAACTGAAACGACTTGTTTTGGTGTTCCCTCGTTGCGTACTCGAGCATCAAGAAGTTGGAACAATTTATTTTCTTGCATGGTTGAAAGGAAATAGGGTGCAAGACTTACTTGTTTTGAAGACCGCGCCTGAGAAATGGGCATTTCTGCAGTCAAGAGCTCTACAAGAACTACGCCAAAGCTATAAACATCACTCTTCTCTGTCAGTTGGCTTGTGTTAAAGTATTCTGGATCTAGGTATCCCATAGTCCCCAGTACTAGTGTGGATAATTCTGTTTGGTCCAAAGGAATCAACCTGGATGCTCCAAAGTCCGCTACTTTTGCGATGTAATTTTCATCTAAAAGTATGTTGGTAGATTTGATATCTCTATGAATGATAGGTATTGAAGCTGCCGAGTGTAAATATGTAAGTGCACCTGCAGTTTCAATAGCAATCCTCAAACGGCTTGCCCAGGAAATGGAAGGCTCTCCACGGCTGGGATGAATATGTTCGAAGAGGGTGCCGTTGGAAATGTATTCATAAACCAGCATGGGAACTTCAGTCTCTAAACAACAACCCAAGAGCTTCACCACGTTCCGATGGTTAACCTGAGTTAGAATAACTACTTCATTTATAAATTGCTCAATTTGACTCTGATCAACTATTTTTGATTTTTTAATCGCAACTAAACGATTATCTGACAAGGTTCCCTTGTAAACAACTCCATAGCCTCCTTTTCCAACAATTAAACTATCATCGTAATTGTTCGTTGCTAATTTGAGCTCTTCCGCCGTAAAGATCTTTGAATTCTCTGCACCACCTTCATTTGACAACAGCTGCTGTTGTAATAGCAACCCACCATTTTGTTGGAAAAATTTCTCTTTCAGTTCTATCAACTTTCTTTTGCGTATGACCAAGTATATCCAGGAACTTATAATAATTAGAAACAACAGCCCTAAACCAATACCTGCATTAAGAGAGTAGGACTAGGAGTTCGTAAAAAGTATTTTAGCTTGATAAGAGTATAAATTATTGCGAAAATATATATAAGACCGAACGAAGAAGAATGAATTAAAGCATGAAACCAAGGAAAAGTATGTTGAATCCTGGTAGTCTGGTACTATTATTATTTTGTAATTAACAATGAAAACTTTACCCAGAGTAAGTTGGATAATTGGAACCTTGTGGATGCAACCTCCCCCGTTTTTCTTCCCATCGCCTTGAGTGCCCGCTGGACAAATACATTTGAAGCTCCCATTGGTATTGATGCATTTACCTTCACATGAATTGTTTTTTGCATCCTCACACTCATTAATATCTGTTCATGGGTACTCACATTACAGAATACGATACTTGTTAGAAATTATGTAACATTGCAGTCCTATAATGTAAATTTTCAGGGACCATAAGTTAATCACGAAATACACACACACCTATACATCCAGGACTGAAATAAGGATTCCCCTTGTAACCTTCAAAGCAAGTGCAACGATACCCAGGATTGTTGTCTGAATTGTTGCAGTGACTGTTTTGGTGGCACGCATAAGTGGTTGGATCTTTTTGTGCTTCTTCACACGTCTTATTCCCAATTGCCCAATTAAGAACAGCTGGGAAAAATCTGTCTTCAGGTACCGCTAGAAGATCTGATGCAGAGAAATTGAACTGCTCATAGTCACCCACGAAAGCGTAACTGCAACGGCTGAAGGAAAAGAAGTTTGTAACGTTAGGATTGTCACCCCCAGAAACTTGTGTCTGAAATTTGTTGATCCCTTTAGGAATGGTGCTTTGGCAACACCCATTCCCACCACCGCAAGGCCCTTCCGAAACGCTTCCCATGCTGTTACAATATGATATACACGTGGTGAAGGTGTCCCTATTTTCCTGATCGAAGCCATGGTTAGCCGCTACAGAATTACAACCGATGAGAATTAACTTGTTCTTTGTGTTGGAGAATGTAAAAGGCGCCCGCTGCACGCTCATGTTGACTTCCGGATTATCTATCACCACATCACCATTTATGTTGCGACATACTTTAGCTATGACGCTCGAAACGCGAATTTCAGTTTCAGATATGCTAAGAACTTGAAGGTTACCTGTGCCAAAAAATGGCTTAGGGGGATTGTAAGACGAATCACAGCGAACTTCATAGCCGTAACCAATTTCTTGAATGGAGCACCCTTCTCCTCCTCCTTCACTAGTTATACCAAAAGGGAAAGGTATGCTTACATTACCACATTTATCTGGGCACCCTGGCTTGGTCTCCCCAAATGCATCAAGAGATGTTATTGACATTAAACAGAAACAGAACTGGATTAATAGGATTCGTTGTATAAACATGGCATTCATTTGCTAAATGCTAATTAGTTGCTAGTTATGGAGGAAGAGATAGATCGATTAACCTATCATAACCAATCATTTAAGCATCTTAACTGGATTTATGGAAATACTATTTCAATTGTTGTCCTATTCACTTTGAGAAAGTCCATGCCCATTAACTATAGGAAGAGATAGATCGATTAACCTATCATAACCAATCCTTTAAGCATCTTAACTGGATTTATGGAAATACTATTTCAATTGTTGTCCTATTCACTTTGAGAAAGTCCATGCCCATTAACTATAGGAACATTTTATCTGAACTTTTAAATATATTCCTTACCAAGTTGTATCGTGTAAACGATCAACAAGAATCTTAGTGGAGCTCCATACATAACAATAATCTTTGTTAATATGACTTTTTCATGATCCAGATAGCTACTGATGAATATTGAATACTTCACTGCTTCCTCTTTAATCTGAAATCTGGCCTAAATAACACCATCCAAGTTCAACATGCAGCATTATGTAAATACAACCGTGATATATGGCACCCAATTTATTGCACCCAAATGCACCCATTGTGAGGTGGCACATATGTGGCATTACGAAGGAAAAAACCCTTAAATGCCATGTTTCAACGAGTAATTCTCGACAATGGATCTCATTAGATGAACGGATGAATGGCTCAATTGAATTGAATTACAAAATATGTTTATACATGGATTGGTTTTTTTTTTCCAAAGTTCATATTCAATCTCAATCACTTGTCCTATTGTTTTGCAAGATCACTAAAACTTTCTAAATAACAAAATCATCATGGATTAAGGGTAAAATCTTAAAATTTTAATCAATATAAGCTTTTGATTTTGGTTTCTAAAAAGAAATACAACCTGATTTCCCCTTTTCGTTTTACTTTACAATCATTATTCATGATTATTGATGATTCAATCATATATATGTGCTATTGTACAAATGAGATCCAGAGGAGAAGACGAATTCGAGATTCATCTTCCGTGATAAATGTTGGCTTCTCTTAAATATAGCCCACACATTTATTAATCATAGCCAAAAAAGTTTAAGTTAAAGTCAAAAGTCAAAAGTTAAAATGAAAAACCAAACAACTTTTAATTTTCTACTAACAAGCCAATTTCAATCTCCTTTTTACTCAAAATCAATATAAACCCTAATTGTTTTTGTTAATCATACTTAAAATTGATTATCATTGTTCTTTTAGTATTCTCACAAATTGAACAATTATAAATAAACTTTAATTCTTACTTTTCCCCAAAACAAAGTTAATTCTAACTCTTAATTTTTTTGTAAAATAATTTTTTCTTAATCATGATTATTACATTAAAATTGATGTATATTTTATTTGCTCTCTTAAGCAAGAGTCAAAAGTCAAAAGTCAAAAGTCAGATACACATCCAGAAGTAGCTTTTTGACTTTTAGAAGTCAAAAAGCAAGAAGTCAGTTTGGGTGTACAATTTCAGAATGACTTCCAGAAGCAGAAAAGTCGATTTTTTGTGAAGCAAAAAATATGGACTTCTGACTTCTGCTTCTGGAGAAGCACTTCTGACTTCTACTTCTGCATCCAAACAGGCTTGAAAAGATGATTATATTTTTTAGAACTCCCTAAGCATAATCCATAAAATAAAAATCTCTAAGATGATTTTATTTTTTCTTCTCAATCATGATTACATTAAGATTGATTAAGGGTATTGATTATTCTTCAAAAACATTAATTCTATCAAATATTATACAAAAATTTAATCACACAATTAGTTTTTTTTTTATGTTGATTTAAGGATTTAATAATTATGTTATTGTTTTGGGCTATAGATAATAATCATAATAATTTTGTGGGCTATGTGGAATGATTACAATGGTGTGTTTGGTTAGTTTAAGCACTTATTTTGAATGGGTTATGGTTAATAAATATATGGGCTATATTTAAGAGAAACCAAAATATTACCCAAGGTAGCTCTTCGTATTTCTTCTATTGTGAACGGTACGGAACCTAGTTTATTCTCATGGATGGTGAGCATCCCAAAGAGAAACTCAAAAAGTTTTATCAAATATAATATGTCGATTCTGATCCACCAAGACATATCATGGTTGAAAAATTCAAACAGATTGTATTTTGAAATTACAAAGCCACGTGGAACGCAACCTAACACTGGTGCATATGGGTGCTATAGATTGGGCGCCATATATCAATTTCCTGTGTCAAAAACCACTTACCATTTTATTTTATTTTACGTATAGTACTGAGCCAAGGGTACCTTCCTCAAGAAACAACAGAAACTCTTTAACATTAACAATCCCGATAATTATACACAAAATTGGTTAAAAAGACTAAAATCAAAATTTCCTGGGTGAAAAGGACAGTTAGATTTAGATACTGTTTAAATAGACAAAATTTTAAAAATAGGCAGGATGTAACCAGTTTCATCCTGCCCATTTTCAAATATTTTTTCTTATTTTTATTTTACACAGGATGCATCCAGTTTCATCCTTGCTATTTTTAAAGTTTAAGCCATGATGAATCCAGTTTCATCCGTGCTATTTATTTTTTGTCCATTTCACCCATAAAATTTTTTACTCGTCCATTTGAACCGTGTTTAATTTTTTTTTTGACAAATAACCCATTTTCCGATAATTATACTCGGAAGTGTAATCATTCATTGCAATGAGTTGATTTTTTTTTTGAAGCATATATATTATTAAATTACTTAAAGAGTTGTTACACGAGGGTATATGATACCCAAAGATTCATCGGTTACATTTGCATTGATATGCCATGAATCTGAATAAGCAAAACGATGAAGCATAACGTGAGCAACGACCTTCGGATCAGAGATGCATCCAGGGGAGATGTTGGAGTTGGAGGCCGGAAGGCCTTCCTACAATGCTTTCCACAAGAAAAGCGGTATTTTTGATAGACCCAATAGAGTCCATAAAAGATTGGTTGATGGTAGGGATGGTCGATGCGCTTGATTGAAGATGCCAGTCAGGCAATTGTGTCTGTATGCTAAGGTGTACTGCCCGGATGAAAATTGTCCCTCTCCTTTTTTTTCCGTCTTGGTCCATCGTGTAATGGTTTCAAGAGATGACAAACGTAACTACCGCTAATAATATTACTAAAGTATACTAGAGATGATTACGGACAGGACCAAATAGTGTGCCTTAAAGTAAAACCTACAGCTAAGACACAGCTAAGACAAGAAGGTGTGCCTTATACGATAGCACTTATAAAACCGAAGGAAATAAACAGTACAAGTAATATAAAAGGTGCTTTATAAGATAGCACTTACAAAAAGAAACTAAATACGCAAAACAGTACCTAAAGGGAATCCTATATAAGGTTCAAATCCTAAAGGGAATCCCAAAAGCCCTTTTAAAAGAGAGTTCAAATATAAAAGGGCTTTTGGGATTATCTTTAATGTATGATTTAGGATGTGGGGCACTCGGGGTCGATCAAGTGATAACAGTATAAGGAGGAGGATTCACATGATAAATTCCGGAAGTTCATGCAAAAACCACTATGAAACAGCTGTAAAGATAGCCCGACCAAGAAACGTTCATTTTCTACGGATAAAAAGTCAAAATAAGGATAAAACCGACACCTTATTCTACAAAATGACGTCACCACTCGCATCATTTTGAGGTTTTTAAAAAACAAATTATTTATTTATTTTATTTTTAAAGAAAACTATTACTTTCATTTAATTTCAAAATTCAGACAAGAAACTAGTCGGAAGCCTAGCAACAAGCTGGGCTCCAACTCCTTTTTGAACTACCACACTTAACCTATGAAAAAGGAAATCATCTACACGCACGTTAGCATCATGACTAGCAATATAGTTGCGGAGCCGCTGAACGAAGTCTGTTGTTCCGTCCCCAAATTCACCTAGAGTAGTGAAAGCCAAAGCACCAAATCCATATCCTTGTGCAGTGCATTTTTCTAAATACTTGGTATTTTTGCGACTGACAGCATCCTTGATAGCCTGCCCCCCTTCCAAAGTACGACCATTACTCCCAGCAAAGGGCGACACAATCGTAACATCGAAGCAAACGTCCCGACCATTGTCCCAATTGAGCACAAGAACATCTTCCGGTCTCAAAGAAGTACCGTTGTTCGCAAGCATACCCAAGTCCACCTCTTTCCGTGCAGCCACCCCAAGCTCGATAACGAGATGTCTGCAATCGTGTCGCGTACTAAATCATGTCGAAATTTTAAACCAACTTCATTTGTACAGTGCACTGCATGGTCACCAAAAGCATCCATCTCTCTCTTGCAGAAGGGGCACAAACTACCTGGTTCAAACAAGGGAATACCAAGTCTATAACATAATACCGCACTAAAGCGCCTCGAACCAATTTGCTGTTTTAAACCAGGGATGGGGATAGCCATTAAGAAATCCAGGGCATGCTTCATTTGGTTGCTCTGCCATAGGAATGAATCACGTTCAGACAACTTGAATTGGGAAGTCAAGTTCTTCTTTACTGCATCAAAATAAACAGTTGCCAGAGTTGACATAGAATGGTTGGCAGTGTTATCGACGCATATAGGAGAAACAGGACCACACAGAGAGTTGAAAGAAGCTGCAGCACGCTCAAGATGGGAGCTAAAACCACTGATGCCGGTGTGCCTCAATATGACAGATTGCAGTTCTAGTGTTTCCAAGCACGACGCCAAATAACAGTAATTCATAGTGTCTTGCATCGAGTAAACACCAAAACCACCTAGTCTGAGGGGCAGCGTGGAAAATCGCATTTGCAAGGGGCCGAACCCTGGACCATCTCCTGTTATTATATGTTGTAGGAACTTGTAGAGACGAGAGTCAAACAAATCTTGAGCCGCAAAAGTGCAGTCTGGAAAGGTAGTTCGTAAAGAAAAATATAAGCGAGAAACTCCAGCACAGTTTCTAAACAAAAGAAGCTCACACTGTGGATCTTCAAGTTTTTCCACTGAATCAATGAGCTCTATAGTTTTTTTCACTCTTTTAACAACCAGATCCGCATTAAATTGGGCATCAAGGCTAACAGCAGCACCTAGCAGCTTAACTCCCTTCTCTGGCCTACAAATATCAGGTGGAAACATACCTGCAACGGCTGTCCTGGGGTCTATAGAGGGCCAAAACAATTCAGTCTTCTTGATGTTCAATGAAAGCAAGTTTTTTTAATTGTAAAAACAAAAACTTGCAAAAACTGCAAGCTACAGTTCTACCGGTAACCAAACATCACCGGAAACAACACCAGATCGAGATCGACGAGAACTCTAGAAATACATCACTGGAGAAACATAACTCCACCAACAAACCGTGGAGTTCACCATCAACTCCACCAACAAACCGTGGAGTTCCAACACAATTTTTCCAACACATCAACTTCATCTACAGAGATTAAAACATCAACTCCACGAACAAACCGTGGAGTTCCAACATAATTTTTCCTTAAGAGAACAGAAAAAAACTACAACACTGGAGTAAGACACCAAAAGACCGAAAAAGCAACCTCAGCAAATTAAGAAACAAACCAACAAACAGGTGGTAAGCAAGTTCAAGGAAATGAGCTTTATCTAAACAAGATTATAGAAATGCATGAAACAGAAAAGATGGGTATGCTTGCTGATGAGAATGAAAAACCAATAAAACAAGTGCATACCCATGGAAACAAATCTACTTGCTGGTGTTTTTTTTATTGGATGACGGAAGGGAGTCTTTATATGTGACTGACTAAATATATTCCTGCCCATCCCAATTTTTGAATAAGAAAATCTAAAATTCAAAAAAAAAAATACCATTTTGTTTTTTAAAAACAAATATTTTCATTTTTTCAATTTCGCCTATTTTTAAACTAAAATGAAAAAATAAATAAAAATATCTCATTTTAAGAAACCAAGGGAGCAAAATAAGCTAGTTTAATTGGGGGCCCTGATTTTTAATTAGGGGCCCTGCACTACGTGACAAAAAGGGTCATGAAATATTAATTTTGGGTTATCCCTTATCCCATATTTTTCGAAATGCCTTAAATACCCCTGAGTGATTAGTGTTAATTAAATTTAATTAATTAATTAATGTGTTAAGTAATAAGGTTAGATTAAAATCAATTTTTTGGTAACTTTTTGGATTAAAGGAAAAATTGTGTTTTGGTGTTTTGGGTAGGGAGTAGTAGAGTTTTTTGGTGAAAAATTTAGGTTATTTGAAATGAATGATTCTAGTGTAGGAAATGATGTTGGTGAAGCTTCTAATTACAACCATGATTGTGTTGATGGTGAGATTGTGTCAACTAATCCTATGGATTGGATGTTTGATGAAGAAATGTTAATAGATGAAGCCATGAATAATGATGGAAATGAAGATCCCATTGGTGGAAATGAAGCAACCAACCCTCAAAATGAGGAACCCCGAGCTGAAAACAATGAGGTAAACAGATTACACCCTTCGATTTGTCTGTTTGTTGCTCCAAGTGGTCGATTCATTCACAATATGCAACAACTCAGTGATAGAGTCGTCATAGTCGGGGTATTTATACTATAACGACCCTATTAGGTCGTCATCTTATTGCTAGTACTATTAACGACTCTAACCTGCGACTCATTCCAGGTTATGAAAAATCGTTAAGGTACCGTTATATATATTGACGACCCTTTTTAGGAAGTTCACGTAAAGTCGTTAATTTTATTGTTAACTGAGTAACGACTCTAAAACCCAAATTCGCTGGTCAGTATGACACCTAGGGTCGTCATATTTGTAGTCAACTTAGTTGACGATCCTAAAGAGGCATTGCAAATTGTTTTTTGGGTCGTTATATTTATATGTAAAATTAATAACGACTTTTTCAACGATTTTTCATTATTTTTGATTTCACAGAATCATTTCATTGAATCTTAAAAGGCATACATCTTGCATAGCGTTGCATTGAAGGAAATGAAATACAATAGATAATAACGGTGCATTTAAACACTCAACCATAGATGTTGTTATTATAGGTAGTGCCGTGCAAGATGAGGTAGCAATCGTCGAACTCAAACTTGTTCCCACGAAGCACCTCGTATCGCTTATACGCCTTACCCAACTGAAAACACAAGACAAAAAACTTAGTTAGTATTGTTCAAAGCTTTCGATAATTTTTACCTCTTGTTTAAACACTTACTCTTGTAGCACCCAACATATCGGGCATGGCTACCCTTACGGCATTAATTTCTCTTTTGAAAGCATCACATTCTAATTTTATCTCCTGGAAACGTTCCTTGACTTGTTTCAAAGACCTTGAGTTGCGATTTCCGTCCAACGCAACAAAAATGATGAATACACGGTTCCACCAAGTACCAGATGTTTCATCAATGTCTTTGTCTAGACTTTCAAAGTGGTTTGTGACTGTCAACCAAGCTCTCACAACGGCGCAATTCTCTTCGGAAGTGTAGGGAGTAGCCATGGTATTACCTCTAGTTTTTTCTCTTGGGTGATAAATGAATAAGAATGAATGTGAAGTTTGAGAATTATGGTTTGTGTGAAGAAGTGGTGAGATATGGTTCACTTTTTATAGAGATTAAAGGCCCAACAGTTATTTTTTTGAATTATTTACCGTTGCCCAACTCAACCATATTTGTTGAATTCAAATTTGACATTAACTGCCACAAGAGTCGTTACCTTTTCTGTTTAAAATGTGACGACTCGTTCCCAGCAAATGAGTCGTTCATTTATAAAAAAAAAATTAACGACTAAACAATCATTGACGACTCTAAACCATCATTGACGACTCTAAACTTTGGGATCGTTATGTTTTATTTTTATTCACTGACGACTCTAAGCTTATCTATTTATGTTATGTTGTAGATGGTGGTGCATCCAAGCTCTCAACCAGAACCAGTCTCTACGATCGGTCCGGATACCTCCCAACACTATATGACTGATTTGGTAGGTTTTACTTAACCTTTTAGTTATATTTAATTTTAAATTATTTGATCACATGGATGTATAATTTGTTTGGTGAATTTAGACATGGAAATACAAGGTTGAGGCCAAGGAATGGCTTATCTCTAAGGCAAAAGAGAAGATGTGCGTTGTTGTTCAAAGCAAACACGTCGATAGTTATAAGATGGAGATGGTGTGCGAGAGAGCGGGGAAAAAAGGGGAAAGTCACAAAGGTAAGAATTACAAATATGAGAAGAAAACAAGTAGGGTCTACAAAACTGCGTCAAATAAGTGCGGTTGCCCGTTCAGGATTTATTTCAAAAGGCATCATGAAACCCATCAATGGAGATTGGATATTATTCCGGACGGTCGTCACAACCATCCTCCACCTAAAAGTTTATATGGACACCCTGCATATGCCCGCTTGAAGCCGCGTGAAATGGAGAGGGTTCGACAAATGAAGGGGTGTAGGCCTCTTAAGATCCTAAATGCAATAAGGGCGAAAGATAAGGATAACTTGTCTACCATTTCGACAATCTATGCGGCCAAATCAACGTTGAAGAGAACCGAATGGGATGGTAGGATAATTATGCAACAATCCGAGTGGTTAGCAGAACAACATAACTACGCCATGCAAACAAAAGTTGGTCCCGGAGAAAAAGTTACTCATATTTTTCTTGCGCACCCTAGGATGGTCGATTTGGCACAGTGTTTTTACCAGGTTCTGTTCATAGATGCCACCTACAAGACAAACAGGTATAACATGCCCTTGTTGAACATGGTTGGTCATACTTCGGATAAACAATCATTCACAGTTGCATGGTGTTTATTTACCGTGGAAACGAGACGCCGCAGGTTATATTTACTGATAGGGATTTTTCAGTTATGAGTGCCGTTCGTCAGGTTTTTCCTCTTGCTCAACATTTTCTTTGTACGTGGCACATCCAAACCAATATTCTCTCAAATTGCAAGAACCAAATCCAAAAGATCCATACTAAGAAGGGTAATCAACGTTCTAAGGAGGAAGACGAGTGTCTTAGCGAACTGTCCAAAGAAGAGAGCGCGGAAGAGAAAAGGAAAGAAAAGGAAAAATACGATGAAGAGGGGAATCTATGGAAGGTTTTTTTCAAAGATTGGGACCATTTGGTTCATTCAAAGACCGAGGTTAAGTATTATGCAAACTTGCAAAAGTTTATTGATTATTGGACCACGGAACATAATAAGGTTGTCGAGTATTGCCAGAATACATGGTTGAATCCTTGGAAGGAGAGGTTTGTTTACGCATGGACCAATAGATACAAGCACTTCAAAAATGAGTCTACCAGTATTGCAGAGCAGTCTCATGGCCGTCTGAAAAAAAAATTGGAAGAGAATACTGGTGGGGTAGTTACGGTACAGGAAGCTATTCACGAGCACGCAGATAATGATCTAAGAAAAATAGTGGCCCAGATGGAGATAAGTAAAGACCGTTTTCAGATGGCATACGTTAGAGACAAAGATTTGTTACGGGGGATAGCACATCAAGTATCATGGTGGGTAATAACCCATATGATGGAAGAACTTATAAAGTTTAGAGCCAACACTGCCGCTGGGAAGGTGATGAAGTGTTATTGTACAACAGAGACATGGCTCGGCCTCTCTTGTAGACATAAACTTGGTGGGTACAAAGATATCATTCCTCTTAAAGATATTGATCCATTCTGGCAGCAACTCTCATTCACACCAAATCCCACAGGGGACGCTGAGCAAGAGTTCGGAGACTTGGAAATTGGAAAGTACATCAACGAAAAATTCAGGAAATCGAAATGTGCAGGAAGACAAATATTGGTTTCCAACTTGTGTCCGGCGGAAAAAAAAAAGCTTGGCGGTAGAAGAAGAGCCTATAAAACAAAAACCACCAGGGCGTCCGACAACTAAATTGTCATTTAGAGAAACTGTGAATGAAAAAAAAAACTGTACAAGGGACCAGTGTGGGCATGAGAAGGTGGAGGCGGAATATAGTGAGTATGAAAACTCTTTCATTACCAAGAATAGGGGTCGGCCAAAAAACAAACTAGTCACCCTAAGTCATATGGATGATGTTGATTATACAGTCGGCACCCAACAAAGCCAAACAAGCGGAATGGTGACGATAAGACGAATAAAGGGTAATCCGTGCACCCCTAGAGATTCCCATGGAAGACCGCTCCGTGTTGCTTACACTTTGTATAAAGAGTATACCGATCAACTTCCTTACGTCATCTGGGATCACCTTATCTCCACCGACGATGTGGAAACGGATGGAAATTGTGGTTACCATGTTGCAACGGAACAGTTAGGCCATTTCAATGAAGCTGACAAACTAAAACTCACCCAAATCGAATATGCAAGGAGACAAATGGCCGCTAAACTCGTTCAGGACAAACTACTTTATCTAATAATGATCATGGAAGGAGATTCAAAAGAGAAAGAAATGAAGTTCAAGGAGTTGGTATCCAACGTCAAATGGCGAAAGGGGTCGAAGACGGCCGGTTATAAGTTTTGGATGCAAATGCCTTTTGGTGCCCAACTATTAGCGGACACATTCTCTTGTGTCGTTCATGTATTCAACAAAGGGTTCCCCGGAGGATCTTGTACGTATGTACCCTCAAGAACTAGGTGTGAGCCGGCGTTAAAGAAAAGAAGAATTGTAATGGCACATGTCAATATGAACCATTACATAGGGTTGAAGATAACACAGGAATGTCCTTTGCCACGGGTAGTCTATGCTGAGTGGGGAGACTTCACTCAGGAGTGGACAAGTCAGTACGAGTACGGCCTGAACTTGTGGAATGCTTTGGACCCGATGCCGGCTCATGTTGACATGGGCGAACAATTGAAAGAATGAATGACTATTTATTTTGAGATTTATTATGAAACATCCTTTGTGGGTAGATGGTTTTATTTTGAAGAATGCTTATTGAATAGACGTTATATCTTTCCGCAGGAGTGGACAAGTTAGTAAGAATGTTTATTTTGGTAAACACAAGTCGCTCAGTTATTAAACATAAGTTGTATCGATCCTTGAATATTTATTATTTTAAGATTAGAGTCGTTATATATATGACCCTAGTCAGTGACGACCCTCTAGTGCAAATATTTTTCGTCTCCTGGATGTTTTTGTAACCTGTGGTCGTTATTAAAAAAAAACTGTTATAGTAACGACACTAATACCGCTTACAGTCGTTACATTTTTAAGGAGCATATAATAACGACTCTAACACCTAATATATTTAACGGGTGTTTCTGAATACAGTCTTCCCAATAAAAATAGCCGTTGGGATATGTTAGGTATATATCTTTCAACATGAACTGTCCAATACAACTGAAAATAAAACTAAGATGTCAAACAATTCAATTGAAAACATACTTAGAAGATGCAAGCGACCAACCTCCTCAATTTTGGCAATGGAGGAAGAACTACGCAAAAGAAGCATGCCCCCACGTAAAAAACCATACACTATCACACCATATCCTACGAAGGAAGAAGAAGAGTTGTGCGAGGCAAATAAACGGGGAAAACAACAAACCCAAATCCGGGAAAGATTCAAGCAAGTCGACGAAGAGACCGAATGGGTTAAAAATTATTATATCGTCAAGGATCTTAACAAATATAATCAAGACGATAATATATTTTGGAGCTGTGTTGGTTCGGGTCCAAAACGATATCCTTATTTGCCGTCTCACATTAGGGATATGACGATTGTTGTTATGAAATGGTGCACCAAGTACAACGAGTTTATCACCGGGCACAAAGGGGATAGGTGTGCTTCCCAAGATGCTTACAACAAATAGAGAGGAGATCCGTTTTATCACATCGAAGCCGCATTGGTAGTTCAATCACGTATTAACATGTAATTTTTCAGTTATAGTCGTCACTATATTTATTAAGTAAATGAACGACCCTTGAGGTGTATTGCAAAAAATCAGACCGTTTCACTTCACCTGTCATAGAGTCGTCAACTATCACACTAAAAAGGTAACGACTCCAACAGAGACAAATAAGTGTCCAGGTCTGTATGAATTTTTTTCACAGGAGTCGTTATACATATCCTTTTAATTATTAACGACTCTATTTCTGATGTTCTACCAACATCTCGGGACAAATATTTCTTAGAGTCGTCAATGGTCATAACCGAAAAGGTAACGACTCTAAAAGACAAATATGTGTCCAGGTCGGTACGATTTTGTCAACAGGGTCGTTATTCAAATCCATTTTAAATGTAACGACACTATGGGAAGAAGTTATACCCACAACTCTGTTCAAAATTTTCATAGAGTCGTCATTTTTCAAAACTAAAGAGGTAACGACTCTAAGGGAGATGTTTTTTTTCCCGCAGGTGTCGTTACTTAAGGTAGTTTAAATATTAAAGACTCTAAGCCAGGAATTATACCCAGTTCTCTGTTTCATTTAAAACCAAAAATACTAACATATGTAAACTAACCGAGTTTAACAAGCACGAGATAGGGGTATCAAACCATGGAAAAAAATTAAATTAAATTAAGTTTCAGTTTGCGAAATACTAAAGTCCTTCATCGTAACATTAGAAGAACATCTCCTCACTCAAGGTTACGACCTCCACCTCGGCCTCGACCACCAACTCGTCCTCGACCTCCACCTCGACCTTCCTGACTACCTTCAACAGCTGATGACCGGCTTCTCTTACGACGTCCTTGACTTGTACTAGCTATTTGGGATTCACCATCTTCTGTTTCCTCCGAGCTTGCGTCACCTTGCCATGCTTCACCCTGTTGTTGAAGTTGTTGTCTCATTTGTTCACGGGTTTTCCTGGGCCTCTTAAATTGCTTAGCCGGATCAGCAAACATTTTCTTAGCTGATGGATTTTCAATGTGACTAATATAATCAGCATACTTCCGATGTCGCTCAGGTTCTGCCACTTCTCCTTTCTCGGCCCAGCAACAAAACGCCTTGAGAAGAATATTCATTCGCTCCCTCTATTGGCATTCAAATACCATTTCATATTAAATAACGCATATTTGTTTGTTTGTGAAAAATGCAATGCCAAAAAAAAAACTTACCACAAGCTTAAGAATAGTCGAATCATCTCTTCTATCAGATGTAGATGCCTTGTTGGTCCTTCGAGTGCCCGGAGCATCTATCCGGATGACCTGAGGGTGAGAGAAGCGTCCATACCATTCCAAGTAATCATATGTGGACTCTTGACCTTGATTCACATGCTCCCAATAAGAGACATCTACCTTGCTATCATTCTCGTGTCTATCATCCCAATGCTTGGTCAATGGTTTAGGTTCATAAAACACTACTAATTCCGACTCATTAGACTCGCATTTGTCTAACTTGTGCTTGAATCGTGGTTTATAATCCGGTGCGGGTGAATCTTGAATAAACCCAAGCTGACGCATGATTCTCATTGGATTATACATTGAAAATCCGAAAGGGTAAAACAGAGGGCCGTCGTAATACACAACATCTTCCATTGCGCTCACCCTATCTTTCTTATAAGGATCAAAGATTACCTCTTCAGCTGTGATGTTGTCCAATTTTTGCCGCATTTCGACCAACACATCCTTCTGTTCCCTATCCGCAGACCCAGTGTACAAGTATCGAGTCCCTCTTGGTTTGGTTTTGTTCCATTCTGGGTTTATTTTGACGTCGGGATTGTCTTTGAACAATGAAGGGAAACGATCATACATCCACACCTATATTGACATCAAACAAAATAAAACAAAACAATCTGATAGGTATAAAAAATTTCAAACAAAAATTTTTTAAAAAAAGGGGATACAACTAAGTTCAATCCAATTACCTGCAGTAGAGCCGTATTGCCATGAATTTGAGAAGATCGTTCCCGAGATGCATTTGATAACTGACAATTCAAATGTGCTACCATGGCAGTACCCCAAGAGTACTTGTTCACATCATCCAAAGGATCCAACAGTTGAAGTAGGTTGAGACTCACCCGGTTACCCTTGCTGTCGGGAAATATGACCGACGCAAGTGTGTACAAAAAGTACCCAGCTGCCGCATAACGACATTGATTATCAGAGAGACCATCTACTCTTTCTTTGATTAGTGTTCCAGCAAACATATCTCTAATATCTACGAGTTTGAACTCTTTCTTCGGGTACTTCTTTCCCATCACGAAAAGGCCATATGTAGTCTTTTGGTCCCATCCAAACAATCTCTCGGTCAATCCATAAATTTCTTCCCAACTAAGCCTTTTCTTGAACTTAGCATTGGTGGATTTCCCTTCGACCGGCAACCCTAATATCTGATCTGCATCATCTGGTGTCAATGCCATCTCACCAAAAGGAAATTGGAATGTATGTGTTTAACCGTAAAACCTCTCACTAAAACTTGAAATTGCAACCTTGTCATATGCAATCAATGAGTTCACAACGGCAGTATACAGATCCGAGTTTTCAATAATCTCCTTGACTCTTCCACATTCATCTTTTAGCTCCCACATGGACATTTTCACATAAGAAGACTGTCTCCTGAAAAGACGTACGGCATTCTTATGATCCTACAAAAGAAATAACAAATTTCTTAAAAACAAATTCAAGTGAACATCAACAAATCAAATTTAAAAGAAAAGTTTAAATTTTTATGATTGTTTCGTAAATGGTATGAGCCCAGCTGCCCTTATATCCAAATAAAACTCCGCACCGATCTCTCGGTTCTCCTCTAGCTTTACCACCATAGAGACGTTCTAGCTGCAAATGTTTGGGGGGAATGTGTCTCGCGCTCTCTGCAACTGGCTTTCCATCCTTCCGTCTCGACCGTTTCGCCTCCTCTGCCACTCTTTCATGTTCATCACCACCAACACCGTTACCAGCATTACCTTCATCGCTCTCCTCCTCCTCCTCCTCATCATCATCATAATCACCACCACCCGCACCACCACCCGCACCACCAGAACAACCAATACCACCGCCGTAACCATCGCCAGCATCATCGTAAATCACATCTTGTTCAATAATTTCTTCCTCATAGCTTCCGGAAGGAGATAAAACTGGGGTGGAAGCAGATGATGAATCAGACGAATCATTACCTTGATTTCTCATTTCGCGGATAGAAAAGGCAACCTCACTCGGACGTTTTCCGCGGAATTCACCGGCCGCCAAGTATTTGTCGTGCCGTGGAGGTTTGGAAGGTGGAGTGGGCATGTGTTCCTTGTCTTTCTTTTTACTACAATGGTAACATACACACAAATAATTTTAATATTTTATGCTATCTCATTACTAGGGTCGTCATAATATACGTTAAAACAATAACGACCCAAACAAAACAATGACGACTCTAATAACAAATATAACGACCCTTTCAATATTTTAGACAGCGGGTATTTTTGTTTTCTAACCAGGGTGGTCATCAAATATAGTTAGGGTCGTCATATAAGTTAAAACTATTACGACCCAAAGTAACAAATGACGACACTTCCTATTTTTAAGGCAGAGAGTATGGTCTCTGCAACGTTAGGGTCGTCAATAAGTTGGCTTATTCTATAACGACTCTAGTCAATGGAAACAACAGTGTATTAGCAGAATTAGGGTCGTTACCAAACTAAACTTATTCTATAACGATTTTTCATACACAACACATGCAATTAAAGGATCGTTAGAGTTTAACATAAAACTCTATAACGACCCTAACACTGAAACTGAAAAAAAACGGTTCCATTGCTCGACTTCACAGTCAAAACTCAATAAAGAATCAAAATCATAAGTGGGTTTGAGTGACTTACCTTCTAATAGGCGCCATTTCTTCTTCTAATTCTTCCCGGCTTGATACCACAACGTTGGTTTTGAGATTAATCTTCAATTTCGGTTTCTCTACCAAATTAGGGTTACTAAACTTTCCTTTGTACTCATTGGTTCGAGCCATCTTTGTAAAAGAATTTAATCGTCGATTACAACGATGAATCGACGAAGAAAAAAAAATTGAGAATGGAGGAGACGAGGAGACGAGGAGTGGGAGGTAGGAGAAGAGGGAGGGAGGGGAATAAAAACTGTTTTTTGGTTTTTAGAAAATGAATTGGGGGCCTTAGGGTTAGTGTTAATAGGTTATTAAGCAGAAAGGGTATAAAAGTATTTTCACCCATTTTTGGAACCCCTTATAATTTGTGGTGTGGGTATAAATTGTTCAGGGCCCCTAATTAAAAATCAGGCCTCCAATTAAACTAGCCAAAATAAGTTTCTGGAATCTGAGAAATAAACTGAAACAATTAATAGAATTGATCATTGATATAAAATCAAATGAACAGATTACCGGGTAAAAATTCATCAAAATAACTATTAGATCGATTCGAATCTAAGATTCATGTGTTCGACATTCAACCAAGAAAAAATGGTCAGAACAAGTCAAGCAAGGGCGAAGAAAGAAGATCCGTGGATCGAGTATCGGTATGCCCATTTGAAAGACCCATGGTTAGGTTGGAACAGATATAATTGTTCCTGATTTAGTGTAAATGTATCCATTGCTAAATGTGTTAGAACGAAATTAATCATCACTAGTTACTCCTGTTTGACCGCCCCCACCGCACACGGAAATCTAGTTTTTATCGTTAAGTATACTTTTTCTCAACGGAGTTTTTATTGTGAAGGAGTCGTTCCCTATTATAATAAAGAGAGGGATCCTCTCACACATTTATTATCATACTATCTCACATATTGGAAGTCATTTTTACGAATTAAAATCAAACTGTAACGAATTTGAAGCTAGTATTTTGGGGATATGTTACCATTACATATTTCTATTTTCCTACTGAAAATGAGCGTATTCCGAGACGTATACCACCATCATCTACTACTTTGAAAATGAGTCGTTGAAATTCTGTGGATTTCTGGCTGCCGAAATTAATACCGTTTTATATTTCGGAATGAGCTCATTTTTGATTGGAATGTACAACTAGGTAAGAGAAACATATCCTCAAAATATTAGCTTTAAAACCGTTATGATTTGGTCTTTATTCACAAAAATAACGTCCAACGTGTGAGATACCGTGATAATATAACTGTGAAGGGATCCTTCCTCTATGATAAATGTTCAATCACTAAATATTTGTTGTGTAAGAGCAATTCCTATGGGATGAACAAACCTAAAGTTTGTTCATTTTGATCTCACTATGGGATGAACAAACCAAGAAAATGGATGTACAAATTAACAGATCTGTTCATTTGAATATCGAGACACTCAACCAGACGCGCGTCTGCTGAAATGGTGCGCGACATCCCTACTGACGCGCGAGCCAAGAAGAAACGCGGGCGTCACTAGCACAATCTCGGGCGACACTAGCCCAATCTCTGGCGTCACTAGCATGAGCGCCCACTGCAAATCCAGATTTTTTACTAATATTTTTCTCACTTTATCCTATTTTATATCACTCCATCCTTTTTTATTTCACCAAAATATTATATTTTATATTTCAACTTTATCCTACAAATATTTTTATATTAAAAAAAAAATACTAGTGGGGCCCTAAAAAACCAAATCTGTCAATTTTCCCTACTTTACCATATTGGAGAAACCCATTTAACTATCCACGTGGCTGAACAAATATTTGTGTTTGGCCATTGCCATAGGAATTTATCTAATGGATAGTTGCAAAGAATTCTTGGAACTTCCATGTCAATAATAGACGGGGGAGTGATACAGCCGCAGAGAGATTATTTCTGGTGGGACCATTAGGAAAAAAAAGTGGCTTGTTAAAGGGTGGAGTCCACACCTGTTTCGGTTTCGCTAGGAATAATCTTTAGATTCCCTCGTCATTTCAGGTAATAAATATTATTATTTTGACGAGGGAAGGGCAAATTTAATTAAAAAAACAAAGGTTTCACCAAGAGTGACACCAAAGTTACAAAAAAGAAAAAGAAAAACAACAAGCCCACGAAGCACTACACCATTTTTAGGATTTAGCAACCCAGAGTAGCAACAACACAAGCGTCGTTGCGAAATTTCCGTTGCTAATTTCTGTTGCTAATCTGTCGCAACATAAATAGGTTGTTGCTAATATCGCAACAGAAAAATTTCGGTTGCGAATAGCAACCCCTAGATGCTCATGCATGCGAAGCGCGCATGTGGGCGGAAACACTTTGACTTGTTTTTACGCCCAAGTCAAAGTTTAGTCAAGTCTTCCTGTTTTTATTTCCGCCCTTCAAAGTATTCTAGTGGTCGGGCTTATCTTTCCTTATCCCATTTTTCTATCTCATTTCTCAGCCACAAATTTTTTTTCACTCTCTTTCATTCATCGCTCTGAAGAACTTCTTTTCTCCTGAAATCCTACTAGGTAAATAATCTTTGTTCTCTTAATCTGTTTGTTCTTTGTTCTTTGTATATCTATCTTGGTTTTTAGGTTTAGGTTTGCTAACCGATTTCAGTTGGAATTTATACTGCAGTTGGAAGCATCGATCTGAGATTTTAGGTCATCTGTGAGATTTGAAAGCGTCGATCTAATAATCAGGTAATATCATCTTTTTTCTCTAGTTTTATGATTTAGGTTCAATTTTAAGTTAACTTGGTTGTCTCTGAAATTTGGGTTTCAATTTTTTTCGATTTTGAATGGTTCTCACCGACTATGGAACTAAGAAATCAAGATAAGCTTTTGTTCTTTTCATCTCTGTTTTATACCCAATCTCAAACTGTCTGCAATTAGGGTTTTCTCAGTTTACTGTCTAACGTAATTTTCTTGGAAATGTATTGAAATTCTTACTATTTATCAGTCAGCTGCATTGTTTTTGTGTTTGTTAATAGATTTCTCTTATTATACTGCAGTTGGAAGCTGGTATTCTAATGATAATGATTGTTCTGCTGATGATGAACTTAAGACCTAGAGTATTGAATTTGTAAAACATTCTTGCTCTCAGATGCACTTTTTCTAAAACCCTAGATGCACTTTAGTTTATCATCTGAACCTATAAAGATGTCTAATTTCATCATATATGTTAGTAATTTTTGGTGGGTTTTGCTTCGTTTTTCCAGTCTGTACATAAAGGGAGGATATTTTTACAATGTCGTCTTACACACACCCATGTATAATAATATTTATTTTTCTATTGCATTGATTTTTGAAGTTAAAGATCTGATTTTGGTTATTGATTTTTGGATTCATTTGTGTGATTTTGCAGGGAAATAAACAAACTCATAAATTCGCTTTCACAATCAGTTGTGTGGAAAGAATCGACTAGTATGGCTAAAGTTGTTTTGAATCAGGTATATCAAGTTTATCCCCAGTGTTTTAGTTTGCTGATTTTGGTTCATGTTCTCTAGTGGTAGCACCACAGATAGGGTTTGAACCTCACTATTTTGGGTTTTTTGTGGAGTTGTTTTGGTAGAAACAAAGAAGGGACTGAAAAATGTTGTGTTGCAGTTGGATTTTATGGATGTACGAATGTGTTGAGTCCTGGTAGTATTAGGAAATATGGGCGCGTGTTGGATTCGAATTGCAGGTAAGGAGGGGACATAAAAGGACCTGATTGTCGGAACATTCTTGCACCGGTGTTACAGATTGTAGTTCTTAATAGATGTGATCTCCTTAATCAGTTCTTGACAAACTGTCTTTATAGGATTGTTGGGGAGGATGAGTACGAATATATTCTATTTGGAATTGTCGAGCACGTCGGGAAAGCGCTCGGGGAAGGCCATTATGTTGCATATGTTAGAGTTGACAAAAGCAGAGGGAGAAAAGAAGATAATGGAGGTTCTACATGGTATTATGCTAGTGATTCCGTCGTTCGGGAGGTTTCACTTGAAAACGTCCTTCTTTCTGAAGCTTATATATTATTTTATAGAAAAAGGTAAGATTTTTTCTTCGTTCTTATTGTTGTTGTTTTGACTTGAATGGTTGCCTGTCAGAAACAGACTGGTTAGACATGTATCCAGCATTGATACATACCTGCACGAAACAATTTTATGGATATACCTGAAGCTGAATTTCAAAGACAATTACACATGCTCATTACTTGTCTTAGTACTTGTTTGCTTTATTTTCTAGTTATTATATGTTGATTGTATTCTTACACAGACATGCTAAGTATGAATTTAAAACCTGGATTTGATAGCATGATGTGCAAGTTTACACCACATATACACAACTTTTGTACATCATTATCTGCTAGAACACGGGAAAGGCTGGCTGAGAATTACTTGTTACGTAGGGTTTTCAAGAACTTATTTATTGTTTGCTGCAAAGATCTAAACGGGGAAATGCAAGAAGCTAGTATGTGTGCGCCAATACATCTTTTGGGTGACTGTGGCACAACCATTACCTCCTGTGAGTTTGCATGTCACTAGTCTTCCAGCAGATAGGTAAGTGTGTACCTTTATCTTTCATATCATTTATAATTTATGTGTTCTTTGCTTGTATTACATAGTAACTTTAGCTACTGTTTTATAGAACAAACCTAGTGCAGACCGTTGGAGAAAAAATTTCAACTAACGAGGGTAGATAGAGAATTACGACATAAAGGAGAGTACGATGTTCTAGTTGGTTGTCAATTGCATAATATATGCTTGTATATCGAGGAGTTCTACTAGATTTTATGCAGGTAATTTTGCATTTTCTAAGTTATATTTCGTTACTACCTGGCTAGACTTTTCTCACATTTGACCTATGTGGCTTTTAATCAGTTGTGAGTATAATCGTTCTGCAACCCAAAGAGGCCTTGTTTTATATTGCATGCATGCATACCGCTTTCTTTGTCTGCATTTCTTTGTTTCTCAAGCATTTATGTCTTCTTTTCTAATAATTACAGAAGGCTTCACCTGGTAGTCGGTTTTGGCATCGTAGATGACAATCCATCCAGATTGATAATAATATACTCAAGGAAGAGTTTTCCCAAGATACAGATCCAAAAGTAGGAGATGACGTTGTTCATATTGATTCAGATAATATTAGCTCTGCTGATAGCTCACTCCAAGTACATGATGTAAATCAAAATAAAGTGAATGAGTAAGAGGAATGGGCTTCCATGCTTATACAGACAACTTTTCGAGGTTTTCTGGTATGACTATTTCTATTTGCATCATCAGTACATTTTAATATGTAATTCTTTCTTGGATCATTCCGTTGTTGGGAAAAAAACTTAACATAGAGTTGGTGATGTCCATTGTTACTAGTTTTTGACTAGGAACTGAAGATTTTCTCTTCGACTATTTTGTAATAAACAGTGGTCCAGGATTGGGTCATTAAATTTAGTGGTGTGTGGTTTCCGCCTCTATGTTTGCGCCCATATGTCAAAATTATATTAGGGTCCATGATAATAGTAATGAACACATTAACCATTGCACCTATACAAAATATTTCGTTTAAAACTTATGAGTTTTCACTTTGTTTTCAGGAGGACATTTTTCAAAGCTGCTACTGGGATGCTGGCCTACCATATGACTTGAGACGGGAGTCTGATGCAGTCCCTGCTGATGTGACTCTTCAATCCCTTCTTGAGTCCCGATAAAAATAGATGGTCTCGTTGTCTTAGCAAGCTCGTGAAATACCTTGCTGCACTTGTCCCAGTTCAGTCCAGGAAGCCAAGTAAGCAGTCCCCATTTACTTTCAACTTTTGGTTCTCAGTCCTTCCATCTGATTTTTTTTTTGACAGGATAGAGGTAGTCCAGCGGCTTGCTTTTGTTACACCCATAGAATTGGGTGGGAGATCTAATCAGTCACAAGATAGTGAAAACAAATTAGATCAGTGGCTAATATATGCTATGTTCGCCTGATCTTGTCCACCTGATTGCAGAGAAGTGCATGCGAAGCACATATAGTAAGTGCATGCGAAGGATTTCATGAACTTGCTCGGATAAAGCTTACAAATGAAAACTAAATAACTTGATTTAGAAAGCCAAGTTCATGAGTAGTTCTTATCAGTAATATCATGCAGTTAAATTAAGTTCTCCCTGTGCCTGAATCTAGTAAATCAACTGATTTTGCGTATCCTGTTTCAGCATGCAGTTATCATGGCTCTTGGTCGTTCACATCTGGAGGTCTGTTACATCATGTTTAACGAGCTTGCATCATTTCTTGAAGAGATTTCAATGGTAACGGAGGGAAAGCCAAAATGAAAGGTAGTGTGGCTGGTCCAATACTGGAGTACTATTTCCCTATAGTCTTCTTTCTATAACATTAATGCATGCATATCCTTGACTAACTGTGTTAAGTCTACTGCTATTATATGTGATTATGTTCTTGGACATGATTATGGCATGATTTGGAATTGACGAGAAAGAAAAATAAGGAATACCACCTTGTTATTTAGTTTGGTCATTAAACTTGAAACTAGTGAAGTCATGGGGCATCTTGTATAAGTGATCACTTATACATAATTAGGTGCCCCATGACTTCACTAGTTAACTATGGAGTATTGTAATGCCTTTCCTGTATGGGAACATAATCAGCTATGCGGTGTGTTTATTTCAGGTGGTGGTTGTCCACTCTTGTTTCATCTGTTGATGTAGTTACAAAAGCTTCCTCACAGCTTATTCTTTCTCCATCTATTTGGTTGTGTTTTACATTTGCTGTGTGTCACTGCCTTTCTGGTGGTCTGGCCACAAGAAATCATATATTTGGTAAGTTGGATTATTCAATTTATGTCACCCTTAATAGTATTCAGTAGGTTACATTATCACAACAAGTATTAGGTGGTGACATTCTCGCAATTGAAACATCAAATTAGAGTATGACAGACATATATTTTGTAATTGTAACACACTGCTCACTTACCTGTAGGCTTGGCTGGTTTATCAACCGCAAAATACCTGGAAGATGCAGGGCACAAATCCGTACTCCTTGAAGCAATAGATGTTCTCGGTGGGTTTCTTACTTTATTATTCAACCTAGTTCGTTCTGGTTTTATGGGTTTCGTATAAGTTTTTTGTTCTTTGTTTGTTTTACTGAAACTAATTTTTGGTTTGATCTTGTCTTGGGTTTCACTTCACAGGTTGGTTACTACTGGAAAGAAACCCATGGTATGGCATGGAAAACTGTACCCTAGATTTTGATTTCTAGATTTCTACTACCACTGGTAGTCTGCCGCGACCAGATTACCCTATTCTTTCAGTATTCTTTTAAACAATTGGGTTAATGGTTTCTTGTTTTGTTTTCTATAATGTAATTTCAGATTCTTGATGATGATGCTATACAAAGATGAGGATTCTTGTTTTGTTACTACATCTTTGAGGTTAGTTTTTGATTGACATTTTCATAAACATTTAATAATCTATGGACTAAATCTCTTATATCTTGATTTTTTTTTGTTTCATTGTGCAATGATATTCAATCTAAAGAGGAGGGGGTTTTCAGTTCCAAGAGCAGCTGGTTTTACTTAATTCCTCAAGAATTTTGTAGGTAATTGCTAATTTTTCCTTTCCTTAACCAATATATGTTAGAATTTTTTATGCTAAAACTCAGTAGTTTTGTTGCTTATTCATTTTGAGCAGTCTTACTTTTACTGTACTCTATCTCTTTTCTAGGTAAAACCAAAATTTGAGGTTTGTTTTTTATCATCTTCTCCCCCTTTCCCACTTATTCTTCTTCTTGTGTTTTGGGTTTTTACAGAAAAGAGATGGATAGATTGAGTTGGTGTTGTTAATCTACCTATGATTTGAAGAGGAAATTGGTTAAGCAAGTGGAGTCTCGTGATACTTCTGGTGGAGTTCAATCTTCCTCATTTATTAGTCTTTTTTTCCCTGTTTTTCATTGCCTCTGTCAGTTGACACAAACTAGGTTACCCATCCATTTATGAACATCAACATAGATAGAATATTTCATGTCAGTCACAACATACATAAGTTACTTACGTACATTTGTATCAACTGAAGAATCCTTTATTTTATAATAAAATTATCTGGTGGTGATTCTCAACTACATTTGTATCTGTTTTGTATTGCCATCGTAGTTTGTATATCTGTTTGGATGTTGAATATGGGGAACAGGTAATTACGGGGGGGAATTTGGGGTAATGAATTTTGACTAGGTCAATAGAATGGGACTTGACCTTTTTTTTTTGAGGTTGCAAAAGATTAGCAACATCAGGGCTTTGTTGCTAAAATAGAACCAGAACCAATACAGTAGAACCAGAACCAACAGTATCTGGTTCCGGGTAGTGGTATTCCTGTAATTAGCAACATCAGGTTATTGTTGCTGATAAAAAATTTCGCAACGGCCGTTGCCGTTGCGAATGTCCGTTGCTGACCAAGATTCGCAACGAAGCTTATGCCGTTGCTAAAAATTGCGACACCGTGTTTAGCAACAGCGAAGTCCCGTTGCGACCCCGTTTAGCAACAACTATTGTATGTTGCTATATCCTTAAAATGGTGTAGTGAAGGAGCAAACTCAACACAAAAAAACTTCAATCACAAGCTCCCAAAAAAACTTAGGAACCTTGACAAACTAGAAACCCAAGAGAAAAGAAGATGAACGGTCATCAATCTTCAAAATCCTCATTTTCATCTTGAAACGAGCACTTAACTGCATAAATTTGCTCCTCATTGTCGGATTCGGGGTCGAAATCTCCCAAACCATCATCATCCTCAAGGAGAGGTGATTCCATCTCAGATTGGGACCTAGAATTCTCCAATATGTTCTTACACATAGATCTCATCAAAGGATGGTCAGAGATACCCATCAATTTGTTAAAAGCGATTTGAGAATCTATTTCGGCATCATTAACAGGGAGAGTAGCAGACTTAACTCGAATATCTTGAGTTAACCGCATAGAAGAAGGGGACTTTTTCTTTTTGTTCTTCTTCTTTTTCCTAACCGTAATCCAACTCAAATCTTCTGGAATACTTGCCTCAGAATTCACCTTCACATTAGAATTAGAATTCACACTTGGAGTTGAAAACCCATATTTTTCAGTAGAAACTAAACTTGGCCGTTCCCCTCCACTTGAGTCTAAAGCTGCTTCCAAAGACATATCAAACTGCAATTGTCGATTCGAGCAAGGTACAACGGAATCTAAGAAAGTATCCTTTGGCGGTTGATCCTTATTGCCTTTTTGACTATTATCCTCAACTAAAACTTCCTTACCTTGCAGATCTTCTTCTGTTGTTTTTTTAATATTCATATTTGGCTCTTTCATAACAACATCAGCATCTCCCACCTCTTGTATGATGACTCTATATGCATTATCCACCTTAGGAAGGATAGTACTCTCCCTCTTCTGATCTGCAAGCTTCATGCCAACAATTGGGAATCTATTTTCTTCCTTGCCGTCAGTGAGCACCAAAAATGGGTTCTTTTTCGGAGCTTTCACCTTGTTGATAATATTTGTTGTCGCTACCTTTCTAGTTGGAGATTTATTTTTAGCAATGTTCCAATCTCCCTTTCTGGAGTTTGATGAAGTTAAATTCCCCGAAGAACTGACAGAATTTTGAATAACTGAAGAAGCACAATTTTGCTTGGCATGAATACCGCCACTTACAGAAGTATCTGTCACCTTTTCAACAGCGGCATCCTTAGTTGCACCAATTGAGTTTGAACTGCTACCTTTATCCAGAACTTGAGATCCAGTTCCGCCACTTTCATTGACTTGATTTCCTGCAGTCTCACTTCGCAAGGAGTGGGTCTCTTTGTGTCTTGCACGTCCCTATTGAGTTTTATTTAACAACCTTTGGAACTTGTCCAATAATATATTCTGAATTTTGTTGGGGGATTTCAAGCTTTTACTTGGGCGAGTTCAAGCTTTTACAAGTTCAAAGGAAAATGAAAATGAAAATTAAACGAATTATTATATCGGCTGGAAATGCTATTCTAAATCCTGAACAACGCCCCATTCTACACCCAATATGACGTGGCTAGCCTAGCTGTACAAAACTCACGTGAACCTTCCAATTATAAGTTTCAGCTCACTAAGAGCTTCTCCAATGAATTGTATGTGAAAATAAATGTCTAAGTCCACATAGGATAGACATTCATTTTTCCTAAAATTCTTCTCCAACCCCAACTTCTTAAATCAATGTTAAGATGATGTGGCTTAATTTTTGTTAGACATTGTCAAGGTAAATGTCAAGTTTTAGACATTCACCTTGACAATGTCAAGCTATCCTAGTAAGCTTTTGCTTACCTAAATTAATTTTAATATATTAAATAACTATTTTTAGCTCTAATAAAATTTAAAAATTACTAAAAATAAAAATTACATTTAATTTATAAAATATCACAAACAACACCATTGGAGATGAACTATTTTTCCTCCCTAAACTTATGGAAAAATTGGAATGTGGATGTCTTGTTTGTGTTGCCACCTAGGAGACACACATAACCACCATTGGAGAAGCTCTAAGAGCATCTCCAAAAGAGGGTGAATTTTTTTTTTTATTGACACATAGGATTTTACATCCTCGTTTGGCATAAATCCATCTCCAACAGTAGGGTCCTATAAACTAGGAGGTACCAATTACTAAATATGAAGGTGTTCAACAAAGTGTTATCTACACCTCCGTCTCCACCTCCACGTCATATTTTACACTATTTTTCTTTCAAAAATCTCTACTGTTGGAGATGGTTTTTTAAATATGAGGTCATATATTTACTCTATGTTTAGACCTCGTAAATAAAATGACTAAATTAAAAAGCCACGTAGGATTTTTTTGCACCTTCTGTTGGAGATGCTCAAAGTTTGAGCGACACTTTAGGGTTCATATCTCTGTTCTTCGTCTTCTTTAACTCTTTGTTGGCAAAGAAAATTGGAAAACCAATCTTCGATCGAAAGCAGTAAGATAATTTGGAGTATTTTAAATCAATAGATTGCTTCTCTTTTCTTTGTAATCTCTCCGAAGGTCTGTAGGTAGAAAACCGACTTAATTTCTCAAGCAAAAAAATTTGTAATATGCTTCAAAATTTTTTTATTAGCAATCAGAACCCAATCGTTAAAATTGAGAGTTAACTTTTAATTTGATTGAAACTGATTTGGGATTGAGTTGAAACTGATTTGGGGATTGAGAAATAATGAAATTGATCAATTGGTTTAAGTGACTGATCTTCCTTTATGAAATTGATTAATTGATTCAAATACAAGAGAAGGAAATGTAATCCAAGTTCACCGTGAGAACTGGTTTATTCATGTCGAGAGAATTACAAGAGAGAAACTGAATGGATCTACTGTTAATCCATCAAAGTGTGTTATGCAGAACGTTGCCGCCCATAAAGATAAGGGTACAAAGTTTACTACTGATGATGTTATGCAGAATGTTGATTGATTGGTGGTTCATTGATCCTCTCCTTAGGTTATTAGGATCTTGTTTTTAGGGTTTATTTGTTACGAGTTAAGTTTTTGTTTTAGGTTTTCATGAATTTGGGGATTTTGAGAACATAGATGATGATTAGTGTGAATTTTTGATAGGGATTTTGAGAAACATAGATGATCTTTTTTTATCAGAATAGATGATTATTGTCCATTATTGTGATGCTAAACTACAAAGAGACAATCAAAGAACTTGGAAAGAGAAAAGACAAAGAGACATGCACGTGATTTGTTACACATCAGCAAGCCCGGTAAGTGGGGCACCAAATCGGCCAATAATGCTACAATGACCGTCAAAAAAACCGTGGCTGATCCCGTGGCCAGCTGTCTACACACCTATCTAGTCCACGTTGGATGGATACTGTTGGCGGTCAAAATTATTTTTTCATTATATTAAAAATAATTCTCTCTCCTTTAATATCACATCTAGAAATAAAAGATTTTTATTAAAGGGAGAGCAAAAACGGATCCGAGGAGAGCGAAAATCGTTGTTGACTCGTCAACTAGGATTAACTCTATATAATTTTCCAACTCGGGCTAAATCAACCTTACCTCACAAATGTCTCCCACACGCTCTAAATCGAGTCTTAGGGCCCTAGGCGCATGAAAATGTCCTCTCTTCTTCTTCTGGAAAATTTAAACCCTAAAAGTTAACAACTCAATCAAATCGGATAGTAATTAGTTAAGCAGGTTTTGTAATTGTAGAAACTAAATTTAGGGAATCAAAACCCAACTTTAATCAGATCTCGAAGCTTTGTTCTTGCACATGGGTAGCCGTGAAAATTTCTCGTTAGTATATGTCAGGGAGAAATGTTTATGCATAATCATATGTTAACGTTCAAACTAAGAAATCAATTAACTTGTAATCTATATGTGGAAGTGGAATCCTTCATGTGACAATTTAACGGACTGAACTTTTCCCTATCTGGATATATATTGATCAAACTCAAAATCAAGATATCGTCAAAAGAGGCAAAACTTGTAATGGAAGTTAAGGTTTAGAGGACTGTTATGGGTTTCATCGTCATGACGGTATTCTTCAAGTTTCCGAAAAACAAGAAAATTGGAGAAAAGTTTTGTCTGTCCGTATGGTTTGGCAAACAGATTTGCCAAGATCTTTTGGTTTTATCTGAAAGTTGCGATGAGTTTGTGTTTTAAGTAGGGCAATTTCGTCCGAGTCAGCCAGATATATTAAACGGGTCCTAGTTAATGAGTCAACAACGATTTTCGCTCTCCTCAAATCCGTTTTTGCTCTCCCTTTAACAAAAATCGAAATAAAAAGAGCAAATGACACAAATATTACACATTTCATGGAAAGGTCCGCTCACAGTCGGACTCTCTCAAAACCTTACAACCATGTGCGATTCCAACTCAGTCCAACTCACCCACTGACCCGTCCAACTCAATACCTAATCTACCCTTCCCTAGTTAGTTTAGTGTGACCGTACCCAATTTATTTTATATGACACTCTTGGTTTCGTACCCAATTTATTTTATAAGACTATCTTTGTTATTTACCCAATTTATTTTATTTACACCGAAAAACACATTGCCCATTGTAATTTATGCGATCTTGTTAGTGAGGTACCCAAATTATATTATATGTTAAAAAACTTTCCCAACTTATATTATGCGACCTTTTAAGAGGAATACCCAACAAGTATTATTGGAAGCATTATTTGGGTCTGTTAACACAAACGAAACAAAATTCATATGCCAACAGAAAGTGCACCTAAATGGGAATGAATAAAAGGCACGACAGTGATTCCTAATCGACCTTTCCATTCTTCACCTGGCTTCAACATGATTGGTTTCTCAATCATCAGTAAATCAACAGAGCATCTGTTTGTACTCCTCGTCCCCAAAATCTGTCATGGTTTTTTATTTATTCTCCCATGGGTTCCAGACGACTGAGAGAAAAAACGACCGCAGTTATTACATGTGAAACAAACTAAAACATGAGTTACTAGGAGGTATCCCTTCATGAACAAACAAGAAGAGAACCAACTTACCAACATCAGGAAGCCCTTCTTTCCGTATAACATATAGGAATTCCTCCTTGCATTCCTTTCGGAGCCTTTAAGATGGCCTTCAACAAACGAATAAGAAAACACAATAAATAAATTTAAAAATCAGTCATCCCCTTAACCGAAAATAACGATAAACATAAAAAAAAAAATCTCAAAACAACTCGTTCGTTCACGAAACATTCGGTGTCGTATTAAATTCTCTACCGGTTGGCAACTATATGTGATCAAGAAACGCAAACCTCCCATAACAGAGAACTAACAACTCGACATACACAGATTTTGCAAGCAATATATAATATCACAACACACAAAGTTTAGACAAGGAATCATCAAGTCAATCCCAAATGTCACTTTCCATGGGATCCTAAAACAAGAGGATGTGAAGGGTACTTAATTCTTCTGATATCTTCTCTTGCACAAAAGGTATGCCTTCCCTTGTACAAATATATGCCTTCTCTTGCACAAAAGGTATTCCTTCCCTTGTACAAAAGATATGCCTTCTCTTGAACAAAAGAAGACTTGTCTACACTTGCATTCTCTTGCACAAAAGGTAAACGGAAAAACGGGTCGGGTAAATGGATCGACCCAACTGAATACTAAACCGTATTCAAGACACATACACTAGACACTACAAGTTCGCTTTGAAAATGTAACTACTAATATCATACTCGGTGGTAATGTATGGGAGATTGGTCTGGTACCGACCAAGGATTCAACTCTACCTCCATTAATCAGTGCCCTTGAAGGATATATTATTGGTGATAAATTAGTTCAGGGAACCAATTCAAAATATGGTAATTTTTTTCTCTGTTCTACAAATCTGTTAACTAAAATTAAAATGAAATTTAGTTACTTAATTAGTTTATCTTTTGATCAGTGAAATCATTGGCTTTATTGCAAAAGAGTTTCGTTCAACTTCAAGATTGGAAAGGTGATCCATCTTTACACTTGTGATTGGGTTTCTTGTGATTCTGATACCGTTTCTCCTCGAATTACAGCTTTGTAAACATATTTATCATTTCCCGATTGAGTTACAAGCACACCTTTGATATCGTGGGTGTTTTACAGATATCTCAATGACGTTGGATTAGTGGGTACCTTACCAGATTTTAGTGACATGGATGCTCTCGAAACCATGTGAGTCATAAAATAATTTGCAATAATTAGGAAACATAAATTTGGGATTTGATATAAACTTTGTACATTCCCAAAACTTAGAGTATTGTAAGTTTATTATAATTTCTTGCAATACATGTTGATTAATATTTTTCTTCTTCCATACACTCAACTATTTTTCGGATATACTTTACAGAAACTTGGCAGATAATAAATTTTCCGGAGCAATACCTTCTCCGTTACTGAAGAATAAAATTTTTAAGTTAAAGTAAGTGAACTTCAACTTGGCTTTCTGTTCGAACCACAATATTTTCGTTGTTAGATAAAATGTGTGGTTTATTATTTTATTGGTTTCTTGTAGTGTCTCTGGTAATCCAAACTTATCAAAAGATACCTTCCTCAAGCAACAACAAAAACTCTTTCACATCAACAATCCCGATAATTATCCTCGGAAATTTCATAATTCAGATGTTTTGATTATATTTTTCGTTTGTTATTGTAACAATACCTTCCTCTAGCTATCTTCCACCGACAATATCGAATTCCTAATGTATTACTATTTAACCAATTTCATTTCTCTTACTATAACTTGTTTGTGTGATTCTTGGAATTCAGAATGTGTATTTCGACCATATTCATACGGTAGAGTCCCTATAATATAATCCGTGATAAACTAATAGTCACGATAAATTAATAAATTTTGTCGATCCCACGTCGGGACCAACGTGCTAAATTAATTATTCGCTAAATTTATAAAATAATAACTTTTTATAGCTTTCTACAGGTCCCTTTGAATTTATAAATTAATAACTCTCACATCTGTATAAATTTAGTATTACATTTATGCTAATTTGGTAAAGAATGATTCAATTGTGACTTGGTTTTTCTTAAAATTGATGTCATATTGAATGCATATTGTATTTTTCTTAACATTAGAAGAGTGTTTGGTGTTCTTATTTCCTGATGCAATAAAAACCTATTCAATATCTTTGCAGCTTAGATAGTTTCTTTAGGGGAGGGTGGCTCTGTAACTACACTTTTATCTTCGACTTCCACATCATCACTTTCGTCTTTTCTCATGACATTCTCAATTATTTCTTCGCGTGTCAATAAATATGAAATAATATCCTTTGAGGGCAGTTTAAAAGAAATTCAACATCCATTCCACTATGACAATTTTACAATTCTCTAGTTCCTTTATTATCTAATGCTTCACTTAGATTATTTGATACAGTACTATCTATTGAATGAATCTTACAATGACGAAAACAATTTACAAAAGAATAAGGTGTATTGGTTCATTTTGTTGATTATTTTTTTAGAATTAAATAATATTTGAATAAACTAATTAGTATATAATTAGGCCGACCGAGCGAAGCGAGGCAAGACTCTATATATGGTGACTTTATGTAAATGTGGACATGACTTTTATTTCCAAATTGACACAAAAAAATTGAATTTGGTGCCTGTCTATTGCTGAGAATGCCCTTCAAAAAGTACGCAAACCTAATTTATTTTTCTTTTTATTTAGACATTTTCGTAAATAAGATGAAAAACGAAGGCTAATCCCGTAAATTTAATAGAAAAAAAGGACACTGAGGTTGGAAATATTTTAATTGTTTAGGGCAGTTTAGTAAAACTAAAGGTGGAGGTTAGAATGTCGAATCCGACCCCTCCCTAATTTTTTTTCTCTTTCTTCTTCTTCTTCCCAGAAGATAAACACGAGATATTCATTCCCAGAAACACAAATCAACCCCAATATCTTCTCCATTAAAATCATCCATGATTACCTCCGCATCCGAACATAGAAGATAAATTGATCGATTGACATGAAACCTGAACAATTTATAGATACAAATCGAAACCTCTAGACTAAATTTTATTTAGAAATCATCTTCATATTCGTGTACAATTTACCTTCTTCTGCTACCACCATCACCACCCCCCGTGTTATGGATTCTTCACTCTCTCTCTCTCGATTAATCTCACAGTCTTAGTTTCACCCAATTCGAATTGATCCAGACGAAGAAGAATTCAAGGTACAAATTCATCTATTTTTCTCTTTGGTTTTCTTCAATTTTAGGGGTTTTAATGGACTACTAACTAGGGATTGATTGAAAGGTACATTTAGAGTTTTAATTGTATATATATAATTGTGTAGTTTTTGATTATGTAAATAGAAAATTGAAATTAGGGAAAATATTATATGAACAAGTGTAGTTAATATATTATGCTAGGGTTGAATTTTATACCTACAATTATGTAATTGAGTTTTTGTTGATTATGAATAGTTAATCAAATTGAAGATCTAATGTGTGTTTGACATGTAATCCAACTAAAAATTTATGTGGTAGACGATATAAAAATTTATGTGGTAGACGATATAAACTACAAACAATGGTTACTCTAGCTTCATTTTAAAGAAAATGACCATCTAATAATTGTTCCGTAGTCATTTTGGGGACAAAAGCTTGATAGTGTACTAAGCATGGTGTTGTTAGAGATTGGGCACGTGTGATACATACTACAGAGGCTTTATTAATGAACCAGAGTCAAAGTGCAAATGAATTAAAATTGCATTCAAATCATGTTACTTTCCGAAATTTTGATTTGGAATCTGGAAGGACATGATACGAATTATTACCAGGAAGAATAAGTGCTGCAAGACTAAAACATTTAGCATGAAACTAGGTTTATTGAATGTATTAGATAATACGGAGATAATTTGTCGCTCGATTATTCATAAGTAAGTCATGTGGAACTGAGTGCAAACTCGATTAATAAAGCAAGTAAGCGAACTGCTAGTGCAACTATTAATATGTCTTTTTTTACTAATTATCGTTTATAACTTGGCACTTTTCTAAATCCAAAAAACAGATGGACCTGCCTTAATGTTTGCTTTCACCAATCTCTCCGGCTCATACTTTCTTGAGTCTTAATATAGATCTGCAATAAGAACACATATTTAAATTTTGAACTTGTTCTCAAAACTATCAGGTGACATATGTAAGGTTCCAGGTGTTAGAGCACTTCTCTGTCGAACTCGCAAGAGTTGTTGTCTCAATCTTGTTTTTCAATATTAGTGATCAAAACTATAAGCCTTGATTTCTAGTCCACTTATAGTAATGTCTCGGACTAGGATAGATTGTGTAGTTGAGTTATAGACTTCACGGCGTTCATCATTTGAAAACAAAGAACTACTAAGGAGATCTTGTGGAACTTCATCAACAAAAGGTATGTGGAGACTGAAACTCGTCTATCACTTGGAAAGTCTATTTCTACTCTATCTCCTATATTGACACAAAAGTCGTATTATGATAGTTTTCGATTATGCACATTCGAGATTTCAAGGTGAGTTTAACTCGCTTATATATTTCTCGAAATATGTGTTGGTAAGCTTTCTCATCAACCAAGTTCATCTTATATTCTTGACGAAAGTCAAAAGATGATCATTTGATAATCACGAGTAACATCTTACATGGTTTGTGTGATTCAATCATTTGGTGTAGACTTGGAATGTTTCGTTATGATTATTTCAATAACTTTAAAATTGCTTTGATGTTAATAGTGTGTGAGAACAGCTATTGTCATCCTCTAAGAATGTTTCAATGATTGAAATAGAGTTTAGAACACTTACCCAACATTGGATTTTAAATATGTTGTGCACTCTTGCATATATATGATCCATATCCTGGAACCATAGTATGCATACCCATATGCGTACCGGTTGGTTTGAGATGTCCGGGACCCTAAGTACATGTACCCGTATACATACTTGCGTAAGGTTTGTGATCGGAAAATTCTGCTGGGTTTGGAGGTATGGTACATGTTCGCATACTGGAGAAAACCAAACTTGGTCCGGCTACTTCAAGTATGCATACCCGTTTGCATACTTGAGTGGTTAAAGTTATAAAATCTGTTGTAAAATGAACAAATACATTTATATAATAAGGATTGTATTCTTTCCAAATCGTGGATATAATTCATGAATTGATTCGAGTGAATCAAACATATTTTTCTTCAATTGTGTTCTTATATACTTCTATGAGAATATAGTAATTGAACAACTCTTTAATTAGTTTCAATTGAGTCATTTGAACTAGTTATGGTTAAGATAAATAAGGTTGATATGAGAGTGTTCATATCGCTAACCTCGGTTAACTACTGTTGAGCCAACATGGTGTACACGTTTAGGTATGGTCACATAAACCTAAATGAGGGTATATTTCATTTGTGTATAACAAGTTATGTTCGATCTAATGGTTGAAAGATATTAGCTTGGTTTAAATCAGGTTTTCATCTGATGGTGAATATTGAATGCTTTGCTACCAAGGTAACTTAGATTGCAAACCCTGATTTGAAAACTATATAAAGGATAACTCTAGCAACTGAGAAACCTAATCTCCACACCTTCTGTGTGCTACTAGTTGCGACTAGAGTTGATTCTCCTTTAACCTTAGGTTTTTCACGAAACCCTGTAGGTTAACGACTTAAAGACTTCTTTAGGAATGTGAAGCCAGACCCAATTATTTTCTCTGTAGTTGCGTGTTCTGATCTTACTTCTACTATCGTGATTGAGTATTATCTTTGCTAATATTTTCTTGGGATTTATCCCCGATAGGTAAGATTAAAAGTAGTCACAAACATCTTCGTCTCATAGTTTTTGATTCCATAATATCTTGTTTCGCTACCATACAATTAATATTATTGTGAGGTGATTGATAATACTAGAATGTTCTTAGGGAATATAAGTCCAGTTTATCAATTGGTTCTTGTGCACCTTGATTTATCAAAAGACAGAACAAAACTCATAGGTATTTCTTTGGGAGACAGATTTATCTATTCCAATACACTTTTCTGTGTGAGACGAATTTGTTTATCAAGTCTTTGAATTTGGGTCGTAACAACTCTTAGTTGTGGGTGAGATTAGATAAGGGAATCAAGTGCATAGTATCCTGCAGGGATCAGAGACGTATGGAGCATGACTGTACCTTGAATCAGTGTGAAATTGTTTAGGGTTCAACTACATTCCAGTCCGAAGTTCATTGGCAGTAGGCTAGTGTCTATAGCGGCTTAATACATTGTGGTGTTCAAAGATGGACTAGGTCCTGGGTTTTTTCTATATTTGCGTTTCCTCGTTAACAAAACTTCTTGTGTTTGTGTTATTTACTTTTCCGCATATATATTTTGTTATATAATTATTTGAGAGTGAAAACAGTTTCTGCTCATTTTGGTAATTTCGGGTGTGTGGGTGAGAAACGAATTTAAACCCTAAATAATATACTGCAAGGGAGTACTTTGGATTCGAGAGATCAATATGTACAAATATGGCATAAACCCATAAATGGCCATTCCAGACTTGCTTCGGTCACAAAGTGAAGGAGGAGGGTTGGTTTTGGGAAGGGAAGCAAGGAAAGTGTTGAGACCAGAATAGTTGATTCTGGAAGAGTAGTTGTTTTACGACTTGTATTAGAAAGTGGGAAGCTAACAGATGAAAAGCTAGCAAATGTTTTCTGAGTGTTGTATGCTCCTGAACTGAACTTGTTGGTCGGTGGAAATAGGTAATGCCTATTTACACAAGTCGAAGTGAACCGTACTCTGGCCTCATTAAGAAATAGAAAACGGGTGAGTAAATGTGAGGAGGTGGTAACCGGTAATGCCTGGAATTGATGTTCCATAAAAGAAAGCATTTCACCATTACTCCCTGTGTTTACTAACCATTTCATCCTTATGACACTCTCTTATAACGGGCGTAGTGTACGCCGCACGCTGTAAACCGCCAAACCAATACCCAATGAGCATCCCCCAGTTTGTGACATGCGTTTATGTCTCGAATATTTTTGTGGAAAACGTGTACGTTTGTTGTTTGTATGGGAAGTTGATCTTGGGAGACTTGTTTGGTGACCTTCGACGATCGAGATTTTATATCTTAAGATGACAGGTAGCCGTTGATTATTGCATGATCAGTATGGTTTTAAGATGGCCTAGTTTAGGTGCGGCCAAAAGCTAGGGTTTTGGCTTTGTTTAGGCGCAACCAAACTAGGGACAAAGGTTTCCATGAGTTAGCTGGTAACTTTGGACGGCTAAGATCAGCACCTTAGATGAAAAGTGGTCGTTGATTGTTGCAGGCCTTCATTTTGGAAGCTGTAAAAGGAAGGCCGACATGGTATGGGTTAGGCGCGGCAAGGTGGTTGGCATGAAATACCATTGGCACATGTGGCATGGTCGGCATGCCTTGGCGCAGTTTATGTATGACCAAAACTAGGGTTTTGGTGTTGGGCCAAAGGTTACCATACGTTGGTTGGCGACCTTGGACGGCTAAGATTTGCATCTTAGATGGAAAGGTGGTCGTTGATTATTTCAAGCCTTCGTTTGGTATCCAGCATCTTGGAAGGGAAGCGCTTGCGGCTTTGTCTAAATTAGGGTTTGGTATGCTGAAACCCTAATTAGGTCCCTTTACTAGAGTTGATGTAGAATTCTCATACGGACTCTGATTTTGATGGTCCGCCCCTCCATTATGTACAGAAAAGAATTTCCTATCTTTGTTCGCAGGAATATTTAGGTTTTGTGCTCGTTCGAGAGGTGAAAACAGCCCGAAAGTAAAACTCAAGAAGAATTCAAGAGGGACGATGGCATGTTTGGTGCGTTTTTGGGAAGCTAGCATGTTTTGGGAAGCTAGCGTGTTTTGGGAATCTAGCGTGTTTTGGGACAAAGGTTACCATGCATTGTTTGGCAACCTTGGACGGCTAGGATTTGCATCTAGGATGGAAGGTTCACCTTTGATCGTCACACACCTTTGTTTTGGTAGCCGCATAGGAAAGGCCAGCACGGTATGGCGCAGAAAGGTGGTTGGCATGCCATTGACGCGGTTTGGCGTGGCCTAAACTAGGGTTTTGGGCCAAACGTTACCATGCGTTGTTTGGCAACCTTGGACGGCTAAGATTTGCATCTTAGATAGAAAGATAGCCATTGATTAATGCAGGCCTTTATCTTGGTAGCCGCATGGGGAATGCCAACACAGTATGGAGCGGCAAGGTGGATGGCACGGTATGCCATTGGCACATGTGGCATGGTCGGCATGCCTTGGCGCGGTTTGGGCGTGGCCAAAACTAGAGTTTTGGCGTTGGGCCAAAGGTTACCATGCGTTGGTTTGTGACCTTGGAAGGATAAGATTTGCATCTTAGATTGAAAGATGGTCGTTGATTGTTGCAGGCCTTTGTTTTGGTAGCCGCATGGGGAAGGACAACACGGTATGGCGCGATAAGGTGGCTGGAATTCCATTGGTACATGTGGTGTGTCTATCATGGTTGGCATGCCTTGTCGCAGTGGATGTGGATGGCATGGTTTGCCATTGGCACAGTGTTGCGGCTAGCATGGTGGCTTGCCTTGGCGTGGTAGATGTGGCTGACATGGTTTGCCATTGGCACAGTGGTGCGGATAGCATGGTTGGCATGCCATGGCGCGGTAGATATGGCTGGCATGGTTTTCCATTGGCACAGGGTGCGGCTAGCATGGTTGTCATGCCTTGGCGCGGTAGATGTGTCTAGCATTTTTTTGTCATTGGCACAGTGGTGCGGCTAGCATGGTTGGATAGCCTTGGAGCGGAGATGTGGCTGGCACAGCATGTTATTGGCATATGTGGTGTGGGAATTAGGGTTTGGCCTATCAAAACCCTAATTAGTATTAAAAAAAAGGTACCCAAGTAATTTTCTCGCAGACATATTAAAGGGTTCGATAAATGCTTTCAGTGGAGACATTATTACTCAAATTCTGTGACGTCACTGTCCGACTAGGGTTTTACAATTTTAACCTTAGCTAAAAACCACCATAAACATTAAGTCCCCTACTTAGCTCAGAACAGGGGCATTGTTGTGAGGTAAGCATAAAATGGTGACAGACAAGGACAGAACCGAAACATAAATTATGTAGGATGGTCAGGAAAGTATGACTAACCTTTTTCGATAGGTAAGGAGAGTTCATGATCCTATATTTGGTGGATTCTACTTGTGGTGTTGCAGGTTAGGCTGCGGAGTGGTAGAGGCTGGTTGAGGTGTAAGTTGCTGGCTTCGTTCTGGAATGGTTGTGCGTCTTCTGGGCCAGGCTTTGGAACTCGAAGCGGAGCCGTTAGCATAGACTTGGCGTGAAATGGATTTGTTGGCATCATAATTGGTGGGTTTAGAATGGAGCCGTCATCATCGGTCGGCTTAGAATGGAGCCTTCAGCATTGGTCGTCTTAGAATGGAGACACATGTATTTTACTGGCTTGGAATAGAGCCGTTAGCATTGAATCGTCTTAAAATGGAGCCGTCAGCATTGGTCGGCTTAAAATGGAGCCACTTGCGTTGCGCGGCTTGGAGTGGAGCTATCTTGAGTTTCTCGGAAGGATGACGACTTGCTTCAGTTCCGTGGAAGGATGATGACTTTGTATAAATTAGGGTTTGGCATGCTAAAACCCCAATTAGCGCCCTTTACTAGAATCGCTGTAGAATTCTCGTACAAACTCGTATTTTTACATCAGCCTCTTCATTATGAATGGAAAATAATTTCCTATCTCCTTTCGTGGAAATATTTAGGTTTTGAGCTCGTTCTGGAGGTGAAAACAACTCGACAGTAAAATTCAGGAGGAATGTCGCGGGCCCGGTTTCCTCTTTTCCTTACTTGACTCAAATAGGAAGTCATTTCCTTATTCAAACTCCCAAGTATCACGCCTATAAAAGGGGCCGGCCTCTCCTTTTATTTCACACCATTATTATTTTATTTTATTTTTTTACTCTGTCCGTGTGGTTACAGTAAAACGGACAAGCGAATCCCAGGTATATCTTCCGGCACTTCCTCTTCAACTTGTTTTTTTATTGTTTTCATGTGTTAGTGCAAACCCTAGCTGTAGGCGTACCTTTTCATTATCTTTTAGAAAATATTGTTCTTCTATTTTGGCATGAATCCTAGTCGTAGGTATGCTTTGCACGAACTTGTAGTAGCATTTAGGCGTGAATACCATAGGAATGTTGACCGCCTCAATTTATTGTGCAAAGTAGGCATGCATGAGCTGGTAAATGTCATTCCCTTCTCATTAAAACCTATCTTCTTAGTTTTACTCATCTTCCTGGTGTGGTCGTGTGTATGGTTCCCATGGTGGGGTGCGCCTCCTTGGCCGAGCACAAATTTCCCGCTGTAGGGTACGGACTTGGCGTGAGGTGGTGATGCAGGGTCTGTCAGTCCCCATTTCTTTGCTTATACGTATTATGACTTTGAAAAATATTGGCTTGCATCCAGGATGGATCTCTTGTGTCTGACAAAATAATTTCATGCACTTTCCGTAATAATTTCTCTTCCTATTGTTCCATTGTAGTTGTTTCGAAGGTAGAAGTTTTGTGAGATAATTTTCGCTAGGATGTCATTTGAGAAAATTTCCGCTGGTTCGAAAGACTTTGGCAATTCCAAGACAAACATATATGATGAGTTCTTTACAACATCCGCCACGATTAGGAGAAACCATCCCGAGTATGTGTCGATTATTCTGACTGGTTCGGAAAGTGATGGAGAGGCCCAATCGGTTTGGCCAGGAGATGTAATAAGGTTTCATCTTCAGAGGAAAGAATATCATGCTTCTCCTATCGACTTTAAATCTCTATGAGTCCGTTGCGTCCCTTTGAGAATTGGATGCGATTCATGATTAGCTAGGAGTGTGTAAAAGACAGTTTGACCAAGGCGCAGATCATTGATACTTCCGTGGCTTCCACAGTGATTTAAATTAGGAAAGATATTACATGCTTGGTTGCTTTTGTTTCCAGATGGTGTCCGGACACCCATACAGCCATATGCGGGTGGGGTGAAATGACTATCTCCTTAGAGAGCGTGGATACATTGCTGAACCTTCCCGTAATTGGAAACCTCGATGTCAAGATGTCTGCAGATGAAGAAGAAATACACGCCGCTTTGGTTGCGAAATCGAAAGGATTTGTTCATAAAGAAAACGAGATGAGGTGCTTCTATGGCTGGTGGTTGTCTTAGTGGATTCCTGATGAGTTGGAGCCGAATCAGAAGAATAATACACTTCATGTTGCGAGGTTCTTGGCTGTTTGGTTATCCAGAGATATTTTTGATGAAAGATCGGGTAAGAAGGAGATAAGACAGGAACTTATCAAGTTTTCCATAAAATTGGCAAAAGGTGTCGTTCCCCTATTGGCGACTTGTTTCTTGGTTCTCCGTACGCACACTTGGATCAGTTGGTCTCGGACATGTGCGCTTCAAACGGCTACATGAAAGTGGATTCGTATATTCAAGCATCCTTTCTCCATGTGTGGCTGTGGGTGCAGTTCGAAAAGTATGCTCCAAAATTTCTGGTTGCACTTCCCGAGTCTTGGGGTGGCTCTAGGATACTGCGCTGGTCCAATAGGCGCCTAAAGATTGGTTCGAACCTGGTTGGATTTCTTGAAAACTCGCACATGGTTAATTTTCGTCCATGGGCTCCAATGCATGCGTCCATAACTCATATCAGTACCTTTGCACCCACCCAAGGCATGTTTTTGTCTTATGATAAAGAGGACATGAGTGTTTGAGAGATGGTGTTCATGTGAAGCTTCACGACCGGTCATGTGCCGTCTTTCTTTCGAGGATCTTGCAAAGTAATATCTTACAATATCGATAAAGCGGCTCGGCATATGGATTTTGACCAAGGGGTCCCACTCATTCGTCAGCCGGTTGTTTCAGAAGTCCCATTTCCAACTGTTCTCGATGCTAGTGTTCTTGCGTCGGGAAAAAGTATGTATTTTCTGCTTACGGAACTAAATCCATCAACAACCTCCAAATATAACATATTTTGGCAGGATGATTTTCTAACTATCCATGGATTCGTGAATGATGTGGTGGAAAACCGTCGCGGTAAGCCTTCTCATGCGGTTTTAGCGGAGCATCCAGTGTTGAGGGATCCTTCTTCACTCAAGCGAAAATCCGTTAGATCGAATTCAGATAGTCCCCAAGTGAAGGAGCGGAGATCTAAAAGCCGTTCATATGGTTCCCACTCAGATTTGACAGTCCTAACGACTTTCAGTTAGTCCAATATGTGGGTACGTATGATTTTCTTCTTGATTTTTGTTGGATCGTGTATATCCTTGTTCCTTTTCTGAGAATGCGTTTTTGTATCTTGCCTAGGGTCTCAGCAGCGTGAACGCCTTTGACAAACTTGCAAGTGGTCAGTAAACATCATTTCTCGAGACAGGGGGTGGTGGTACCGAGCCTATCCATGGTGATGGGAAACCGAGAAGGATGAAAGTTCAGAGTCTGGCGATGGCGTGATTAGTTCTTCTGATAGCAGTGATGAATCTTCCTCTAGCCGGTCTGAAAGGGAATCAGTGAGTCTCCCGCCTGTTTTTCTCTCTTCTTTTTTTTGGAAGAATATCTGATTCGTGATATCATAGGGGGAAACAGTTTCTAAAGATGACCCTGAGACTCAGATTGGTGGAGATGCAGTTTCATCTCTAATTGTTGCAGCCGCACCGGGCGAACTTGAAATGGATGATCGAGATGAAAACGTCATCGTGACTCAGCAAATGGAGGGTACTTCAATGTCCGCATGTGCAATCATCGTCAAGAACCTCTTGCATGTTTCTGATATGGTCTCGGGCACCACTTTCAACCCTCTGTATCTGTCCCCTTATCCGGATCATGTGTTTTTTGTGGGGTTCAGCATGCCAGCCAAACATGCAGTGCTATACACTAAAATATAGAAAAGCTACGGACATATTTCCACAACCAAGAAGATTACCAGTCGATTTGCGTTGGTTAAGAGGGTGTAGGAAGCTTTGTTTTCGATTGATGACATGTGCAACATGACTGGTCATACTGTTTCTGAGGATGTAGTCTCAACCTGGAGGTTCCATCGTGACATGTGTATAGACTTTGAATTCAATATCCATTGGTTCATTGAAGGTCTCTCTGAGGTTGAAAATTTATTGGTCGAAATAGTCGAAGGTCCTTCTGCGGACATGGGGGAGAAGTAGGAAGCGGAAGTCGAAAAACTATGTAGGAAGCTGTAGTTAAAAAGGGCGGATCTCCAAAGTACGAGGGAGGATTTTACTAAGAAGAGCAAGCCATTGTTGGGAAACATTCCTTGAATACATTTCTGTCTTCTTAACTTCTTATTTTCAGGTTTTTTTTAAGGAAAAATGAAAGGCCTAGGTTATGGTTTTGATTTCCTAGATTTCTTGGGCTGATGGACAAATGTTACCTTGATGGTATGGGATTATTCTTTTGGAATGAATTATTTTGGAAATGATGTTGTCTGGGTTACGATGGGGTGAAACAAAACATGGCTGTCGGTTTTACCATTCTGGTGAAAACTTGAAATAACAAACCATGTATCTTTTCTAGGTAAGACTTACTCGGTTTCTCAGGTCTCCTGATGAAGAGGTAACCTTCCGGGTGTAACACTGAGTTTTATGGGAAGCGCCGCCGTGATTGTGGAAATTCCCAGTCGTCTCATCTGATAATCGAGTCATTGATCCCTGGATGAATCATTCTCCTTTAATCTCTAGGCAGTCCCCAGTCATCCCTCCATGTGTCAAGACTTATAATCAGGTCTTCTGGTAACTGAGTCGTCGATCCCAAAGCGGATCGTTTGATTCTACCTTCTTGATGTATGGGTCGAAGCATGAGGTTGAAAATTGACATTGTAACCGAAAGATCAATCTCCTACTGTGGTCGCCAATTGTTTGAGGGTGAAAAAGGTTTCTGCTGATTTTGGTAATTTCGGGTATGTGGGTGAGAAAAGAATTTAAACCCTAAATAATATACTGAAAGGGAGTACTTTGGATTCGAGAGATCAATCTGTCCAAATCCGGCCTAAACCAATAAATGGCCGTTCTAGACTTGTTTCGGTCACAAAGTGAAGGAGAAGGGTTGGTTTTTGGGAGGGAAGCGAAGAAAGTGTTGAGACCAGAATAGTTGATTCTGGAAGAGTAGTTGTTTTACGACTTGTATCAGAAAGTGGGAAGCTAATAAGTGGAAATCTAGCAAATGTTTTCTGAGTGTTATATGTTCATGACCTGAACTTGTTATTCGGTGGAAATCGGTAATGCCTATTTATACAAGTCGAAGTGAAACGTACTCTGGCCTCATTAAGAAATGGAAAACGGGTGACTAAATGGGTGGAGGTGGTAACCGGTAACGCCTGGAATTGATATTCCATAAAAAGAAAGCATTTCACCAATACTCCCTGTGTTTGCTAACCGATTCATCCTTATGACACTCTCTTATAATGGGCATAGTGTACTCCGCACGTTGTCAACTTCCAAACCAATACCCAATGAGCATCCCCCAGTTTGTGACATGCGTTTATGTCTTGAATATTTTTGTGAAAAAAGTGTATATTTGTTGTTTGTCTGTCAAGTTGAGCATGGGAGACTTGCGTTGTGACCTTCGACGATCGATATTTCGCATCTTAAGAGGACATGTATCCATTGATTATTGCATGATCATTATGCCTTTAATATGGCCTAGTTTAGGCGCGGCCAAAAGTTAGAGTTTTGGCATTGTTTAGGAGCGACCAAACTAGGGTTTAGGCTTTGTTTAGGCGTTAGATGGTAACTTTGGACGGCTAAGATCTGCACCTTAGATGAAAAGTGGCAGTTGATTGTTGCAGGCCTTCGTTTTGGAAGCTGTAACGGGAAGGCCGGCATGGTATGGGTTAGGCGCGGCAAGGTGGCTGGCACGGAATGCCATTGGCACATGTGGCATGGTCGGAATGCCTTGGCGTGGTTTAGGCGTGTCCAAAACTAGGGTTTTGGTGTTGGGCCAAACGTTACCATGCGTTGGTTGGCGACCTTGGATGGCTCATATTTGCATCTTAGATGGAAAGATGGCTGTTGATTGTTGCAGGCCTTCGTTTGGTAGCCAGCGACATGAAAGCATGGCCAGCATGGATTTGATATAGAGTGGAGCCATTTTCAGTGCACGGCTTGGAAGGGAAGTGCTCGTGGATTTGTCTAAATTAGGGTTTAGTATGCTGAAACCCTAATTATCTCCCTTTACTAGAATTGATGTAGAATTCTCATACGGACTCAGATTATGATGGTCCTCCCTTCATTCTTTACGAAAAAGAATTTCATATCTTTACTCGCAGGAATATTTAGGTTTTGTGCTCGGTCGAGAGGTGAAAACATCCCGAAAGTAAAACTCAAGAAGAATTTAAGAGGGACGGTGGCATGTTTGGTGCGTTTTTTGGAAGCCAGCATGTTTTGGGAAGCTAACAAATTTTGGGAATGGAAGGGTGGCCGTTGATCGTCGCACGCGTTCGTTTTGGTAAACTCATAGGAAAAGCCATCACGGTATGGCCCGGCAAGTTGGTTGGAATGCCATTGACACATGTGGCATGGCATGCCTTGGCGCGGTTTGGAGTGGCCAAAACTAGGGTTTTGGGAAAAAGGTTACCATTGTTGTTTGGAAACCTTGGACAGCTAATATTTGCATCTTAGATGGAAAGATGGCCGTTGGTTGTTTCAGGCCTTTGTCTTGGTAGCCGCATGGGGAAGGCCAACACGGTATGGAGCGACAAGGTGGCTGGAATGATATGCTATTGGCACATGTGGCATGGTCGGAATGCCTTGGCGCGGTTTGGGCGTGGCCAAACTAGGGTTTTGGCGTTGGGCCAAAGGTTACCATGCATTGGTTGGTGACCTTGGACGGCTAATATTTGCATCTTAGATGGAAAGATGGTTGTTGATTGTTGCATGCCTTTGTTTTGGTAGCCGCATGAGGAATGCCAACACGATATGGTGCGACAATGTGGAAGGCATGCCATTGGCACATGTGGCATGGCATGACTTGGCACGGTTTTTCGTGGCCATAACTAAGGTTTAGGGCCAAAGGTTACCATGCGTTGTTTGGAAACCTTGGACGGCTAAGATTTGCATCTTAAATGGAAAGATGGCCGTCGATTGTTTTAGGCCTTTGTATTGGTAGCCGCATGGGGAAGGCCAACACGGTATGGCGCGACAAGGTGGATGGAATGCTATTGGTACATGTGGTGCGTCTAGCATGGTTGGCATGCCTTGGCGTGGTAGATGCAGCTGGCATGGTTTTCCATTGGCAAAGTGGTGCGGCTAGCATGGTTGGCATGCCTTGGCGCGGTGGATGTTGCTGGCATGGTTTACTATTTGCACAATGGTGCGGCTAGCATGGTTGGCATGCCTTGGCGTGGTGGATGTGGATGGTATGGTTTTCCATTTGCACAGTGGTGCGACTATCATGGTTGGCATTCCTTGGCGCGATAGATTTGGCTGGCATGGTTTGCCATTGGCATAGTGGTGCGGATAGAATGGTTCGCATGCCTTGGCGCGGTAGATGTGGCTGGCTTGGTTTTCCATTGGCACAGTGGTGCATCTAGCATGCCTTGGCGCAAAGATGTGGCTGGCACAGCATGCCATTGGCACATGGGGTGTGGAAATTAGGGTTTGGACTATCGAAACCCTAATTAGTATTAAAAAAAAGGTACCCTGGTAATTTTCTCACAGACATATTAAAGGGTTCGATAAATGCTTTTAGTGGAGACAGGGGCGAATCCACAGTGGGGCCAATGGGGTCACCGGCCCCCCTAAGTTTTTTGAAAATGAAAAAACGATATGTAATTTTCTTTCTAAATAACCTTGTGCCCCCACACATTCTTGAAACTAATATCATCCTTTTTCGCATATCCAACACCATGAACTAACGAACTACCATGAGACCAGGGATTATTAGTAGATACAATCACCTTTTTCTGGAGAACAAAATGATTTGATTAGGTTTAAAGTTTATAAGTTCATATGAACAAAGTGATTGTATCTACTAAGTTTATAAACTAATGAGTTCCAAATATGAACAAATAAGTCTATCCGACGGAGTGTTAGTCTTTGTGGGAATGCATTTGCAAACTTAAATACGATCACTTGAATAGCTGTGATGATGGAATGAAGCTGGCTAAACTTTTCTTAACTTATTATTATTGTCGGATCAGTGGAAAACTAATAATACTCCATCTATTCAAGTGTTGTTTAGCTTCTTTTATTTCTTCATCTTTTTTATGGTATTGTTGCTGGTTGGTCATTGGTTAGTTATACTATGTTTTGGGAATCAGCTTTAAATTAGTTTATTCTTCTTTTACCATACATAGCACCGTAGTGTTTTTGTATTTGCCTCTGAATTGTAACCCTATGTAACTCATTGGTATGTAAGGTTGTAGCGAGGTTTGATGAAGCTTGGCGTATTTAAATTAGTTCTTTTTAGATGAGGTATGAGATTTTGCTAATTACATTTCTAGTGATGATCTTCGATTATAGATTGTGCCCCACTGAACTTTTTTTCTAGATTCTCCACTGAGTTGAGACATTATTACTCAAATTCCGTGGCGTCACTGTCCGACCAGGGTTTTACGATTTAACCCTAAGCTAAAAACCACCATCAACAATAATAAAAATATCACAGGTTGTGCATTGTATCGATCTATCGGTAAATCCAACCTTAGGTTGTTGATTGAAATTGATTGATCCTTGAACATTGGCCTTTGGTAGCGATCAAGTTGTTTCACATAGTAATTAAGCTCACATATTTCTATCTGTTTGATTTGCCGATTACATTGTGAAATAGAGATATAAACTCTTTGACATACTTTTCTATAGATTAAGTCTGACTGTCTAGTTGATTCTCTTGAAAGTATATTGTAGTTTGTTTATTCAGATTGCCGAACAAAATATTGGGTGTGGTTGTTTTACCCCCGCTTTTTCACCAGGCTGCAGCAGCAGTTAGTGATGCAACTATTAGAGCTATCACTATGGTGCTATCTATCCCTTCCCTATCCCTCAAATAAAGGGAAGGGATGGCACACGAAAGGCAACTCTGCTATGGTGCCTAGCTATCCCTTCCCTACACTATACGTGGACCCAGTCCACGTATGAATAGTGCGGAACGGGAACCGAGTCCGCGCATTAGTCAACTCGTTGACTTGACCAAATACGCGGATTGAGTCCCCGTTTGATAGGTTTTACCACTCAGGAGCGCAGCAGACGACAATTTCTTCTTTTCTTCCTCTTCTTCTCCATTTTTCTCCACCTCTTCTCCCAATCGATTTGAAAACCTTCCCGTATGTTTGTGGAGATATAATTCATTGGGTATGTTCATTAGTATCCCGTGAAGCGTTTGCCTTTATCAATTTCTTGTTTCATCAACAAAATCATCCAAGGTGAGTTATTTAAAATTTAGGGTTTTTTTTTTTTTTTTGAATTTGATTTTAATCGAATTTGAGATGTTGGGTTGTTTTAATGCGTCATTGATTGTTGTTTCATAATTGTGGACATTGTTGATTGATTTAATGATTTTTTGAAGAATTTTTGAAATATGGTGTTGTGTATGAATGAATTTTGATATGTATAATATAGTGTAATTGATGATTTGGGATTGTAGAATGATTAAGAGCATATGTATTATGTATATGTCACATTGGTGTGAAATTGATGAATGTTTTGGTATTGAAGAATGATTAAATGTATATGGATATGGTATTATGTTTGATGATTTTTGATTTTGGTAGACAATGTGGTTAATATGTAACATACATGATTCATGATTGTTTTGTGATGATTTTTGTGTACATGTGTGGCGTAGATGAACAATGTTGATTTTGCTCGAATTATGGAAGAGAGCTTTCCGGTTTCTTCAAGGGAACATAGTGATCATAAGTTGAAAATTCTTGATCCGTATAATGTTAGGATGAATTCGTTGAGACATCGCAGTACCATAAGTCAAATTCATGATATATATACCTCAATTTCTAATTTTCCTCATGCTAAAGTGATTGTAGATAACTGTGGGTTTGGTTTAATTTTCCAAGTACAATATCCAAAACAACCAGACAACTGCCTTACTACCGGAATTTTTGAAAGGTGGTGGCATACCACCAATACATTTCACTTCCATTGTTTTGAATTAGGGTTTACCCCATTAGACTTCACTCAAATTACCGGAATTCCAATCGGTCGAGGAGATCGCATCTCATTGGACTCAATTAGTATGGAGCAAATACATGAAATTGCTCCCCAGACCATTGACTGTTTTCTCCCATATGTTGAGGCGAAACCTACTGGTAGAATAAAAAAAGGAGAGAACAACGTTATCGTTTCTGGAGTAAGAGAGGTAATTAGAGATGAAGATATAGTCCCCTTGAGACAGCAACTTGTGGATAGATGCAACGGGATCAAGAATAATATAATCCACTCTTTTCTTGAACATAGATTCGGGCTGGAGAACGATGTAATAATGTAGGAGCATATGGCAAGATGGTTTTTGATTTTGTTTACTGTGAATGTGTTTTTCCCAAACAAAAACGGTGTTGTTGAGGTTAAATGGCTTCGTATAATGAGGGATTTAAGTGTGTTGAGGCATTATGATTGGGGTTCGGCGGTGTATGCATTTATGTTGAGGGGCACGAAGTACGGAGTCACGAGAAACTCTCCAGAATTGCAGTTCTTCTCGTTTCCTTTGATGGTAAAAAACTCCACCCTCTCGTAATCTTACTTTCCTTTGTATTTAATTTTGTTACCACTATTTTTGTATAGTTGTTAATAACAATGTTTAATTTTACAGCCATGGTTTTGGGATTATTTTCGATGTTTATTTCCCTATACAAAGGCTAAAAATGAAAATATGGATCCGTGGACGGCTGGTAGGTTATATGATGATTCCCAACGAGAAAGGAAAAAGAGGCGGACAGAGAGATTCAGGTACCCATTCTATGACTATTGTTCGTAACCAAATTGATATCTTTGCATTCGATTCTGTATACTGGTCGCCATGGGAGGAGAGTCAATGGAGAAACAAACCCGAGGTGAAATAGGCAAAACGAATCTCAGTAACACGTAGGGTTTTTTACGATCCATTTGGTCACAGCGTCTTGTACCTAGGAGAACGATGTCTCAAACAAGTTCTGGGATTGACCGTAATACCGTGCAACCCTCCTGATTCAATAGTATACATCACTAATGAATATTTGTACACGGACCAGAATCTTAATAGCCTACACTTTTGTGAAGTGTCTGATCGACAGTACAAGTTATGGTGGAAGAAGAAGTCAATAGGGAAGTATAGGGGTGTAATTGTACATGAAGCAAACAGGGATTTGTATGTCACCCAAGATAACGATGCGTATGTACGCCGACCATCCCCGCAACGACAAAGCACATACACACAAGAGTTGGTGCCCGTCGACCATCATCTCTTCCCATATCCACCAAGCCAAACGACGGCTAAGATATGGGGCCCCGACTTTCAGGCCTCTGAGGTACAAGTTGGAATGGAGTATTTGGGAATGTTTCCTAAATCCAACTATGATGTCATCTTGGGTACACCTGTAAGTATAATATAACCTTTAATTCCAATATATTTGACTTGTGAAAAAGAATTATACTCACGTCCTTCCTTGTTGTTTACAAGAGATGCGGCGCGATGCTTATGTGGATATGGAACAAAAATACAAGGCTACACAACAACATTATTATGACTACACAGCAGAGATGCAACACCAAATCAAATACGGTGAACCACCCCGTCTGAGATTTGTGAAACCGTATGAAGCAACATATATTCAAAGTACTTTTTTGCCTTTGGAGTCATCTTCTCGAGATCCATTTGCATTATTTCCCTTTCTTATTTCATTCGAGCTGCCTCAATTTGTTGTTTAGTTGTGTCTATCAACCTTTCCATAATTTGGTTTTGTTGTATCTGACGGGGTGGGATAATCGATCGGGATTCTTTCAGATAATCAACAAGTTTACTGCCCGCGTCTCTCATCTGAGAGTCTTGCGAGGATGGTGTGTCGGGTTTATTTTTCGAAACCCGCTTTTTCATAATTTTCGCATTTTTCCCTGCTTTGGAAAAGCGTTTATCTCCTGTAAATCCACCTGACGATGTTCCAGGTATAGTCATTGGGCTCGCAGTACGGGTAGATCCTGGTGCAAAAGGGATACCGCAAGGGATGTTATTTTCAAAATGATTTTCGACAAACTATTTTGACGAGGGATTTTGGGAACTAGAGGGTGGGGAATTAAACATATTAGAGAAATTTGCATTCATTTGAGATGAATGAGGGTTAAAATCTTGTTCCATATCTTCAGTTGCACCGACTGCTACAATTGGAACATCTTTAAGCATCTCATACTCAGCATCTCGTTCAAAAAAAATTCGGTATATGTCAACATATAAGATTTTTGCAATTATGATCTACATCAATGTAAAGATACCGTAAATAACATATTAGTAAATTATAATGTTTATACAAACAACATATACAAAAAAAAAATAAAATAAAAAATAAAATTACATACCCGATTAATTGAGTCAGTGCCCGGATTAGTGTCTGTAGCTCTTGCAACACAACCGGAAAAGTTATCCACTTCACTCTTGATTTTGCTAAACCGATTACGAACGCTTTTTTGCGTACGACCGTATCGATTTCCACCACAAGCTTCGACAAATTTATTAAAAAGCACCGCCCAAAACTCTTCCTTATCATCATAATTGCTATAACCAACCGCAGGGTACTGAGTAATAAGGTGATGATTTTTCAAAACACTAAATCTTGTTCTTTGTTTCCTTTTTTGGCTTTGAGTCTCATCCATTGATATGCAAAACAAAATTTACAAATATTACTTAAACAATAATAAAATTGGAAAGATTTTAGTGAAGAAATCAATTTGTGTAGGAAGAAGAAATTGATTTGGTGTGGTTTGAGTAGAGTATTAGATTGGTATTTATAAGGGATTTTGAAAAAATAGCCGTTGGGATCCGACGACGTACAAAATAGAGCCGTTATTAGTGATGGATGGTTAGGATCGGGTGTGAGAGAGGTGTAAAACAAAAATGTCAAACAAATATTATTTGTCGAAACGGGAACTGAGTCCGCGTACAGAATGCTACGCGTACTCATTCCGCATACAGAATGCTACGCGTACTCAGTCCGCGTATCAATGGCTTTACGCGGACTGAGTCCGCGTAAAGCGAAAAAGCATACGCGGACTGAGTCCCCGTGTGATTTCCCTTCCCTACAAGGCTGAACAGATCTGAGTCCCCGTGAGTCCCGTGTGTCTCTATCCCTACTCGTGTAGGGATATGGGAGACCATAGTGGTTGGATTTTTGGCATTTTAAGGGAAATGGAGGGATAGGGAAGGGAAATGATGCACCATAGTGCTAGCTCTTAGATAAAGAAATGGGGATTTCTTTCAGATGAGGACAATGGAAGCTTGATAGGTACACACATATTTTGATATACTTCATCAAATCTCTCTAATGTGTCCTACTGTAGTCTGATTATTTATGTTTCTGGTGCACTTTTCCATCTGTTGGAACTCGGTTAGAACTCGTCATATACGTCTTCTCATATTTTCTTTGAACATGTATTAATGTTGTAGCATCCGAACGATATATGATTGGAGGAATGAGTATGGGTACTTGCAAATTTTATTACTAGACTTTTTTTTGTTTGTTTCTTTTAGCATTTAGTAAAGTTGTATGATTGATTGTTCAAAAATTCTTAATTCGTTGCTATAATTTATGTATGTGCAAGTGATAATCTTCAGATGTTTTGTTGGTTAATACGTACAAAGAGGTCAGAATGATTGAAATAAAGTTGCAAACAAAGATCTTTAACTTCAAATTTGGTGTACTCTGTTTGTAAAAAGAATCCCTGTTTTAGATAGGATAAAAGCCAAGTAATTAACTTACACCGTTGCTAAATTCAATTGATTTGTTTCATTCTACCATTTGGACTTTAAGCTTAAATCCGAATTAATTACTAGGAGGTGGTAACTCACAAGACCATTTCATCCACGAGACTGTCCTATTAGTTGTATCGAACGAAAACTTTTTATTGAAAATCATTGGTGTAGTTTCAGTGAATACTGGTGGTTAGAAAGGAGATTCAGGGTTATTGCTGTGATGTAATGTAGGAAATGTTTGTCTGTGTTGGTGATTTACAACTGAGATTAGTTGGTCTTGCTGTTGCAGTAAATATTACATGGTTAGAATGGACTGGAGCTGCAAAATGGGGTTACAGACTGATGACAGAAATGCAGTGGCTGGATTGGTTGAGAAGTGGTGTTGTGTAGTGAGTTACAGGTGCTTGAACATGCGGTGATGATTGAATAATTTGCAGCTGCAGTATGAATGGGTTTAGCGAAGCTGGTTCAGAGAAGATTCGGAAATTGAAGGCCTGATGTTGAGCTGCAGAACTGAACTGCAAAGTTTCCGCTGCAATAAGGCACTGGAGGTGTTGCAGAGTTGTATGCAGAAGATTGTGCAGTTGCAAGATGGCTGAGCTATATGAAGATCATAATTGCAGGGAAGGATGGTTGTGAGCAGCTAAGAGCCAGATGTTGCTGCTACGAGACAAGCTACAGGTTGTGGTGGTGTTTTAAGAGCTCTATATGAACTGAAAGCATGGCCAGAAAATTGGGCCGAAAACTTAACAAAAACAACCATAACTCGATCGGGCTCCGAATGAGTGGACACTCTGATCCAAGTAGGCTTACTAAGATGGACTTGGACCTATTTTTACTGGGCTTGACTCATGGGTCGTTTGATGAATGGATGTTGGCGATCAGCTAAATTTAGAACTTGCCAAGAGTATAAGAGTAGAGACCTCTCTTTACAAAGATTATCATTTTTTTTTTTTGTAAACTCGGTCGGGATCGGAGTTGAACGAGTTAAAACAGTAAACCATGCAAGCTTTACAATTTTGCTTTACAAATTTAAAAGTCCAACTCCATGCCATTATAGTGGAACTAAATTGTGAGTACAAAATTTAGTTTTGTGTCAATTTTTTCGGCCGGTCGTCCTACTGTGGCAGCGGTCATTTAGTTTAATAATCATTAATTTATGCAATTATTTAATATCGCGATAAAATGATAACTTTTTCAAATCCCAATATTATTATTTTATAGAGGTTATACTATGCTTTGTTTACAAGGGGTTGTGGGTAGGGTCGAACCAAACATTTGATTCAGGCAAAATATATATTTTTTTTAAAACTAGTCACCAAGGAAGTGACACGATCAAACAAAAATTAGGGATTGTTCAAAACCAAATTCCCAGTTACAATTAAGGGTTGACAAAGAGTAAGAACATATCAGAATTGCCATTTGTATTGTAGCACCAGTCATTTTTTTCCTTCCGGATATACACGGAACGTTATAAGGAAGCAAACTACAAAACTTCTTTGACCTTTTTCTACTTCCCCTTTCCCATAAAGAATTTCTAACATTGTTAGAATGAACCCATCTAACACCAAACCAGAGTAAAAATACCCTATTTTCAAGACATGTTCCTCCCTTTGGTGGAACATTGACATATTCCAGTTCAAGATGGAAAGTGACTCGCTTTCTCTGACATATAAAGGAACGGCAAGTCACTAATTACCGTTCACTATCTTCAAAATCGATCACCAGGTGACTTCACCTTTGAGGGTAAAGTCCAGTGAAGATTGAAGAGGAAGGCAGGAAGCAATGAATAATTTTCCTGCTCCCTATAGAAAATTCAAGTAATTCACAAACTAAAACAGAACTCACTTCGCGTCGGTAACTACTTTGATCATGAAAAAGTCAAATCAACAGGGATCATATATGGAGCTCCACTAATACGGTTATTTATCCATGACGGTGCAAAAGTTGGTGAAGAATATATCTCAAAGGTCAGTTTCCTAAAGTCTACGCGCATGGACTCTCTCAAAGTCAGAACACTCACATTAATAGAGTACGCCTATGAAACAGTATATGTCTAGGAAAGCTAATGATCTAATTGATCTTTCTCATCTTCCATAACTAGCAAGAACAAGTAATTAGCACTTCGAAAACTACAATCATGGTCATACAACAAATCCTGTTGATTCAGTTCTGTTTCTGTGTACTGTTAGCAACATCTCTTGATGCATTTGGGGAGCCAAAGCCAAGGTGCCGAGACAAATGTGGTAATATAAGCATACCTTACCCTTTTGGTATAAATAGTGGAGGAGGAGGAGGATGCTCCATTCGTGAAGTTGGTAATGGATATAACGTTAACTGTGATTCTTCTTACGATCCTCCTAAGCCATTTATTGGCACAAGTGATCTAGAAATTTTAAGTATATCTGAATCTGAGATTCGCATTTCGAACAGGATAGCAAAATTATGTTTCAATAAAATTGGTCTTCCAGTGCTGGTTGAGCCGATCGTCTCTTTGAGCTTGCAGGATACTCCTTTCACCTTCTCTCACACAAATAACAGTTTTTTTGTGATCGGTTGTAGGTCAGTTGGGGTTAACACTGGGTTCGATGAGGAACATAGGACCTCTCTAAGCCAGTGTAGACCATTATGTAGTACTAGTAGGCACAAAGTGATTGAAGGGTCTTGCGCTGGTGTTAATTGTTGCCCAATCACCATTCCTAATCGTATTAAAGAATTAAAGACAACAATTTCTGGTGTGCCATCATTCTCGTCCGACAGCCTTTGCAACTACGCTTTCGTGGGAGAGCCGTTCAATTTCTCTGCATCAAATCTTCTGGCAGTACCTAAAGAAAGAGACATCCCCATTGTTCTTGGTTGGGCGGTAGGGAGTAAGACATGTGAAGAAGCACAAAAAGATCGAACCACTTATGCATGTCATGATAACAGTCAATGTAATAACTCAGAAAACAATCCAGGATATCGGTGCAGTTGCTCTAAAGGCTACAAGGGGAATCCTTATCTCAGTCCTGGATGTGAAGGTATGTTTATATGTAAGTGTTTGGTTCACGAATACATTAATCATGATTTAATTACGAAGGCTGTCTCCCTGACCATATTAAATTTCCCAAATTTCTGCAGAAGATTTTCTAATTATAAAAGTTATCCGACCTGACCATATCCGACCGCATTTAATTCCAACATACAAACTACATGGACTCCAATTTTGATTAAGAGCTAACCTTTTTTGTGATCTGTTTTGTGAGTGTGACTGAATAGACATAAATGAGTGTGAGGATGGCGAACCCTGTGACGGTAGCTGCGTCAATACCAGTGGGAGCTTCAATTGTACATGTCCATCAGGAAGTCATGGTGATGGCTTCCGGAGAGAAGGCGGGCAAGGCTGCACCCCCAATTTTGTTCCTGCAGAAGATTTTCTAATTATAAAAGTTACTCTTGGTAAAGTTTTACCTTTTAATTACATAATGATAATAGAATCAGGATTCAACATATTTTCCCTTGGTTTCTTGCTTTAATTCATTCATCAGCGTTCAGTCTTACATTTCGCAATAACGTACTCAATTAAGCTAAAGTATTTTTTTACCTAATGCAGGTATTGGTTTAGGGCTGTTGTTTCTAATTATTGCATGTTGCTCGATATACTTGACCATAAAGAAAAGAAAGTTAATAAAACAAAAAGAGAAATTTTTCCAACAAAATGGTGGGTTGCTGTTACAACAGCAACTATCGTCAACTGAAGGTGGTGCGGAGAACTCAAAGATCTTTACTACTGAGGAGCTAAAATTAGCAACAAAAAATTATGATGAGAGTTTAATTCTTGGACGAGGAGGCTACGGAACGGTTTACAAGGGTACCTTGTCAGATAATCGCATAGTTGCTATTAAGAAGTCCAAAATAGTGGATCAGAGTCAAATTGAGCAGTTTATCAATGAAGTAGTTATTTTAACTCAGGTCAACCATCGAAACGTGGTGAGGCTATTGGGGTGTTGTTTAGAGACTGAAGTTCCCATGCTTGTGTATGAATACATTTCGAATGGCACCCTCTTCCAACATATTCATCCCAGCAGCGGGGAGCCTTCCATTTCCTTGGAAATCCGTTTGAGGATTGCAATTGAAACTGCTGGTGCACTTACTTATTTACACTCAGCAGCTTCAGTACCCATCATTCATAGAGATGTCAAGTCTACAAACATACTTTTAGATGAACATTACACCGCAAAAGTGGCAGACTTCGGAGCATCTAGGTTGATTCCCTTGGACCAGACAGAATTATCCACACTAGTATTGGGGACTTTAGGATATCTGGATCCAGAATACTTTAACACAGGGTAACTGACAGAGAAAAGTGATGTTTATAGCTTTGGGGTAGTTCTTGTAGAGCTCTTGACGGCAGAAACGGCCATTTCTCAAAGGAGATCTGAAAGCCAAAGAAGTCTTGCACCTTACTTCATTTCGTGCATGGAAGAAAATAGATTGTTCGAACTTCTTGATGCTCGAGTGCGCAACGAGGGGACACCAAAACAAGTCATTGCAGTTGCAGAGCTTGCGAAACATTGCCTGAGCTTGGCGGGTGGAGATAGACCAACGATGAGCCAAGTAAAAACAGAGCTAGAAAGATTGAGAGCTTCAGAGAAAGAAGCTTGGTCACTTCTGTTGGATATTTTCAATAACTTAGAAAATAAAACTGTTTTCGTTTTTGGTTTGTCACTATGATGGGGAAGTGTTCTGTGTTGGATAAACACAATGGATGTTAGTTGGAGATGAAGGGACACCTCTAATAGGTGTGATGGTTCATAAAGGACACAACCATTCCCAACAGACACCTTATGTGTCTTTTGGAAGTGAAGAGGCATCTCCAATAGGCATGAATAACCCTATAAGTAGTGAAGGAATTCTCCCATTCTTGAGAATGAATTCAACTTGTTTTCTCTCCATCTAAAGCATCATCAGAAATCTCTCTCATGTGTTCTTGGTTGGGTCAAGGGGTGCAAACCTTGAATCCAATTTCTTGTTGTAGGGCTTTCATTGTATCCTGAAGGCATTATTTCGCATACCTGTTGCAATCGCCAATTTATATTGGGAGGGTAGAAATAATCGTCTAAAAGAAATCACCCGAGCCTTGAAAGCTTTTGAGTACAACAACAATTTCTTTTAGTGTTATCATCCTCTGTTTTTACCCATTTTTTCCAACAGTTTTAGACGATTATATTCACTCGACAAACGGAGGATGAAACTCTGGTGTAAGGCATGATCGTTGTATCTTGGAAGGCGGCATCCGTAGAACCGTGAGCACCGTATGCGGGTGAATTTTCTTTAAGGAAAGAGTGATCCTCGCCTCGATCAACCAATCTGATAAGTCTTTCTAACTCTCTTGTTGTTAGTATTTTGTTTGTCGCATGAACATGATTTCCGAGAAATCGAAACCACATATAATTTCTCCATAACTTTGGTTTCTTGGAAATATTAACTTGCACTCACTGTTGGCATACAGCTTTGTCCATATGCATGCACCTTGGGGTATTCATTATACATGCTAGTTGAAATTGTGTATCTAATTAACATTCACCGTGATATATAGCATGAATACTTGTATCTAACTTCGATGTTAGATATAATGAAATAGACTTCATCAAATAAGTGTAAGAGATTAATTCTGAGAACACAACACAGCCACATTTTTCTCGCATGGCTTAGGGAATTAGTTACAGAGACACTAATGAATGTTGCCGATTAAGGTTTGTGCTTCCAGGTTAACGAATCTCTGGCTCTAACTTTTCGTGTTGAGTACAAAACCCATGAACAAAAATTGAGTTCTGATCAAATCAATGAAAATTTTGGGTTTCATGGCTATTCCAGAAGTGATGTTTTCAGACATCTTTTCACAGAATAGTGGAGAGAATAGTCAATTGAACAAAGAATCAGAGACTTGAATTTTCGGTTACTAATCGGTTACGTTTTGAAATTCATGTTTAGAGAGAGACATGAATGGTGTCTCTTTGAAGAGACGCAAGTGAATCTATACATTGATTCACATGATGGATGATCAGATCATTATAGGACGGAATGGTGTCTCTTGATAATTTGAGTAGCACTTCTTTGAAAAGGCACGTAGTTGATTTATAAACTACTACTCATGGTGGGTGTTTGTTCACAAAAACTCATACTCAATTTTTGGAAACGTTGTGGAAATTTGGGTGTATCTTCTAACTGGAGAGGAATTTGGATAAATTCTTCTGGCCGTTAAGTAATGGAAGCGTTTTCAAAAATTTCAGAAAGAAAAATGAAATTTGTAAATCAATATTTTTTTCTTGATTACCCATTTTGAAAATCCCCATTTGAGTCAAGATGAGAAAGATACAACCACAATCTGTTTCTATTTTCATCTCCATTGCTCACCGTCAAACGATGATTGTGTGTTCATCTAAGACTCCATTGGATTGGTGAAAGCGGTTACTGGAACGTATTTCTTTTCGATGGATGTAAATAGCTTAAGTCAAACAAGACCATTATGGTTTGTTCTATGAGTACATTTTGTCTCTTATCCATGACAAAATTAAATCTTCAATTTGGCTCAGTTAAGAATCTTAATTCTTATAGTATGAACAAAGGAAAGTAAATGGAAAATCAACTTACAAATACTTTATTGGTTGAAAAATAAGGACATTACGAATTTTGGAGTTATGTCTGATGGTGTTTCAGAAGTGAAACATGATTTTAACAAATCCAATAGAGTGGTCGGGTCTGGTACTCACTTGGTTTTTCACATCCAGGGCTTGATTAATAAAAGTATCATCTATAAACGGTGATCAGAGACAATAGTTTGATGAAAGTAAGTTGAGATGCTAATTCTTATAATTAGTAGCGACTTGATGACTACTTCCCAATGATTTTGAAATGTGGGACTAGTACGAAAACCCTGTTGGTGAAAAAGACAGTGGCCTTGACATTTCAAATTTAAATACGAAATGTGAAAAGGCAGAAGCTGGATAGGTTCCAAATTTGGAAATTGGCATGTCTTAAATGCCATTGAAAGGGAAAAGTGGAATACCGGTGAAAATGTAACGTATTGGAAGTTTGGGCGGCCGACCAAATATCCAACGATGAGGTGTTACGATGTTACCGATGCATAAATTATGAACATTTGCATTACATAATGTAGAATGCTAAATAGACATTGTCTATTTATTTTTGTTTTGGGTATAAATTTGTAGAGGATTGGGCATGAGTAAAAGAGTTACTCATCAAGGTATTATATTTGTTGAGATAGCAAATATATAAGTTGCCTACAAATTTTCTATGCCTCTAGTGTATGCAAGTCTATAATGACTTCTTGTGAATTAACCGTAAATGTTAATTAGGATCACTAGAGAAGTTACAATTATTTTGTAAAATCAAAGAGGAACATTTTTAATAATGTTTTCGGAATTGATTGCATGAGCAAATGCAATTAATGAGAAGAAATGGCTTAAAACCTAACTTGTAGAGATCCTATTTTGGAAGAAGCCATCTCAGGAGGTCTTGATTAATTGTGAATCAGGATATGATCTATAACGTCTTTAACAAGACTTATAATGAAAAGTCAAGACATACAAGTCTTAGACAAGGAACGGTAAGTCAATTACTCAAGAAAAGAGTAATTGCAGTTAACCATTGAAACGGAGAAAAGCTTGGTAGACCTACTTATGAAGAGTCTCCCAAAGGAATTAATTTCAATGAAGTACATAGAAATGGGACTAAGGTCTGTGAAGGAAGGTTGATCTCCCATAGCAGAAACCCAACCTATGTTTTGAAAAAGATAAACAAGGTTCAATGTGGTACCAACAAGTTATGGCTGTAGATTATGGAGCACTAACATAAAACTTCCCATTTCAAGTTAGTGCTGGTTTTTCTGCAAGAAAATAGGATGGATGTAAATCCTTAATGAGTCTGTGATTAGTAAAAGGTGTCTCGCAGAAACACCTTCGAGACTTACCTATATGAGTATGGAAATGTGGGCCGTTTCCTAAGAGAAGAAGACCGTTCTCTAAAGAAGACTCATGAATAAGGATATAAGCACAAGGCCTTTATAGTGCTTGGCTACATAACACATGATTTATGGAATCAATATGTGTGGAGACTCCGGTTTTATCATAAGGGATACTTGGTTCAAGACTAGTTTCACCATAGAATCTCGATAAGGCTTTGAGTTTCTTACACTATGTGAAGGTTCAAACCCAGAAGGTACCTATCATTTATGTATTGGTTTCAACGATGATGCTTAGTCTCAATTGTGCTTGAACTACGTTGGCTTGATCCCACTCGGGTACGTAGGCAGTCACTTGAGTGATGCAGCCACTCCGGTTTTATAAGTTTTATTTTATTTTATGTTTTTTTTGGTTTTTGAAAATAGGGGGAGATTGTTGGATATTTTCAATAACTTAGAAAATAAAACTGTTTTCGTTTTTGGTTTGTCACTATGATGGGGAAGTGTTCTGTGTTGGATAAACACAATGGATGTTAGTTGGAGATGAAGGGACACCTCTAATAGGTGTGATGGTTCATAAAGGACACAACCATTCCCAACAGACACCTTATGTGTCTTTTGGAAGTGAAGAGGCATCTCCAATAGACATGAATAACCCTATAAGTAGTGAAGGAATTCTCCCATTCTTGAGAATGAATTCAACTTGTTTTCTCTCCATCTAAAGCATCATCAGAAATCTCTCTCATGTGTTCTTGGTTGGGTCAAGGGGTGCAAACCTTGAATCCAATTTCTTGTTGTAGGGATTTCATTGTATCCTGAAGGCATTATTTCGCATACCTGTTGCAATCGCCAATTTATATTGGGAGGGTAGAAATAATCGTCTAAAAGAAATCACCCGAGCCTTGAAAGCTTTTGAGTACAACAACAATTTCTTTTAGTGTTATCATCCTCTGTTTTTACCCATTTTTTCCAACAACTTCAACCAAACCTCTTACAGTATGAACCAACAGACCCCTATTATGTCCCGGTAACCGACACATTAGCTGGTGACTCTGCGGGATATAGTTACAACACAGATAACTTAGTACAGATGAGCATGCCTCGATGATTGCGTAATTTGCTTGCATTTTGATTGGGTTTACTATTAAAAAAACAATTCTATTGGATTGTGGGATGCAGTTTCGGTTAGGGCTGTCAATGGATATCCGAATATCCGCTATCCGTTCGTGTTCGTTCGAATCGTTAGGATATTATCCGACTTAACGGATATCGGTAACGGTAACGGATAATCTTAATGGATAATTACTCTTAACGGTAACAGATACGGTTGAGTTAGTATCCGACGGATAATTATCCTTTACCGATAGTGAGGGTATATATGTAATTTATATATACCATATTGTATTTTAGGTTTTACTAGAAGAGAAAGAGTAGAGTGGTAGAGATAAAAGATTTTAGTTGCTTATTAGTTATTTTTGATTTAAAAAAAAAAATCAAAAAAAATTTTGATTTATTTTACCAAAAAAAAAAAAATTTTTTTTTTTTTTATTTATTATCGGAAACGGATAATAACGGATATCCGTTATTCTTAACGGAACGGATAACGAATGAAAATTTCAATATCCTAACGGATTTTATAGGATAGCGGATAACCTTTACTCTTAACGGTAAAGGATGCGGTATAGCCATTATCCGTTCCGATAGCTACCGTTGACAGCCCTAGTTTCGGTATATTATTTTCGTTAGAAGTCCGATGTGTTCTCCATTCTTGTGCGTATTGAAGAAATATATCGTTCTAATTTTATCGGAGTCGTCCCTGAAAATACCACTCCCTCCGTCCAAGTTTACTTGCCTAAATTGGATTTTGCAAAAACTTGAAAGAAATTCAAATTACTTCCACATACATCATCGATCTTCCAAATTGTTTATTTAATATGAAAAAAATGATATCTTAGTTTTTGTTTCTGTCTTGATAATTAGAAAATTTTAGTGGGAAATATCTCAATTTTTTGATATAATTTTACTAAAAAAAACACAATTTAATCAAGTAAAGTTGGATGGAGGAAGTAGATTACTGGCAGCAGTAGAGGCCGAAGAAGAAATGGACCAACATACGCCACATTTTATTGTCAAAATATTTTTCTACGTGAATTTTAAAAGACACAAAAACATATAATGTGGCCAAAATATGTTTCTACATGAATTTTGGAAGACAAAAACATATAACCCTAAATAATATACAAAGCAAAAAACACGACCTTAAACACATAATGTAGCAAGATGACTGCTTGAACTGTGGGAATTCGGTGAAAAAAAAAAATACACATGCCAATATGGAAGGCAGATTGACCAACATTGCTTAAAAAGAATGTACATATTTTCTTAATTTGAAAATTAATCCAAAGAGTAAAAAAGAAAAAGTTTGCCTCGGCATGTATGTTTTTTTTCTTCATGGAGTTCGAAATGGACAACAGTGTCGTATATATATTCTAAGTATTTTTTATCCCTTATTCACGTATGTTCATAAATTAAGTCCCCCACTGCGCACTAATTCCCTAATCGCCACCTGTTGCTGCGTGAATGACAATTGACGCCCAACTGTTAGCTTCCAAAGGTCAAGGGTATTATAGTAATCCAGTCCCTTATAAACCCTAAAGAGAAGTAAACCACAAGACCCCATTGTAGCTTCCCTCTTCTCCGCCATTCTCTCTGTTTTTGCTCCCCTCATCCTTTTCTTGCCCCCACTATTGTCGATGTAGATTTGAAAATCGAAGGGTTCGGTCAAAGAATCAAGTAATTTATTTTCGAAGAATCAAGTAATCAAATTAGAACCAGGAAAAAAATGCAGATCGAAGGTTGGATGGTAAACAATTATCTTTGGTTCTATTCTATTATTGTTTTTGGTTCTAATATGATTTGAAAATTGAAGGGTAGATATATTAATTGAATCAAGTAATTTATTAATTGAATCTATACACAGAACTAGGTTTTATCAACTTGACAACTTCAAAAATTGGACATGGATCGAATGGTTTGTTTACGGGTCTGGTGTTGTTTTACCCAACCCGAGACTTCGTCTTCTTAACCCGGCAGTTGAAGAACAGTTTCAGAAAACAAATATTTGCTTAAGAGTCCGAATCAACCGATCGATTTAATGATTTTTTTAAAGAAGTTTTAACTGATAATCTGTTTGTTTGATTATACACCAAGGAACTACATGATTAATTTGTATAATCATGTCGATCTGAATTTGTAACTGATTTTGAATTTTTTGCACAAATATTGTGACTGACAGCGTCGGTTGTTTTTCATCCCATAGGGACTCCTCCCTATGGTCGTCGTCCAATAATGTTAGTTTTTTAGTCTACATGACATCGTTAAGAAATTCTTTTTTAATTATAAACACTATGAACTATGTTCCTTTTTCTCTCCACCATCGGTAACTGTCCTCCACCTCTACAATCCCCCTCAGGCTACAAATGTGCAATGAAAGTGCTCATTACATTGAAAGATTGTTACCACTGGATTTCAATATAGAGAAGCTGTAGGCGGAAACCTCCTCAGATTCGATTTACAGGTTGAACCAAATTGGATTATTTTTAAAACAGGATGACTTAATTATTTCTCAGGTATGTATCATGTATGTGTATCCCTTATCGACTTAATCGATATTGGGCTTGAAGTGGGGTTTTACTGGTGCGGTCGATCCAGACACATACATCCACAATTTCATTTTCACTAATGAGATGAAACCTGTTGTGAGGCAATCTTAAATGTTATAGGGTGGGTTTATAAGGGGTGTCCTACCAGTGGTAGATTACTAAGTTACCCTTAATTATTTTAAATTACTTAAATATCCTTCACCTAAATTTGAAATACAAACCTAAACTGACTAAAATCCAAAATTATTTTCAAAATAAAAATCGTTTTCATTCCTAACCTAATTTAATCGTTAATCAAACCGTTTTGATTTTATTTTTCGTCGGTGATTAATTGTTGGTTCATAAATCTTTGATCATTGATTAAAACTAAAAGTATAAATAAGTCGTGTGAAGTATTATGCAAAGACATTTAGCTTCATATCTGCATATTGGAACCCAGATCTTTGTTCTTTGTTGTTTTATGTTTCAGAAGAACAATTCGGCTGATAACTGAACATGAAAACGATAACCGAAGTCCAGTTTGTTAAAAACACAATAGTTCGGTTGTTTAATGTTTTTATTCAAATCAGCCGAGTGAAGTTCGGTTGATAACTTGTCAGCCGAACCTATATTTTTTGAAAATATACTTAGATTCGGTTGACAAGTTATTAGCCAAACCTCTAGGTATTCTTCGTATACAAATAACACTTTAGGTTCTGCTAACAACTTGTCATCCAAATCCAGCTATATTTTCCAAAAACATAGGTTCGGTTGACAAGTTATCGTCGAACCTCTAGGTATTCTTCGTATGCAAATAACACTTTAGGTTATGCTGATAACCTGTCAGCCAAACCTAGGTATATTTTCAAAAAACATAGGTTCGGCTGACAAATTATCAGCCGAACCATTCATATGTCCAGTAGATCTAGGTTGTAAAAATTCAATTTTCCGTCAAATTCAATTTATAAAGAGGATATTAAACCAACATTAGAAGTCTACCTTTGTATTAACAAAACTTAATTATCTATTAGTTCAGCAAATCTCAAAATCCTAATTTCTTATTCATCTTTTTTAACAAACCCTAACCTAAGTATCTCTAAAAAAAAAAAAAAAAAGTCTTTATAACGAAGACAGTATAATCATTGACACTAACCACTAATCATTAACATTAACTTCTAACCATTAATACTAGAATACCGATGCCACGTTGGGGAGGGACGACTTGAAAAAAAACGAAACACCGCTGCCACGTTGGGGAGGGACGACTTGAAAAAAAAACGAAACACCGCTGATTGCATAACGCGCTATTCATTCTTTTTTTTTTGTTGGAATGTTATTTTTGAGGCATATAACCGTTTTAGTGGTTGCATAACCTAATTAGTGGATGCATGAACCAGAATGCAACTTTATAAACTATTATGCATTCTTTGTGGTGGCTCCGTAATTTGTTATGTGTCTTGTTTTTGTTGGAATAATATATTTATAGGCATATACTACCTCCGTTTCACAAAAGGGATACTTTCACAGTTTCATTTTTGCCTAAAAATAGGCCAAATTGAAAAAGTGATAGTATCATTTTTCCTGACATGGGGTGAAAGTATCACTTTTCTTGACACATGGTGAAAGTATCACTTTTCCTGATTACATAATGGATGGGTGTTATTGTCGACTAAGAAAAATAGGATACATAAGGAATTATGTGAAAAAATAAGACGCACAAAGAGTTATAATAATTCGACCAAAATGGAGGGGATTTTGGGGTTTTTAATAGTTACATTTTCCAATATCTTTGTATCGAATTGCACATTTAATTAGGTTTCATTTTACAAAAAAAATGGTCATAAAAAGGACTCACTCCCTTCAGGCTCTCTGTTCGGTCGGCCCAATTAGATTCTAATTGTTATCATCAACACTAATAAAGCAAGGACATTATTGCCATAATAAAAATATGATGGATAATGGGTTATTGATTTTACGGAGACTCTATTTTTTCATTACCTTGTATGACTCAAAAAATTTAATAATTTAAATATGCCTCAAAACATGATTCAATGAGATTTAGTCACCATCCAATAGGAGTTGCTTGGCGCTGGCGATGAGTGGATAAACATATTTGGTGTTTTTTATTTTGATTAAGTCGTTTTCCGTGAAAAAAAAATCATTAAGAACTGTACCCAAGGGCCATGACTCCGTCAAATTATTGTTTCATAACCACTTAATTTTCAAAAAGAAGAAGGAAAAAAAAAAGAAAAAAATTGCAAAGAATTTGTGCTTCCATGGTAATAGGTGTACTACATATTTACTTTCATTTTAGAGAAAATGATACTTTCACATATTCATATTAGATATATACATTCTTGTAGTCTAGTCAGGAGTCAACACTCAAATGTATTGGTTCACGAGACTTTTAACACCGATATAAACCATGTCCAATACCTTCAATGATTTTGAAAAGTTCTTATTAAGAATCTACAATCGTCTATATTCAAATTGGGGTTTTCTACAAGTCATATGTCGTTTGGTCCGGTGCTCCGGATTTCATCACTTTTATTAGAGCTTCTCCACCGAAATATGTATGAAGATAAATTTCCCAATCCATATAACATAGACATTTATTTTCCATAAAATTCTTCTCCAACCCCAACTTCTTAAAACAACAAGAAAATGACATGCCCCAATTTTTAGTTTATGTCACCTTGAGGTAGAGGTGTAAATTGGGCTATGCCAGCACGAGCACAGCCCAGCCCAGCACGTGACTTAGCACGGCACGGCACATCACGTTAGTTAAATGGGACGTGTTGGGTTTGACTAATTGGCACAGTAGCCCAGCACAACACGTGGCACGGATTAGCACGCGCCACGGCACGTTAAGAAAGCACGTCATAATATGTATAAAATGCTACAAACCATAGCACAATACATCATATTTTGTGTCTATTTCACACAAAAAAAACTCTTATTCTAGCCAACTATTGACATTTTACTACCGTTATGCTGACTTATTTTCATAATAACACATATAATACCTAAATATTTGAAAAAACGTTTATATTGGAAAATATAAAATAAATGTGCCTGGCACAGCACATCACGTTTATTTTCCTGGCACAGCCCAGCACAGCACGTCTTCTAGCACGGCACATCACGACACGTCATAATCTCCGGCACAGCACAGCACGGCACATAGCACGCTAAGCACGTGATTTCGTGGGCTGTGTTGTGCTGGGACGGCACGTTTTACACCTCTACCTTGAGGATGTCAAGCTTTAAACATTCACATTGAGGATGTCAAGCTATCCTACTAAACTTTTGCTTAACTAAAATTAATTCTAAGATATTAAATAACCATTTGTTAGTTCTAATCAAATCTTAAAGTTACTAAAAATAATTTACATTTGAACAAGAAAAAAGTGATCACAAACAACGTCAATTATTTTTTTATTCTCAATTTTAACGAAAAATTGGAATGAGGATGTGTTGTTTCTGTTGCCACTTTAAAAAAAAAACACGCATAATAACCACTAGAGAAGCTCTTAATTAGGCCGACCGAGCGAAGCGAGGGAGGACTCTATATATGGTGACTTTGTGTCAAATGGGACATGACTTTTTTTTCCAATTTCACAAAAAAGATTGGATTTGGTTCAACGATGAAAAGACCTCAGTGCCCCTCTAAATAAAATTTTTATTTTTATTTTTTAGATATTTTCGTAAATAAACCCAAGAGGAAGGGCAGTAAGGTATTAGACATTTTCGTAAATAAATCAAAGAGGAAGGGCAGTAAGGTATTAGACATTTTCGTAAATAAACCAAAAAAGAAGGGCAACTAGATATAAGAGCCAAATTTTATTATAATTTCTTATGTATCCTATTTCTTTAGTGGTATTGGCAACCAAACTTTAATATAACATATATAAAATTCTGTGCCTTGGAATTTTACAAATTTTATCTCGTTGGAAAGCTAACTAGTACGACCGTTTCCACGATGGGAGGGCCGACCGAAGAAGAATCTGAAGATGGGGTTTGTCTGCGACTATTTTTGTCCCGTTTAAGAAAAGGTGATACTTTCACCCCTTTCCGAAAAAGTGATACTTTCGCCCCGTTTCGGAAAAAATGATACTTTCGCTCGGTTTCGGGAAAAATGATACTTTCGCGCTGTTTCAGAAAAAGTGATACTTTTTAATATTTATTGATTTCGGTGAACTTTTCAACCTTCAGTTGTGATCCATGAGAATAGAGCATATTTTTTCTTTTGTTTCTTTATCTTTACTTGTGGACTCCGATGGTTCTATCGGATCCTCTGGTTCCAAATCAACCATTTTTCACAAACAATAAATATAAAAAAACTAAATTTTGAAATCAGAATTACCTCAAATAACTTTAGAAAAAATAGACCCGCAGTAATGTATGAATACCGAAAATTCGAAGAACGTAACATGAGCTCTCTGGTACCAATTGTTGCGCTAAAACCCGCTGAAGATTTGCACAGGTACATAATAGTACTCTAAATATTGCAAAGAACACAAACTAGAAAATATAAGCAAAACAAGAGTTCAACAAGGTTGAGTCCTCGGAAAAAATATGAAATTTTATATATTATCGTTTAGAAGAAAATATATAAAACCTAAGAGAGAAGAAGAAATTTTTTGGTGTATTTTCTAGGTTCTCTACTGGCTATTTATATAGCTATATTCGTTTGTCTAATATATAGGATCAAGTAAACTAATTAAGAGTTATCTCAAAACTTTTAATCCTAAAATTTTTTGGTGACACATTTAACTGGGTTTATCCAATTAGGTTTATCCCAACTGCTTCCACCGACTGCGTTTGAGTTACCTAAAACTCAAATCCACCAACACCTATATCCAACAATAACTTCATTATATTTCGTCAAATTACAAAACAGTGGAGAACACATTTGAACTTCCAATAAAAAATTCCAACTGCAGCCCACAATTCAAGAAAATACTTTTTTTCTTCATCAAACTGAATCAAAGACTATAAAATAGGACTATATTTCGCCAAATTACCTAAACTGAATTATTAAGCAGTCATTGAGGGATTCTCTGAACTATGGTATCAGTATACGAGCTATATTCCTCAATCAAAGATACTACGCATAAATTAAACAGTAATCGAGGCATTTTCATCTGAACTATGGTATCAGTATTCGAACTATATTCACCAAAATCAACTGTATACAAACTATGTTGCCCAGAGTCAGCTGCTGCTGATGAGCCAGTTACTGGAACACTATAGAGGTCTGTTCGTTGAAACTGTGAGCTCGATTTCTTTTCTTGGTCCAGTGGAAGTGACCAAGCTTATTTCTCTGCCTCTCCCAGTGTTTCAAGCTCTGTCCTAACTTGTCTTATCGTTGGTCTATCTTCACCCGCCAAGCTAAGGAAACTTCTTGCAAGCTCTGCAATTGCGATGACTTGTTTTGGTGTCCCCTCATTGCGTACTTCTCATCCTATTGGATTTGTGCACCCCAAACAAACTGGTAACCCCTATAGCAAGGACGATAATGCCGTTATAGTGTAATGTCTTGCACGTCAATGATAAGTTTTCAATGCCGTCCAGTAGACTTTAACAACTTCCTAAAGCAGCTAAGTAGCGCAGCTAAGCAAGTCCAAGTTTTCAGAATTTAAAGGAAAATGAAAGAAAGATAACATCACTAGATACCAACTTGATTAAACCTTCAAGTTCATCATATACTTCAATCTTCGCCTTCAATTATCTGTTGGAAGAAATATATACCAACATGCATTCCCTAATTACCAATCTTCTTATTCTTCTACCCGTTTCGCATCTATATGTTACTTACCTATCTGACTCTTGAAAAGTAAGAGCCAAGTGCCTTAATGCCACATGATGTCAACTATCAAGTAATTTGACGCTTCAGTTTACTTCTCATCAGTAACTGTATCGATCATCCAAAAATCAAATCAACACAGATTATTGGGATATATGGATCTCCAATAACACTCACGGTGCAAAAGTTGGTGAAGAATATGTCCGAAAAGTCATTTTCCTAAAGTCTATGGCCATGGACTTTCTAAAAGCCAGAGGGACAACGACCTTTGAAAAAGTATATGTCTGGAAAAGTTAATCAAGACGTTTAACTGATTGGTAATGATCTATTATTTGATCCATCTCTTGCTTAGAAGTTAGATTCATAGTCATCTAACTCACGTAATCAAAACTTAGCAAAATAAAATTATGTTCATACAACGAATCTTGTTAATCCAGTTCTGCTTCTGTTTACTGATAGCAACATCTCTTGATGCATTAGGGGGGACAAAGCCGGGGTGCCCAGGAAAATGCGGCAATATAAGCATACCTTACCCTTTTGGTATAAATAATGACGGAAAAGAAGGAGGATGCTGCATTCGTGATGTTGGTTACGGCTGTAATGTCAACTGTAATTCTTCATACAATCCTCCTAGGCCGTTCATTGGCACAACTAACCTTCAAATTCTTGGTATATCTGAAACTGAAATTCGCGTTGCAAACAGGATCAACAAATTATGTTTCAATATAAGTGGTGATGTGGTGCTTAATGATTCAAAAGTCTACACAAGCGTGCGGCAGACCCCTTTTACGTTCTCCAATACAAAGAACAAGCTTTTTCTGATCGGTTGCGAGTCCAGAGCGTCTTACCAGGGGTGGGATCAGGAAGAAAGGGATTACTTAAGTGCTTGTATATCTCAATGTGATAGTAGGGGAAAAGTGGTTGAAGGCTCTTGCGGTGGGAAAGGGTGTTGCCAAAACACAATTTCCAAGGGGATTAAACATTTAGAGACAACTCTTAGAGGGGGTGACAACACTAATGTTACAAACTTGTTGTCCCATAGCCCTTGCAGTTACGCTTTCGTGGGTGAGTATGAGCAGCTCAAGTTCGATGCATCAGATCTTTTGTTCGTACCTAAAAACAGAGATATCCCCGTTGTTCTTGATTGGGCAGTAGGGAGTAAGTCATGTGAAGAAGCAAAAAAGGATCCAACCACTTATACATGCCATGGAAACAGTCATCGTAACAATTCGGACAACAACCTGGGGTATCATTGCACTTGCTTTGATGGCTACAAGGGGAGTCCTTATCTCAGTCCTGGATGCGTAGGTATGTATGTGTTTCGTGATTAACTCGTGGTTCGTAAAATAAAAACCGTGACTTTTTTTTTGCTCGGGCTGTCTCCCTGACCATTTTGGAACATTTTATCATATATGATTGTAATTGATTTCAACACACACCTATAATTTATTCTTTTTTGAGGATTGCAATTTTAGCATAAGAACCAACAAGTTTCGTTCTTTGTGATGTGAATGTAACTAAACAGACATAAATGAGTGCGAGGATGAAAATAACAATCCCTGTGAAGGTATCTGCGTCAACACCGATGGAAGCTTCAATTGTACTTGCCCAACGGGCAGTCAAGGTGATGGGAGAAAAGACGGGCGAGGTTGCACTCCCAATTTTGCTAAGCGAGAACAGTTTCCAATTATACAAGTTACTCTTGGTAAAGCTTTCCATCAAATTATATTCCCGGTTTTCTTGCTTCTTTTCATTCTTCCATATTTATATTTCGCAATAATGCACTATATTACTCCGTAAATTATTAACCTAAAGCTATGTTATAAAAGGCGTGCGCCTTTGGCGCTTCAGCCCCAAAGACCCACTAGGCGTTGGACCAGCGCCTAGCAAAAAAAGGCGCCAAGGCGAGGCGATACGATCAAAAAAATTTTGGGCGCCTATGGCGCGCTTAATCCCTAGGTCAGGCCAGGCGATGGGCTTGGCGCCTCTCCTCGCCTAGCGTCTTATACAACATAGACCTAAAGTATTTTTTACCAACTCCTATTCTATTCTCTTAATGCAGGTATTGGTTTAGGGATGTTGTTTCTAATTATTGCAAGTTCTTGGATATACTTGGTCATAAGGAAAAGAAAGATAATTAAAATGAAAGAGAAGTTTTTCCGACAAAATGGTGGGTTGCTTTTACTACAACTATCGTCAAATGAAGGTGGATCAGAGAATTCAAAGATCTTTACCGTGGAGGAGCTCAAATTAGCTACCAACAATTATGATGAGAGTTTAATTCTTGGACGAGGAGGCTATGGAACGGTTTACAAGGGTACCTTGTCAGATAATCGTGTAGTTGCCGTTAAGAAGTCTAAAATAGTTGATCAGAGTCAAATTGAGCAGTTTATAAATGAAGTAGTTATTTTAACTTAGGTTAACCATCGAAATGTGGTGCGACTCCTGGGGTGTTGTTTAGAGACTGAAGTTCCTTTGCTTGTTTATGAATACATTTCCAACGGCACTCTATTCCAACGTATTCATCCTAGCTGCCTGGAGTCTTCCATTTCCTTGGAAAGCCGTTTGAAGATTGCTATTGAAACTGCAGGTGCACTTACTTATTTACACTCTGCAGCTTCAATACCTATTATTCACAGAGATGTCAAGTCTGCAAACATACTTTTAGATGAAAATTACAACGCCAAAGTAGCAGACTTTGGAGCATCTAGATTGATTCCGTTGGACCAGAAAGAATTATCCACACTAGTACAAGGGACTTTAGGGTACCTAGATCCAGAATACTTTAACACAGGGCAACTGACAGAGAAGAGCGATGTTTATAGCTTTGGCGTAGTTCTTGCAGAGCTTTTGACGGCAGAAATGCCCATTTGTCTAAGGAGATCAGAATACCAAAGAAATCTTGCTTCCTACTTTATTTCATGCATGGTAGAAAATAGATTGTTCCAAGTTCTTGATGCTCGAGTTCGCATTGAAGGGACACAAAACCAAGTCATTGCAGTTGCAGAGCTTGCAAAAAGATGCCTTAGCTTGACAGGTGGAGATAGACCAACGATGAGCCAAGTAACAATAGAGCTAGCAAGGTTGAGAGCATCAGAGAAAGAAGGTTGGTCGCTTCAACCAAACCTCTCAGAAATTGAACCAACAGACCTCTATAGTGTTTCAATGACTGGCTCAGCAGACGACGACTATTGGCAATACAGTTAGAATACAGATAGTATAGTGCAAATGATCATGCCTCGTCGATTGTGTAGTTTATGTATGCATATTGATTGGACTTAATATCTACTGGATTGTAAACTGCAGTTACAATACTTTTTTTTAATAAAAGTGCAACGCGTTCTCCACTCCTTCGTTTATCGAAGAAATATATATCGCCCCAATTTTATCGGATGTCCCTGAAGAGATTGTTACCTCTCCTCCACCTCTTTGTTTCTTCTGAAAGAGATGCTGTTGGTGGAAGCCTCCGCAAATTTGTCGTCACAAATAATTTTATTATTACATGTATAATTTTTAGTTATCCCTAGTGCGGTCGATCCAGCCACATACATCCAGAATTTCATTTCCACGAAACTTAGTGAGATCTAGTCACCTAACCTAACTGTTTATAGGTGAAAATGGTTTCTGCTGATTTGGGTAATTGCGGGTGTGAAAGTGAGAAACAATTTAAACCCTAAACAATGTACTGCAAGGGTGTACTTTAGATTCGAGAGATCAATCTGTACAAGTCCGGCCTAAACCAAGAAATGGCCGTTCCAGACTTGCTTCGGTCACAAAGTGGAGGAGAAGGGTTGGTTTAGGGAGGGAAGCGAAGAGAGTGTTGAGACCATGATAATTCTCGAAGAGTAGTACTTGACTTGTATCAGAAGGTGAAAGCTTTGAGAAAGCTAGCAAGAGTTGCCTTTCTGAGTGTGGTATATTTCCCTGACAAAAAACTTGTGTCTCTGGTGGAAATAGGCAATCCTATTTATACAAGTCTAAAAAGAAACGTACTCTGGCCTCATAAGAAAAGAAAACGAATGAGTTAAATTAATGGGAAGAGGTGGTAACGCCTGGTATTGATGGAATTTGATGGAATTGATATTCCATAATGAAAGAGCGTTTCACCGTTGCTTCTTGCATTTACTAACTGTCTTATTCTTATTGCACTATCTTAAAGCGGGCATTTGTGTATGCCGCACGCTATATACCACCAAACCAATACTCTAATGAGCATCCCCCAGTTTGTGTTGATGTCTCGAATATTTTTGTGAAAACATGTAGCATGTTGTTGTGGCTTAGAAAGCCAAGCTCAGGAAACTTGCTAGCCTGGTGACCTTCGACGGTCGAGATTTTTCATCTTGAGAGGAGGGGCAACCGTTGATCGTTGCACGCCTTCGTTTGGAAGCCGCGTAGTGAGGGCCAACACAGTGGCATGGCTAGGTTAGCATGCCGTTGGCATGGCATGGTTTGCCGTGGCCAAACTTAGGTTTTCGGGCCAAAGGTTACCACGTGTCGTATAGTAACCTTGGATGGCTAGGATTTGCTCCTGGGATTGAAGGGCAACCGTTGATTGTTGCACGCCTTCGTTTTGGTAGCCGCGTAGTGAGGTCCAACGTGGTGGCGCGGCTAGGTTGGCATGTCGTTGGCATGGCATGGTTTGGCGTGGCCAAACTTAGGTTTTTGGTCCGAAGGTTACCATGTGTTGTCTGGTAACCTTGGATGGCTAGGATTTTCTCCTGGGATTGAAGGGAAACCGTTGATTGTTGCACGCCTTCGTTTTGGTAACCGCGTAGTGAGGGACAACGTGGTGGCGCGATTTCGTTAGGATTTTCATGTGGGGCAAAGGGTTCTCCTTGGGCGCATGGCGCGGTTAGGGACAAGTCAAGGGCGTTTGGATTGGCATGATGTGACTAGCATGGCTAGGGCCAAGGAAAAGTATGTTTGGCATGGCACAGCTAGCTTGGCTAGGTTTGGCTTGGCATGTGGGGCCAATGGTTCACCTTGGGCGTATGGCGTGGTTAGGGCCAAGGAAAGGGCGTTTAGCTTGGCATGATGTGACTATCATGGCTAGGGCCAAGAAAAAGATGCATTTGGCATTGTGCGGCTAGGTTTGGTTTGGCTTGGCATATGCGGCCAAGGGTTTTCCATAGGCACATGGCGTGTCTAGGGCCAAGGCAAGGGAATTTGGCTTGGCAAGGTGTGACTAGCATAGCTACGACCAAGGGTTTTCCATAGGCGCATGGCGTAACCTTAGACGGACCGGATTTTATCCTAGGATTGAAGGGAAACCGTTGATTGTTGCACGCCTTCGTTTTGATAGCTGCGTAGTGAAGAAAAGTATGGTGGCGTGGCATGGGGTCATGGCGAGGTGCATTTGGAATGGCGCGGTAGGTGTGGCTGGAATGGAGTTGCGGCTAGCATGGTTGGCATGCTTTGGCGCGGTTGGTGTGGCTGGCATGATTTGCGATTGGCACAGAGGTGCGACTAACATGCTTTGGCGTGGTCGGTGTGTCTGGCATGATTTTCCATTGTCACAGAGGTGCAGTTAGCATGGTTGGCATGCTTTGGCGCGGTCGGTGTGGCTGACATGATTTTCCATTGGCATAGAGGTGTGGCTAGCATGGTTGGCATGCTTTGGCACGGTTGGTATGGCTGGCATGATTTTCCATTGGCACAGAGGTGCGGCTAGCATGGTTGGCATGCTTTGGCGCGGTCAGTGCGGCTGGCATGATTTTCCATTGTCACAGAGGTGCGAATAGCATGGTTGGCATGCTTTGGCGCAGTTGGTGTGGCTGACATGATTTTCCATTGGAACAGAGGTTCGGATAGCATAGTTGGCATGCTTTGGCGCGGTTGGTATGGCTGGCATGATTTGCCATTGACACATAGGTGCGTCTATCATGGTTGGCATGCCTTGGAGTGGTTGGTGTGGCTGGCATGATTTGTCATTGGCACACGTGGGAATTAGGGTTTGGCTTGTCGTAACCCTAATTTGAAAAAGATACCCCGATAATTATTTAGAGACACATTAAAGGTTTCAGTAAATGTGCCTAGTAAATGCTTGTTCCTTTAAATGTTGTGACATCACTGTCTGCTAGGGTTTAGTGTTTTATGATTTTAACCCTAAGCTAAAAACCACCATCAACATTAAGTCCTCTGATTAACTCGGAAGAGGTGCCTTATTGAGAGGTAAGCATATGATGGTGACAGAAAAGGACGGAATCGAGGTGTAAATCATTGCAAAGATGGTCAGGAGAATCCGACTAACCTTTTTGAGTGGAAAAGAGAGTTTGTCTTCCCGTGTTGGCGGCCCTGCATAAGTTGTACTAGGAATACAAACCGTGAAGTGGTGAGATGAAATTTACCGGCTTGGTCTGGTCGTACATATCCAAGGCAAAGGGGGCGCGGTCTTGGAAGGAGACGTAAGTGTACGGATTGGATCGAGGGGCCAAGAGGTGGCGTGGTCTAGGTAAGGTAAACACGCATGGATGATAGGATTGAGACAGTGAAGCAGGCGGCTTGGCAGTGTGGCCTTGGCAATACGAGACGTACATGGACGGCTAGGTGTGGTGGGGCCGTGGCAATGGAGCGAATGGCTTGGAAGGGGGGTCACGGCAATGGCATGGTGGAACGTGCAAGGAAGGCTAGGCGTGGTGGGGCCATGGTATGGCGTGAGTGGTCTTGGACGTGGAAATTGGTCTTTGCGGGACCGGTTTCCTCTTTTCCTCCCTTGGCTCAAAATTGGAAATCCTTTTCTTGTTCGAACTCCCAAGTATCACGCCTATAAAAAGGATGGCTGGTCTCTCCCTTTGATTCACGCCTTTATTGTTTCTTATTTTGTTGCTTGGTAGTGGTGAAGCGGGTGAGCGGATTAGGTATTCTTCCAGTACTTTCTCTGTGACTTTCTTTTTATTTTGCTTTATTGTGTTGGTGAAAAACTATAGTTGTAGATGTACCTTTCCACAACCATAGTAATGTTGACCGCCTCAGCTCGCTGTGCAAAGTAAGAACGCGATAGTAATTGCTACCCCTTTTCCATGAAAACCTAGTTTTTAGGGTTTACTCCTTCTCTAGGTGTAGCCGTGTGTATGATCCCCCTTTTTTTTTTTTGGCACGTCTATGTGGATGAGCGCGAGTTTCTGGTTGCATGTAGTGGTGATGTAGAGTCTTCCAGTCCCCATTTTTTTGCGTATACACGAAAGGAATTCGAAACCAATTAGTTTGTGCCCGAGGTGGCTCCCTTGCGTCCAATAGAATAATTTCTACACATTTTATGTAATAATTCCTGCTCTTCTTATTCCATTGTAGTTATCGCAGCGGTGAAAACATCATAAGAGAATTTTGGTTAAGATATCAACAGTTTCTGCGGTACCGAGAGATGGGGGTAATTCTAAGCCAAACATAGATGACGCGTTCTTCACGGCATCAGCCACGATTAGGAGAAATCATCCTCAATACATGACGATCCTTCTGACCAGCTCGGATAGTGAAGGAGAGGATCAATCGGTTCGTCCAGGAGGTGTAATAAGGTTTTGCCTTCATAGGAAAGAATATCGTGCCTCTCCTATCGACTTTAAAATCCCTGCAAGTCCGTTGCGTTTCTTTGTGAAATAGACATGATTCATGATGGACCAGGAACCTATAAAGACCAATTTGACAAGGGCGCGGATTGTCGACACTGTTGCGGATTCCGCAGTGCTTCATATTAGGAAAGATATTCCAGGGTTGGTTGCTTTTGTTTCTAGATGGTGTCTAGACACCCATACAGCCGTATGCAGGTGGGGCGAAATGACCATTTCTTTGGAGAGCGTGGATGTGTTTATAAATCTACTTGTAATCGGAAACCTCGACGTCAGTCTGTCTGCAGACGAAGAAGAAATATGCGCCACCCTGGTCGCGAAGTCGAATGGATTCGTTCGGAAGGAAAACGAGACGAAGTGCTTTTATGACTGGTGGGTGTCTTAGTGGTTTCCTGAAGAGTTGGAGTCGAACAAGAAGAATAGCGTACTTCATGTTGCGGCGTTCTTGGCTCTTTGGCTATCCAAGGATATTTTTTATGGCGGCTCGGGCAAGAAAGAGATAAGACAGGAACTTATCAAATTTTCCATAAAATTGGCAAAGGGCGTCGCTCTCCCCATCGGTGGTTTGTTCCTCGGTTCTCTGTATGCACACCTGAATTAGCTGGTTTCAGACATGCGTGCCTCAAACAGTCATATGAAAGTGGATTTGTATGTTCATTCCGCCTTTCTCCAGGCATATTTGTGGGATCATTTCGAGAAGTATGCCCCGAAACCATTGGCTATACTTCCTGAGTCTTGTGGTGGCTCCAGAATACTGCGCTGGTCGAACAGGAGCCAAAAAACTGGTTCGAAACTGATTAAGTTTCTTGACAAATCATATGCGGTTAATTTTCGTCCATAGGCTCCGGTGCATGCGTCCATAACTCAGATTAATACCTTTGCTCCTGCTTCGAATATGTCTTTGTCTTCTGATGAGGAGGGCCTGGACGTTGGGGAGATAGTGTTCATGCGTAGCTGCTCGCCTGGTCACGTGACACATTTTTTTCGAGGAGCTTGCACATCGATCTCTTACAATGTTGATAGGGCTTCTCGACATAGGGGTTTTGACCAAGGGGTCCCACTTGTTCGTCAGCCGGTTGTTCAAGAAATCCCGTTATCGACTGTTCTCGATGCTAGTGCTCTTGTGTCGGATTAAATTCTGCCTTTTATCGCGGAACGGAATCCATCAACGATCTCCAAATACTACACATTTTGGTAGGATGAGTTTCTTGCTATTCATGGATTCGTGAATGACGTGGTAGAGAATCGTTGACATAAGCCTTCTCCTGCGGTTTTAGCGGAACATCCACTGCTGAGGGATCCCAAGAAAAAATCCGTTAGTCCAAATGAAGATAGTCCACAGGTGAAGGAACGAAGATCTAAAGATCGTGCGGGCGGCTTTCAGTCAGACTCCATGGTTCTACCGACTTTTAGTTCATCCAATATGCGGGTACGTACGACTCTCCTCTTCAGTTTGGCCTGGATCGTTTATTTCCTTGTTATTTTTCTGAGAATACGCCCTTATATTCTTTCCAGGGTCTCAGTAGTACGAAAACTTGCGAGCAGTCAGAAAATATCATTTTTCGAGACAGAGAGTGGCGTTGCCAAGCCTACCCATGATGACACGGAATTCGAAAAGGATAAGAGTTCAGGGTATAGCGATGGCGAGAGCAGTTCTTCCGATGCAGTGTTGAATCTTCGTCTAGTCAGTCTGAAAATGAATCGGTGAGTCCCCTCCATGTTTTCCTTTTTTCCCCCATTTTTTTTCTTCTTACAGTAAAACTAAATTTTGATTTTTAGGAGGAAACCGTTCTTGAGGATGATCTTCAAGTGGAAGACCACTAGAATAAAGACATAGTCATACTTCCCACTACGAAAACTGTGTCAGCTAGCGACTATGACACAGATTCATCGTCCCAAGGGCGCTGCCATGACTCAAGTGGAGGAGAGCACTTCAGGGGATGAAATCTTAGTTAGGGATCTCCTGCCGGTTGCTGATTCAGTTGCAGGTTCCACCTTAGATCCTCCGTATCTAACCCCTTTCCCAGGTCATGTGTTGATTGGGGGATTTAGCGTGCCAGCTAAACATGCGAACCAAGATTTGGGAAATCTACGGTCACATTTCCACGACTAAGAAGATCACTAGTAGACATGCGTTGGTCAAGCGTATGGAGGAAGCCTTGTCTTCGATTGATGAGATGTGCAATGTGATAGGTCATAGAGTTTCTGAGGATGTAATCTCGAGATGGAAGTTCCATCGTGACATGTGTGTGGGCTTCGAATTCAACGTTCCTTGGTTCGTTGAAGGTCTCTCTGATGTTAAAAGGTCGTTGGACGAAGCAGTTGAAGGTCCTTTCGCATACATGATGAAGAGGCATGAAGCGGAATTCAAGAAGTTGTGCAGGAAGCTAAAACTTAATAGGGCGCCTCTCCAAAGAACGAGGGAGTCCTTTGCCAAAATTAGCAAGCCGATGTTGGAAAACTTCCCTTGAATATATATCTGTCTTTTGAACCTCTTATCCCTAGTTGTTTTTTTGAAAGGAAAATGAGATGCCTGGTTTTTGGTTTTTGATTTTCGGATTTTCTGGGGTTAATAGATAAATGCTACCTTGACGGTTTTAGATTATATATTTTTGAATGAAATATTTAGAATTGAATTGCCTTTGGTTATGAATGAAAGTGACGCAGAGATCCCAGGAAAACCATGGAACCGTGTGTTGGTAGATGACATGGAATGAAACATGGCTATAAGTTTTATCAAAACTTGAAAAAGAAAACCACGTATTTTTTTCTAGATAAGACTTACTCGGTTTCTCAGGTCTTCTGATGATAATAAACTTCCAAGTGTAGGACCAAGTTTTTTTTTTCTTTCGAGAAACATGGTCATAAGAAGTCCCCAGTCTTCTGAGTCGTTGCTGAGTTGTCTGATAACTGCGCCATTGAACATCAGGCGGATCTTTTTGCTTTTAACCTCTGGGAAGTCCCCAGTCATCCCTTGTTGTGTCATGACTGATCATCTGAGAAGTCCCCAGTCATCCCTCGTCGTGTCATGACTGATAATCTAGCCGTCGAGTAACTGAGTCAGAGTGGATCACCTTCCTCTACCATATTGACGTCTGGGTCGAAGAATGAGGTTGCTGGTTGAAATTTGACATTGTAACCGAAAGATCGAGCCTCCCACAGTGGTCGCCAATTGTTTATAGGTTAAAATAGTTTCTACTAATTTGGGTAACTGTTGATTATAAATTTTTTTAAGTCTTCGTAGTAGTAATTAAGATTCGTTCTCTCAGATTTGCGAAGATTAAATTTAAAGGTTGATGAAAATAATAAAAGAGTGGTCACTGGGTCTAAGATTCCACCGAATTCACAACACGGGGTTCAATTATTTATTCTCAACAATTATCGCCCATAAAACATCGACTCTCGTTTTGCCAAAGTAGATCCTCAAAACATTAATTGTGTCCCCTAAGCATAGATTATCTAAACAAAGCATAACATATCTAATTGAATCGCAACTAATTTTATCGATTCATAAATCAATTTAAAATAAGTGCAAAAGTCATATAGAAAATAAAACAACTTCACCCATGTATGAAATTTCGGCTTCCTCCGTCGTCCCAGTGATGGGGTTTAGCTTCTCATGATGAAAACATACTCAAAGTTCATTTTCATTGCTCAAATGGTGCTTACAAAGAAGAGAAAATAAGAAAATCAAATTAAACTGGGAATTCAAAACGTTTATAATCGTTGCAAACCCACCGTTACAAAGAACAACAGAAAACTGTCGCAGGCAACAATCTTATTTCTTCAGCATGAACAACAGTGGTTTTACGACTGTCTTGGAAAGTATGTTCTTCGTGTTCACTATTTTTCTGCTGCTGCAGATTTCTCTGCAGAAATTTTCTCGACTCTATAGCCTCCCCAATCACTCGATCCCCCTTTTGAAACCCCAAGCAACCTATTTATACATAGCAGAGGTAAGAAATATCCGTAATAACTTCAAAATCATCTTCATTTACTCGGGAATATTTTTTTCTTTTTATATCTTATCCACGGGAATAACTCCCCTGTATGTATCTTCTCACGTGGTTTTCTCCAAGCTAGACACTCCAAAACGATGAGTTTATGTTCCAATAATAATCTAGAGTCGTGCAGACGCAAGCTAATCACACACAATCCTTCCAAAAATATTTCAGATAAAAACCGAGAATATACTCTTCCCTGTTTAACGAAAATCAACAGATTTCCTTCCTTTTCTTACGTGAAGTGATTAGTTACTAACCATGTGTTGTCATGACCTTATTCCCACACAAAATCTGTTAGAGAATCTCGAAAACATCTCGCCAAAAATAAATGCAGTAAACACGCAGGTGGAGTTGTCTTCTTTACCCGCCAAAACTGATTTATGAAATGATGAAGGAGGCGCCCCTTAACAAAATCCGTGGGTGCTGAATAACCAGGTGCCTAACTGAGGTGCCCCTTATCCAAAGGGAGTGTGCCTTTAGTACTTTTCTCGAGCAACTTTCTCCATAAGAGCTTATTTGATAAAAATACCTACAAACAAGATTATTAGTGATAAAATTGAGACCTAGCTAATATAAATATGGGTATAAAATGGTGCACTTATGTGCTTATCAACACCCCCACACTTATATTTTTCTAGTCCTCGAGCAAAACAGAAAATTGACCCGCTACACAGCTGGTCATAAAATAAGAGAATTAGACCCGCTACACAGCTGGTCATAACATGCAAGAAAAGAAAAAACCCGCTACACAGCTGGTCATAACCCGAACAATCATAATTCTTTTTTTTAGACCCGCTACACAACTGGTCATAATAAGGAAATACATGAAAATATACCCGCTTCACAGCTGGTCATAAGCCTAACAACTATAACATTTTTTTTTTTTTTAGACCCGCTACACAGCTGGTCATAATATTTATATTTCTATTATCTTTTTAGACCTTCTCAAGAGATGGTCACAATACGCAAGAAAATTCATGAAAAAATTAAAAGAAAAAGTTTATACCCACTCCCCCACACTTAAATATTACATTGTCCTCAATGTAATTGAGCCATCCAATATAAAAATTAAGATGGGAAATTTAAAAATAAAAAATAAAATGAAGAAAAATAAATAAATACTTACACCTACTGGAATGTACACAAACGGATCCCCATAAACTAATAACCTGAAAACTTGGGGATCGACCCAAAATACAATATTTACAAATGACAGCTTCACAATTATTTTATGAACAAATGGGGACACTGAAACTATCCGAAAACAAGATTTACCCCTAAACCAAATTTTTACTGCACATGGAAGTGCGTAAAGAACAAAATATGGGGATTCTATTAAGAATTGGGAAATATCAATTGATTCATTCGCGATATCAAGAACAGGCAAGTCCTCTGGGTACTTAGATGCAAATTAATCCAACAGCACTTTAGAAGCACACAATAAATTAGGCAACTTTTGGAAGTCTAGGGGTCTAGAAACAACCTCTAAGTTGGGTGAATTGTCTTGTGGGATGGATTCATCTATGGAATTAGGAAATTCATCCACACAATCATCCACAGGGTCATCTAAATGTTATGTTTGGAATAGAGAGTCACTACAAGGTTCATCATCATCAGCATATAATCTTTGACATTCAAGAACTCTCAATCTTTGTTCCAAACTAGGTGGTGTGTGTTTTGCAATACTTCTCATATATAGTTTGATGTGATTCATCACTTACCTCATGTGGAGAAGAAACTCCATACCATTTCCTACGCATATATTCACCAAGCATCATCTCGGATGAGGTTTCCTGATAATTTGACTTTCTACGCATATATTCCGCCAGCGTCATCGTAGGTGACGTCTCCTTAAAAGAAGTCATCATCCTCAAAATGTCCCTGAAAAGAAATACAAAAAGAAACACATAAAAAGGAAAAAAGAAATTCTAAAATAAAATGAAAATACTGTACAAAATAAAAATAAACATAAAAATTAATCTAAAAACAAATCCGCGTCGCAACGGCGCCAAAATGATTATAAATTTTTCTAAGTCTTCGTAGTAGTAATTAAGATTTGTTCTCTCAGATTTGCGAAGATTAAATTTAAAGGTTGATGAAAATAATAAAAGAGTGGGTCACTAGGTCTAAGATTCCACCGAATTCACAACACGAGGTTCAATTATTTATTCTCAACAATTATCGCCCATAAAACATCGACTCTCGTTTTGCCAAATTAGATCCTCAAAACATTAATTGTGTCCCCTAAGCATAGATTATCTAAACAAAGCATAACCTATCTAATTGAATCACAACTAATTTTATCGAATCATAAATCAATTTAAAATAAGTGGAAAAGTCATGTAGAAAATAAAGCAACTTCACCCATGTATGAAATTTAGGCTTCCTCCGTCGTCCCAGTGATGGGGTTTAACTTCTCATGATGAAAACATACTCAAATTTCATTTTCATTGCTCAAATGGTGCTTACAAAGAAGACAAAATGAGAAAATCAAATTCAACCGGGAATTCGCAACGTTTATAATCGTTGCAAACCCACAGTTACAAAGAACAACAGTAAACTGTCGCAGGAAACAGTCTTATTTCTTCAGCATGAACGACAATGGTTTTACGACTGTCTTGGAAAGTCAGTTCTTCGTGTTCACTATTTTTCTGCTGCTGCAGCTGCAGATTTCTCTGCAGAAATTTTCTCGACTCTATAGCCTCCCCAATCACTCGATCCCCCTTTTGAAACCCCAAGAAACCTATTTATACATAGCAGAGGTAAGATATATAGGTAATAACTTCAAAATCATCTTCATTTACTCGGGAATATTTTTTTCTTTTTATATCTCCTCCACGGGAATAACTCCCCTGTACGTATCTTCTCACGTGGTTATATCCAAGCTAGACACTCCAACACGATGAGTTTATGTTCCAATAATAATCTAGAGTCGTGCAGACACAAGCTAATCACACACAATCCTTCCAAAAATATTTCAGATAAAAACCGAGAATATACTCTTCCTTGTTTAACGAAAATCAACAGATTTCCTTCCTTTTCTTACGTGAAGTGATCAGTTACTAACCATGTGTTGTCATGACCTTATTCCCACACCAAATATGTTAGAGAATCTCGAAAACATCTCGCCAAAAATAAATGCAGTAAACACGCAGGTGGAGTTGTCTTCTTTACCCGCGAAAACTGATTTTTGAAATGATGAAGAAGGCGCCCCTTAACGAAATTCGTGGGTGCCGAATAACCAGGTGCCTAACTGAGGTGCTCCTTATCCAAAGGAAGGGTGACTTTAGTACTTTTTTCGACCAACTTTCTCCATAAGAGCTTATTTGAAAAAAATACCTACAAACAAGATTATTAGTGATAAAATTGAGACCTAGCTAATATAAATATGGGTATAAAATGGTGCACTTACGTGCTTATCAATTGCGGGTGTGAAAGTGAGAAATAATTTAAACCCTAAACAATGTACTGCAAGGGAGTACTTTAGATTCGAGAGATCGATCTGTACAAAGTCCGGCCTAAACCAAGAAATGGCCGTTCCCGACTTTCTTCGGTCATAAAGTGGAGTAGAAGGGTTGGTTTAGGGAGGGAAGTGAAGAGAGTGTTGAGTCCAGAATAATTTTGGAAGAGTAGTACTTGACTTGTATCAGAAGGTAAAAGCTTGGAGAACGCTAGCAAGAGTTTCCTTTCTGAGTGTGGTATTTTTCCCTGACCAAAAACTTGTGTCTCTGGTGGAAATAAGTAAGCCTATTTATACAAGTCTAAAAAGAAACGTACTCTGGCCTCATAAGAAAAGAAAACAGATGAGTTAAATGGGAAGAGGTGGTAATGCCTGGTATTGATGGAATTTGATGGAATTGATGTTCCATAATGAAAAAGCGTTTCACTGTTGCTTCGTGCATTTACTAAAAGTCTTATTCTTATTACACTATCTTGAAATGGGCATTTATGTATATCGCACGCTATAGACCACCAAACCAATACCCTAATGAGCATCCCCCAGTTTGTGTTGATGTCTCGAATCTTTTTGTGAAAACATGTAGCATGTTGTTGTGGCTTGGAAAGCCAAGCTCGGGAAACTTGCTAGCCTAGTGACCTTCGACGATCGAGATTTTACATCTTGAGAGGAGGGAAAACCATTGATTTTTTCACGCCTTCGTTTGGTAGCCGCGTAGTGAGGTCCAACGCGGTGACGCGGCTAGGTTGGCATGCCGTTGGCATGGCATGGTTTGGCGTGGCCAAACTTAAGTTTTCGGGCCAAAGGTTACCACGTGTCGTCTGGTAACCTTGGATGGCTAGGATTTTCTCCTTGGATTGAAGGGAAACCGTTGATTGTGCAAGCCATCGTTTTGGTAGCCGCGTAGTGATGGCCAATATGGTGGCGCAGCTAGGTTGGCATGACGTTGGCATGGCATGGTTTGGAGTGGCCAAACTTAGGTTTTCGGGCCAAAGGTTACCATGTGTAGTCTGGTAACCTTGGGTGGGTAATATTTTCTCCTGGGATTGAAGGGCAACCGTTGATTGTTGCACGCCTTGGTTTTGGTAGCCGCGTAGGGAGGGACAACGTGGTGGCGCGGCTACGTTAGGCTTGTAAGGTGGGAGTAGCATGGCTAGGGCCAAGGAAAAGTGCGTTTGTCATGGCGCGGCTAGCTTGGCTAGGTTTGTTTTGGCTTGGCATGTGGAACCAAGGGTTCGTCTTGGGCGTATGGCATGGTTAGGGAAAAGGCAAGGGCATTTGGCTTGGCATGATGTGACTAGCATAGCTAGGGCAAATGCAAAGTGCGTTTGGCATGGCGCGGCGAGCTTGGCTAGGTTTGATTTGGCTTGGCATGTGGGGCCTAAGGTTTTCCATAGGCGCATGGCCTGGCTAGGGCCAAGGCAATGGCATTTCGCTTGGCATGGTGTGACTAGCATAGCTAGGGCCAAGGCAGAGTGTGCTTGGCATGGAGCGGTTGGTGTGGCTGGCATGATTTGCCATTGGCATGCAGGTGCGGCTAGCATGGTTGGCATGCTTTGGCGCGGTGGGTGTGGATGGCCTGATTTTCCATTGGCACAGAGGTGCGGCTAGCATGGTTGGCATGCTTTGGCGCGGTCGGTGTGGCTGGCATAATTTTCCATTGGCACAGAGGTGCGTCTAGCATGGTTGGCATACTTTGGCGTGGTCGGTGTGGCTGGCATGATTTGCCATTGGCACAGAGGTGCGGTTAGCATGGTTGGCATGCTTTGGCGCGGTCGGTGTGGCTGTCATGATTTTCCATTGCACAGAGGTGCAGCTAGCATGGTTGGCATGCTTTGGCGATGAGTCGATGATCATATCTTCACTGTGGTATTTGATCTATTCTGAAGGAGTCACTGCACTACCACTTAATACCTATCCTAATAATAAACGACTCATGTCGACGTGACCTTCTCTTGGATTCTCTATCGAAAAATAGATAATCTGACAGAGTCTTGGCCCGTGGTTCTAGTTTTTAATAATCAGAAATAATTTGTTTTAATGGGTAGTTGCTAAATTCCATCTTCCATGACAGTAGCATATACACTCTTGTACTCTTAGTCAGGACTTAGGATTTCAATACCTTTATCAGGTGTTAATTATTTTGAAATTATATTTTGGACGGTTAGTGAATTATTCAGTAATCCAGAAAATTTCAATCGCATGATTTGTTCTTGGGGACCTTGTCCAATATACTCTCAATTATTTTGGGCGAGTTCAAGCTTTTACCAGTTCAAAGGAAAATGAAACTCATCCTATTATAATACACCAACTTGAAGAAGATTATAAGTACAAACTTCAGTTACGCCAAAATACAAAATATCAAGAACCTACAATCTCCCTCAAGTCCTCAACTGTCCTCATACAAATACAAAAAATGCATTCTCTAAATTCCAATCTTCTTACTCTTTTACTCCTTGCACATCTCTCGTGTTTTCATGTCCTTCTTTTACCGGTATCTGCAAAAGGTGAGTAGTCTTCCTAAATATAATTTATCAAATTTCTTCATTTTCCTATATAAATTTGACAGTTCATTATTGTGGTCATTACAGTGTTTATAAGCATAGATTGTGGTTATACTTCATCCAAACCTTACACTGATGGAAACTCGATCGAATGGGTTGGGGATGATCAGTACATCCAAACAGGAGAATCTCGGAATGTCATTACAGATTTATCTCGTCGTTGGACCACTCTTAGAGAATTTCCAACTCGAAAAAAGAATTGTTATTCAATAGATGTTAATAATGAAGGCACCAATATGGTTGAAAGGGTCCTTGTCCGTGCTAGTTTCTACTATAACAACTATGACAGCAAATCAAATCCTCCGACTTTCCAACTTCAATTTAATGGGAACGTTTGGGAGAAAGTGGAAACAACGATGAATTTTACTACAAATAAAGAAGTGGTATATTCATTGAACCAAGGGAATACAATAACAGTATGTCTTGCTCAAACTCACCCTGATAATGTTCCGTTTATATCATCTCTTGAAGTAAGAAGTTTGGATTCAAATATGTACAGCTATGTGGATTCCAATTATCCCTTAATTTTCATAACAAGAAGAGTTTATGGTACTGACGAACCATATTATAGGTATGTAGCACTGATTCTGTATGTATTCAACAATCAACATAGTGCTGCTAACTAATTCGAAATTCGCAAATCGTATTTAATTATAATATCTTCGTTGATCATGTAGGTACCCGGATGACAGATACGACCGACTTTGGTTCCCAAGAGAACTACCAGCCGATAGTGAACTTATTTGGGTTAATAATACATCGCCAGTCGTTAAAGTTAACATCTCCGATATAATTCCCGAGGCTCTATTCAGGACAGCACTAACGTCTTCCAATTCATCTGGAATGATATGGACCAGTGGTACAATTGCAAACATTAGTGTTCCTCTGCACTTCAATGCATATTTTACAGAAGTGATTCGATTGAATTCTACTCAGAAGCGGTCGTTTGATATAAAAGCCGTAAAAACTGGTGACAGTGATTTTAGTGTTTATGACACTGTAACTCCAACTTTCGGAGGCGCGTTGCAGGTTCGCATTGAAAATGTAACTACCTACAGTGATGATGATTGGTATATCGGTCTCGTACCAACAAAGGATTCAACTTTACCTCCATTAATCAGTGCCCTTGAAGGTTATATTATTGGTGATAAATTAGTTAAAGGAACCAATTCAATTGATGGTAACTCCCTCTCTTTTCTTACAAGTCTATAAACTAAATTTTTATGTACGCTATGTCAGTAGTTTGTTAATTTGCAGTGAAATCATTGGCTTTATTGCAAAAGAGTTTCATTCAACTTCAAGATTGGCAAGGTGATCCATGTTTACCTTCGCCATATACTTGGGATTGGGTTGCTTGTGATTCTGATAGAGACTCTCCTCGAATTACAGCACTGTAAATATATTCTTTTCTATACTCTGATTATTTCCCGATGAGCTGCAAACACACTTAATGTTGGTATAATTAATTTAATTAGAATGAATACTAAATTTATATTATGGGTGTTTTCTACAGATATTTGAATGACCTTGGATTAGTAGGTACCTTACCAGATTTTAGTGACATGGATGCTCTCGAAACCATGTGAGTTATAAAAAATTCGCATTAGCAAGCAAATTTCAGATTTGATATGAACTTTGTTTAATTTTTTAAATGATTCGCAGAGATTTGGGCAGTAACAGATTGAATCAAGAAATTCCTGAGTTTCTTGGCACATTCCCTAAACTTCGTGTATTGTAAGTTCATAAATTCTTGCAACATTAAAGACAAATAAACCATACGATTATACTTCGGATAATTTTATTCTCTTTTGGTGTACTCAAATCCTTTTTCGGGATATATTATGTAGAAACTTGGCAGATAATAATTTTTTCGGAGCAATACCTTCTTCGTTATTGAATAATAAAAATTTGAAATTAAGGTAATTGAATTTGATTTCGGTTCAAGCAGTTCTATTTGTATAATCCTTCATTCTCCCTTAAGTTTAAGTGTGGGCTTTATTTGTTGATTTATTGTAGTGTTTCTGGCAATCCAAACTTGTCTACCAACAAGACACCAACCAACAGAACAACTCCTGGTGTCGATCCAAGGATACCTTCTTCGAGCAACAACAACAACTTTATAACATCTACAATCCCAACAATTATCCTTGGAAGTTTAATAATTCAAATGTTTGATTTTATTTTTGGGTTGTTATTGTAAGTTAATTGCGATCAGTGACTGATCAGCCGAAAAACCTTCTTTATAATTATCTTCGAATACTACTTTGAATTCCGAATTTGTGATTCTTGAATAACCCATTTTCTCTTTATTATTATTCATTCATAGGAACTTGTTTATATGATTCTGATTTTTTTCTTTTAGAAAAAAGTTCACATGTCCTGAATCCGGTACTAGTATTAAGATAACAGTTACTGCTGGGAACCCTTGACTTTACTTAATTATGTTTAGAATACAAGAATGAGCCTTCCACTTATCAGTGTGATTCCATCCCAGTTAAGATCGCTGTAAAAACTACACTTGAACAAAATTAAGATCACTGTTATATATTGCTGTGAACACAACTAATAGCATATTCATTTCAAGGAATTGGATTCCCCGGGAATTCACCCAATTTCTTGAACCGAATGGTGCAAATGAACTTTTTGTAATTAAGAATTTTGATTCCTAGGAATCTAATTCCCTCCAAAATAGTAGAATTCCGTTGCAATTTTTTTTATCGGTAAATTAAATGATTTGATTCAAAAAGAAGTGAAAGTACAACATATTGGAGCACAGGAAGTGACCAAAGAAAACAACAAAAAAAAAAAAGATAACAAGTTACAGTAAGAGACCAAAAAACTCAAAGCCCGGACTCGGAAAGTAATTGCCACAGAGACATCCACATAATCAAGCCCAGCCCAAGCAATAACCTAATTTGAAGTTTGAAAATCAGATGAAAAGCCACTTTCATCTAAAATGCTGTCTCCGTCATGGGGTCTGCCACCGCCACCGTATAAGCAACCCTTCCACTGAGATCACCGCCGCTACTACCAAAACCACCACCATCATCTCGATACTCCATTGAAAACAACCTTAAAATAGCTCCTTGAAGACCATCTCCATCTCTTGCAACCAGAAACTCCATGATACCGATAGGACCCTTGTTGGTGCTACCAAATACTACCATACTCCTCCTTGATACCCATACGACCCTTGTTACTACCACATGTTAGATCATGGCTCGATTGAACCTACCAAGCGTTGGTATGTCAAGTTTGGTTGTCATATTTTAGTGAACCAAAACTCATTTAAGAGTCGCTTGATTTAAATGTAATAGAGTCAACTTCGTATAGGTTAGATTGAAAGTATTAGGATGAGACATTACAAGTATTGCGAAGACTTGAAGAAGTGAATAAGTACGGAGCTACAACCACAACATCATCCTTCCACTTGAGGTTAGTGATATTTGACTTGAACTATTTCATTCCCTAACGTATCTTTCAAGTCGTGCATATTGAAAACATAAAACTGCGAAGCATGAACACCCTAGATAGACATAGTATTAAGGAATACAATATGATGTTTATTTCTTTACCATTAAACTTTGTATATAAGACATCAACATAATCGTATGAATTCTATTGTGATTATGTATGGTTATGAGGTGAGGATTTCATCCTAGGAAACAATGTTTTTACATGTGTTTTAAGGAAGTAAGTTCATGATATGTGTTGTGAATCGAAAAGGAAATCTCCAGGCGTCATTGGGGTTGTTCTTCATTGCATATCTTATGAACGACCAATATGTGTGATTAGTATAACCGCTCATGACTTGTTTGTGTTCGTGGTAAAACTATTCACATGAGGCCTGACTTATGCATTGGTACGACTTTTATTAGTGAAACCGATCTTAAGTAATCACCTGGGGTATGATCGGGTTTGTGAGTGTCTGACAAATATTGGAAGAGGGGGAACCGATCCTAGTAAGTGGTGTAGTACATCACAAGGGGAACCGATCCTTGTATAAGGTGCATCAATGTTTATAGAAGAAAGGGAAACCGATCCTATGAACATGTGCAACACGTTTTTAGGCAAGGGGGAACCGATCTTATGGACATGTGCAGTGCATACAAGTTAGATACCAAATGTATGTGGGGAACCGATCCTGGTACCTATTCAGACGAATTTTGGTAAGCTAGTGTGACTATGCATAGTACTCACATGGAGGTAGAACTGAAACTTGTTTTGGTAGAACCGTTATACCCATGGCTTGTGGTTGAGTGTTACTTGATCAATCACATAGTTCTTGAAAGTCAGATGAACCAATTTGAAACTTGTTTGGAAGTGTGGTAAATCGGTTTCAAGTGAGTAAGTATTAAAAATGACATACAAGAGGAAGATGTCGACACACTTTGAACATGCGCATTAATATGTATTCTTTTATTGCTCAAAGATATTCCTTAACGGCTAAGAAGGAAGTAAATCCCAAGATCGAATTTAAATAAGTTAAGAATTTTTTTAATTAAGAGTTTTTAATTATATATGGAAAATAAGAATTATTAATGTGCATTTACTAGTTAAATATTTTCCAATGATATGTCGATCATAATTTTGGACAGTGCATTCACATGAATTATGAAAACCTAATTTGGAGTAGTAATGAAAAATATCTTGAGAATATTTTCGGTTTTGGAAATTCCTTGGTGTCCAAACTTCCTTGTCTATAAATACTTTGAGTTTGCATTTCTAGCAAACTAATTCATCGTGACAGTAAACTTCCTCGGTTATACTATTAATGGTGAAGTCGCATATTCGAAGAGGAGAGTAACCTAGCGAAATCTCTTATGGTCGCTCAGTTTAAAGTCTTCTTTGGGATTAAGAAGCTCTAGTGCGTACTATTAGTGGGAAACTAGATATTGCGGTTTATCTTTAGTTTTTTTTTTGATTTGATTGACTAACGGTAGTTGAACTTTGATTCCACCTAGTTTGTTTATACTTGAGAATCTTCTCGTCTGATATAAGATTAACTCAAACTAGTCAAGGTTTTGACAGAGATCTTTAGACTGTTGTTAAATCTAAAGATGATCTTATGATAATCCATTATTAACAGACTCCATTTTGTGTGTGACTGATCACAAGAGATTCAAGTAGTTGTGTGCAGGTGTTTATTGAAGATCTAAGAAGAGATAGAAGATTTCTGACTTGGTTTTATAAGGTTTGGTGTGCACAATACTTGTTTCGGTATAAGAGGATCCAATTAATAATCGGTTTATCCTTTTAGTAGATTGGATTGATTGATTGAGAAGATCGGCATAAACACAATTTGGTGATTGAACATAAGATAGATCTTGGAACCCGACAAAGGATTTTATGTTAAGATAAACAAGGGAACCTTTGCGCAACTCATATCATTTGGTTGAAGAGAGTTAATACCAAACAGATTTGTTGTTCCTTTACTGTTTGGAATACGAACCAAAGGAATTGGTCCAAGTATGTGACTTGTTTACAGGTTGGAGGCGTGGGAATACAGACGGAACTAGGTGAACTATAGGTTTAGTTGCTTGGTCTCAACTGTACGAAGTTGGTATTATTTTGTATAGCGACTTAATCCTGAGAGTATCCAATTCTGGACTAGGTCCCGGTGTTTTTCTGCATTTGCGGTTTCCTTGTTAACAAAATCTTGTTGTGTCATTTACTTTATACTTTCGCATTATAATTATTTTATTATAATTAAAGTAAATTACACAAACCTTAATTCTTATTTATTTGATACGTAATCCTATTGAGTTTGGTTAAGTCCGAACCTTTATATCAAGTAAACATACTTCTTTGTTGTATTGTCTCGATCTCGCATCCATAGACGATCACACGAAGTGTGAACCAATTTGTTGTATTGTCTAGAGTCAGTCAATAGACAATCACTTTCGGAGAAAGGACTTATAGGATGGAAAAGTAATAGCATGTGGTATATTTGGGTACCCTCGCCTTTTCAATTTGTATCAAAGCAGTCAAATACGAAAAGATAAAATAATTTGTGTTTGGTGCGATCCATCCTATAAGAATGAACTCGAGTTCTTATGAATCGACTTCATTTAACGTACCACCAAGATTTGACGGAACAAACTATCTATGGTGGAAATCTGCTATGTGATCTTTTCTTCAATCACTAGACTTTAATACTTGGCTATTAGTCGTCGATGGTTATATTCTTCCAAAGATGGAAAATTCGGATACTGATCTTAAACGCCTAGTATATTTTTCGAACGAAGAAAAGGCACTATCTAAGGAGAATTCAGATGGTTTGAATTTTATAATACATGCTCTAAGCCTTGATCTACAACATCATGTATCAACATGTCAAACTTCAAAAGAAGCTTGGGATAATCTTCAAATCGTGTTCGAAGGAAGCACATCAGAGAAAGAAGCTAGACTTCAAAATCTTACGTATGACTGGTAAAACCTTTGAATGGATGACAACGACACTTTTAAAGAGTTTCATCTTAAACTCTCTGAGATAATTAATGCATCTTTCTCTCTAGCAAAATACTATTTATGAAAAAGATATATTGTGCAAAATTCTCATATCATTGCCTCCAAGATACGATTCTAAGAAGCATGCAATCATAGAAGCAAATGATCTCTCAACTTTCTCAAAAAGCATACTCGTTGGAAAGTTAAAGATATTTGATCATGAATCACAGTCTATTCATAATAAAGGAATTGCTTTTAAAGTTGAAAAAAAACCTAAAGTTTCAATGGAAAGGAATAGACAGTTGGATGATTCAGATGAACAGATTCCAGGAAACTTTAATGATGAAATCGAAGAATCATTATCTTTGATTACTAGAGAGTTTCAAGATCTCTTAAGGAAATGAAATAAGAGATTCATAAAGGATACTCAACCATATTTTTTCCACATGATCGAGTTCTTGTCAAAAAGGAACATGAAGAAGTTGATAAATATCAGTCGCAATGCTTCAAGTGTAAAGGGTTTGGTCATATTTTTAAAGACTATCCCAATCGTAAGAAATATACTGGAAGTAAGGCAATGGTTGTAACTCATGATGAGACCTCTGATTCATACGATACTAAATAAGAGGAAACATCTAATATTGCATTAGTTTTCAATCTTATTTCTTCCTCTTCCATTAGTGATTTACCCATTTTTAGAATGGACATGTCTTCCGATGTTATTAAATCATCTATTGGTAAAAGGAAAAATAAGATAAGATGCAAAAACTGTCTCAAAAACAGAATTGCTAAGTGTTGCATAGGCAAGCCAAGTGAATGTCAAGATACTTCGCTAGTTCGAGGTAACAAGAGGAGAAATTCTCATATGATGCTAGATCAAGAACACTCTGATTGTTCAAAGTTCCATAATGAGAGAAAATCTCATACTAATGCCACCTGATCGGTATTAGAAAATTCTTTTCTCACCATGTGTGCCAAATTCGAGTGAGGATGAAGAAAAACAAGGCACTTTTTGTGTAGATTATGGAAATAAAATCTAGTAATTGAAAATATTTGATATATTTATATTTAGGAATATTATATTTTCGAAAGTATAAGAAATATAAAGAGATCCTCCTCTTTCTATAATCTTTCTTTGTCTGAACCATGATTCTGGATCCAACATCTTTGTGCGAAAATATGATAGATCAGAATGATCAACCTAAGAATAAGTCAGGGGCTTCTCTTGAGATTAAGGGAAAAATCAAAAATGGAGATTGGCTTAGCAAGAAGGAAAGATAGAATACGTTTAAGAAAAGTCATTGACACTCTTTTGTGTTCAGTCAAAGACAGAACTACATGCTCTTGCAGAGTCCTTCATGAAAATTTCTCACCTGCAAGAGGTTCTGGTTAAGCTACAAGGTTTTCTACTTGAAGAAAATCCCAAGATGAAGAATGAAAGTAGAAACCCACCTTCATGTGGCGTTGATATGAAGAACTGAGTTGTAATAGAAAAATAGACATCAATTTTTGATTTCTTTCATTGATTGTATAAGTATATTATGAATAAAGTTATTTGATTTATAATTTTTCTTGTAATAGTTTTTGATCTACATAGCTGGTTCTTTAATGCTTTACTTATTTATTATGTATGTTTATGTATAGTTTTTGATCTACATAGTTTTTGATCTTTCTCGTTTTCCATCAGCTCCATTACCAAACAAACAAGTATCATCGTCTTCGTCTTCTTTCTACACCGTCTCCATTATCAAAACCAGTAACATCATCATGCACCTCTACCATCTCCATATCCTCCACAAATCACCAACACCACCATAAACATCATCAACTTTATCCAACAACACCATCATAGATACCAGCAACACCACCATCAAAATGGGTTTTCGTAATTTTATTAAATTTCTCAAATTAGGGTTTTATGTTAATTCGATTTCAGAAGATAAGAAATTGGTACTCTGCAATTTCCAAAATTAGGGTGTTACTTTATTTTTTATTGAGATTGCAGAGTACTCTGTTTATTTTCAATTGTTAAGGATGAAGACTATGCTCAAATTGGTAAGTTTCTTGACCTTAATTGTGTTTTGATTTCAAATTCGTTCATCTTAATTAGATGAAATTGGTTTTATCTTGTGTTAGATTTAGTTGAACATACATGACGAAAATGGGTTTCATCCTTTACTAAATTGGGTTGAATTTGGTTTCACCCATTTTAAACTAGGATGCAACTGGGTTAAATTTGCTTTCACCCATTTTAAACTAGGATGAAACCGGTTTCATCTATAGGTAGGATGAATCTATGAGTTTTGAACTAGGTATCTATCATTCTAAACAAGGATGAAACTGGGTTTCATCCAATACTAAATGGGGTTGAATTTGCTTTCACCCATTTTAAACTAGAATGAAACTAGTTTCATCCCATTTTAAATTGAGTTAAATTGAAATTTGTTTCCGTACAAGATTAAAATAGGAGGAAACCAATTTCATCCTTTCTTAGATTGAATAGAATTTTGTTTTCATCCATGTTTGAACTTGGATGAAACCATTTTCATCTAATTCAACAGTGGATTGAATTTGGTTTCACCCATGTTTAATCTTAGATGAAACTGGTTTCATCCAGTTTTAGATTGGGTTGAGTTAGGTTTCCCCCATGTTTTAGATTGGGTTGAGCTGGTTTTATCATGTTCAAACTGGTTTACGTATGTTTATATTGCTCATTGTTGTTATGGAGCACTATCTGTTGAGTGTTTGAGCTCATGTAATGGTAAACTGGCCCTTTTATCCAATACTGGGTTTCATCATGTTCAAACTGTTTTAGAATGACATTAAACTTGCTGTAAACATGGTTCATTGAAGTATTGCACTCTCACAATTATTATCTGCTATCGAAAATTGAGATTGTTGGTGAATACCCTGTTTATCTCTCTATCTTCAATATTCTTTCACTAGTACAACATATTTTTGACTGCTTGTTATTTGTTCCAGGGATGTTGTATCCGGGATCGCACATTTACATGATTTAGGAATTATTCATCGGCACTTAAAGCCTCAGAACGTTCTAATACTGAAGCAGAGATCTTTATGTGCAAAACTTTCAGATATGGGTATAAGCATGCGCCTTAATGGTGATATGTCTTCCTTGGGTCATCATGCAACAGGTAAATGAAATCTGTTTATACAGAATCTGATTGCACCGTCACATGTGAAGTTTGTCGTACATCATTTCAATAACTCAGAAACATGATATTTGGATTAAAAAAACTACAGTAATTGCATGTAGTTCCAAAATGTCATAAGAAATTGATTATTATCCCCAAAATAATGAATTGGTTGGACTCTCATAGTTACTTTTGGTGTATGAGAATGTAGTGAGATCCATAACGGTAGCTGAAATTGCAAACATTGATGCAGAAGCTTACCTAAGTACGAATGGTGTTAAACAATGAAATAAATTCTCGCAATTTTGTCATTATCTAACTCCAGGTTCTGGTAGTTTGGGTTGGCAAGAAGCTGAAAAACTCCTTCATGGGCGACAAACACGTGCTGTCGATTTATTCAGTTTAGGATGTGTTCTCTTTTTATGCATTACTGGAGGTAAACATCCTTTTGGTGATCGTCTTGAACGTGATATAAACATTGTCAGAAACCGTATAGACCTGTTTATGGTTGAGCACATACCAGAAGCTATCGATCTTCTCTCTTGGCAGTTATCCATGCCTGCAACTAAACTGCAATATAGAGATCCACCATTTCAGCGACTTCAATCAAGCAGCAACATCTCATTACGGCAGCAACAGCGTCACAACACCAACTGAAGCTGCACATTACAACATATCTGCAAGCCAGCTCCAGATCTTGCACTTCCAGCTCTAACCCGCGGTACCAATTCTGCTTTATGAGACTACTCTGTTTTACGATAACCATTTCCATGTTTTATGTTACTTTGTTTCATATTGCTAAGATTATTCTGTTTTTGCTGAGATTACTCTGTTTTATGTAACTTCATATTTTCTTTTTTGCAGAGATCGAGTTCAATTAGAAGTTGGTGTTGTTGTTATTCATGAAGCAATGGTTATCGTTGAAGTAGGTGGACTGCAGAGTACTCTGTTTATTTGTCTCTTCAGGTTAATAAATAAAAAACATTCTGGGTCAAATATCCATTTTGGCTAAATGAACAGTATTTTTCTGTTTTTTTGCTATATAAACAGTATCTAAAGCTAAGAATCTATTTCACCCAGGAATTCTCTGTTTTGATCTTTTTGACCAATTTTGTGATTTAAATTCTTAGGTTTCCAATTCTTCCCCAAACGGGCTGTAAGTGAAAAGCAGCAACTTCTTATATTAGGGTCTGACCCAAAAAGTTAACTCCAAAAGAAATTGTACTAGCATTTCTGAGAAGCATCTCGCTTATTTTTCTCGCCTTGCATTAATGTTTTCCGCAAGCTTCAACCACTAACATAAAGAAAATGTCCATGAAAACTTCAATTGCACCAAGTCTTACGGATTTTGAACTTTCAAAATTCAAAGGCTAAACCGTGGCCAATACTCTTGATTCAAGCTGTTAGTCTTTTAATTTTTTTTAATAAGAAGAGCTGTTAGTCAAGCTAGCACTTGAATGTGATCATGAATGAATCAACTTGTAGCGCGTCCGTGTGAGTATAAGCCCCCCTGAAAAAGCATCCTAAATCTTCGAGTCGTTGTATACCGTTTTAATTAGTGTTTACACTTCTTGGCTATGGATATGCTCTAACATTTTTCTACAACTCAAAAAAGAAATAAAAAAATCCAACATCTTTTTTGTAACATAGTACCGAACTTGCACCACACCAAATTTTTGGACAGAAAGGGACCATTACATAAAGGGTTTGTAACGGTTTCTACCAGTTAAAAAACAGCGTACACAAATTTTTCGTAACGGCTATAATTTCAGATTGTAATTGTCATAGAGATAAGCGGTTAGAAAAGGACACGAAGTCATAGATAAAATGCGTTGCGAATGTTTTCGTAACAACGGAGTCCGAACAAATGGAAACCGTTTTTCCGTGTAACACTAGTAACAAGCTAAAGCCGTTACTACGTGTCAATTTGAAACAACTGCTTCCTTTACAATTCTTTTGTAACAACAAAAAAAATTACTGCCAGTTGACACTGAGTCGGTCAAATTGGTCAAATTGTTGCTTTTGGGAATAAAAGGATCTATCTTTGAAAGTTGGTTTTAAAGGAAAAATAAAAATCATTGATAAAAAATAAATTACCGACAAAAAAAAAACTTTCGAAGAGGAGAAATTTTGTCTCCGGATTTTTTTTCTAAGACGAAAATTTTGGTAGATAATTAAATATTTAGCGAAGAAAAAATAAGCCCCTAAAATTGGGTTTTCTGGGGCGATTAATTTTGTCGCTAATAAAACAAATTAGAGACAAAGTTTTTGTTTTGGATAATTGTTATTAAAAGCAAATTAGATTGAAACAAAAATCATGTTTTTGAGACAATTTTTTATTGGTTTTAAGATTGTGAGCTATAGCATTATACTTACCTCCATATTTCCATGAGGTACCAATTTTATTTCTAGTTACCCTGCCGTAGTCGATCAAAATCTAATCACCTTCCCGCCCAAACTCATAAATCAGTCATCATTCTGGAACATTCGCTGCTTATGCAACTCCACATTGCATTTGAAAGTTCAAACTCGTCAAGTGATGAGTATATTGTCATTATACGTCACCGAGCCTATCTCCATCTCCACGGTTGAGTATCAGAAATAGAAGTTTCTTGGCGTTGACTCGATAATCCTATTTTCAACATAATGTACAGTTCTTACTTAGAAGCAGTCGTGGCGTATGGGTGTAGTTTATTATAATTATAATAAATGTAATATCATCATAATTATTTTTTCTAACAGTAACATTTATACTCTTGCAGTCTTAGTCATGGGGTCATTCACCACTTTGTGTCTTCTTGCACGTCTGTGAGAGCCTTTACAAGTTCAAAGGAAAACCAAAAATATACTCCGTATTATTATTATTAAGTGACTACTGGATGAGCATTATAATTTTGAATATGAGTAACACCAAACAGAGATTATTCAGATAATCTCCCTAAACATGCGTTCTCTGAATTCTAATCTTCTTACTCTTATACTTCTTTCACACCTCTCCTGTTTTCATGTTCTGCTTGTAGAAGTTTCGGCAAAAGGTGATGGTTATTCCTAAATATTTTTAACAAGTTTCAGTACATTTTATATTAAGTTTGACAATTCATTTATTTTTTTCATTACAGTGTTCATAAGCATAGATTGTGGTTCTTCTTCATTGCAACCTTACCTTGATGAGAATTCAATCGAATGGGTTGGGGACAAACAGTACATACAAACAGGAAAATCTCGGAATGTCATTAATGAGTCTTCTCGTCTTTATACCACAGTTAGAGAATTCCCAAGTCGAAAAAAGAATTGTTACTCATTGGATGTTAATAACGATAAATCTGAGCACAACACTAAGGTTGAAAAGGTCCTTGTCCGAGCTACTTTCTACTATGGAAACTATGACAGCAAATCAAAACCTCCGACGTTCAATCTTCAATTCAATGGAAACATTTGGACACAAGTGGAAACAACGATGGAGTATTTGACAACTGAAGAAGTGGTATATTCTTTAAAGCATGGGAATACAATAACTGTATGTCTTGCTCAAACTCAACCTGATAATATTCCGTTTATATCTACTCTTGAAGTAAGAAGTTTGGATTCAGATATGTATAGTTATGTGGATTCAAATTATCCCTTGATTTTTAAAGTAAGAAAAGCTTATGGTACCAACAAAATTATAAGGTACGTATGTCTCTTTGTATATTCAACATAGGGCTACTAACTAATTCGATATCCATAAATAGTATTTAGCTAAAATCTTTGCTGATCATGTAGGTACCCCGAAGATAGCTACGACCGAATTTGGTACTCGGATCCACCAGAAAGCGCCACTACTTTACTTTCTTGGGCTGTTAATTCTTCGCCAGCAGTTAAAGTCAGCATCTCCGACAAAATTCCAGAGGCTCTATTCAGGACAGCATTAACGTCTTTGAATTCTTCTGGAAAGATATCGCGTTGGGATATAATAAATAATCTTAATGTTCCTTTAAATTTCAACGCATATTTTACAGAAGTGATCCAGTTGAATTCGACTCAGAAGCGGACGTTTGATATATCAGTCCTAAAAAGCGGTGAGAGTGATTTTAGTGTTTATGACACTGTAAGTCCACCTTATGGAGAGGCACTGCAGGTTCGGATTGAAAATGTTACTACTGACAGTGATGATTATTGGCAAATTGATCTCGTACCGACAAAGGATTCAACTCTACCTCCATTAATTAGTGCCCTTGAAGGTTATATTATTGGTGATAAATTAGTTCAGGGAACCAATTCAAATGATGGTAATTTTTTCTCTCTTTTCTACAAAATCTAGGAACTAGATTTCATGCCCGTTGACTCGGTTGTTTTTTCATTTGTAGTGAAATCATTGGCTTTATTGCAAAAGAGTTTTATCCAACTTCGAGATTGGCAAGGTGACCCTTGTTTGCCTAAGCTATATAATTGGGAGTGGGTTGCTTGTGACCCTGATTCAGACTCTCCTCGAATTACAGCACTGTAAATATATTCTTCTTATTTCTCGACTGAGTTACAATTACAAAAAAAAAAAAAATCTATATATGGTGGCTGTGGGTCTTTTACAGATATCTCAATGACTTTGGATTAGTGGGTAATTTACCAGATCTAAGTGCTATGGATGCTCTGGAAATCATGTGAGTCATAAAAACATTTGCATTATTCAGGAACACGATTTTTTTAGGATTTGATATAAACTTTGTACAATATTTTATGTAATTCGCAGAGATTTGTACGGTAACAGTTTGACACAAGAAATTCCTGAATTTCTTGGCACATTCCCAAAACTTCAAGAATTGTAAGTTCTTAACTTTCTTGTGACATATGTTTCCTTTCTAATTAAAAAAACACACACCATTATATACTGGGAAACCTTTTTTCTTCAATATACTCAAATCTCTTTTGGGATATGTTATGCAGAAACTTGGCATATAACAATTTTTCTGGAGCAATACCGTCTTCATTATTGAAGGATAACAATTTAAAGTTAAAGTAAGTGAACATGGTTTTCTGTTTGAACCCTATGTAACATATTTTCATTTTTTTTATTGTTGATAAAATGTGTTGGTTTCTTGTAGTGTTTCTGGTAATCCAAACTTGTCAGACGACAACACAAGAAATAATACCGGGCCAAGAATACCTTCCTCAAGCAACAACAAAAACATTATAATATCAACAATCCCAATAATTATACTTGGAAGTACTGTAATCCAAATGTTTGATTATATTTTTGGTTTGTTCTTGTAAGTAATTAATTTAATTGCAGTTGCAGTTGCAGTGGCAAAACTTCACTTTTTGAATGTGTTACTTATTCGACCAATATCTTTGCATGAATTTTTGTCTGTGTGATTCCCGAATTCTACAGTAATAGTTGTGCTCTACTTCTGTGAGACTTTTACTTTAGGTTTGCGAGTGTATGAGTGTGCCATGCTGAATGAGATACTCAATGAATTTTCCTTTCTGCATGGCGGCATTAAAAGATTAAGGCTAGAGGTCAAAAACATTAAGTTTCAATATACAAAAGGATAGAGTACACATTTGAACTTTAGTAAAAAATTGCAACTAAAACCCACAATGATTTGTTTTTCAGTAAACGCAATCCAAGATATATGCATAAATTAAACAATCATCGGGGCATGCTTATCTGGACCATGGTATCTATGTTCAAACTATACTGCGCAGAATCAGCTGTATACAATATGTATTGCCCAGAGTCACTAACTGCTGAGCCGTTTACTGGAACACTATACAGGTCTGTTGGTTCAATCTGTAAGATCGATTTTGTTTTGTGGTTTGGTTGAAGTGGCCAAGATTCATTCTCTGCGTCTATCAATCTTTCTATCTCTGTTGCTACTTGCCTCATTGTTGGTCTATCTTCACCCGTCAAGCAAAGGCAACTTCTTGCAAGATCTGCAACTGCAGTGACTTGTTTTGGTGTCCCCTCGTTGCGTACTCGATCATCAAGAAGTTGGAACAATTTATTCTGTTGCATACACGAAAGGAAGTACGGTGCAAGACTTACTTGTTTTCCAGATCTTCCTTGTGAAATGGGCATTTATGCTGTCAAGAGCTCTACAAGAACTACACCAAAGCTATAAACATCGCTCTTCTCTGTCAGTTGGCTTGTGTTGAAGTATTCTGGATCTAGATATCCTAAAGTCCCAAGTACTAGTGTGGATAATTCAGTTTGCTACTTTTGCTGTGTAATTTTCATCTAAAAGTATGTTGGAAGACTTGACATCTCTATGAATGATGGGTACTGATGCCGCGGAATGTAAATAAGTAAGTGCACCGGCAGTTTCAATAGAAATCCTCAAGCGGCTTGCCCAGGAAATGGAAGGCTCCCCACGGCTGGGATGAATATGTTGGAAGAGGGTGCCGCTAGAAATATATTCATAAACAAGCAAAGGAACTTCAGTCTCCAAACAACACCCCAAGAGCCTCACCACGTTTCTATGGTTAACCTGAGTTAAAATAACTACTTCATTTATAAATTGCTCAATTTGACTCTGATCAACTATTTTGGATTTCTTAATGGCAACTACACGATTATCTGACAACGTTCCCTTGTAAACAATTCCATAGCCACCTCGTCCAATGATTAAACTATCATCATAATTCTTGGTTGCTAATTTGAGCTCTTCCGCAGTAAATATCTTTGAATTCTCTGCACCACCTTCATTTGAGGATAGGTGCTGTTTTAATAGCAACCCACCATTTTGTTGAAAAATTTTCTCTTTCATTTCTATCAACTTTCTTTTCCTTATGAACAAGTATATCCATGAACTTGCAATAATTAGAAACAACAGCCCTAAGCCAATACCTGCATAAAGAGACTAGAACTAGGAATTCATAAAAAGTACTTTTGTTATTATTGAAAAAGAATATATAGGACTGAACGCGGAGGAACAAATTGAAGCGAGAAACCAAAGAAACTATGTTGATTCCAGATAGTAGTATTAAGATGAAAAACTTTACCAAGAGTAAGTTGTATAATTGGAACCTTGCGAGTGCAACCACGCCCGTCTTTCCTCCCATCCCCTTGACTGCCCACTGGACAAATACAATTGAAGCTCCCATTGGTATTGATGCAGGTACTTTCACAGGGATTGTTTTTGTCATCCTCGCACTCATTTATGTCTGTGTGCGCGAAACTTGTTAGATCATATACTAAATTGCATTCCAAATACAATAAATTATAGGTCTGATTGTCGGAATTTATTACTGTAAAATTTGATAAAGGAGAGACAGCCTGAGCAATTAAGTAACGATTCTTGTTTTCACGGACCGCAAGTTAATAACCAAACACACACATACCTATGCATCCAGGACTGAGATAAGGATTCCCCTTGTAACCTTCAAAGCAAGTGCAACGGTATCCCGGATTGTTGTCTGAATTATTGCAGCGACTGTTTCCTTGGAAAGCATAAGTGGTTGGATCTTTTTGGGCTTCTGTACAGATTTTATCTCCTATTGCCCAATCAAGAACAAGGGGGACATCTATGTCTTCAGGTACATCCAGGAGATCAGATGCAGCAAAGTTAAACTGATCATACTCTCCCACAAAAGCGTAACTGCAACGGCTGTAGGACAACAAACCAGTTGATCCCAAAATCTGTAACCAAACTTCTCTGTTTATGTCTGTGTGCGCGAAACTTGTTAGATTCTAAATTATAGGTCTGATTGTCGGAATTTATTACTGTAAAATTTGATAAAGGAGAGACAGCCTGAGCAATTAAGTAACGATTCTTGTTTTCACGGACCGCAAGTTAATAACCAAACACACACATACCTATGCATCCAGGACTGAGATAAGGATTCCCCTTGTAACCTTCCTGTATCCCGGATTGTTGTCTGAATTATTGCAGCGACTGTTTCCTTGGAAAGCATAAGTGGTTGGAACAGATTTTATCTCCTATTGCCCAATCAAGAACAAGGGGGATGACAACAAACCAGTTGTATTCTCAGTCCCTTTGATGTTTCCCTACCTCAGAATCGATGTTTTAAAATTTGTAATCCCTTTAGGAAGGGTGTTTTGGCAACATCCGTTCCCACCACAGGACCCTTCAACCACGTTTCCTCTACTGTAACATGTTGACATACACGCGCTTAAGTATTCCCTGTCTTTCTGATCGAACCCCCGGTAAGTCGCTTCCGACTTACAACCAATCAGAAAAAACCGGTTCTTTGTGTTCGAGAATGTAAAAGGGGTCCGCTGCACGCTCGTGTACATTGTCGATTTATTAACCACCACATCACCATCTATATTGAAACATAATTTAGCGATGATGTTCGAAACGCGAATTTCAGTTTCAGATATGCTAAGAATTTCAAGGTTTGTTGTGCCGATAAATGGCTTAGGAGGATCGTAAGAAGAATCACAGTTAACATTATATCCATTACCAACATCATGAATGGAGCATCCTCCTCTTTCTCCTTCACTAGTTATGCCAAAAGGGTAAGGTATGGTTATATTTGTTGGAATTTGATAACAACAATAATGAAAATAAATTGAATAAATACAAATAATACTTAACTTGATTTGCAGCAACTTGGTGGATACATCACGTCGAGTAGTATGCGGAGAAAAAATTGATAGAGGCACGTATAAATACGCTGAACTAAAGACAATATCGCCTGCTACTCCTCTAAATAGAGAGATGATATAGCTTCATTAGCGAGTTGCCTCCAGAATACAACTATCGTTAGCATTCCTTCTTGTAGCATACAAGAGAACGCCCTTAGAACTTGGCAGTGAAAAACAACTCAGTGAAACCACCTTGTTTCACTCAAAATAAAACTCAAAGAAAAAAAAATGGAAGGATAAAACATGTTTTCCTCATTTTTCTCTCCTACTCTTTTTCTACCAAAAAACAGAGGAGTTAATATTGAGTTGTTTTTCCCTTAAAAACATGAAAACCAAAACATGAAGGAGTTCATTTTGTTTTCTCATTTTTTCTCTATTGCTCTCTACTACTCAAAACCCCAAAACATTATTTTTCTGTCTCGAAACAACAAGAAGAGTTCTTTTTGGTTTTTCTCCAATACTCTCTACTTCTAGTGATCTCTACTCCTCTGAGTTCCTCTCTAAGTTAAAAAGAAAAACCCCAAGAAGAAAGAATGCAACGGCTAAAAGAATTAAAGACAAAGTGTTTACTTCTTCTCTTTCTATCTGTTAGTCGAACAAGTAGTGAACGTGAAAGCAAAGATAAAATAAGTAGTAGTGGTAATGATCATGAAAGCAAACATTTTTTTTTTCTATGAATTGTGAAGCATCAAAACAGTAAGACATGATCACCACCGACAACAAAACAAAGCAGGGAGTGGAGAATAAAGCTCCACATAACAAATGTGAAGTAAAATAAAGAAGACATAGATAATGGGATTCAGACTTTTAGTTCTTTTTCATTTCTTATTTAATTACTTCTCTTTCTAATGAATTGAAAACACTTCTATATGTTATATAAACAATATAAAGAGAATCCCATGATAAAGAAAATTCGAATCCCATGATAATATGAGATACTTATAGAAACCACGCTTATGCCCGATCCGCCCAGACGGCAGCGTGCTTGTGTGCGAAGCACCGCGCGTACGGGAAAAGCAACCTTGCCATAGTCTAGGTCTTCCCACACACACTAAAGTGTAGAGACCTAAGGGGACATGCCCTTTAGGCAAAACCCATGGTATTTATGGCTAAAATTCTTAAAATTTTAGTTATGAGGGGCTATTGTTTTATCTATTCAAAAGGAAAAACAATTAGAGGGCAATAGGTCTAGGGATGAAATCATGGTCCAAGTTATTCAAAACCCCATTTTTTCTAACAATCCCCCACATGAATGATAAAACATATCGATAAAACGCGAGAAAACTGAAGGCATCAATATAGGCTAAGGTGTCCCAAAGATTGAACCTTAGCTTAGTGAGAGGTTACCGGAAATGCTTGTTGTAACGGTGAACACAATGTCTTGAACCGCCAACAGTGAATGCAATTCAGAAATAACAACCACACTTGATGTCTCCACCGAAAGCTGCCAAGCTCTTGCGGTTGTGCCCGTTTTGGCCGTGGGCTAAAATTCTGGACTTAATGAATGTCTTTAGAGAATCAGCTCAAATTCTTATAGGAAGCGGCCCCACTTCCAACATCCACAAAGGTGAGTCCATAAAGAGTGTCCTGCCACACCCCGCTTTAATCAAAGCCATGGAACCCATTAAGATCTCAAAAGATCATCCTAAAATTCTGCAGGCAGCACTATCACACTGTTACACCATAGGGAGGGACAAAGATAGTGCTTTCACGATATCACTATAAATTAGTTGTCTCATTGAACCTTGATCTCGGATATGATCCCATCACAAGGTTGAGTATCCTTCATAGTGATTTATTATATGAGCTTAAGTCCCATCCCCCTCGATGTAAATATACCTTTCTTTATAAACCTTTCGTCAAAGGAACTGCAATATTATCCTTGACCTTACAAAGTCAAGAGAGATAATACCAGTAGAAAGTAGTTGCTTCACTATCTCGTGCTTTCTATGAAGCTATAGACTCTGACTCCATAGTGGATCGAGCTATACTTGTCTGTTTGTATATCTTCCATGACACAGACGCATCTTCAATCATGAAGATGTACCCATTTGTGGATTTTGACTCATCAGAATCCTACATCCAGTTGGCATCACAGCACCCTTCTGTCGCAGCAGGAATCTTCCCAAAACATAAGCAAAAGTCTGGAGTGCCTCAAGTAGCACAAAACTCTGTTGAGAGAATTCTTGTGATCCTGCCCAGGGTTGCAAGTGTACCTGCTCAAACTACTCACAACGTAAGCAATACCAAGTCTTATACAATTAATCAATTTCATAAGACTGCTGATTACGCAAAAAATACTCAAGAGTGGAGTAACATCATCACCCTTGTTCTCACAATTTGAGAAACATCGTTACAAGGAGTAGAAGCAAGTTTAGCCAGATTGTGATTAAATTTCTTTAATATGCTTTCAGCAAAATGAAATTGACTAAGACTATATTCATCAGACGTCTCTCTGATTTTCATCCCTAAGAATACATCGGTAGGGCTTAAGTCTTTCATGTCAATATTCTCATTTAGTATGCTTTTAGTGGTATTAATAAAATCAATGTTACTGCCTAATATGAGCATATCATTAACATACAGGCACACAATAACATAAGCATCATCCTCATATTTAATGTAAACACATTAATAAGATTTATTAATCTTAAACCACTAGATATCATTACATGAATAAATTCTCATGCCTTCATATAGGTTCTTGTTTCAAACCATACCGAAATTTAATCAATTCGCATACTTTGTTCTCACAACAAAAAACCTTTTAGTTGGTACATATAAATTTCTACATTTAATTCACCATGTAAAATTGCTGTCTTAACATCCATCTGATGTATATATTCAAAACATGAATAAAAGCTATATTTATCATCATCTTAACAGAAGTGATTATAGTGACAGGTGAAAATATGTCAAAGAAATTTATTCCTTAATTTTTTGGTTATAACCCATAACCATACCAGGTATTCCTCTACAGTTTCATCTGTACCAAGGTTTCCGTTTGAAGACTATTCGGAAGAACATATAACTTCCCTCAGTGTCCAAACTCTACCATAAAGGTCACATAGAAAAGGCTAAAACTTATCTAAGTTCTAACTCTTTTTCTACTATGTCCAGTCTCAACATCTTGAGACGAGGTTGACTAGTCAAAGGAACATATGCGAATTTGTCATGGATCCTTTTTCGAGGTCTAATCCTCAAAAGAATTATATGATCAAAAACCAAAGCATCTATAGAATGCACCACAGTGTTCATACCAATGTTATCAATGTCAAATATTATGACCATTAACCTATATGTACTAGCATGCTTAGGATAGGTTAGGAATACAAATTCCATAATCTTAGGTCAAAAATTTGATTTGCTTGGGAGGCGAAATAGCCAATACACCCCCCACATTTTAGGTATACAGGTCAAGAACACAAAAATAGATTATGCACCTTGCACAATCTTCTTGAGAGATTAAAATAAATATTTCTATTTTACACCCCCACAATTATCAGGATTTCTCAACATGCTGCGATTTTGTGTCATTTAACACACGCCGCATACTCAAATTATGATTTAACATGTTCATGTATTCATTATCAATTAATAGCATACAAGTTTCACTTTATCTATTAATTCCTCATGTTCTCTTATGTTAAGAGTTCAAAGCATTACATGAACTTATTTCCAAATATCTTATCTCATAGTAAAGTAGATAACCATTGGAAATTATATTTAAAGCATAATGCACATGTGGAGAACGAAAGTTTCCATACCTCAAATCATTTTACCTATTTTCCTTTTTTGATAGTTGAGTTTCTCAAAGAAATGCTTTCATACCTTGGTTATTTTGGTAGAAGACTTACACACTTCTTCTGGAGCACACATTCTAGCATCCAGAACATTAACCAACTATCTTGTTGGATCAATTATTGTACCTCAACATTATATTCAAGCAATCATTAGTAGGTCACAAAGATTGGTAATTAAACCAGATGTTGTGTGTATTCACAAATCAATTTAAGCACACAATTTTCTTGTTGCATCACAATTATTAACCAAACATGTGATTTATGCAAATTGATTTTTCACAAAACATATATGATCCAAGTGATTTTGAACATAAACGAAGTTGATATACAACTTATCAAAATCATATTATTCCTTGACAAAGTAATACAAAATTATCTCTACAAAAGATTATTGTTCGTGTCATAGGAATCGATTGCTAGCTACTTTCTTAAGTTATCATGAGAATTAAATCTCAACTAAATATCCTCCAAGTAATCATTGCTACATGTTCTCATGATATTCCCAAAGTGATAGCACATCACTAATCAAATGTTGCTAAACATAATCAACATATTACACACATTACACATTTTCTGGACAGACATGCACAACAATTTTCCAAATACCTTATCTCTCAAACCGCATATCCAAATTAGATGAATCAAAAAGAGGTTTAAAGATAAGATCCAGAACTAAATATCTTATTTAGATCAACATTTCCAAAAACTCATAGTTATGCCAGAAAAATAAATTTTTCAGCATAGTTTTTCCTGCCCGTCAGAAATTTCCAGAAACGTATAACAGTTTTGTAAAATATCTAATAAATACTTTTACAACTTCAAAAATCATGAAATTTGGTGGAGTTAACCAAAAACATGTATATATCACTGTGTTAAAAGTACTCAGCAAATTTTTTCCTGGTTTAAGAGATAAACCCAAAATTATACAGCTCATACAAAACTTTTAATTTGTGTTTTTTCATTTTAGAAAAATATGAACATCTTTATTTTTTCCAAAATTAATATCAACACCATTCATTCAATTTTTGATTATGTAAATCCCTTATTACACTTTCCATTAAACTTAGTAGTTTAATTTGTCAACAATAGTTTTTCTTTATTATTGTTACAAAAAATTAAACTAGCACATATTGTCTTTAGATTGTTGGAATTTGATAACAACAATAATGAAAATAAATTGAATAAATACAAATAATACTTAACTTGATTTGCAGCAACTTGGTAGATACATCACGTCGAGTAGTATGCGGAGCAAAAATTGATAGAGGCACGTATAAATACGCTGAACTAAAGACAATATCGCCTGCTACTCCTCTAAATAGAGAGATGATATAGCTTCATTAGAGAGTTGCCTCCAGAATACAACTATCGTTAGCATTCCTTCTTGTAGCATACAAGAGAACGCCCTTAGAACTTGGCAGTGAAAAACAACTCAGTGAAACCACCTTGTTTCACTCAAAATAAAACTCAAAGAAAAAAAAAATGGAAGGATAAAACATGTTTTTCTCATTTTTCTCTCTTACTCTTTTTCTACCAAAAAACAGAGGAGTTAATATTGAGTTGTTTTTCCCTTAAAAACATGAAAACCAAAACATGAAGGAGTTCATTTTGTTTTCTCATTTTTTCTCTATTGCTCTCTACTACTCAAAACCCCAAAACATTATTTTTCTGTCTCGAAACAACAAGAAGAGTTCTTTTTGGTTTTTCTCCAATACTCTCTACTTCTACTGATCTCTACTCCTCTGAGTTCCTCTCTAAGTTAAAAAGAAAAACCCCAAGAAGAAAGAATGCAACGGCTAAAAGAATTAAAGACAAAGTGTTTACTTCTTCTCTTTCTATCTGTTAGTCGAACAAGTAGTGAACGTGAAAGCAAAGATAAAATAAGTAGTAGTGGTAATGATGATGAAAGCAAACATTTTTTTTTTCTATGAATTGTGAAGCATCAAAACAGTAAGACATGATCACCACCGACAACAAAACAAAGCATGGAGTGGAGAATAAAGCTCCACATAACAAATGTGAAGTAAAATAAAGAAGACATAGATAATGGGATTCAGACTTTTAGTTCTTTTTCATTTCTTATTTAATTACTTCTCTTTCTAATGAATTGAAAACACTTCTATATGTTATATAAACAATAGAAAGAGAATCCCATGATAAAGAAAATTCGAATCCCATGATAATATGAGATACTTATAGAAACCACGCTTATGCCCGATCCGCCCAGACGTCAGCGTGCTTGTGTGCGAAGCACCGCGCGTACGGGAAAAGCAACCTTGCCATAGTCTAGATCTTCCCACACACACTAAAGTGTAGAGACCTAAGGGGCCATGCCCTTTAGGCAAAACCCATGGTATTTATGGCTAAAATTCTTAAAATTTTAGTTATGAGGGGCTATTGTTTTATCTATTCAAAAGGAAAAACAATTAGAAGGCAATAGGTCTAGGGATCAAATCATGGTCCAAGTTATTCAAAACCCCGTTTTTTCTAACAATATTACCACATTTGTCTCGGCACCCTGGCTTTGGCTCCCCAAATGCATCAAGAGATGTTGCTAAAAGTAAACAGATACAGAACTGAATCAACAGGATTCGTCGTATGACCATGATTGTAGTTTTCGAAGTGCTAATTACTTGTTCTTGCTTGTTATGGAGTAAGAGGTTGATATAAACATATTAATTAGCTTTCCGGGCATATACCATTTCGAAGGCAGCAATCCTCATTGACTTTGAGAGAGTCCATGCCCTCTTTAGGAAAATGACCTTTGAGATATATTCTTTATAACCTTGCACCGTATTAAACAGATAAGAATGTCACTGGGGTTCCGTATTAAACAATAATCTGTGTTGGTTCGACTTTTTCATCATCATAAAAGTTACTGATCAAAATATCAAAATAAGCTTTAAGGTTAAAGTTTCTCGAACCTGGAGGTTAATAAGGTGGTTCTTTGCCTAAAGAGGAACTGCATGACCTGGTTTCTCTGGCGCTAGTTTTAATTGCCAAATGTAAGCTAATATATTTATTTAATTTCTGAAAGGTTGGATAGATATTTAATTGACCAATGTGCTGCAAAGCTCTTCCCAAAATTTTGTGTTTTTTTCCAACAAATACAAGATAATCGAAACCTAATAAAAATACAGATATCCTATTATATTATATGTTGAGGGAGATGCTACATTAGTCTAGCTTTCCTTTTAAAAGACATTAGTATTTTGTGTCCAATCGAACTCTCGGATGCCAAAAATCCCTTGAAATGGATTCAAAGCAACGTCATATTGAATCATCGATATTCTTGAATCGAGAATAGTAAGTTAAGAACAAACAACTAAAATTCAAAGAAATCGCTCTAAGATGGCGGAAAAAAATCTCCTTAAAAAGCAATGTGTTAATTGACACCAAAAATAAAAGAAAAGGTCCTATTTCGTAAATTGTCAATTAAAACTTAAGAGGAAAAGAAATCCATGCTCTCAGACCTGGTCCATTCAAGAAGGACCAAATCTAAACAAGAAAGATGTGACCGTTGCTAAATTTTTTTTATCATGTGCATAAGAATTCTTCCTATCATGGGTTGAGGTACCCCTTTTAAGTACCTCTCTTTTCAATGAATTTTTTCTTGACCGATAAAAAAAAAGGAACTCTTCCTATCATAGTTATACAAATAGTATTAGTATATATAACACCGGTATGGAAAGAGTTTTAATTATCTAATCTAGGGTGTTTCTGTTTACATTATGGATACTTTTAATGTGACCAGCGCAACACAATATCATAGCAGTTAATCCTTTATCAAAAAAAAAAAAAAAAAAAAAAAACACAGTTGGATCTCCCAACTTTAAAACTCAGCCGTCATATCTCAAGAGATTCTTGTCATCACAAAATGATTCTCGTCTGTACTATTTTTATAGATCGTTGGATATCCGTGTTTCTTGTCGGCCGTTATTTCTTCTCAGGTTTGCAATAGTTATAAAGGTTGCTGAAAGTTTTAGAAACGAAAATATCCGTTCCATTAACTTTGAAACATAAATCTTTTTCATCCATATCAACGTTTGTGCGGGTCGCCAACGTTCCATTGACTTATTTCTTTTTTCATCCATATCAACGTTCCATTGACTTGTTCTTCGGACCTTGTCCAATACTATTGTGTTGGGCAAGTCCAAGCTTTTACAAATTCAAAGGAAAATGAAAGATGTAACATGATAATCAATAAAAGATCAAATTTCAATATGGGCTTCCACACTCCTTGAAGAAATACCAACATGCATTCCCGAATTCCCAATGTTCTCATTCTTCTACTCGTCTTGGATCTATCGTGTATTCATGTCTTTGTACCAGTATCGGCTAAAGGTGAGAATCCTACATCCCCTAACTCAAACATTATTTTTAGTATGCAGACTTAATTAGTTACGAAGGAATCGAAGGATTGCTCATTTGATCAGTTTGACATTTCATTGTTTATTATTGTAATTACAGTGTTTCTGAGCATAGATTGCGGTTATTCCTCGTTGGAACCTTACACTGATGAAAATTCGATCAAATGGGTTGGGGACCAGTAGTATATACAAACAGGAGAAACTCGAAACATCATTGATACAACAGCAAAGGATCGTCGATGGAATACTGTTAGGGAATTCACAACTCGGAAAAAAAATTGTTATTCACTAGATGTTTCTACAGATAAGTTTGAAGCCAGTAGTAAGGTTGAAAGGATCCTTGTCCGAGCTAGTTTCCACTATGGAAACTATGACAGGCAAGGGACTCCTCCGACTTTCAATCTTCAATTTAATGGGAACAACTGGTCACAGATTGTAACATCGATGAATGAAACCACATCTTAAGAAGTAGTATTTTCATTGAACCATGGAAACACTATAAACGTATGTCTAGCTCGAACTCAGCGTAGTCATTTTCCGTTTATATCATCTCTTGAAGTAAGAAGTTTGGATTCAGAAATGTACAGTTATGTGGATTCAAATTATCCCTTGATTTTTAAGCTAAGAAAACATTATGGTCCCAACACAATTCTGAGGTATGTATGTATTCAGCATGGGGCTCTCTTTTAGTCTTTTAAAAGATCCTGGCTGAATTGAGGCTTTCTTTTTAAATCTTTGTTGGTCACGCAGGTACCCCGAAGATATGTATGACCGAATTTGGATCTCAGATGTAAGCGACCCTAGTATACTTCCTGATGTGAATAATACCTTGGCATCTGTTAGAGTTAATATCTCCGACAACATTCCTGAGATTCTATTCAAGACAGCGCTGACATCTTTGAATTCTTCCGGAGAGATATGGGACTTTGGTACAATAACAAATCTTAGTGTTCCTTTACACTTGAATGCATATTTTTCAGAAGTTATTCAATTGAATTCTACTCAGAAGCGTTCGTTTGATATATTAGTCGTCGAACCTGGTTATAGTGATACTAGTGCTTTTTTTGATCGAGGTGATACTAGTGTTTATGACACTGTGAATCCGCCATACGGAGACGCACTGCAAGTTCGCATTGAAAATGCAACTACTCACCGTGATAATAACTGGTATATTGGTCTCGTACCAACAAAGAATTCGAATCTACCTCCATTAATCAATGCCCTTGAAGTATTTATTATTGGTGATAAACTAGTCCAGGGAACCAATTCAAATGATGGTAATTCAATCTCTTTTTTTAGGAATCGATGGACTAAATTTACATTAACTTTAGTTGAGTAGGTCTTTTTTATGTTTTCCTTTTTAGTGAAATCACTGGCTTTATTGCAAAAGAGTTTTATTCAGCTTCAAGATTGGCAAGGTGATCCTTGTTTGCCTTCACCATTTACTTGGGATTGGGTTGCTTGTGATTCTGATAACGATTCTCCTCGAATTAAAGCACTGTAAATAAATTCTTCTCTGTACTATTTTCATTTCCGGATTGAGCTTCAAGCACGCTATTGATATAATTTAATTAGAGTTAACACAACATTTATATCTGGGGGTCTTTTACAGACATCTCAACAACCTTGGATTAGTGGGTAGCTTACCAGATTTTAGTGCCATGGATGCTCTCGAAACCATGTGAGTCAAAAACCATTTGCATTGATTCGGAACACAAAATTGGAATCTGATGTAAATTTTGTATAATTTCGCAGAGATTTGCACGGTAACAGTTTGACTCAAGCAGTTCCTGAATTTCTTGGCACGCTCCCTCAACTTAAAGTATTGTAAGTTCAGAACTTCTTGTGATGTATGTTTCCACCATCCGATTATACTGTAATCCTTTTTATTTAATCTAGACAAAAAAAATTCGGGTTATGTTATGCAGAAATTTGGCAGATAATAATTTTTCTGGAGCGATACCTTCTTGATATTGAATAATAACAATTTAAAGTTGAGGTAAATGCAGTTGGCTTTCTGCTAAAACCATTTTATTTTAATTAGCCCTTATTTTCAATAGCGTTTGTGATATGTTTTTTGGTTCCTTGTAGTTTTTCTGGTAATCCAAACCTGATCAACAACAAAGATAGTACTAAGCGTTCCTCAAGCAACAAAAACTCAATAACACCAACAATCCCATCAATGATAATCGGAAGTGCAACAACCCAAATGCTTGCTTATATTTTTGGTTTGTTATTATAAGTTAACTTCTTCTGGTTATCTTACATGCTATTCACAGTACTTTGAATTTGTAGTTGGTTATATTCTTATCTTTTCTATTAAAAAAGGTTATACAGTATGACTCCTGAATTCCTCAGTATTTGTTGTACTCTACTATTACATTACATTGCTACCGTTTTGTTGTGCTTAGCTATGTATATATGATATGACATGATGAATGAGATACTCAAGGAAATATTTGATGTCTGCCTATGAAGGGGGTCAAATTTTGTAAGTGAACCAGACTTTTCAGTTTAACATATCACTTAACCATCACCAAAAATTTTACCACTATAAAATTGGAACTCAAGAGACCAGACTTTTAACCTTCACAGATAAATTTTCCTAACTATTCCAATCTCATTCACGTCCAAAAGAAAACAACAAATCGCCAGATTTGAACTTTAAAATATGTGAACCCAGTTTGCTTAGCCGCCATTCTGCAACACTCAGAAGATCAGCCAGCTCGAGGATACCTTTGCACTGTTCCACCTTGCATTTGAAACTCAACTACGCTCCATGCCAGCTCAATGCATGCTCATTGAATATGCTACCATTGAGGATTTCGTTGCCACCTTGAGCTTTTGCTCTTCCTTCATTAGATAGTTGTAGATAACTAACTCTCTACCTTGATCCATGGGCCTTATCTGTTAACTAAATGTATCTCGGATTTATGGAAAAAAGGAGTAATGTTGGAATACTTGGTCGAGTTGCTTAATTGGTGATGAGTCGATGATCCTATGTTTACTGTGGTGTTTGTTCTATTGAACGAGTATACTATTTTTCAGCATACATTTTTTTTTTTTTATCTTGGAGTCGTTCTCCATTAAAAAAAATGTATCTGATAGTGACAGAGTGGCCGGTGGGTGTAGTTCTCAGTCAGAGACTCTCACATATCAGTTCAATAGTAGAAATTTAATTGCTTGACTTGTTCTCTTGGGACCTTGTCCAATATATTCTGAATTATGTTGGGCGAGTTCAAGCTTTTACAAGTTCAAAGGTAAACGAAAAATATACTCTTATGGAGTCCTACTTGATGAAAATTATAAGTTGAAACACTTGATAATTAAAAAAGAGAAAATGGATTAAAAATCATACCTTGGTTACCAGTTTTAGAACTCCATGATTGTCCATGATGTTGTGTTGATAATAACACATCAATATGTCCGTTTGATTTCTAATATTCTTCTTTATGTACCATTATTCGGCAAGGCATATATAAATTATCATCGTGAATTCAAAATAAACACAAAATTGGTTAGAAAGACCAAAATCAGCAATTCCTGGGTAAAAATAACATTTAGATTTTAATACTGTTTAAATGGACAAAAATTTAAAAATAGCCAGGATGTAAACAGTTTCATCCTACTCATTTTCAAATACTTTTTTCTTATTTTTAATTTACATAAGAATGCATCAAGTTTCATCCTTGCTATTTTTTTGGTGTCCATTTCACTCATACTAATTTTTACTCGTCCATTTGAACCATGTTTTAAAATTAGTTGGACAAATGAACCATTTTCCGAAATAAATAATAATTATATTTCATCTTACTTGATTGATATTTTGTTTTTACCATGTTTTGCAAAGTTTTCTGTTTTCACGCGGCTAGGTTTTATGCAACAAAAATTTAGGTCATTGTTCCTGATGATGGTAATATGGGCTCAACTTTAGTTTAGCATGTTTTTATGCGTTTTGGGCGCTGTCTATATCAAACCCAACACACACACATTATAGAAAGAAAACATGCTTCTGTTTTGGTCGTAAATCTGATTGTGTGCGCATCTAAAGAAATCCTGTCTAAATCTTTCTCATTTGTTTTACATTAGTATCAAAACCTGAACATGAATGGGTCTTTTTGTTTTTTATATTTTCAAAAGGCGTTTTCTTTTTCTTTCTTTTTTATACTAAAAGAATTTTATTAATTAAACCGGGCAGAGTCATCTGATAGTGTCAGGAGGATAATTCAAAAGGGGTTTTCTTAGTTTGGTCTATTCCGAGGGAGTCGATTTCCGTTAAAATAATAATAAAAAATACGGGATCGTTGCTAGTGGCTGTAGTTTTTAATAAATAGTGATTTCATTGCAGTATCGTAAGTAGTTTTTAATAAGAATCTTATTATTGGGGTTGAAGGGGCTGGTACTTTGGGGGCTTAAATACTAATTAGGAACCAAAACGTTAACTTATAGGAGGAGACTTGATATAGGTAAAAGTTCAAAAATACCCTCAATCATTTTAACTTATTAACCTTCTACCCTTCCATTAACTAACTAATCTAATCAAAAAAAGAAACAAATTAAATCTGTTAATCGGGCTCTGCGTATTTGGACTGAGCCCAATGGTTGTGCCGTGTTAGTTCATTAAGTTCTCATTACTTATGACAAGAGGAAGAAGACACTTGAAATGGTAAAGAAGAAGGATAAACAAGAGGATCTGGATGCCACCAACCCGAGGTTGTGTAGAGGTAAACTTCGAAATGGTCTATATACAGTCGTTATCCGCACTCTTACCTCAACTGGTGTTGCACCCAATAATGATGCCACTTTAGCGGAACTTCGATGTAAGCACCCCTCTGCTAGTTTTCCAGTAATCCCATCCACTCCACCTTCCCAACCTGCCATGTTAGCTTCGACTGAGTTGGTGTTAGGAAGATTGAAGAGTTTCCCCAAAGGGACCTCCTGTGGAAGAGATGGGTTTCGTGCGAAACACCTTCTCGATTCTCTTAGTGGAGCTGCTGCTGTTTTAGCGGTTGGACTAATTACATCTATTACGGATGTGGTTAACTTATGGTTAGCAGGCTCATGTACTTCTGTTTTGGGAGCTTTTGTGGCTAGTGCACCTCTCACCCCACTCAACAAGCCCGGTGGTGGTTTGCGTCCGATTGCAGTGGGCACGATTTGGAGAAGGCTTGTTTCTAAATGCGCTGCTTCCGTCGTTGGCCAAGAGATGAGTTCTTATCTGGGTGACTTCCAGTTTGGAGTTTGAGATAAATGTGGTGGAGAGGCGATTTTACATGTTGTAAATCGTGTGCTGGAAAAATAACGGGATTGAGATAATATTTCCATGCTGCTGGTGGACTTTTCTAATGCATTCAATCCCATCGATAGAACTGCAATGATCACCGAGGTACGTAATTTATGTCCCTCTATATCCCGTTGGGTTGAGTTTTTCTATGCTTCGCCGCACGCCTATACTACATGGACCATGTACTTTCTTCGTTTCAGGGGGTTCAAAAGGTGATCCTTTGGGACCGCTTTTGTTTGCTCTTACTTTTCACCCTCTAATCTTGAGTATTTCCAAACGATGTGAGCTAGAACTGCAGGCCTCGTATCTAGATGATGGTACGGTGATTGGTGACACTATTATGGTTGCAAAATCCCTTCAGATTATACAAGAGAAAGGTGTTGCAAGGGGGCTATTTTTGAATATCAAGAAAATAGAATTATTCTGGCCCTCTCCAGATCCTAGAGCAACCACACTGGGTGTTTTTCAGCCGGACATTAGTAGGCCAGAGAAAGGGGTTAAGCTGCTAGGATCTCCTATCAGTATTGATGCCCAATTTAACGCCGATCTGGTTATGAAGAGAGTGCATAAAACCGTGGAGCTTATCGATGCAATTGAGAAAATTGAAGATCCACAGTGTGAACTTCTTTTATTTAGGAATTATGATGGAGTTTCACGTTTATACTTTGATCTTCGAACTACCATGCCAGACTATATGCATGAGGCTCAAGATTTGTTTGACTCTCTACTCTGTAAGTTTATGCGTCATGTGATCACATGCGATGGCCCTGGTTTTGTTCTTCTGCAACAGAGACTTTCCACCTTTCCACTTAGGATGGGAGGTTTATTCGATGCATTATTGTTATTTAGCATCTTTCCTACAGACCCTTGAACTTCAGTCTGTTATCTTGAGACGTACTGGTGTTTATAGGTGAAAATAGTTTTTGCTGATTTCGGTAATTGCGGGTGTGAAGGTGAGAAACAGTTTAAACCATAAACAATTTACTGCAAGGGAGTACTTTAGATCCGAGAGATCAATCTGTACAAGTACGGCCTAAACCAAAAAATGGTCGTTCCAGACTTGCTTCGGTCACAAAGTGGAGTTGAATGGGTTGGTTTTGGGGAGGGAAGCAAGGAAAGTGGTGAGACCAGAATAGTTGATTCTGGAGGAGTATTTGGGTTACTACGACTTGTTATCATAAAATTAAGAGAGATCACGAGGATATCTAGCATGTAAGTATTTCTGAGTGTTGTCTTGTCCGAATGAACTTGTTGTCCAAATTGAAATAGGTAAGACCTATTTATACAAGTCGAAGTAGAAACGTACCCTGGTCTCATTAAGGAGTGGGGAAGTAAATAGGAGGAGGTGGTAACCGTATGCATGGACTTGATGTTCCATAAAGTGGTTAACGCATGGAACTGGTTTTCATGAAACTGTTAACGTTATGGAATTGATGTTCCATAAAGTTGTTAACGCACGGATTTATGTCCCATGAACGTTTCCCACATAACTTCCCATTTTTACTAGCCGCCTCACCCTTATGACACTTCCTTATGAAGGGCGTAGTGTACGTCGCACGCTGTAAACCGCCAAACCAATACCTAAAAAGGATCCCAAAGTTTGTGTTGATGTCTCGAATATTTTTGGAAAACATGTAGCAAGTTGTTGGGGCTTGGACAGTAAGGCTCGGGAAACTTGATATCTTGGTGACCTTTGACTTTCGAGATTTTGCATCTTTAGAGGAGGGGCAACCGTTGATCGTTGCACGCCCTTCGTTTTGGTAGTGAGGGCCAATGTGGTGGCGCGACTAGGTTGGCACGCCATTGGAAGGTCATGGTTGGTATGGCCAAACTTATATTTTCGTGCCAAAAGTCGTGAGGTGACTTTAGACGGCCAGGATTTGCTCCTGGGATTGAAGGGTAGTCGTTGATGGTCGCACGTCTTTGTTTTAGAAACCCTAATTAGTGCCATTTACTAGAATTTCTGTAGAATTATAGTACGGACTCGGATTTTGATGGTCCGCCCCTCACATCAATCGGAAAAGAATTTCCTATCTCCTTACGCAAGGATATTTAGGTTTTGAACTCCTTCGGGAGGAGAAAACATCCTGAAAGCAAAACTCATGAAGAATTCATGGGGATGGCGGCATGGCCAGGCTAACATGGCATGGATTGGCGCAATTAGGTTGGCATGGCATGCCTTGGTGTGGTTTGGGCACGTGGGGACAAGGATTTTCCATGGGTGCATGGCGTGGCTAGGGCCAAGGCAAGGGCGTCTGTCTTGACATGGTGTGACTAGCATAGCTAGGGCCAAGGCATGGTGTATTTGGCAAGGCGAGGCTAGCTTGGGATAGGTTTGGTTTGGCTTGGCATGTGGGGATAAGGGTTTGCTATGAGTGTATAGCGTGGCTAGCTTGCGCTAGGTGCGTGACCAAGCTAGGGTTTTGATCCAAAGTCGTGAGGAGACCTTAGGCGGCTAGGATTTTTTCATGGGATTGAAGGGAAACCGTTGATTGTTGCATGCACTATGGGAAAAATATACATCTACAACTGGGGTTTTACAACACTTTTCTAAACATTGTATAAAGTCCTATGTTTTACAACTGGTTTCAAAGGAAGAGTTGTCGTATATCATCACTACCAACACTTAGGACCAAGGGGTTGCGCTAAGAAAACAAACGACAACTCTTTAAGAAAAAGAGTTGTGACGACATTTAGCTATAACAACTCTGTTTTATAAGTGTAGTGACTTAGCCTATCACAACTCTCACAAATGTTGTTGAAGAACAAAAAAATATGATAATGAAAAATATGTTAGGGGGGAGATTCGAACATGAACCTACTGCATGGAAGTCTAGCTCGTCAACCATCCTTTCAGTTCACCAGTTTTGTTTTTTTTTTAATTTTTTTTAAATAGAAACCTATAACAACACTTATAAGTGTTGTTGAAGTAAAAATATATAATGTTGGAAATAATGAGGTTGGGGGGATTCGATCATGGGCCTACTGCATGGAAGTCTAGTTCATCAACCATCCTTTCAGTTCACAAGTTTTGATTTTTTTTTTCATTTTTTTTAAATAGAAACCTATAACAACACTTATAAGTGTTGTTGAATTAAAAATATATAATGTTGGAAAAAATGAGGTTGGGGGGATTCGATCATGAGCCTCGGGCATGGAAATATACACCACTAACCATCCTACACTATCACAAGTTCTGTCAAATTTGTGGTTCTTTAATACACTAACTTTATGACAACCCTTCATAAGTGTTGTAAAACAAAATGTAATGCCAAAAAAATAATGCTCAGGTGACTGAGCCGCAAACAGCGCGAAGCCTTCTCTGAAAATTAATTATTTCCGATAAGGGTAGTCTGGTCATTTTCACAGTCTCCATAATTTGTATTGCACTTATTTCCATCAAGGGTAATATGGTCATTTTCACATTCTAAAATATTTACTTTACCTATTTCCGATAAGGGTAATCTTGTCATTTGTCACAGTCTCCATAATATTTATTGCACTTATTTCCATAAGGGTAATATGGTCATTTTCACATTTTATAATATTTACTTTACCTATTTCCAATAAGGGTAGTCTGGTCATTTTTGCAGTCTCCATAATATTTATTGCACTTATTTCCATCAAGGGTAATATGGTCATTTTCAAAGTGTAATATTTATATTACTTATTTCCGATAAGGGTAGTCTGGTCATTATTAAAGTTTCGATAATATTTATTGCACTTATTTTCACTAAGGGTAATATGGTCATTTTCATAGTCTGTAATATTTTCTTTACTTATTTCCGATAAGGGTAGTCTGGTCATTTTCGCAGTCTCCATAATATTATTGCACTTATTTCCATTAAGGGTAATATCGTCATTTTCACATTTTGTAATATTTACTTTACCTATTTCTGATAAGGGTAGTCTGGTCATTTTTCACAGTCTCCATAATATTTATATATTGCACTTATTTCCATTAAGGGTAATATGGTTATTTTCACATTTTATAATATTTATTGCACCAGATCTGATAAATTTCATCTTCGGTTCACCCGAATGAGAAACTCACGTCGAACTCTAGTAATCTTTGAACCCGTGATGTTCAAATCTGATAAATTGCATCTTCAGTTCATCCGAATGAGAAACTCAGGTCGAAATCTAGTTATCTTTGAACCTGTGATGTTAAAATCTGATAAATTTCATCTTCAGTTCACCCGAATGAGAAACTCAGATCCAACTCTAGTAATCTTTGAACCTGTGATGTTCAAATATGATAAATTTCATTTTCAGTTCATCCAAATGAGAAACTCAGGTCTAACTCTAGTAATCTTTGTTTAATATTTTGGGGAATATTCCGAAGGAATCTTACCTGTAAATGGAAGGATTCATCGTTCTTACGAATATTCAGACTTATAGTAGTCCACTCACGGCCAGGTTTCGATCTCGGAGCCATGGTATGCATACAATATGCCAGAATATGGTTTGTTTAATGTTTCGGGGAATATTCCGAAGGAATCTTACATGTGAATGGATGGATTCATCGTTCTTACGAAGTTTCTGACTTATAGTAGTCCACTGACGGCCATGTTTTGATCCCGGAGCCATGGTATGCATACAATATGCCAGAATATGGTTTGTTTATTGTTTCGGGGAATATTCCGAAGGAATCTTACTTTGAATGGATGGATTCATCGTTCTTACGAAGTTTCTGACTTATAGTAGTCCACTCACGTCCTGGTTTCTATCTCGGAGCCAGGGTTTGCATACAAAATGCCAGAATAGGATTTGTTTAATGTTTTGGGGAATATTCCGAAGGAATCTTACCTGTAAATGGATGGATTCATCATTCTTACCAAGTTTGAAGTCTGAACCCTCTCAGAGCTTCTTGGTTCATAGTTTATATGGATTTATACCACATTTGAAGTTCGAATTGACACTGAGATTCAAATTTATCGATTTCGGTGATGTATCATGCTCAGTCTGAAGTTAGAACCCTCAAGAAGCTTCTTGGTTCACAGTTTGTATGTCGTTATACCACATTTGAAGTTCGAATCAACACTAAGATTCATATTTATCGATCTCGATGATGTATCATGCTAAGTTTGAAGTCATAACCCTCCATAAGCTTCTTGGCTCATAGTTTGTATGTTTTTATACCACATTCGAAGTTCGAATCAACACTGAGCTTCATATTTATCGATTTTGATGATGTATCCAGCTAAGTTTGAAGTCAAGCTTCTAAGTTTGAAGTCAGAACCCTGGTTTGCATATAATATGAAGAAATAGGGTCTATTTTAGGTTTCGTAGAATATTCTGAAGGAATCTTACATGTAAATGAATGGATTCGTCATTCTTACCAAGTTTCTTACTTAGACTACTCCACTCACGACCAGGTTTCTATATCGGAGCCTGGTATGCGTACAATATGCAGAAATAAGGTTTGTTTAAAGTTTAGTAGAATATTTCGGAGGAATCTTACCTATAAATGGATGTATTTGTCATTATTACCAAGTTTCTGACTTAGAGTAGTCAACTCGCGTCCATGTTTCCATCTCAGAGCATGGATCATGCTAAGTTTGAAGTCGGAACCCTCTCAAAGCTTCGTGGTCCATAGATTATGTACCATTATACCAAGTTTGAAGTTCGAATCAATGCCGAGCTTCATGTTTATCGATTTCTATGATGTATCATGCTAAGTTTTAAGTCAAAACCCTCCCAGAGCTTCTTGGTTCATATTTTTTATGTCGTAATACCATATTTCAAGTTTAAATCGACACTGAGCTTCGTATTTATTGATGTTGGAATTTTTAGTTCGTTCTATGTTAAAAATGCATCTTTGATGTTAATTCAAGAATATGTCCTCTGACGAATGTTCAATCTCTAATGACATAATCTCGATCAGTTTATTCTCGAAACTCGAATTTTTGATTAGTCCATTCTTGGAACTCAGAATGTTCAACAATCTACCAAGATAATCCTCAATTTAATGCATGTTAAAATTACAATCTTCAAACGAGTGTTCAATCGATATAATCTTCAGTTCATTTGTAAGTCAAAATTACTATCTTCATGTGAGTGTTCAATCTAATGTCAATATTTGTTCGTTATAATTCATTTTCAGAAAATCAATTTTTGTTCGTCAAATTTCACAAGTACTAAATCTAAACTTCTAATTAGAATTTAAATCGACTCCTTAATCATATTCTTCAGAATTCTACCAAGTCAAATGTCGATAATTATATCAGCAACAAAAATTTTGGTTCGGAAGGAAAAAAAAAAACATTTAATAAGTGGAGGAAGAGGATTTTCTGGGACAATCTTCAATTCTTCGTGGGTAAAAAAACATCTTATACCGAGTGTTGAAATTTTGTTTAATCGAATGAGAGTAACATTTTTTGATTTAATTTTTGATTCTTTTGATTCAATCTTATAAATTTTTCGGATTTATATATATTCAGAAGGTCGATAACAATATCATTCTTTTGATTCATTCTTATCATATTGACATGGTGGCACCTGTTTCTCTAAAACATCTAAACGACGATTAGTTTAAAGTTAAGATTTTGTTGACATGTGTCTCCTATAAAACTCAATATTCTTACCGAAAATGAGAGTATTTCGAAATACGAAACTTTGGATTTTGATCTTACGAAGGTTCAAAAGAAACACACTTGTGTTCTAAAGAAACACACTTCTCTCAATCCGTAGGATAATCCAAAACCAATTGTGTACCGTTGATTAATCTCCCCAATCCGTATGAAGAGGAATCCAACGTCCAAAGTATTTTTATACAAAAGCCTAAACTTTTTTCTCCTCTCACTTTCTTTCTCTTCTTTCCTTTCCCTTTCTCGGTCTATTCTCTCTAACTCCACCTTAAACAAAACCCTATCTCATAAAAAATCCTTCTTTCTTCGTTTTTTCTTTCTGCTTCTCCTCTTTGTTTCTCTTCCTGATTTTGGGAGATGAAATATAGTTCTGAGATCGAGATAAGAAAAGTCTGATCATGAATCAGGTGATGGTGGAAGTGATGTTGCTGTTTGAGTTTAGGAGGAAAATGAATCGAGAAGTCAGCGAGTTAGGGTTTTCTGAAGTTGGTTTGCTTTATGAGTTGGTGTAAAACGAGGATGATTTCGAGTTGTAGCAATTGAAGATTAAGAGGGTTGTTAATCAATTGATGAGTTGAAGCATTTCTTCTGATGAATCGAATAGAAAAGGTAAATCAAAGATTTAATTTAGTGTTTCTTTAATTAAGCTCGGTTTGTGTGAAATTGATGTGTATTTGATCTTTAGTAATGGGTTTGTTTTTTAATTGAACTGTATATGGATGTAATAGGTTTAATTTCAGTTTCCGTAGGAAGCTGATTTTGAAATTAGGGTTTATGCAAATTAGGGTGTCTGAAATCGGAAGCAGCAGATGAAGAAGATGAATTGGTTTGTGGAGATTGAAGTTGGGTGTTGATTTAAGATTCCGATGAGGCTGGTGAATGATGTCACTGCAGTTTGGTTGTATTTCTGATGGTGTTCTTGCTGCTACAGATGGATTCAGTGGAGCTGTGCATCAGAAGACAACCTTCATCTACTTCGACTGCCTTGTCAGGGGTAATTGACAGTGCCAGTCTAAAACTTGATTTACTCAGCACGAAATTCCGAGATATATGCATTTGGGCTCACAGTTTGTGGATAACTTGGGTATCCAATGAATTATCAGCCATTCTATCAAAGGAGATCAATAACGATGATGCATTCTCTTTGACATCTTCCTCGAGGGTGAATGAAGTCTTCTCCGTATGTAATTATACTCCCATTTTACTTCTTTGATGGTTTTAGCTTTTAGCTAGAAAATCTTTTACTTGATCTGTCCAAAAAGTAACATAGCTTGGTAATATTACTTCTCTTTATGGTAGTATTTGTAGGCATTGCCATGTTCTATGAATTAGTTATTTGATCTAGTCAGTTGGCTATTCTTCTTTGGTTGCGTTTTCAAACCTACCAATTGATGCTTTCATCTGTTGAAGAGACATTTGGAGACTCTTAGTGCTCAACGTGCAGGTCTCGAGGACATGCTGAAAGAGATGAAAAGGAAGGTACAAATTTAATTCCTGAAGTTTCTTTGTTCATTCTTGGTAGAGGGAACTTCTTAGTAATGCACTCAAAAATGGTCTTGGACAGTGGCGGAGCCAGAATTTAAAGTTGGGTGGGGCACTTTGAATTTCTATTGGTACCTAAATTTGTCTTTTCTTTTTTTTTTGTAACTAAGCAAGTTAACATAGTCCGCATGATGATTCAAAAAATCAATTGGTCATAATGGGAAAAAATACTAATACTAATACTTATAAATAAAATGGGAAAATCTAACAAAAAGATACAACTTATTAGCAATTCTTTTTATGTAGACATTTGGAAAAAGAAAGAGAGAATTCTTTTGATGCAAAATGTAAACATATGAACGTGTGATCATAACCAAATGTGTGATCATAACCAAATGATTCGTTGTTGAGTACATATTACTTAGTGCTCAGTAGTCAAGTATGTTAAGTAGTAAATGATGTCATTGATATGTGCGATATTGCTCAATCTGATCATTTTTCTCCATTTTATCCTGCTAGATTAGCTTAATTTCATCTTACTTAACTTAATTTAGCAATTACAACATGTTCTATCTCGCTTAATACCACATGTGATTAAGCTTTTATAAAACTTTGGGTGGGTCCAAGGTCCCACCCACCTCCTTAATAGCTCCGCCTCTGGTCTTGGATGTTAAAAGATATTATTTTTTATCATTTGCTCTTTGTGGCAGGATGATATATTACCCAAGTTGATGACTTCTCCTGGATCATACGATGATCTTTTCAGGAAGGAGATTGTCAAATATGACCATGTCTGTGAAGAAATTGCACAAAATATCGATGCACAAGAACAGTTATTAGTAAAGATTCAAGTTATCTCTTTGCTCTAGCTTTGAAGTGGCGCTATCATTTCTGTAAATTAGTTTCTACTCTCTTGCACTCTTCCTTGGACTAGAAGTATCCGCTCAATCCTTATTCATCTTCCGAGGATTCAGTGAAAGTTAACCAAACCCATCTACTTTAGACACATATTGAATTGTACCTTTTTCTTTTTACAGGCTCAGAATGATGAATTTGCTTCTTTATTTAATCTTGAAGACTACAAAGGTGAGCGAACTATTTTATTTCTGATTATTCTTTAAGAAACAAGAGACTCCGTTGAGCTTATTTGACTATTGAAAAAGCAATTTATTGTTGTTTTTTGGAACCTTTCCAGCATCTCGTGGGAACAGATATAAACAAATTCAAGCTTCCATAGCCAAGTTTCGAGAAATCAAGTAGGATATTAATGAAGGATTGAAATTTTATGTTACTCTTCAGGTAAAAAATACATATATATTTTTTTTTTTACCACTTAGAGCTCTGTTTCTGCTTAATTTAGGCTATCTTCTTCTCTTTTTATTTGCGTTACTTGCATAGTAATATAGTCAAGTATAAGTTGCTTTCGTTGATAAAATCCTCTATTTTGATTAAAAATGGAGATTATAGATAACAAGTTTACATCATGCTAGATTGGAAATGTATAATCTTACAGTTCTCATCTCAAGACCCTGTCTGTGCAAATTCGAAGCTTAGCGAAGGTTCTAATAAGATTTAAGTTATCTCTTGAAATTGCATATATATATATGCTCACAAAAACTGGCATGGCTCATGTTTTGTACTGGAGAAGGCCCAGTTTTAGTTGATTTGATACACCTTAAGAGAAAGATACTTTATCCATTTTTACATTATAAATGTGCACTACTTTAATGAGTTTTTCTCTTGCAAAGAAATCCGATTTATAGTCGTTGGGTCAAAATATACAAAGAAATGCAATTTATAGTCATCAACATCCTTACCAATTATATCTGTGCTAATTTTGGAACGCGTTAACATTCTGGTCATGGTAGGGTGATCAACATTTTGGAACGTGTTAACATTCTATAACGCGTTAGTTTGTGAGTACATGCCTTAATTTTGGCAGTTTGAATTCTACTGAATGCTAGCTAGATTTATGTATATTGGGATTCTTTTGAAACGTTCACCAATATATGTGATGAGTGTGCATGTGTATAATTTGTTGTTGTTCTATAGGATCATTACCTAATTATAACATGTTAACTATTTTCTATAATGGAATGTATTTCCTTGTTAAAGTTTGGCATTTGGTTCGCAATTGCAAGGTGAAGGCTTAGGATCTTTTCCTTGTTAAATTTAGGCATGTGGAACCATAAGTGTTTACATTTCCAAACTTGAGGAATTAAAGAAGGTTAGCCTTCTTCTTCTGTCTCTCCCATAGTATGTGTTTTAATCTGTTCACACTTGTTATGGATGATGGAACTACAGCAAGACGACCCTATTGAGGAGCGTTATTGGTTGTCTCTTCCAGAGTATGTGTTTTGTTTTTCTGATAAATTTTCCTTGGCATGTTTTCTGATAAATTTTCCTTTGCATGAACAACAACATAGGCCTTGCTGTACTTGAAGAGTACCAGCGATATGCAGGTGCTAAAGTTATGCCAACTGGTATGAAGTTCATTGAGAACTATGACTCTTCACATCTAAGCCATTGCCTCTACGGTATCATCTCATAATCGTCGTTTGTTTTACAAAGAAGCGAGTGCAGCAAAAGCGGATCACTTCAATCTAGCAATGTAACCCAAATTACCATACTATAACATGTATGATACTACCACATTTGTAGGGGAGGCCAATATCTGCGTTTTACGATTATAATATGATATTTTTAGTTTTGTTCAAAGGATATGTCATTTTTCTTTTCTTTCATTGTTGCGCAACACACTTTCATACAAGGTGATTTAAGTGGAGTTAACATGAATGAATGTAAGTGTGTTACATTGCCAGGTTAATGTGAATTTGAAATACTTTCAACAATTCGGTTTCAGCAATAAAAATTTTTTCTTCAAAATAGTTATATGCACACAACTTCTAACAAGAGTTATGTTCCATATTTCGACTACACGAACCAAAGGTTGTGAAAGAATGTCTTTACGACATAACTAGGTGTTGTCGAACATAGATCTACAACTCTAACAAGTGTCGTGCAAATATTATTCATAGTAGTAATAAGAGTTGTTATATATTTCTACAATACACATCCTAGGTTGTCTAAGATAGTCCTTCAACTTATACAAGTGTTGTGTTACATATTTCTACAATACACATCCTAGGTTGTCTAAGATAGTCCTTCAACTTATACAAGTGTTGTGTTACATATTTTTACGATACGCATCCTTTGTTGTGTAAAATAGTCATACAACACAAGCAAGAGTTGTGTTAGGCTTTCAAAAAAAAATCGAAAGAGAATCACAACTTTGGAAAGATATTGTCGAACCATGAATCACATCACCCTTTACAACACTTAGTCAAGTATTGTAGAAAATCTTGGACTTTCTACAATACCCCACCTACACAATACACAAAAAAGCGTTGCAGTAGGGGTACTACAACCCTAATAGAGTGTTGTAAATGATGATTTTTCCCGTAGTGATGCCTTCACTTTGGTAGCCGTGAGGGAAAGGCCAGCATGGTGGCGCGTCTACCTTGGCTAGGTGCGTGACCAAGCTAGGGTTTTGGGCCAAAGGACGTGAGGAGACCTCAAGCGGCCAGGATTCTCTCCTGGGATTGAAGGGAAACCGTTGATTGTTGCACGCCTTCACTTTAGTAGCCGCGAGGGGAAGGCCAGCATGCTGGCGCGGCATGATGGGCCATGGATAGTTATATGTGGCATGGCACGGCTAGCTTGGATATGTGTGTGACCAAGCTAGGGTTTTGGGCCGAAGGACGTGAGAAGACCTTAGGCGGCCAGGATTTGCTTGTGGGATTGAAGGGAAATCATTGATTGTTGCACGCCATCACTTTAGTAGCCGCGAGGGGAAGGCCAGCATGGTGGCGCGGCATGAGGGGCCATGGCGAGATGTGTTTTGCATGGCGTGGCTAGCTTGGCTAGGTGCGTGACCAAGCTATGGTTTTGGGCCAAAAGCCGTGAGGAGACCTTAGGCGGCCATGATTTGCACCTGGGATTGAAGGGTAACCGTTGATTATTGCATGCCTTCACTATGGTAGCCGCGAAGGGAAGGCCAGCATGGTGGCGCGGCATGGGTAGCCATGGCGAGATGTGTTTGGCATGGCGCGGTCGGTGTGGCTTGCTTGATTTTCCATTGGCACAGAGGTGCGGCTAGCATGGTGGGCATGCCTTGGCACGGTTGGTGTGGATGGCATGACTTTCCATTGGAACATAGATGCGTCTAGCATGGTTGGCATGCCTTCGCGCGGTTGGTGTGGCTAACATGATTTTCCATTGGCACATAGGTGCGGCTAGCATGGTTGGAATGCCTTGACGCGGTTGATGTGGCTGGCATGATTTTCCATTGACACACGTAGGAATTAGGGTTTGGCTTGTCGTAACCCTAATTTGAAAAAGATACCCCGGTAATTATATAGAGACACATTAAAGACTTTTCAATAAATATGCCTAGTAAATGATTTATCACTTAAATATTGTGACGTCACAGTCAGCTAGGGTTTGATTTTAACCTTAACCTAAAAACCACCATCAACATTAAGTCCCCTGCTTATCTCGGAACAGGTGCCTTGTTTTGAGGTAAGCATATGATGGTGACAGACGAGGACGGAATCGAGATGTAAATCATTGCAAACATGGTCAAGAGAATCCGACTAACCTTTTGAGTGGTGAAGGGAGTTTTGGCTTCCCGGGTTGGCGGCCCTACGTAAGTTGTACTTGGGATGCAGACCGTGGAGTGGTGAGATGAAAGTTACCGGCTTGGTATGGTCGTACATCTCCAAGGAAAAGGGGGCGAGGTCTTGGAAGGCGAAGCAAGTAGATGGCTTGGCTCGAGGGGCCAAGAGGTGGTGTGGTCTTAGTAAGGAGAACGCGCGTGGATGATAGGGTCGCAATAGTGGAATAGGGGGCTTGGCAAAGTGTGGCCTTGGAAAGACGAGACGTACACGGACGGCTAGGCATGGTGGGGCCACTACAATGGAGTGATGGCTTGGCCTGGCATGACTATGACAAGGCGTGGTTCGGCGAGGCATGCATAGGTGGATCGGTACGGTTGTAATTTGTCTTTGTGGCCTGATTGCTTCTTGTTCGATGCCCATGGGAAATCCTTTCCTCTTTCAAACATCAAAGCATCGCACCCTCCTATCCCGCTTAGCTTTCATTGGGGTTTTGATGAGGCGTTTCGTTTTGAGCCTGATCTCCCGACCGTGATTCCATCATGTTCTACCTATTTAGATTGCGTTTATCTTTTTTCTTTTAGGGCTTCCACAGTATTTACACCTGGTGAAGTTGTGTCTCGAGAGTGATCATTCGAATGTCAGTCCCTTGTTCTGGAGCGGTAACGATGGTGAGGCCCCGGCCAAACCATGTATACCCTTGGCATGGTGTGGGCATAACCTAAGCACAAACTGTTGATGGCGGATTATTTCAAAAATTGAACATGGAGCGCTAGAAAAACTGGCACTGGCAAGGAAATCGTGGATGTCTTGGGAGTGTCAAGGCTTGCTCTTGTGGGACCGACTACTTTTTTCCATGCGCGGCTTTAACATGGAATTCTTTCCTTATTCAAAAATCTTCTTCTAGAGGTAGGTAGCATCCGCAATCCTTTCATATGATAGCTTTGCACAAATCCCGGTATGATTGGTTGTCTTCAGGGCTAGGCTTTGGAACGCGAGGCCGAGCTGCTAGCATAGACTTCGCATGAAGGGGACCCATTAGCACTGACGGGCATGGAACGGGTATGTGCCGTTCTGTAAAGCGCTTGGAAAGACATGACGCTGGTAAGGGAAACGCTTTGGAAGGGAAGAGCTTGCAAGGGAAACGCTTGCGGTTTAGGGTTTGATACCCCGAAACCCTAATTAGCACCCTTTACTGGAATCGCTGTATAATCCTCTTACGGACTAAGATTTTGATGGTCCTCCCCTTTATCGGACACGAAACAGAATTATGTATCTCCCCACGCGTGAATATTTAGACTTCTAGCTCGCTTAGGAGGTGAAAACAGCCCGACAATGAAAATCAGGAAGAAGTCAGGAGGGGTGTTGCTGGTCCGGGGTGGCATACTCACATGCCAATCACTTATTCCCATTCATGGAGCAAGAAGGAATATTCATTATGTTCAAGCTCTAAAAACTTTATCCGCATGAAAAGAGGTATCGACCCTCTTCTTGTTTTTCTGTTGTTCGTCTGGATCCGTGTTTTTGTCTGCAGTGTCTCTCTAGTGGATTCCAAAAACTTACCAAAACTCTGTTGTATGGACCTTCTGATCGTGATGATGATGTGTTGTGAATGCTTGCATGGTCGAAAACTTCTGGCTCCCCCGGATGAAATAAGGAGACGTACCATTGCCGATGCGCTGCTATCAAGTCTTCCGGGACTTTGTTCCAGGTTACTTATGAATCTTGGACCATCGTACGGAATGAAATGCGGTGAGAAGTCCCCGGTTATACTTCGGTTTGATACGATGGCATGGATGAATATGTGAATGTAACCTTCTGATGTGCTATTGGAGTCTTCGGTGCGCATGTACGGATTCATGTTGAGAAATTCCCACGGCTCGTAAAACCTCGATAGTGATGATGTTGAAATCAGTAATAACCTGGTTGAAGGGAGTGAAAGTGTCTCATGCTGGTAGTCCCCATGTGTAACCTACTTTCATTACATCGCCTTGAATCCCCGTCCACAGGATTTGATATAAGCCTACAGTACTCTTCTCGATGTGACACTGGGATGTTCAGAAATTACATGATGAAATATTCTGGATAGTGTACGCTTGGGATCCCCCGCGGCCTCGTAAAGTATTGAAGGAGTCTTCTAGACATAGAGGTGATGATATTCTTACGTTGTACCCTTGAAGAGTAGATGACCTTGTTGTGGGTACGAACTTTTGGTTGATTGTGTCTTCTGAGTTTTGACAATGAAGGGATCCCGTGTATATCCTCGGTCCTCAAACATGGTTTACATGTTTCCATATTTGTAGTAATTGCTGTTGCGGTGAAGCTCTGGCTGGTATCAACGAATGAGCGACAACAGTTCTTGGTAGGAGAAGTAATCAGAAGAGACTACATTGTCGTGGTAACAAAGTAGGTTGGCTGGAATTGTATGAGATTCCATGAAAGTAAAAGGATTGACTGGGCGCGTAAGAGAGCAAGCCGTCTATGACCACTAGTTTTGGCAGGGCGGATCAAAGGGCGGCCATGACTACGAAGACTGGACGGCTGCGATCATGATCCTTGACATGGGGGGCATGGTGGTATGACCCTTTGTAGGAAGTGGCGGCGTTGAAGCAACTTCGGCTCTTATAGAGGATATTGAAACTTAAAAAGTCAAACGCTGAAATTTGGCTTCGGATCCTGGTGTAGCTCATGGTTAGAAAACCGAAGAGAAGTGACTGTCAGAGCGAACGTTGAAGTGGAGCGGCTGCGTTAATCAGTGTGCTGTCATATCAGACACCCTTCAAGAAAACAACAGCTAGGAGTCCCCAATTCCATCTATCAATCGTGCTTTCCAGGAGAGGTTGGGGTTTAGGAACGGCTTCCCTAGATGGAAAAGCCTTCTTTCCTGATGCGGTGCGGTTGAGGTTTGCAAATATGTCTTGACACTATGCCTTGGAAAAATATAGAAACTCACATAACTGTTTTCATCATAGACTGTACGACTTTGTATGTGAAGTTCCCATCGTGCAGGTCCTGACGGGAAGAGGATATCTATGAACTCAGGGGGGGTTGCTGATTTTCTTTGCTTTCGATTTTGGAGAAGTCATACCTGATCTTTACGTGTGATTAAATTGGATTTCTTATCCCCTTCTACTGGGCGTTCAAGAGGAACGCGAGCCTCTTCATCTATAAACGCACGTCCTGCTGAAGTTTCTTTTGTCTTTTCATCAAATCAACAGTGGTAAAAGGAGGTCGGCTTCTTCCGGATCTTCTAGTATCTTTCCCTGATGGTGGAGTAGTGCCTCTAGTGACAGTTGGAGCTATCATGCTCGTTGGGGCGGCGGAAGAAGCTCTTTTTCTGGTGATCGTAAGCGTATCGTGCATAGATGGCACTGTTTTGTCACGTAGTGCTGGAGACATGGCGCTGCTTTAGGGCATGTGTGACTGGCATGAGAGTGTGGCATGTGTGCCTAACATGAACGTCTGGTAAGTACGTCTCGTAAGTGCGTTTGGTATACGCGTCTGGTAGGCGCGTCTGGTAAGCTTATCTGGTAAACTTGTCTGGTAGGCGCGTCTGATAAGCTCATCTGGTAATCTTGTCTGGTAAGCGTGTCTGGTAGGCGCGGAATGTTGACTAGGCATGGTGCAGACTTTGTCTTTGCACAACGCTAGATTTGCATGATGCAGGCTTGGCATGGCGCGGACTTGTTCTTGCGGGCCCAGTTTCCTCTTTCCAGACATAGCTCGAACAAGAAATCCTTTCGTTATTCAAATTCCAAAAAGTTTTATGCTTATGGAAGGGGTTGGCTCCCCTTTTTACCTCATATTTTCATTATCACGTCTTGGTGTTAGCGGTAGCGCGGTAGTGATAAAATGGGCAAGAATATTCCATCTATGTACTCCATCGTTTCTTTTTCAATTTGTTTTCTTGTGCTGGTGCAAACCATAGCAATAGGTATGCCTTCCATAAACTTGTGGAAATACTTCATCATAAACAATTCTTCGAATGTCACCGTAGTAACGTCTGCTAATAGTGACAGGTAATCATTGTTGTGCAAAGTAGACACGTGTGGGTATGTGACTGTTGTTTTTTTGAAAGGAAAACAAAGCACCTGGTTTATGGTTTTGATTTTCCGAACTTCTTGGGTTGATAGATAAATGTTACCTTGACGGTTTTGGATTATACTTTTTTTTTTTTAATGAAATGTTTAGAATTTAACTGTCTTTAGATATGAATGGAAGTGACACAGACGTCCCAGGTAAACCATGAAACCGTTTGTTGGTAGATTTCATGGGATGAAACATGGTTATATGTTTTATCAAAACTTGAAAAAGCAATCCATCGTATTTTGTCTAAATAAGAATTACTCGGTTTCTCAGGTTTTCTGATGAAAAAAAAAATTCCGGGCGTAGGACCAAGTTTTTCGAAAAACATGGCCAAGGGAAGTCCCTAGTGTTCCGAGTCGTTGCTGAGCTATGAAATAACCGAGCCATTAATTCTTGGGCGGATCGTTTTTCTTCTAACCCCTGGGGAGTCCCTAGCCGTCCCTTGTCGTGTCATGACTCAAAATCGAGTCGTCGGGTAACTGAGTCAGAGTGAGTCTCCTTCCCCTACCATCTTGACGTCTGGGTCGAAGAACGAGATCGAAAGTATAAAATTGACATTGTAACCGATAGATCAATCCTCCCGCTGTGGTCGCCAATTGTTTATAGGTGAAAATAGTTTCTGCTGATTTCGGTAATTGCGGATGTGAAGGTGAGAAGCATTTTAAACCCTAAACCATGTACAGTAAGGGAGTACTTTATATCCGAGAGATCAATTTGTACAAGTCCGGCCTAAACCAAGAAATGGCCGTTCCAGACTTGCTTCGGTCACAAAGTGGAGTTGAATGGGTTGGTTTTGGGGAGGGAATCAAGGAAAGTGGTGAGACCAGAATAGTTGATTCTGGAGGAGTAGTTGGGTTACTACGACTTGTTATCAGAAAAGTAAGAGAGATCACGAGGAGAGCTAGCAAGTAAGTATTTCTGAGTGTTGTCTTGTCCGAAGGAACTTGTTGTCCAAATGGAAATATGTAAGACCTATTTATACAAGTCGAAGTAGAAGCGTACCGTGGTCTCATTAAGGAGTGGAGAAGTAAGTGGGAGGAGGTGATAACCGTATGCATGGAATTGATGTTCCATAAAGTGGTTAACGCATGAAATTGTTAACGACATGGAATTGATGTTCCATAAAGTTGTTAACGCACGTCTTTTTGTCCCATGAACGTTTCCCACATAACTTCCCGTATTTACTAGCCGCCTCACCTTTATGAAGGGCGTTGTGTACGTCGCACGCTGTAAACCTCCAAGCCAATACCCAAAAAGGATCCCCAAGTTTGTGTTGATGTCTCAAATGTTTTTGGAAAACATATAGCATGTTGTTGTGGCTTTGAAAGTCAGGCTCGGTAACTTGCAAGCTTGGTGACCTTCGACGGTCGAGATTCTTCATCTTGAGAGGAGGGGCAACCGTTGATCGTTGCACGCCCTTCGTTTTGGTAGTGAGGGCCAATGTGGTGGCGCGACTAGGTTGGCATGCCATTGGCATGGCATGGTCTGGCGTGGCCAAACTTAGGTTTTCGGGCCAAAATTCGTGAGGTGAATTTAGACGGTCAGGATTTTCTCCTAGAATTGAAGGGTAACCATTGATAGCCGCACGCCTTTTTTTTAGAAACCCTAATTAGCGCCCTTTACTAGAATCGTTGTAGAATTCTAGTACGGACTCGGATTTTGATGGTCCGCCCCTCAAATCAACCGAAAAATAATTTCTATCTCCTTCAGGAGGAGAAAACAGCCCGAAAGAAAAACTCAGGAAGCATTCACGGGGATGGTGGCATGGCCAGGCTAACATGGCATGCCTTGGCGCAATTAGGTTGGCATGGCATGCCTTGGCGTGGTTTGGGCACGTGGGGCCAAGGATTTTCCATGGGTGCATGGCGTGGCTAGGACCAAGGAAAGGGCGTCTAGCTTGGCATGGTGTCACTAGCATAGCTAGGGCCAAGGCAAGGTGTGTTTGCCATGGCACGGCTAGGTTGGGCTAGGTTTGGTTTGGCTTGGCGTGTGGGGCCAAGGGTTTGGCTTGGCGTGTGTCGTGGCTAGCTTGTCTAGGTGCGTGACCAAGCTAGGGTTTTGGGCCAAAGGCCGTGAAGAGACCTTAGGCGGCCAGGATTTTCTCTTGGGATTGAAGGGAAACCGTTGATTATTGCACGCCTTCACTTTAGTAGCCGCGAGGGGAATGCCAGCATGGTGGCGCGACATGATAGTCCATGGCGAGTTATATTTGGCATGGCGTGGCTAGATTGGCTGGGTGCGTGACCAAGATAGGGTTTTGGGCCAAAGGCCGTGAGGAGACCTTAGGCGGCCAGGAGTTTCTCTTGGGATTGAAGGGAAACCGTTGATTATTGCACGCCTTCACTTTAATAGCCGCGAGGGGAATTCCAACATGGTGGCGCGGCATGAGGGGTCATGGCGAGATATGTTTGGCATGGTTTGGCTAGCTTGGCTAGGTGCGTGACCAAGCTAGGGTTTTGGGCCAAAGGCCGTTAGGAGACCTTAGGCGGCCAGGATTTTCTCCTGGGATTGAAGGGAAACCGTTGATTGTTGCACGCCTTCACTTTGGTAGCCGCGAGGGGAAGGCCATCATGGTGGAGCGGCATGGGGGGTCATGGAGAGATGTGTTTGGCATGGCGCGGTCGGTGTGGCTGGCATTATTTTCCATTGGCATAGAGGTACGGCTACCATGGTTGGCATGCCTTGGCGCTGTTGGTGTGGATGGCATGATTTTCCATTGCCACACGTGGGAATTAGGGTTTGGCTTGTCGTAACCCTAATTTGAAAAAGATATCCCGGTAATTATTTAGAGACACATTAAAGACTGTTCAATAAATGTTCCTAGTAAATGCTTTATCACTTAAATGTTGTGACGTCACTGTCTTCTAGGGTTTAGTGTTTTACGATTTAAACCTTAAGCTAAAAACCACCATCAACAACTGGCATCAGTGGTTTCAGCACCAACTTCGTAAGAGCTGCTGCTTCCTTCAACTCGGTATGTAGTCTTTCTTCCCTTATATGCGTTGATAGCTCTACCACTCATTCAATAAAAACCTTAGAAGTTGTCTATTTTGATGCAGTAAAGAAGAACTTGACTACTAATTTCAAGTTGTCGGAACGTGATTCGATGCTTTGGCTAAGTAATCAAATGAATAATTCTTTTGATTTTTTATTGGCCATCCCTATAGTTGGTTTAAATCAAAAAATTGGCGCAAGGCAGTTCAGTGCGGTGTTATGTCACAGACTTGGGATTCCCCTTTTTGAGTTGGATAACATGTGCCCTTTTTGCAAGAGGAAAATGGATGTTTTCGATGATATGTCGTGCATTATGCTAATGAATGGGGCTAAAGTTTCGACATGATCTGGTGCGTCATACAATTGCAGACATGTGCTATCGTGCTGGCGTTCCGGCACATAAGGAGGGTGGACTTGGGGCTTCTTTCTAATAATGGCACTTCTCTGAGACCAGCGGAAATTTTAGTGCATAACTGGGATAATGGGAATGATGTTTTCTTTGATATGATGATTGTCTCACCCTTTGCAAGAGGAGGCCGCATTTCGGAGCTGGGGAAAAATCTGAAGGAGGGTGTCATTCATAAGAACACCAAGTATTTGGAAAAATGCTCTTCACAGGGTTATGGTTTTGATGCATTGGCCTTTACTACTCTCGGTGATCTTGTGGTTGAAACAAATAACTTTATTTAACGCCTTCGCAATTTTATGGCCATCTATGATGCTAGTGTGCGTGTAGGGGAGTTTCTTTTTTATAGGTTGAGTGTGGTGTACAAAAAGGGGTCGGTGCCCAGCTTGTTGCTAGGCCCCGAAAAGTTTCTTTTCTGTTGAGTATCCTTTTGAGTAATTTCTATAAGTTAATTGATAAGGTATTTAAAAAGATAAAAAAAAAAACTGAAAATCATTAAAACAAAAGGAAAAACCATCCTCTCATTCTTCTTCATTTCTTCCTCCTCTTCTTCTCATACCCCTCTTTTTTTTTTTTCCTTCTTCGTTTTCAACGATTAATCGTCGATTAAAAAAAATCGTCGTCGATTAAATTCATTGTATAAAACCATGAAAGCGAAGGAAAATTTAGGCCAATCTTCATCGAATCCACCTCCTCCTGAAGCATGGAAATCAACTTCATCAACTGAAGATGATACTAAAGATCAACAACAAGTGAATGAAGGAGATGAACTAGCCTCCGAGACTCCTGATATGACTGCGATAAGGTATGAATGGAAAAACCCACACTTTATTTAAGCGTTTTATTGATAATTCAGTTGGTTTCAAAAAAATTAGGTCTGCAAAAACAGTTCCTGAAACAACTTACGGTTGGGATCTCTTCTTTTCCCAGCCGTGTATATGGCTTATGGTTGATATCTCTAAGAACTACCATCCATAAAATAGATGACGCGTACGAGATTTTATGAATCCTATCCGCAATAAGATGTTTACGGATAGGTTATTCCTAGTCGTATATTCTTTTGTGTTCTATTTTTTTCAGCGGTTGTGTTTACGTCTATGTTTTTCCTATCCGTAATTTTTCTTTCTAAACGTAAGTTATATTTCCTAGCCGTATTTATTACTATGTTAAAAATTAAACTATCTGTATCTTTCACGTATAGGTTTTCCTATCCGTAATTTGAGTAACCAAGCCGAAAATTATGTTTCCTATCCGTTATTTGTATTACGTCTAGGTCGATGACTAAATATCCCATCTGTAATTGTGTTTGCGTCTGAGACTTTTAATTTTTCCTAGTCGTGTCTATTGTCACGGCTTGGTTATATCTAAATTTCCCAACCGTTTTTACTTATTTACTTTTGTTTTTTTGGTCTTGTTTTTCTATGAACAAAGGAAATGAAAAGAAGAAGAAAATATCAAAAGAAGAAACTCCTTGTAATAACCCGACTACGCAACCTCGTCACACAAAACCATTGGGTGCAAACGCAAGGAATGCAAGTGGAGTTGTGACTGGTGGAGGAAGTGAGGTTGTAGGAAATAGAGTTGAAGCTGGAACTATTGTAGGTAATGAAATTGTAGCTTCCACAAGTGGATGAAGTGAAGGTGGACTTGATGTTACTGGAGGAACCGAACGTGGAGTTGGCACTTCTAGAAGATATTAAGGAGACCCAAATGCATAAGAATAAGAAAACTTAGCCGAAACGAGTAGAGCTGCTATTGATAAAGGTAAATCCGTAGGTGAGGAGGAAAATAAGGAGTGAAAGAAGAAGTATCCAACAAAAGAAAATGACAAACAAATCATTGATGCTATGGTGTTTTTACCTCCCAAGAAGAATGAGATACCTTGGGGTGAGCCAAAAGATATATCCATCTTGTTTGGTTACCAGTCATCATGGGCTGCTAGGGTCTGTGACACAAACATAATAAATCAAACTTAGCATATTTATTGTCATTTTATTATGGATATTTAATTGTAACAACCAAAATTTTATATTCTTTGTAGTTTCCTGATAAAGCGGTCCTAAACTAAAGCACCAACAAGGAAAGTTTTGGCCATTGGAGAAAGATCATCTAGATGTGGTAGCTTTGGTAAAAGCTTAGGGGTTATGGTCTGGAATAGAGGCTTTGGACCTATGATTTTATGACAATTTGTGGTTTTAGAGAAAGATTCTGGCCCTAAACCATGACTTTTATACTCCCATTCAGAGAGATGACTATCATTCCGGATGATACGAAGAAAATCACCGGTCTTGCTTTGGAAGGAAAGGATGTGTTTGAGGGTTTCAAAAATTCTATTACTTTTGATCAGCTTTGTGTCTTGGCGAAAGACTGTCTTGGGTGGGACAAAGATGAAGCGGAAGAAGAGTTTGAGATAGGGTATGGAGCCACGACGAAAGCTAAAAGGGAATTTAGTCTACCGGGTGAACGTCATGAAACAATTAATATGGAAAGGAAGATTAATATGGTTCATCTGAGGGAGAAGTTTGAGGATTCTGAACGCAAGAATGCTAGTGGAGAGATGGCGATAGACACATAAAGAGATAGACATACAACTATAGCTTACTTGGTGTACGCTCTTGGGACCGTATTTTTTTCCTATTTCTCGGGAAATAAGGTAAATGCTTGTTATTTACAGTGGTTAACTCTAAGTCTCGATATGGAAACAAATGAGGTACCTAGGTACTCGCGGGGTACCACCCTCCTTTCTAGTGTGCTGGACAGTCTATGCAAAGCTTCTAGGTGGAACAAAACAAAAATTACGGGATGTGTTGCTCTTATCCAGGTATATTTTTGTTTTAATTTAACAAATATTTATTCATTTTACTTTTATGTATTGTTTTGTGTGTAATATCTTGTTTATAACTCTTTTTTTTTCCCGTAGTAATGGGCTTACGACCATTTTAAATGCTTGAGGCCTTGTCACGATACAAAATGGGCTCTATAGAAACCTACAGGAGGAAGATACCCCTTTGGAGGGACCCAACACAAGGCTAAAGAGACGAAAATGGATGAAATGAGCAAAAAGTTGGATTCTTTGACAATTGATAATGTGGTTTTTGATCCATATTTGAAACTTGGTGAGGATGGAAAAGATGAAGTTGGTGATATAGTATTTTCTAATGTGGCGACCTATGTGGGACCTTTGTTTTATTCAACTGGGTTCATCATTTTGGATCCTCGAAGAACGCTCTGCCAAATTGGTATTATCTAGAAAATTGTATCTGAAGACTCTCGTTTTAAACTGAGCGTAGCCAACTCCCAATTTAAGGAAAAAGATTTCAGATTGAACTATGAACCAGCACCGTTGATCGAGCATTGGGTCGTTCCGAATAAGTAAACATAATGAGTAGAAGAGCGCTTGAAGCTTCTCATGGGACTTCCGAAGCGGATGCGAATTATATAAAATGGTATCAAGAGTGGGTCATCCTTATGTTGAAAATTTGGATCCGGAGGCGCATAGATATTTCAAGAAGGACATGAACCATATGTATTTGATATTAAAAAATAGGTTGAACGAGTTAATTAGGCGGTCGAGGACATGACCCATATGATTAATTCTGGTGAAAAGTTAAATATCTCTGAACAAAGATTACTCCTGAATCGAGTTAAAGGCATAATAATCCCTGAGAAAGTAGGTCTATAAGCTTATGAAGAGGACCGATGAAGGAGAGGTAAGGGGGCTAGGTCTCCTTCTTCTAGCGACGACTCGGATACTCCCTCCGGTGAGCAAGTTCAATCAAAGCAAGGAAAAGGTTGTCAAGGCGGTCGAGGTGGAGGTAAAAAAGGTGAAAAAGGTGGTCGTGGTCGAGGTGAAAAAGGTGGTCGTGCTGGAACAAGTGCACGAGATGGACGTGGTGGAGGTAAAAAGAATCCAATTCAAGGTGGCAGTATAAGAGGTAAAAAGGCTAGAGTTGTAGATCAAGTTGTGGAACAGGAGAAAGAGGACAATTTGAATGACTACTTACTCGCTTTTTATTATTTTACTTCGTGGATTTTTGTTATCTAAGACTTTGTCTATTTACTATTTTCGTTGTTTGGTTATGGATTTGGATGGATGAATATTTATAATTTCATTTGTCCAATCTAAGAAAAATTAGGAAAAAATCAATATTATTGAATTTTTTGTGCATTTTCGGTTAGGTCGATGCTTCACATAACCTATCCGAAAATTCAATTAATTATTGTCAAATAAACTTGCACAATTTTTCGGTTATAATTTCCCTGTTGTTAACCAAGAAATGATTAGGAAAATCATTTGTAAAATGTTTACAGTTAGGAAACACTTAGCCGTATATTACTCTGGTTTTATACAGAATTACGGCTGGGTCGACCTTTCGATTTTCTAGCCGTAAACACCAATTATTTCCTTTTGTACCACATCATATCGGCTAGTTTTTTGAATTTTGAAAAATAGATCCATTTTAAGACTGATCTATAGAAGGTTCTAGATGTTCAACCACTTATTTAAACTTGAATTAACTCCACCTCCATATAACCACCCATTCCAAATCAAAATCACACCTTCTACATCAATAATCTCCATCAAAACTCCCACAAACTCATTGCAATGTACTCAAAGAATAAACCCAACTTTAATTTGGAAGAAGACTTATCTCTTTGCAAAATTTTTGTACTATGCTATCCAAAGAGGGGAGAAGAACTAAGGAAAGGTGGTTTATCAAGTCAATCGTATTGGAGTAAGATTTTTGATTTTTTTTGTAGTGAAACAGGTAACACTAACAACCGCGATGGGGTTAAATTTATCTTCGAATTTCAGACATACACAAAGAAAAAGGAAGAATATATGTCTTTACTTCGTATGTGCAAGCAACTTCAACTTAGAGGTGATACTGATGGAGAAGTCGTAGCCCAAGCTAAGAAAGAACGGAGAAAATGGAAAGGTTATAATTTCAACTTCGAAGCTTAATTCGCCATCATCAAAGACTTCTTTATACATCGAAATGGATGTTATTAAAACCAAATTTGTAATGGAGACCTATTAATTATATAATGGGTTTTATTGTGGTCTAATTAATGAAAGTATTACTAATTTCCAATCGTAGTATGTATTCATTTTGAATCTCAAAATTTCTCAACTTACATATTAATTTACGGACGGAAAAAATATGTTATCTCAGCAGTTATACAGACTCAGGCAATGGGAAGAATAACGGCCAGAAGTTCTTCACATCTCATCCGTTTTTTGTGTTAACGGCTGGGAATTCCTCATATCCCAACCTAATCTGATATTTACGGCTTGTTCGACAAAATTTCCCATCCATAATAAGTAAAATTTTCATATTTTTCTCTGATTTTTAACGGATTTGAATCGATAAAATTGATGTTGGGAGTTGATTATAAGGTTATCCCGAGTTTTGTGACGAAGGGTTTTATCATTTTTCTTCAAATTTTTTCAAAAAGGTTTCACCAAAATCACCACTTTTCCTTCTTCAAAATCAAAATCAAAAGCAAGGAAAATCAAGTTTTGATTTCCAAAAGTTTAATCATTTGATCATCCTAATCCATTAACTAATACTGATTAGTTAATTTAATCAATTTAATTAGAACTAATCAAATTAAGGGTAGATTAGGTATTAAATAAATAACAGCATAAGGGGTTTTATGAATTACTATTTCATGGCCCTATAAAGCCCAAAAAAATACAGTCGTTTAAAGGCCCAATAATAAGATTCTTTAATAAATAGTGATTCATTAATCCATTGTAGTATAATATTAAAGTCATTACTTGGTGACATTAGTGAGTATATGTCATTTTCTAGTCTTAGCCAGGAGCTCTGTGGACGAGGTCCTTCCACCAATAGTACTTGAGCCGTGATCTTATCCTTACTGTGGTGTTTGTTTGTTTGAGCGAGTAGACCATTTCATTCTCCAAAACATTTTTTATTATGACGGAGCCCAGTGAGGTTTGCCAAAACAAAAAATAGAACAATAAATTCTGATGGACTCATTCTCGTAGAAGAATAAAAAGCTAATTAGTGTTTGGGTCGTAGGTTTTGGTATGCTTTAGTGTTTGGGTCCTAAATTTGTCCAGTTTAGAGTTTGGGTCGTTGACTCGTTAGTCAATTAGGTCAAGCTGTTAGCAATAGTATACTTGGTCTTCTTGAACACGCATGTACAACCATGGTTGCTATTAAATGTGAAAAACTTAAAATTTTCCTTAAAACTTCAATTCTTCAAACAAGATCGACGGACGAACATGATATGGGAATCTTTTGTCAGTAAGTAGACTAATGGGTATGTTACGTATGTTCTAAACTTCAATTTTTCAAACATCAGTTATCCATACCTTGAAAATAGTTATTTGGCATTTTGACAAACATCTTCAGTTCAATTTAGAAAACCCCATGAACCCATTATTTTGAATCTTATTCCGTCACTGGGAGATCAGGATGGGTTTAAAGTCTGTGTAACCACCACCCTTCTAGTTCATGTACAGATAATAGAAAAAAATAATGACAAACAATATCAAATCAAATTCTAAAATTCATAAATGCTCATATCTCATTCAAGTCCATCCAATCTCAAACCAAATATGACCGATGCTATTTTTATTCTCTTTGTTCGTCTCGGTTATGCTGATTCATCTTCTACATTTTTGTTGAATTTTTTTTTTAACACCCTTTCAAAATTACTAATGTGATGTGATTCATCGGTGAGTTGAGTGTTGTGTTTATAATGATGATATTGGGTCTTCGGATTCAAGTTTGACGAGCACGAGATCTACTAGATTACCTGATTATACACTAAGAAGTTATAAGCATTTTATTGCTGGTGAAGATGATATTGTTGATCAATTGAGTGCACAGACAAATTAGGGCTGGAGAGCGAATCTATAAATAAGGTGAAGAAGGAAAATTAAGAACCTAAGATCCAAGGCTCGAAGCTACCTGCTAAGATGTTTGGAGAAAGAAAGAGCGATGAAGTTGAGTATAACTAACGATTTGACAAAACCTATTTCTTGACCTCATTGACTAACGGGTCAACGACCCAAATACTAAAACGGACAAATTTATGACCCAAACTCAAAGACGTACCAAAATCTACGACCCAAACACTAATTTACTCAAGAATAAATTTAAATGAATATGAAGGAATCTTGGCCGGTGCGAGTAGGTTTTAATAAATGATGCATCAAAATTAAATGTTTGGTTTTTTTTTTGAGTTATTTTGTAAAAGGGTCGGAAGTTTTAGGTCTATTTGGGGTCTGAGTTGTAAAACATGACATTGATGTGTTTGGGTCGTAGACTGACCAAAGAGTGCTTTGACCGTCTGTTTTTGTTACTAAAATGCCCATGCTAAAATGATGAGTGACATCCTGTCCTGAACACAGTTTAAAACCTCAAACAAAACATCCTTCTCGCTATAGCCTCCTCTTCTTCATTTAATCGTGTATCCTCCCCTGCTATTTACATCAATAAGATCATCTCTAACAAGAGAAGCAACCTACACCTACAAATAACTAAATCTGCACCTATCATTAAACTCTTTCACAATTGAACTTGATTTGATCTTCTCACGATGATAAGGATTCCCATTTCAAGTCTTCTGAGGTAAAATTGATTGGTCACACTTTTTTCCTAATTACTTCACATAACTCTTCAAAGCTTGCTATCTATTAACGATTGTTCCTAGAATTCATGGTATCTAACAGTGAATTTATAAAAATCTATTAGTTCCTAACTTTCCCCTTACTTCCGGTTTCATCAAATTATGTTTTTGTCGTTCGAACTATGAAATGAGTGTCTTTTACAATCTCATTTAACATTTGGTTTCATGGGTTTTGGCTAAATTCTTTAAAGATTGAGGTCTTTGCTTGAATTGTAGCAGAAAGGCATCTCTGATTTTCACTTGCAGGGATTTAGTAATAGGTAAACAGTGAACACATTTTTTCGATTGTATGTTCCTACCACATTTTAAAGTCCTAATTCGATCCAATTGTCTGCAATTTATTATTGGAAGGTTTAATTAGCCCAAAGATCCACACTGTGGTCACGATACCCTTTGTTCGATTTTCAATTTGACCAAAACTTGGTTTCAGTATCAGTAGGGAAGAAGACGGAAAGAGACTAAAGAGTAAGGTTTCACGATACAAGTAACAGTCAACACGGGTCAATTAACAGTCCGTTGGTCAGGCAAATCTAAAAAGTCAGCTAACAGTTCACTCACGGTCAATAGTTAGTCTACGACCCTTTTACATCAACTACAACTTCTACGACCCAGACCCTAATTAGACCTAAAACATTCGACCCTTTTACAAAATAACTCTTTTTTTTTTAATGGATTGTTGCAAAGATTTCCAGCTTCCCTGACAGTGGTATGTATACTCTTGTAGTCTTAGTCTGGACTCATCAATCAATTCGCAACATGGCCTCTTTTTGATCTTGCACGTCCATGATGAGTTTCATTTAACAATGCTTCGAACATTGATACAAATTTTGCTCGTATAGACATGAAACCTGCAATAATTTTCTAAAATCTTATTAAAAACCTTTAATCAACTATACTCAAAATTGGAGTCTTTTTCATAAGTCCTATCCCTTTTGGTGTTTGGTCTACGACTTCGGAACTCACTTGGGATATGAATATTACTCGAGGGTCGAATGTTGGATCCTCTGGTGTCTGATCCGAGATCTGGGTCGGCTTGTATATTTGTCTCGGACGTACTTGAGTTGAGTACCATTTTGTACCTCAACTTGTTGGGCACGTATATCTGAAGTATTATTATAAATACTAGGTTTTATATTTTGGAATATGTTCATTTTTGATAGGCATGCAGAACTTTGTAAGAGAAACATATCCTCAAAATATTAGCTTCAAATCCATTACGGTTTGGTTTTACTCACAAAAATGACGTCTACGTGTGAGATAGTGTGATAATAAAAGTGTGATAGATCCTTCCTTTATTATAATTTTTTTTCTTTTCGGGACAGTTTGTGAATTATATATTTAATGATAATCTAGAAAATTCAATCGCTTGATTTATCTTAGGACCTTGTCAAATATATATAGAATTGTGCTGGGCAAGTTCAAATTTCAAAGAAAAATGAAAAAAATATTTTAGAGGTCCTACTTGATGGACAGTTTAAGTTCAACTTCAGTGACAACAAAAATGCAGATTATTAACAACCTACAATCTTCCAAACATACCAAAATGCGTTCTCTAGATTCTAATCTTCTTATTTTTCTACTCCTTTCACATCTCTCATGTTTTTATGTCCTGCTTGTACCGGTATCAGCAAAAGGTGAGGATTCTTCCTAAATATATACGGAGTATGTTAAAAGAATTTCAGTACATGCTGCCTTAAACTAAATCTGAAATTTCATTAAATATTGTCTTTACAGTTTTCATAAGCATAGATCGTGGTTCTTCCTCGTTGGATCCTTACCTTGATGAGAATTCAATCAAGTGGGTTGGGGACAGTCAATACATACAAACCGGAGAAGCTCGGAATGTCGTCACAACCTTTTCTCGTCGTTGGACCACTGTTAGAGAATTCCCAACCAGAACAAAAAACTGTTACTCGATAGTTGTTAATAGTAGTAGTAAAGCTGAAGAAAACACTACGGTTGAAAGGGTCATTTGTCTAACTCTCTTTAGACAACTCATAGGATTTTCACCCACTTTGTTCTCTATCCCATCACCACTTGGTGATTGCTTAGATTTCTTCACAATCCTTTTTGTTGTTTCTTCTTCTATTCATCTTTGTTCAGTCACGCTTTTGTTCGAAAACCGTAACACTTCTTTGGTTATCCAGATTCTCTCACAAGCTTTCATTTCGTCAAGCTTCCTCGCCACAAGCTCGACTATTCTTATTCTTGTTATATTCTTTGTTACAATTTTGTCACGCTATCCAGATTTGCCACATTTCTGAATTCGTAACAGATTTGCAACGCTGTGACAATTATTGTCACACTTATGTTTCCATGATCATCCTTGCATTTAAACAAACATCTTGTCTGCATCTTCTCTATTTTCTTTGAGGCTTTCGGCCCATCTAAATCACCTTCAACTTCTTCTTTGTTTCGATTTTTTTTTTTTTTGTCTGCCGGTGAGATGGACGTTTAGTGTGTCGGTCACACCATGAAAAGAGAGTTGAATGGCACTTTCTCACTGGCACTCTTTTTTTTTTTTTCAAGATCACGAGCATGGCTTTAAAACCACAAGCGACGGAGCTGCAAGATAGCAATAATCCTTACGCCTTCACCAGCTAAGCATAAACCATTTTTTTTTCGATTTCTTTGGAGCAGCGACGCCGTCACAAACAAACCCTAAACAGCTCAAGCTTGGACTTTATGACCATCTTTGATTCTTCTCATCAAAAACATCGGTAACATTTTTTTTTTCGACACTAGTATCTCGACTGCCATGTTTTCTCGGCATCAAGAACATGCCCCTAAGCTCGATTTTCACCGTGAATTCAAACGACATCAAACTTCTCCTTCACCTGACTTCTAGCTTCAAACTTGTCACAATAACCATCAGAATATTTTTTTTTTTTTTTTTTTTTTTAGTTTTCTTTCTCCTTCTTATTGCAACTTTAGAAACTCTTTAGGAAAACATATAACTTCTCTTCCTCTCCTCTCTCCCTCTCACCTTGCTCGATACCATCTTAAAGATCGCCTTGTCCGAGCTAGTTTCTACTATGGAAACTATGATAGCAAATCAAATCCTCCGACTTTTAATCTTCAGTTCAATGGGAACTTTTGGACACAGGTCGAAACAACGATGGAGTTTTTGACGACTGAGGAAGTGGTATATTCACTGAACCATGGGAACATGATAACCGTATGTCTTGCTCAAACTCACCCTGATAACGTTCCGTTTATATCTACTCTTGAAATAAGAAGTTTGGATTCAGATACGTATAGTAATGTGGATTCAAGTTATCCCTTGATTTTTAAGGTAAGAACAGCTTATGGCACCAGCACAGGTGTAAGGTACGTACGTTAGTATTCAACATATATGGAGCAACAAATTCTGTCTGTATTCCCTTCAACATAGGGGCTACTAACTAATTCGATATCCACAATTATGTATAGGTACCCCGATGATATTTACGACCGAGTTTGGATGTCAATTGGACCAGAAAAGGATAGCATATTTACTTGGGTTAATAATACCTCTCCAGACGTTAAAGTCAATGTCTCCGAAAAAATCCCCAAGGCTTTATTCAGGACAGCATTAACGTCTCTGAATTCTTCTGGAGAGATATGGCTTAGTGATACACTGAAAAGTTTTGGTGTTCCTCTGCATTTTAATGCATATTTTTCAGAAGTGATTCGGAAAAATTCTACTCAGAAGCGATCGTTCAAAATAAAAGTCCTAAAAACTGGTGACAGTAACTTTAGTGTCTATGATACTGTGACTCCACCTTACGGACAAGCAACGCAGGTTCGCCTTCAAAATGTGACTACTTACACTGATAATAAATGGTATATCGGTCTCGTACCAACAAAGAACTCAACTCTACCTCCATTAATCAGTGCCCTTGAAGGATTTATGATTGGTGATAAATTAGTTCAGGGAACCAATTCAATAGATGGTAATTCTCTATCTCTTTTAAATTAGTTCAGAATTTGCAGGTACTTATGTTGAGTTTTTTTTTCCTTCTTTTTTCAGTGAATTCTTTGGCTTTGTTGCAAAAGAGTTTCATTCAGCTTCAAGATTGTCAAGGTGATCCATGTTTACCTTCGCCATATACTTGGGATTGGGTTGCTTGTGACTCTGACATGGACTCTCCTCGGATTACAGCGCTGTAAATAAATTCTTCTCTATACTACTATCATTTCCTGATTGAGCTGCAACCTGTTAGGATGCTTCTGAATAAATGTAATTAGAATGAATACCAACTTTATATCTTGAGCCTTTTACAGATATCTCAATGAACTTGGATTAGTGGGTACCTTACCTGATTTTAGTGACATGGAAGCTCTTGAAACCATGTGAGTAATAAATCATTTGCATTAGAAAGAAAATTCCAGGTGTGACATGAATTTTGGTTGAACTTTTTAAGTATTGCGCAGAGATTTGCACGGTAACAGCTTGACTCAAGAAATTCCTGAGTTTCTTGGCAAATTTCCTAAACTTAAAGTATTGTAAGTCCATAAACCATATGATTATACTTTTGAATCCTTTTTTTTCTTCTTGTACTCAAATCGATCTTTTCTGGATATACTACGTAGAAACCTGGCAGATAATGACTTTTCTGGAGCAATACCTTCTTCAATATTGAATAATAAAAGTTTAAAATTAAGGTAAGTGAACTTTTTCTGTTTAAGCTTTGGGTTTTATTTTTATCCTTCATTCTTGCTTAAGCGTGTTCTTTATTTGTTGGTTTATATTGTAGTTTTTCTGGTAATCCAAACTTGTCTACCAACAACACACCAATAAGCAGAAACAGTACTGAGCCAAGTATACCTTCCAGAAGCAACAAGAACTCTTTAACATCATCAATCCCAATAATTATACTCGGAAGTGTCATACTTCAAATGTTTGGCTTGTTATTGTAACTGGTGTGAACTACTTCTAGTTATGTTCCACTGCTGAAGACGATACATTGAATTCCGAATGTGTTGTATGTTGAACAAATTTTTATTTCCTCATAATAACTAAATTTGTGATTTTTGGAATTCTGAAATTTATAATATGTATTATTATTGAATATAGAAGATACTCAATGAAAATTTGATGGTGGCTATAAATGACCAGACTTTATCAACTCTTCCATGTTACAACTAACAACTTCCAATGTGTGTGTACCCCGTCAAGGCCAGGACGCACAAAAGTTGTACTCATTATATATTGTCCAGAAAATAAAAATTCAAAAGGTTATGGGACAATCAGATTAAACTTCTATATATTTCTCCAAAACACAAAAGAATGGAGAAACCATTTGAACATCCAATCAAAAATTTCAACTGCAACCCACAATCCAACAGGAAAGTTTTTACTTCTGTAAACTCAATCCAAAGATATACAAAAATTAAAAAAACAATCGAAGCATGCTCATCTGGACTATGGTATCCGTATTATTCGAGCTATGTTACCCAGAATCAACTGTATGCAAACTATGTTGCCCAGAGTCACCAGCTGCGCCTGCATAGACTGTTACTGGAACACTATACAGGTCTGTTGGTTAAAATCTGCAGATAAATCGCACTTATTATATTGTCCAGAACATAAAAATTCAATGAGACAATCAGATAACTTCACTATACAATACACAAAACAATAGAAACATATTTGAACTTCAAACCCACAATCCAGAAGCACTGTGTTTAGTAAACCCTATCCAAGATTATTCACATAAATTTCAGAATCATCGAGGCACACTCATCTTAACTAAGGTATCTGTACTCAAAATACATCGGGCACATCCACCTGTTTCTGATCCAGTTGAAGGAACGCGATAGAGGTCTGTTGGTTCAAACTGTAAGCTCGATATATTTTCGTTGTTTGGTTGAAATGGCAAAGCTTCTTTCTCTGCCTCTCTCAATCTGTCTAGCTCTGTCGTTACTTGTCTCATCGTTGGTCTATCTTCACCCGCCAAACTAAGGCAGCTTTTTGCAAGTTCTGCAACTGCATTTACTTGTTCTGGTGTCCCCTCGTTGCGTACTCGAGCATCAAGAATTTGGAACAATATATTTTGTCGCATGGATGACAGGAAGTAGGCTGCGAGACTTACTTGATTAGCAGATCTCCCGTGAGATATGGGCAATTCTCCAGTCAAGAGCTCTACAAGAACTACCCCAAAGCTATAAACATCGCTCATCTCTGTCAGTTGGCTTGTGGTAAAATATTCAGGATCCAGATATCCTAAAGTCCCCAGTACAAGTGTTGATAATTCTGTTTGGTTCACAGGTATCAACCTGGAGGCTCCAAAGTCTGCTACTTTTGCGGTATAATTTTCATCTATAAGTATGTTGGCAGACTTTACATCTCTATGAATGATGGGTATTGAAGCTTCCGAGTGTAAATAACTAAGTGCACCGGCAGTTTCAATAGCAATCCTCAAACGGCTTGCCCAGGAAATGGAAGGTTTCCCACCGCTGGGATGAATATGTTGGAAGAGGGTGCCATTGGAAATGTATTCATAAACAAGCATGGGAACTTCCGTCTCTAAGCAACACCCCAGTAGCTTCACCACATTTCGATGGTTAACTTGAGTTAAAATAACTACTTCATTTATAAACTGCTCGATTTGACTCTGATCAACGATTTTGGACTTCTTTATACCTACTATATGATTATCGGGCAAGGTTCCCTTGTAAACAGTTCCATAGCCTCCTCGTCCAATAATTAAACTATCATCATAACTCTTGGTTGCTAATTTAAGCTCTTCAGCTGTAAATATTTTTGAATTCTCAGCACCACCTTCAGTTGACGATAGTTGCTGTTGTAACAGCAACCCACCATTTTGTTGGAAAATTTTTTCTTTCATTTCTATTAGCTTTTTTTTCCTTATGATCAAGTATATCCAAGAACTTGCAATAATTAAAAACAACATCCCTAAACCAATACCTGCATTTAGAGAGTAGGTAGGAGTTTATAAAAAGTTGAACTGTAGAAGTTCCTGGAGTAATAGAATACATTATTGTGAAAAAAGAAAGCTAACTTTACCGAGAGTAAGTTGTATAATTATATGAAAGTTAAAAAAACTTCTCTCGTACGACTTTGGCCGACGCAATTTGACCTTCTCTCTTTGGATCGCTCCTGTGGAAACTCATCTGTTGTGCAGCTACTTATCTGGTTTTTCTAAATCTCTAACTTCTACTTTTTGTTCTTTCTCAGTTTCTCGTTGGGATTTTTAGTTACAAACTTAACTTCTTCTTTAGCTTTTTGGTGTAGTGGGTTTCTGGTTCTTTGTCTTTACTTCGTTTTCTTGGTTGATTATGCGTATCAACCTTCTAATGAATTAACTCCTCTTGTACTTGAGTGTGGTGAAACAGGGATGTGCTGTGATTTGCAGGTCATATCTTTCTGAAGATTTTCAATGGGTTGAATGTTTTCTTTCGGCGCGTCATCAGAGATTTTAAAGATCTACTAGCAACCAATTAATCAACTGAATTAAAACCCTCTTTTCCAGGGAGTCTCCCTCAATCAACTCTCCCGGTTCCGTCATCGCTTTTCATTTATGTCTCCCTGCTACTACCACTCTATGAGTTTAATGGAATTAGGTGAAAAGATTTGGCTCCTGTGGAAGATTTTCTTCAATATAATGCTGCTCAAACTCTCTAATTGTATCACCTTCTTTTGGAAACGAAACCAGAAATACAACTTCTACATTAAACCAGGAATTCAACTCAATATGGAGAGCTCTTTACCGGAAGATGTAGCTTTTATGTCCTCAAAGCTAGCAAACAAACTGTCTCTAATGGAAAAACTAGAACCAACCCTGGTCATAGATGATGAAACAACAATTAAGTGCAATGAAAACCTTCAACAGATGGTCATCGGCAAACTAAACTGCCCATATTTATACCCACAAAGCACGATAAACCGTGACTGTAAAGAAGTATTTGGACTCTCTTATGAGCAAGCTGTGCTTCATGTTCTTTGTGAAAACAGAGGAGAAAATAGGATGGTTATTACGTTAAACACAAGAGATGATGTTGGATTTGTCGCAAGAGGAAGTCCGTGGCCGTTCAAAGGGTACTTGATGCAAATAAGGTTGAATAATGGATCAGTACCTCCGGATGAGGTGTGTATGCAGTATGAATATATGTGGGCAAACCTAAACAAACTACTACCTCATCACCACTTCAACGGAATCCCAAGGATGATAGCTCAATGTATCGGAGAATAAGTTAAGGTAATGGATCCAAAAGATGGCTATCCAGCTGATAGAAGAAGGGTTGTTCGTGCTTTGGTTAAGATGAATATGAAAAATACTCTTCCAAGAAAAGTTAAGCTCACGATCTTGGGCCAAGAAACTATTGTTGAACTTTGGTTCGATAAGATGCCGAGAAGACTTTGCTCTAAGTGCAGGAAAATCGACCATCCGGTGGAGAGATGTGGAGATCAACATGATATTCCTCAAGAGCTCATCGATCATCTCAATGGACAGCAAGTTCTCCCTTTATTCAACACTGGTCCGGCTTTCACGATGAGTGTTACTGCTAATATGGAGGATGAAGAACAACTACTTCCAGCTCATGTGGAGACAGGGGGAAAAAATATTAATAATTGTGTTCAACAAGAGTACAACCAAAGGATAAGAGGGCGACATGCTGGTACATATTCAGCATTAGAGCTACCACAAAATCAAAAACGGCCAAGATATGACTATGGTCCATTACGTCAATATCTGTGGGGGGAAGGAAGCAACTCGGAGTCTGGTGTCGATCTCTCTATCTGTCAAACGAGTCCGATCTCTTCTCAGAACCGGACACCTGAATTCATGCCAACCCATCCAATAACATCTCAGATAAGTTCTCGGACAATCTCGGTCCATGAACTAATCCAGCTACCCGAATGTCTTCCTAATCCGCCTGGCTTTGCTGAACTGGGAGTCATACCATCTTCTTATTTTGGTACGGCCTTTTTTGATGAAAAACAACCTTCTACGGAGTTAAAGAACTCCGATCTGGAGCTTAATCTGGCACCGATGAGCATGGAAACTGACTCTTACTTCATCGAACAAGGAGGAAAAAACAACATGGTGGAAAATGCGGGCTCCTTTATTAATCAAAACAAGAGTTCTTTGGAAAGTAGTTACAAGAATACGGTGGGAATGGAGGAAACAATGGAAAGTACGGAAGCTTTGGCTCATCAACAAATAATCATGAGACGGATCTTTGGGGAAGATATCCAGCTAACTATTAAAACAAATATGAATAAGGGGAAAAGTATATCGCAGAGAGGAACAAGGGCGAGAGGAAAAGAACTGGAAACTTCAAAGGATTTGGCAGTTCAGAAAGTTTTGGATGACGCCATTGGAAAAACAACTCAAACAGAAACAAAAAGGAGGACTAAGAAAGTTCCGAAGAGGTTCATGAAGATGTCTCAGGTGGAGAAATTAATGACGGAGGAAACTACTCATACTTCTTAGCTCTGAAACCATCTTACAAACCCACAAATTTGCCTACCACCTCAGTTCTACCAACTTCAAAACCCAAAATATGCAACTATACATAATATTAGGGCTGGTGCGGTTGCTGAACATGACATTCAATCCATTGAAAATTCTCAGTTGGGAGGACCGGCGGTTTACGGGGCAAACCTTGACGTCAACACATCTCAGGTATATCTCTCTAGAACTCATTATTGTACAAGTTTCTATTCTTGCTGCGTTAATTCTAAAAGTGATTTGAAGTATCAATTAACTCATAATTCGGTTACGTTAGTTTACTTGTTTAACACTAATTGGAAGCTGTACGGGAAAGGGCATGAATCGCAAATTAATGGAGATTATGGGAATAACAATCCTTTGAATATTGGCTTAACAAATGACTGGAATGTAACACTCTGTGATGCATGTGTAGTAACAAAGCAAGTGGGTTACGAGAATTGGAATGGGAAAAAGGTTACACAATTTGAGGTGAAACGAAAGAACAGTGGCAGACTTTTAAGTGATCGGGAATCAACGGTGACAAAATATAGTAAGGATAAGTTAAATTTTCATGAAGTTTCGGTGGAAACAGCTGAAAGGGACAGTCAAGTGGAAGGCATCAACAGTTTTTTTGGTTTGGACAGAAGGAAGGAAGAATATAAACTCATCAATGCATGCACTGTTACCCTAAGTATTTTTTGTTTAACTTTTAAAACCAAGGAGAGTCATAGGAGTGATAGTGTGTACGGCTGTTGCAGCCTAGTCCTGTCGGTTTCTAGCAATTTAATTTGCTGTCTTGCTTGTACTCCATACATAAATAAAGTTGACTTCTTAAACTTTAGTGTTCCTGGCAGGGAGTACACTGCCAACCTATACCTCAATTGTTCTGAGAAGCCTTGTAGTAATTCTAAAGTGTGGTCTTCCCAGTACTCTTTTAAAAAGCCTTGGTTCTATGTTAAGATTAGGAGGGTGGTAGGGGGGTTCTGTGGGAAGCGGAGAGTAAGATTATATGTTTTGAATTTAAGGGAGAGTGACGGTAGTAGAACCATTGTTTTGGGTGACTGCGAGTGGGGTTGGAATTCTGACCTGTGTGATTCGAAGAATGGCGTCAAAAATGACGAGTGGGCCTTAACTTTATTTCTAGATTCGTGGACTTGGGTCAGTAAGACCGATTTGAGGATACAATTTAAGGCAATGGTGGTTACTCTGGCTTGGAATGGACAGGGGATTACAAAGAAACTACCAAGGGACACTCTAGTGGACTTGGTCTTCTCCAACTCGGTAGACATAGTATTCCTGTCTGAAACTAAGGAGAAGGATAGCTCGGTGATTTCTTTGTTTCAAAGATGTCAACTGCATAATTGGTGGTTCGTCCTGCCGGTGGGTAGTGCGGGTGGCCTAGCTCTAGGATGGGGTGAGAATGTCACTCTAGAAGTGGTGCAGAGAAATAAGAATATGATAAACGCTATCATAATGGACGACAATACCAAAAAATAAATGTTGTACACTTTCTTCTATGGAAGTCCGTATCATGGGTACAAGATTGAACCCTGAAAGTTTATCAAAAAGGTGGCCCGAAGGGCGGAAACTATGCCATGGGTCCTCTTGGGGGACCTGAATGTTATTTTCCACCCCTCTGAGAAATTAGGAGGTTCGGAAGGTCAGAACTCGGAGGTGTCGGGAGTCTTGGCTTTAGTTAATGAGACGGGTCTGATGGACCTAGGTTTCGAAGGAACTAACCAATTCACTTGGTCAAACCAGGAGAACAGAAGGAAATATAGAACAAAGACTAGACAGAGCTCTCTCCAATGCCGACTGGTTAACCAACTATCCAGATTCTTTTCTCACTCACCTTCCTCTGATTGGATCCGACCACAATACGATTCTCCTTCGGCTAAACCGAGAGTCTATGTCGGGGTTTAAACCATTCCGTTTTCCAGCTATGTGGTTTGAAGATGAGTCTTGCCTCGCGCTTATCCGGGAATGCTGGGAAAGTTTTATACCGGGATCTCCGGGCTTTCGATTTGTTTCTAAGCTAAAAAACCTCAATATGATATTAAAAGAATGGAATAAGGGTGCTTTTGGTAATATAACCAAAAACTTGAGAAAGGTGAAGGAGGAACTTGATACGTGCTACCACAATTCCAATCATGATGCTCAGACTAGAATGCGATGGAAGAAACTTGTGATGGAATTAGACAAATGGAAAAACATAGAGGAACAATTCTGGAAGGAAAAATCGAGAGATAATGAAATCAAGTTAGGAGATAGAAATACGGCATACTTTCACATTAAAACGGCAGCTCGATACAGAAGGAACAAAATCTCTAGGCTAAAGGATCCGGCGGGGGAATGGAAAGGAAAGATATCGGAAGTGGCGGAAATTCTAAAAAATCATTTCAAGGAAATAGCAACGTCAAATCATAATGGAATAATGGGGAAAGAGGAGGAAATATTAAATCTAATCCCTAACTGGGTCTCGGAAGAGATAAATGCCAACCTGGTCGCGATTCCCACCGACCAGGAAATTAAAGAAGTCTTCTTTGCAATGCCACCTTCTAAATCTCCGGGACCGGATGGCTATCCTTCTATCTTTTTTCAAAAAAGCTGGGACGTAGTTGGGAGTGAAGTCACCTCTCTTGTTAAGAAATTCTTTGAAACTCGTTTCCTTCTTAAAGAGATAAATCAAACATTCCTAACTCTCATCCCTAAAAAAGAAAACCCAACTACTCCGGCTGATTTTAGACCTATAAGCTTGTGGAACACGGTGTACAAGGCAATCTCCAAAATTTTGGCCAACAGATTAAAACCGCATCTAAATACAATCATATCACCTTGTCAAGCGGCTTTCGTTCCGGGTAGACAGATTGCTGATAACGTTTTGATAGCACATGAAATTACACAAGCTATGAAAAAAAGAAAAAAAGGTAAGCTGGGATACCAGGGTTTGAAAATTGATATGAGCAAAGCCTTCGATAGGGTGGAATGGGACTATCTAATCAAGATCTTCAAGAAGATGGGATTTTCCGATCACTGGTGTGACTTAGTGTACCAGTGCATAAGCACAACGGCCATCTCGGTCCTCCTTAATGGAACTCCAGGAAAAGTCTTCTACCCATCGCGTGAAATAAGACAAGGGGACCCGTTATCCCCTTATCTGTTCCTAATTTGCATGGAAGTACTCTCAAGAATGCTTCAAAATGCGGAGTCAAAAAAACATATCTCGGGGATTAAGATTGCAAGAAATAGTCCGTCCATAAATCACCTTTTGTTTGCGGAGGATATCCTGATCTTCACTAAGGCGGATATGCGACAATCTAGGAACCTCATGAATTTACTAAAGGACTTTGGAGAATTGTCGGGCCAAATGATAAACCTGGATAAATCGGGAGTATTCCATACTCCCAATCTGGCGCCGGGACTGAGTAGAACTTTAACTAGAACTCTCAGGATGAAAAAAATGAACCTAAAAGATACCTATCTGGGAGCGCCGCTGTTTTTCCAAAAACCTAGACACCTAAATTTTTCTAATTTAATTGCAAAGTTCAGGGCTAGGCTGAAGGGATGGAAAAATGTGATCCTGAATCAGGCAGGTAGATCGGTACTCGTTAAATCAACTTTGGAATCGATACCTATATATCAAATGATGTGCTTTCCGATACCTGTTAAAACTTTAAACATCTTGACCGGTCTACAGAGGGATTTATGGTGGGGAAAAAAAGAGGAGAAAAGAGGATGCTACATCAAGGGATGGGGATTTATGACAAAAAGGAAAAAAAATGGGGGTCTAGGTTTTAAAAAAATGAAACTGGTTAACGAGGCTATGCAGGCTAAACTGGCTTGGCGAATGATATCAGAGTCGGAGGCCCTGTGGGCGAAAATATACAAATCAAGATACTTCCACAATAAAAACCCTCTGCAAGGAAATACCAAAAAACAGGGATCGGTGGCGTGGTCGGGAATTAGAGCGGGCCTGGAAAATGTGAAGAGATTGGGAGTGTGGGACATTGCGCTAACTTCGGAAATCAATATCTGGGAAGTAAAATGGGTTCCTGGGATGGAGAACATTTTTCAATCCGAGTCTATGAGGGTAGAGGAATTGGGTATAAACAAAATAAGGCACATGTGGGATTTCATTAGGATGGACTGGAATACCGATCTTTTGGTCGAAATTTTCGATCAGGAGACGGTAAATCTTATTAGTTGTGTTAGACCAAGGTTATCTGGAGATGATATCTACAGATGGAGCCTAACCAAAAATGGAAAATTCACCACCAGCTCGGCTTATGACCATCTCGATAAGGCACATGTAAACATGCCTATGTCAAGCCCCCTAAGTAAAATTTGGAAAATTCATACAACTCCTAAAATCAAACTCTTCCTTTGGAGATGTGATACCGACTGTCTCCCGGTGAGAGATATCTTGGTGAACCGAATGGAAATCGAAACAGATAGGTGTCCTATGTGCGATTCCAACAGGGAAACCTCTAAACATCTTTTAATGGAATGCCCTTATGCTAGGGCAGTCTGGTTTGGTCTAGCAAGAGCTTTCAGAATAGGAAATGTTCTTAATCTCCTAGATTGGATAAAAACTTGGTTCACAAACCCCGTTGACTGGGATAGGAATATGATAGATTGGGTAGCAGTGTGTGGCATCGTAACCTGGAATATTTGTAAGGCAAGGTGTGATACGGTCTTCTCGGAACATAAACTTCCTGTGAAAGATTTGATCACCAAGATAGAAAATGAAATAACAGTACAGAATATGGCTTTTACCAAGATTACGAAGAATGGGACAGAGCATAGAATGACACCGGAAAAACAACCATGGTTACCACCTCCAGAAGGAACGATAAAAGTCAACTACGATGCTTCTTACAAGGAAGGGGAAACAACAGTAGGATTGGGAATTATTGACAGAGATCAAAAAGGCAGATTCGGGTCGGCTCATACGGTTTCAACAGTGGCTACTTCAGTTCTTATGGCGGAATGCATGGCAGCAAAGGAAGCAGTTCGATGGTCTATTCAGAAAGGGCTCACAACAATAATCTTGGAAGGAGATAATCAGGACATAAAGAACTACATGGAAGATGGTAATATGAATATGGATTGGCAATGCAGGAACATACTGGAAGAGCTCAAGGAAATGGCAAAGGTCTTCAACAAATTCAGGGTATCACACACGAGAAGAACAGGGAATGAAGTGGCTGATTACTTGGCAAAAGAAGGAAGAAAAGGTAGAACAACGACGTACACAGAGTCCAACATCACACAAAAGTTGCTCAAGTTAATTTGCATTGATTCTAAGTTCAGTACCGGAATTTCGAATGTAATTGATTCCACCCGGGTGGATAACAGTTAATTTCTTTAATAATATTTTGATTATAAAAAAAAAAAAAAAAAAAAAAAAAGTTGTATAATTGCAACCTCGCCCGTCTTTTCTCCCATCACCTTGACTGCCCGCTGGACAAGAACAATTGAAGCTCCCATCGGTGTTCGTGCAGATAACTTCACAGGGATTGTTTTTTTCATCCTCACACTCATTTATGTCTGTCCAGCCACACTCACATCTCAGAACACAGAAATTTGTTAGTTCTTATTAATTCCTTAGAAGACAATGAATTAAGAAAAACCCCTTCAAACCTTAAAAAAAAAACCATCGCTGAATTCTCTTCCAGGTCTTGCAGGACTAGATCTGAGCAGGGGTTTCGTTCCTTGCCTTCTTTTCTTTCTTTAATCTAATTAGTTTTCTCCCTAATTTAGTCATTGTTCGTAGACTTGGTTAGGTTGGAGTATATAATTTGATACTCATGATTATATCCGTTGTGTAGATCTTTTGAAATGATTTTCAAAGACATAAAGCTAATAAATACTCGTACCTAGTTTGAGAGATGTGCCAATTTTTAATTTCACTATATTATCATACGTAAGCAGTGTTCAAATAGTGAAAGTACGGATCTTTCTAAGATTGCTGGAGCAGAAATTTTAGATTATAGGTCAGGGAGACTGCTTGAGCAAGTAAATCACATCCTTTTTTTCTAACAAACCTTAAAATGTTCACAAAACGCACAAACATACCTATGCATCCAGGACTGAAATACGGATTCCCTTTGTAGCCTTCGAAGCAAGTGCAACGATACCCAGGATTATTGTCTGAATTGCTGCAGTAACTTTTTCCTTGGCATGCATAAGTGGCTGGATCTTTTTGTGCTTCTTCACATGTCTTATTCCCGATTGCCCAATCAAGAACAAGCGGGATATCTCCGTCTTGAGGTACTGCCAGAAGATCTGATTCAGCAAAGGTTAACTGCTCATACTCACCCAAGAAAGAGTAAATGCAAGGGCTGTAGGAGAACGAGTTTGAAACATTTGTACTCATTTCAGCTGCTATCTGAAAGTTTTTAATCTCTTTCGGAATGGAAAATTGGCAACACCCATAACCAGCGCAGGACCCTTCAGCCACTTGCATCCTACTAGTACATGCTGATGTACATTGAATTAAGTAGCTCCTATCTTCCTCGTCAAAACCCCAGTAAGATGCGCTGGACATACAACCAATCAGAGAGAACCTGTTTTTTGTGTTTGAGAATGTAAAAGGGGTCCGTCGCACGCTTGCGTAGATTGTTGAATCATTAAGCACCACATCTCCATTTGTATTGAAACATATTTTAGCGATCCTGTTTGAAACGCGAATTTCAGTTTCAGATATACTGAGAATTTGAAGGCTAGTTGTGCCAATAAATGGCTTAGGAGGATCGTAAGAAGAATCACATTTCACACCATAGCCATAACCAACTTCACGAATGGAGCGTCCTTCTTCACTTGTAAAACCAAAAGGGTAAGGTATGCTTATGTTACCACATTTGTCTGAGCACCCTGGCTTTGTCTCCCCGGATGCATCAGGAGATGTTGCTAACAATAAACAGAAGCAGAACTGGATTAATAGGATTTTTTGTATGAACATGACTCTTTGGTTTGCTAGGCTCTAGCTACCCATGTGGTATGCTAGTAATGGAGGAAGAGAGATGGATATAAACATCTTATTCATCTATCTGGACACATACTTTTTCAAAGGCAGTCCCATTCACCGGGAGAGAGTCCATCAGTCTGACCTTTCAGATATAATCTTCACCAACTTGCATATTCAATGATTTAATAAAAATTTTAGTGGAGCTCCTTATATGATCAAAAACCAAAGATAAGGAACCAACAAACAAATATAGGAAAGCACTCTACTTGATCAAAATTCCAATAAATTTTCAAATTTGGCCCATAGGCCGACCAAATAATTTAGGTTATGAGGGTGTTCGGGTACCACACAAATTTCAAGGTAATTAAATCGAAAAGTCAAAAATTAATCTTTCTTTTAAAGCATGTCAAAAATTAATTGGGCAACCAAAATTCAGAATGACTTCGATTTTTGAGAATGAGTCTTGCTTCAGGTTGTCAAACATAAAGATATTGTATTGTGCAATGTAATCATAAATAAATGGAATATGCAGTTGTACCAATATGAATAATCGGAGAACAGGACGCGGTCTAATGTTTTGCACGTCGGTGATAAGCTGTCTAGTAGATTTCAACAACTTTCCAGCTCCAATATTTAAATTGGCTTATTATTCTTGAGACCTAGTCCAATGCTAAATTTGTGTTCTGCATGTCCAAGCTTTTACAAGTTCGAACGAAAATGAATGATATTATCAGTTGATACCAACTTGACGAAACTTTAGGCAAAAAATTCAATCTGTTTCTTCAACTCTCCTCCAAGAAATACCAACATGCATTCCCAAATTCCAAACCTTATTCTTCTTCTCGTTTCGCATGTCCTTGTATTAGTATCAGGAAAAGGTGAGGATATCCTCCGATTTCTTACATTATTTTCACTGTGCAACTTAATTAGCTAGATATACATGGTCGTAACATATATGTTTTTAGGATTGCATCCATCGTCAGTGATCATTAGATTGACATTTCATTAATTATCGTCATTACAGTGTTTCTAAGCATAGATTGTGGTTATACTTCGTTGGAACCTTACACGGATGAAAATTCGATCGAATGGGTCGGGGACCAGCTGTATATACAAACTGGAGAAATTCGAAACGTCCCTACGCCAATTGAGGGTCGTAATATTTGGAGCACTTTTAGAGAATTCACAACTCGAAGAAAAAATTGTTATTCGCTGGATGTAGTCAACAATATTACTGAAAAGAGTACTAAAGTAGAAAGGGTGCTTGTCCGAGCTAGTTTCTACTACGGCAACTATGACAAAGAACGCAATCCGCCAACTTTCAATCTTCAATTCAATGGGAACAACTGGTCACAGATCGTAACATCCATGTACCGTGTCACCCGAGCAGAAGTAGTATTTTCATTGAATCATGGAAAGAATATCAGTGTATGTCTTGCTCAAACTCGGCCTGATCATTTTCCATTTATATCAGCTCTCGAAGTAAGAAGTTTGGATTCGGATATGTACAGTTATGTGGATTCAAATTATCCCTTGTTTTTCAAGTTAAGAAGAGTTTTTGGTCCCGATGAAGATGTAAGGTATGTATACATCAAAAATTGAAAGCTTATAATTCGATTTAAATTTTGAAACAAAAATAGATTAGAATCTTGGTTCATCATGTAGGTTCCCCAAAGATAGCTATGACCGTATTTGGGAATCACCTGGGCCAATACGCAACGATAGTGAGTATGAAAAGATTAGAAATGACTCGCCATTTATTAAAATGGACATGGCCGATAAAGTTCCTGAGGCTCTATTCACATCAGCAATAATGCCTAAGAATATGTCTGTACCGTTATGGCTTGGGAGAAATATTGAACATTTTGGAGTTCCTCTGCATTTCAATGCATATTTTCAGAAGTCCTTAATTTGAATTCTACTCAGAAACGATCGTTTAACATAACAGTTTCTACACTTAATGGTAATGCTACTAGTTTTAAAGAATATGGCTCTGTGATTCCACCATATGGAGACGCACTGCAATTTCGCATTCAAAATGTTAGTGTGGATTCATACAGACAATGGAAAATATCTTTGAAAGCAACTAATGATTCAAATCTACCTCCATTGATGAATGCCCTTGAAGTGTATACAATTGGTGATAAATTAGTTCAAGGAACTAATTCAAATGATGGTAATTCACTATCTCTTTCTAATTTTCTACAAATCTATCAATTAAATTATTATATGCAATTTAATTATTTAGTAAGTTTTTCTTATTTTAGTGAAATCGTTGGCTTTATTGCAAAAGAGTATCATTCAGCTTCGAGGTTGGCAAGGTGATCCTTGTTTACCATCACCATTTGCTTGGGATTGGGTTGCTTGTGATTCTGCTATCGACTCTCCACGAATTACAGCAGTGTAAATAATTTTTATCCATACTATTATCATTTCCTGATTGAGCTGCAAGCTCGTAACCTTTATGAGAAAACTGAATTGGAATGACCAGTGCTATCACGCACTCGGATGCTCCAAGTGCACTGTAATATATTCTTCTCGGTATAAAATTTACTTTATTTGTCTTTTACAGATATCTCAATAACCTTGGGTTAGGTACCTTACCAGATTTTAGTGCCATGGATGCTCTTGAAACCATGTGAGTCATAGAACATTTGCATTAATTGGAAAACAAATTTTGGATTGGGTATAAACTTTGAATAACTTTGTTTCGCAGAGATTTGCACGGTAACAGTTTGACGCAAGAAGTTCCTGAATTTCTTGGCACATTCCCTAACCTTAAAGAGTTGTAAGTTCATAATTTCTTGCATCTCCTTTTAAATCAATAATCTAAATGATTGTATCCTATTTTCTTCCATGTACTCAAATATTTTTTCGGATATACTATATAGAAACTTGGCAGATAACAATTTTTCAGGAGCGATACCTTCTTCGATATTGAATAACAAAAATTTAAAATTAAGGTAAGTGTACATGGCTTTCTAGCTATTCGAACCATTTTATTTTAATTATCCTTCGTATTGGAAAGAGGTGTGTGGTGATTTCTTCATTTCTTGTACGTAGTGTTTCTGGTAATCCAAACTTGTCCAACAACAAAAATGGTACTCAACCAAGGAAATCTTCCTCAAGCAGCCGAAACGCAATAACACTAGCAATACCAATAATTGTACTCGGAAGTGTAATAACTCAAATGGTTGATTATATTTTTGGGTTTGTTATTGTAAATTACTTGGGATGGCAGTGAGTCGAACTTCTTCTAGCTATCTTCCATTAGTAATAGCAACCTTTCAAAATGTGTTGTTATTCGACCATATTACCCATAAACACTTGTTTGTGTAATTTTTGTGCCGTTCTGACTTATGTTTTTTTATTGAAAGTATAGTTTTTCTTTGTGTGGCAGGACATGAAATGATTACAACAGAATCACACTATTAACAAACCATACCGAGATCTAATCCTCAAGTTTTAGACACGCCAATCAGGCAGTTAGAGTTTTACCTTTCTCTATCAAATGCTATTGAAATGTTTGGATTATATAACTCTTTTTCCTGATCCTGTTTGAAACAATAATTTCAGTTTAAGATATACTAAGAATTTGAAGGCTTTGGACATATATTTTCCCAAGTCGGACACATTCTGTTAGAATACGGGCATGCAACTCAAAACCAATTGGCAATGAGTGGAAAGGCACTAAGGGACCTCACGTGTAGCCTCGTTGGGTCTAACACGTGGACAATTAAATCGGGTGACGCGGACTAAAAACGTGGTCAAATGACTCGTCGCAAATAGCCTGCTCTAATACCATGTTAGAATACGGGCATCAAACTCAAAACCAATTAACAATGAGTGGAGAGGCCTTAAGGGATTATAAACCGCAGGATCTTTGATGCCCAGACAATGTGGGATTAATAATCTCAACACATTAACTCCGAGAGAGTTCATGTCTATAGACTTTAGGAAGTAGGAACATATCTGACTTTTCAGATATATTCCTCACCAACTTGCACCTTATAATGAGTGGAAAAATTATTTTCAACTTCTCTCTCAAACACGGTCATACTTCCTTTTTTTTTTTTTTTTTTTTCTCCTTCTGTACACATCAATATCTATCCATCAAAAAATAAATAAAATGTAAGTATCATTATTTTCCCTGAATATTCTTGTTGCCCTTTTCACTCTTCAAGTTCCATGTAGCATTTTGTATATTAACTTATGCAGCTAACTGAGCTCAGAATGGAGCTCAAAAAGTCAGATTAACGCAGATGATTGTGATATATGGAGCGTCAGTGTTATTCAAATTAATTTAATTTATCCATTACACGGTGCAAGTTGGTGAGGAATGCGTCTGATTGGTTTAGATATGTTCCAAAAGTCTATGATCGGCATAGACTCTCTCAAAGAGAATATGACTGTCATTGAAAAAGTATTTTCCCAGAAAGCTAATTAAGATGTTCAATTGATTGGTAATGATCTATTAATTGATCTAGATCTCCTTCGATCATTAACTAGATAGCACTAAACAAACAAAAATCATGTTCATACAACGAATCCTATTAATCCACTTCTGTTTCTGTTTAATGCTAACAACATCTCTTGATGCATTTGGGGAAACGAGGATGCTCCATTCGTAAAGTTGGTTATGGCTATAACGTTAACTGTGATTCTACTTATGATCCTCCTAAGCCATTTATTGGCTTAACTGAACTGCAAATTCTTAGTATATCTGAAACTGGAATTCGCGTTACCAACAGGATAGCTAGAGTATGTTTCAATAAACAAGGTGATGTGGTGCTTAATGATTCAACTGTATCCATGAGCGTGCGGCGGACCCCTTTTACATTCTCGAACATAAAGAACAGGCTTTTTCTGATCGGTTGTATTAATCAACTTAGATCTATATGATTAAAATGTAAGACTCTGAGAATAATGATATCTTTTTCTTACTATTACTATTATAATAAAAAAAATTAAAAATTAAATTAAGAAAATGAATAATAGCCTCTATCACCAAAGCCTCTACTCAGCGGCGACAGAAATATGGACATCTATGAAGATCATGGACTTCATTGTGCAAGTGAAGTAGGCCTTACATTCCGTCATGATCTTATGTATGATGTTTTTTCAGACATGCGTCTTCGTGTATGGGTTCCGATAAGATAAGCTTTGGGTACTGTTTCCCAGTATGGTAGTGATTTGAAGTCTGCGAACATATTACTGTACGGATGGGATAATAGACTTGATGTGTGTGTGCCGATATTAAGAGGATTCACCATTTACTGGTGGAGGTGTTCAAACCTTCACACAGGGTCTTGCAATTTCCAATGCAGTCTTCCGGAAGCGAAACAAATACTTAACCAATGTTGAACATATGGATTTGGTCTCGGGGTTTTGGTCTTTACATTTCTAGCTGGGTTAACTTGGCAAGAATATGGTTGAATTTTCAAGAGATTGAAGAAGTATTTAACTGGCCATGATGCCAATGTAAAAATTGGTAATTTTCGTTTTTTATGGAATTCGACTCGTCACTCAGAAAGGAGGTGGAGTCCATTTTGTTGCAAGACTCACGCCCAAATTCTTGTATGATTTTATTATTATTATTAAGAATTTATAATAAGTAAATAGGTCCAGGAAAATTTCCCACGGTGACTCGTCAATCCATGATGTCTTCCTGCAGGTCAGTGCTAATTAAGTTTCATTAAACAATTTTTTTTTTTTTTTTTAGTTAATCTTCTCAAGGCTTGATTTGTTGTTGGGACCTTATTCAGTTCTAAATTTTGTTGGGCAAGTCCAAGCTTTTACAAGTTCAAACGAAAATGAAGTTAGGATATCCTATCAGTTAATACCAACTTGATAAAAACGAAAATGAAAGCTTTTACAAGTTCAAGCGAAAATGAAAGACATGTCATTTTTATTGAGATTATTAGTCTCACATTATCTTGGCATCTAAGATCCTGCGGTTTATAATTTCTTAGGGCCTCTCCACTCATTGTCAATTGGTTTTGAGTTGGATGTCCGTATTCTAACATAGTATCAGAGCAGGCTATTTGCGACAAGTTATTTGACCGCGCCTTTACTCTGCGTCACCCGATTTAATTGTCCACGTGTTAGACCCAACGAGGCTACACGTGAGCGGACGTATTAAGATTATTAGTCCCGCATTGTCTGGGCATCTAAGATCGTGCGGTTTATAATTTCTTAGGGCCTCTCACTCTACGATAATGATAATGTGAACTTTTACAAGGTCAAGTGTATTTATAATTCCTTAGTACCTCTCACTCTACGATAATGTGAACTTTGTAACTTTTACAAGGTCAAGTGTATATATATACATATACACTTGGGATGTTGTAGTTGCATAAGATGATGCAATATGATGGCCTTTAATTTATAACAACTTTTACTTTCTTATATGAATTCAAACTTTTCGTAAAAAGGGAAAAGGAAAAAAAATTGGTACCAACTTGATAAAAACTGTAATCTCAAACTTCAATCTGAGCCTTCAACTCTCGAAGAAGAAACACCAACATGCATTCCCTAGTTCTCAATCTTCTTCTGGTTTTGCACATCCTTGTTCCAGTATCGGCAAAAGGTGAGGATCTACATCCTCTTTAAATTTTACATTATTTTCACTGTGCAAACTTAATTAGCTTGATTTTAGGTCGTGCTATAGATGTTATAAAGCATATTGATCCATTGCTCATTGATCAGTTTGACATTTCATTGTCATACAGTATTTCTGAGCATAGACTGTGGTTATTCTTCGCCGGAACCTTACACCGATGAAATTCAATTGAACGGGTCGGTGACCAGCAGTACATACAAACTGGAGAAATTCCAACTGGTCGTACTGTAACTGAGGATCATAATATTTGGAGAACTGTTAGAGAATTCACAACTCAACACAAAATTATTATTTACTAGATGATTTTAATAATAAGTCCGAAGACAGCGCTAAGGTTGAGAGGGTCCTTGTCCGAGCTAGTTTCTACAATAACAACTATAACAGCGAAGCTAATCCTCCGAATTTCAATCTTCAATTCAATGGGAACAATTGGTCTCAAGTCAGAACATCTATGCGCGGTACTAACTATGAAGAAGTGGTCAGTGAACCATGGTAACAATATAAGTATATGCCTTGCTCAAACTAAACGTAATCATTTTCCGTTTATATCATCTCTCGAAGTAAGAAGTTTGGATCCAGATATGTACAGTTATGTGGATTCAAATTATCCATTGATTTTTAAGATAAGGAAACATTATGGTGCCAGCTCAATTATAAGGTATGTATGTCAGTACTCATTAACTAATTCCTTATCCACAAATACTATTATAAATCTTTGTTGATAATGTAGGTGTCCCGACGACATTTAGGACCGGATTTGGTTGTCAAATGGACAAGATATGGCAAGTGTACTAACTTGGGTTAATAATACCTCACCAGTCGTGAAAGTCAACATCTCCGATGAAATAACAGAGGCTCTATTCAGGACAGCATTGACTACTGTGAATCTGTCGGGAGAGATATCGACACCTTCTACATTAAGAGATCTTAATCCTCCTCTGCGTTTCAATTTATTCTTTTCAGAAGTGATTTGACTGAATTCTTCACAGAAGCGTTCTCGTTTGATATATTATCCCTAAAGAGTGGAGATAGTTTCGCTAGTGTGTATGACACTGTGGTTCCACCTTACGGACACGCGCGGCAAGTTCGTATTGAAAATGTAACTACTTACAGTAATGATGTGTGGGAAATAATTTTGTCGCCGACAAACGATTCAACTCTACCTCCACTATCCAGTGCCCCCTGAAGGTTATATTATTGGTGATAAATTAGTTCTGGGAACCAATTCAGATGATGGTAATTATATACTGTATATTTCTATTTCTGAAAATCGATGGATATATGTACTAAAGTCTGTTTCATTATTTTATTTTTTTGTTGTAGTGAATTCATTGGGTTTATTGCAAAATAGTTTCATTCAGCTTCAAGATTGGCAAGGTGATCCTTGTTTACCTTCACCATTTACTTGGGATAGGATTGCTTCTGATTCTGATATCGACTCTCCTCGAATTAAAGCACTGTAAATATATCCTTCTATGTACTATTACCATTTCCTGATTGAGCTACAACCACCCTTTCGATATAACATGTAGTTGCATGAAATCCTACAACTACACCCTATTAAGATTACACAATTACTTACTTAAATTTCAAGAATTGTAACCCAAATTTTATTAGAATTCTTCAAAATATTTTACAAAGAGAATTGGTGTACAAGGAAACAGAAATATCTCTCGAACTTTATCTCTCCTATTTGATCTCTAATTCTCACTAAAAATATCTCTCCTCTTACCAATCTGCTTGACTCTATATATTGGGTATTACATAGTCGATGACAGCTAAGCCAACCTTTATTTTCGGATTTGGCTTGCGATATTCTCTCAAGCTTACAAAAGTCTTCTTCGCAAACTATCTTAAATCTCGCAGGATCTTCACACTTTCCACATGTTTAAGCTAATGTCATCTGTTACGTCATTCTTCAAGTGGTCTGTGTGGTCTTCGCAAATACTTATTGACCATAGTTTCGCTGGCATATAATTTTTGCGGTATTCTGCTCCTACATCTTGCCTCTTCTCATGTCATCTCTGCGAAGAAGAGAATGATATGAGAACCTCTACTTCAAGATGCCGCAACCGTTCATCTTTCCATCTTATTATTCACTGATAGTCTTACGTGAATCAGGCATGACTGTCTACACGTGTTTATCATTCCCCTAGTTTACCGACACGTCTACATTCAACCGGTCATCTCCTTTTGTCTATTTAAGGAGAAGGCTAGTGGATAGACAATTTTCTTCTTTTACTTCGTCTTCTTCCTCTCTTCATTCTATGTAAATCTTCATCTTCTACAACTTTCTTCTTCTTCAATTTTCAAGACTTGATTTTCCTGCTGCTGCTATCATGGATTCACCAAAGTTATTTTTACTTTCCTTCTTTTTATTTTGCTTAAACTGATCTTATCTTGTTGTTTTTCTTAATTATTTTTATTATTTTGTGTAATTCCCATACTGATTATGTTTCAGCAAAAACACCTCTGCAACTAAATTTACATTCCCAAACCCTAACACTCCTAAAATTTCGCAACCCAAGGTTATTGTAGGCAAAAGGAAGCCTGCGAATAGCAAGGTAGTAAGAAACATTATTTTTTTTAATAACAATATTGTTGCCTCTGTTTCTTATCTGAATTGATATTCTTTGGATGGTGAAGATGCTACCAAACCCGCAAAGAAATCCCGCCATCTAAAGACTATTAAATCTTCAGTTCCATTCCTAGAATTCAAACCCCTTGAAACTCCTGCGATAACTTCGCCGGTTATGCCTTTACTCCCTACTACTATTCATGAAGATGTCACTAAGGATGTTACCCCTGCTATTGACCCTCTTGCGAATGAAACCCCTTCTTATCCTTTGGCTAATGCCTCAATGGTTTATTTCACTTCAACCTCATTTAATAATTCTCATGCGAAAGATACATCCATTGTAAAAGATGACTCATTTTCCAAACTCTCAATCATCACTACCTCTTCGCCTGAATCCATTCTTGTTAACAAGGAACCTTTAGTTGGAGTGGATTTCTCTTTCAAGATTTTATATGACATTCTTGAGGACGTTCAGAAGTCTTCTGTTGATACTGTTAAGATTAATGTTTGGGAAACTCTGAGCAAGTATTTTAGCCCTGACAAAGCACTTCGCAAGTGCCTTTGGAGAAAGAAGTTGAAATTTTAAAGAATAATTTATAAGCTTTAACTTTGGAATGTGGAGGTCTTCGTCTCAAAAATCAGAAACTTGACAATGTTTCGCTAGATTGCGAAGATCGTCGCAGAAGAAATGATGAATTGAAAGGTATGATCTTCTTGTCTTAACTTTCGGTTTGTTATCTTTATTTCTCTCATGTTTATTTTTCTTAAAATTTCTTTATTCGTACGTAAAGCTTCCCTTCATAAACGAATAATGGAGAGGTATAACTTTCAATTTGTCGTTGAAGAGGCTCGTGTTGACAAGGAAGCTTTATTGGACCAATATAGCCAATTAGACAATCTTTATTCATATTACGTTGACCAAATTGACAATCTTTCCAACGAAAATACCCAACTAGTTCGAGAGCAAGAGTCATTACGTAGCGAAATATCCCATCTCTCTTATTCATTAACTAAAGCTAACTTGGAGATTGAAACCTTGTCAGATGAAAATAAAACCCTGTCTCGAGAGAAACGAATTCTCCAAAACAAAGTGGCAATATTTTCGCAACAACTTAATATTCTCCAACAAATATATGATGATCAAGAGCAAGCCCTTTGCTCACTGAAAAGTGAACTTAAAGAAGTAACTGAGACATCCATCGCTGAAAAGAATAAACTTATCCAAGGTAGGATAGCTTAAGTACAAGAGAAAATCAACTCAAAGAAGAAAATGCTCAGTTAGAAGAATCTAATACCTCTCTTGCGAAAGCAAATGCTTTACTTATTTCTAACGAGGAGAATTTTTTATCTCACCTAAACGGTTTAGTTGGAGATAATTTTGATGATGCAATGAACCGCTAGGAGAATAATAGCTTGCCTTTAGTCCAACATCTCATTTCACAGAAGGAAGGTAGTCATAGGGATCTGGCTGCCTAAACCATTTTTTCTTACTTGATTATCTCTGATTTTTATTTTCTCGCGAAAACTTCTCTATCATCACATTAGTGTTTTTATTTTTTCACAGAGTCTGAGAGAAATCTGCATTCTTCTGTTTCTTCTTTGAAGTCTAAATTGGCCAAGGTTCGCAAAGAAAATGCGATTCTTACTACTTCTCTTGTAAATTCTCGTGATCGTGCCGAGAGAAGATTTGATTACCTTTGATATTTCAAAGATATTGAGAGTAGAAAGAGTCATAAGGAGATTCTTCGCCAAGTTCATCTCAAGGATGAAGTTCTTATAAATGATATTTTGCTAAAAATAGGACTTCCTCCAACAAAAATTGTACCTCTAGATGTGGATGTTGTTGAAATTCCCCGTGATCCTGACAGTGACTTTGATTTCGACAAAGATGGAGAAACTATCTCGGAGGAAGAACCATCGAAGGAAATAAATGTTGGTGATAAATATGAAAAAGAAGAACCATCTAAGGAAATAAACGTTGGTGATAACCAAGATGGATGGAATATTGAAGCTAATCTGGAGAAAGAAGTGACCCGCAAAAGTGAAAACATTGAGGAAGATCCATTATCAACCCCTCCTCGTGAAGTCAATGTTGAATCTTGAAACTTTTCTAGTTACTTAGCTTTAAATTCTTAAGTTGTTTTGTCCCTTTTTGACTGCTCTTATGGATAATGCTTTAATTGAACCTTGTAATTCACTTACTCTTTTGATATTTCCTTTACTTGCGAGAAAGATAATGCTTCTTCTTATTAATTCCCATACTTTCCTCTCGTTATGTTTCTGATGAGAAGTTAAATTTTTATCTGGAAAATATTAAATGGTTAATATTTATAAAATACGTTATTAAATATATCTGGCGATTTTCCAATGTATGTCTCAGCATTTTGCACATGTTATTAAACATGTTTATAATATGTATTTGCACTATTAGTTTCTTATGTGGTCTTATTTTGCCTTCCTAAGTAAATGTTTTATTTTTCCACGCTTCTTTTTTCTTTGCGACAAAATCGCAGGACGTCCTTACACTTCCATGTAATGACCCCTTGATCTTATCTTATCATTTCTGTGGTATTATTGCCTCTGGAGGAAATTTTCATGCGACAATATGATAGGCTTATATGTTCTTGAGAATACAAAGCACCATGATATTGTCGTCCTGCGAAGAAATCGCAGGACATCTTTACACTTCCGTGCACTGACCCATTGATCTCATCTTATCTTTCTCTAGTATTTTTGCCTCTTCAGAATTGTTGCACAAATATGACAAGCCTTAATACTCCCATGAGTAAAAATCCTCATGACATTTGCGTCTTTAGACACTTATCAGCTCCCTAATGGAGGGTGCCGCCCTTATCATCCCCTGGTTTCCCCTTCAAGGAGACATACCTCTATCATACAAGGTTGGATCCTCCCATATGGTCTTAACAACAACCAGTTATTTTTGCAGCTTCTTATCCCTTCGCTGATATGGCTCATGGTTACAAAACTGCACCCTAAGTGGGGTTTTCTTCCGACCGAGTGCATCATAGCCAAGATTTTCCAAGAATGGCCAGGTACGATCCAGACGCCCCAGACACTCTTGGCTCAACCGTGTACCTTGGTGCCTTGATGGAGTTCTGCACTCCTTAGGAAAGACCCTTAGTCGTCCAACCTAGATCATAAACTTAGATTGAAAATCCAAGGTACCTCCCCTGGATGGGCTTTATTGACCCCAAATATCCATGACTCAGGTTCTGGGGGAGGTGTAACCCAAGGTAGTTAATATGGCATATAAATATCGTATCGGTCGGGTCCTATACACCTAAATGATAATATCTGTTTTTACAGGCGATACATCATTTAATATAGAATTTCAAATAATTATAAAACCATAGTAAAAAACAATAAGAATAATACACATATTTCAAATTTCCAAAATACAAGGTGGCTTATTAGAGATTCTCCAATGGTCATTGCGTGTGTTTCCTATGTGGAAACACAAATAAGACATCCTCAATATATTTTTCCTTAAAATTAGGGAGAGATTTTTTTTTATCTCCAAAAGTATTGCATGTAATATCTTCTTTTAATTAGTATAAATTTTATTTCCCATAATTAATATTTTATTAGATCTAAAAATAGTTAGTTGATATACTAAAGTCAATTCAATTAAGAAAAAGCTGATTAGAATGGTCGACAATGTTTATCCAAAGTCATCTATACATTGGTTTAAGACATCAGGGTTGGAGAATGATTTTAGAAAAAATGGATGTGTATCTTAGGTGGATTTTGACATTTATCTCCACACACGTGCCATTCGAGAATCTTTTAGCCAAGGATATGATTGTTGTCCCATTATGCCAGTAAATCTTTTTTGTTATCCTTCATATTTATCTTTTATATTTCTATGCCTTGCAATCGAAACATGATTTCCATCTTATATCCTACCATATAGTCATTGATTTCATATTATAAATATATTAGGGATTTTTACCTTCTCCAATTGACACTGTACTTGTCTGTAAAGACTAGATGTATGTTGATGAAAAATTTATTCACGAAACCGATATTATCGGTGTACAAGTAAAACCGATATATCGGTCTATACCGGCATGTACAACCGATAATATCATTTCGTCTTTGTATCGCCGATATTTTCGATAGCGTATAGGTATTTTTCGATATCCGATAAAAACCTGTAATATCGGCATGTACAACCGATATTGACTACCTTGGTGTAACCTTTCCCTGAGCCATGTAATAGGTACCCCCTTCTATGACGCACTTTAGGTCTTACATTTGCCTCTTGCAAAATTTCATTCGCGAACTAGGGTGTACGCCATAGAAGGATTGCCTCTATCTTTGTGTTTCTGCGAAATTGTCGCGTTTCTGTGAATTTTTCGCGTTTCAGCATTCTATCTTGATAGATATTATCTTTGCGAAATTATCGCATGTCTATATTCCGTTTCTACAGATATAATTTAAGCGACATTATCGCAAAATTTCATTATGTTTTGATAAATATAATCTCTGCGAAATTATCGCACATTTTCATTTTGCTTTACCAAATATATTCTCACAACTGTGTTTACTGGACCCTTTATGGATAATACTTCTTTAGATACAATCTATTCCATGGTCGATCAAGTTTGAGGCCAATATCTTTTCCTTCAGGATGCATCAATTTATATGCCCCTGCTCCAATTTTTCTTTGATGATATATGGTCCATCCCACTTCTTTTATAGTTTTCCACCATTCCCTCTCTGATATACTGGTATTTCTCGCATCACCAAATCTCTTGTCTGAAATTCTCTTACTTTAACATACTTATTATATTCTAAGGATAATCTTCGATGATAGTTCTCCATGTGTTGTAGATCCTTCTCCCCTTTTTTTTTCTAACTCATCAAGCTTTGTTAAAATCATATCCGCACTAAGATTTTTCTCCCATGCTTCTCTTTTTGTGGTTGGAATGATGACCTCAGTTGGTAGTACTGCTTCAACCCCATATGTTAAACAAAAAGGTGACATTCATGTAGCTTCTAGACTGGTTGTATTATAATCCCAAACTTCATTATGCACTTTTTCGCACCATCCTTTATTATGCCCTTCTAACTTCTTCTTTAGTGTATCTGCAATTTTTTTATTTGTTACCTCAGCTTGCCCATTACCCTGCGGGTATAGTGGTGTAGACTTCCCACATTTTATCTTAAGTGCACTAAGCAACATTTTTATGTTCTTCCCTTCAAACTGTGTTCCATTATCGGATACCAATTGTGCAGGAATTCCAAATCTACAGATAATATTTTCAAATATAAAAGTGAATATATCTTTATCACGAATATGATGCACTGCTTTTACTTCTGCCCACTTTGTGAAATAATCTGTTGCAACAATCAGATATCTTATTTTCCCAGATCCTGCGATAAATGGTCCCACAATATCTAGACCCCACTTTCCTAAGAGCTAAACACTTGTTGAAGATGATAAAGGTGCTCCAGGTGCATGTATTCGCTTACCGTGTCGCTGACATTCTTCGCAATGTCTTGATACTTCTTTCGTTTCCTTATGCATGTTCCGCCAATAATATCCTTGTGTCTTTGTTTTGTTTTCCAAAGATCTTCCTCCACTATGGTTACCAAAATTTCCATAATGTAATGCTTTCAACATTTCTTATCCTTCTTTCCGTGACAAGCATTTAAGTGATGGTCCGTTAAATGACTTCCGGTACAATACTCCATCTCTAAGTTCATAATTTATTGCACGACTCTTTAATTTGTGTGCCTCCAACCTATTCCTTGGTACTTTTCCTTTCTCTAGATATTCATAAAGTTCGATTCTCCAATCTGCGACATTCTTATCTTGCTTATCTTCCCCATCTATTATCATCACATCTACTTCTTCTTCTTCTTCTTCTTTATTAATTGAAGGCGAAAGGAGTACTTGTATATTTATGCATCTTGCTATTGGATCTACCATCATACTTGGGATAAAAGAAAAGGCATCTGCTAATCTATTATCCTTCCTTGATATGTGTCTCCACTTTATCTTTGAGATTTATGCTGACAATTCCTCAACTAGTTTCTTATACTTCTTTAATGATGGTTCATTTGTAATGTATTCTCCTTTGATTTGGAGAATAACTAGTTGCGAGTCACTGGTGATTCTTACGTTTTGTAACTTCATTTCTATTGTGATCTGTAAGGCATGTACCACTGCTTCGTGCTCTGTTTCATTATTAGTGGATGCAAACTCCAATCTGAAAGAATAGGCCATTTTCGTTTCTTTTGGAGAAATTAAGACAATTACAATTCCATTACCTTCTTTCAATATGTCTCTTCGATTACCATGTTCTTCTTCTACATCCATCATCTCTTCCACAGCTTTATCATTTTCTAATGGAAACTCCGCTAAGAAATTCGTAACAACTTGTGATTTTGGCGAAGATAATATTTCATACTTGATTTCAGAATGTCTTACTTGTGCATTCCATCTTTCAACCCTGCCTGATCTTTTTGAATTTTTCATTACTAATTCAATTGGTACTTCTATTCATACCCTTATCTTATGAGCTTGAAAGTATATGCGAAGTTTAAAGGTTGCGTAAGCTAATGCCAATATTAATTTTTTTTATCTTTGAATAATTTTTCCCTGTTGTGTTAAATGTTTTACTGATATAGTAGATCGGCTTCTCTTCCCTTGTGTCTACTCAGAAAAATATTGCACTTAATGCATGCGAAGTTGTCGCAAGATATATTAGCAATCCTTTCCCTGGTTCTGCTTTTTGTAAAATGGATATGTTCATCAAATGATCCTTTATTCCTTGTAGTGCTTTCTCATAATCTTTTGTCCATATAAACTTCGTTCCTTTCTTTAGTATGTTGAAAAAATGCTTACATTTTTCGGATGATCGTGAGATGAATCTTACTAGCGAAGCTAAGAGTCCGTTCAAATTGTGTACATCTTTCACTGTTGCTGGTATTGGCATGTCTCGAACCTCTTGTACCTTTTCTAGATCAACTTCTATTCCTTCTTTTGACACAATGTACCCTAAAAATATTTCCAGACGCAACGCCAAAAATACACTTTTCAGGGTTTATTTTGATGTTGAATTGCCGCATCTGCTCAAAAATTTCCTTCAAATCTTGCACATGATCTTTAGCTTCTAATTCTATCATTTCCTGTTTACTCTTCAAATGGTGAATATAGAGTCGCATTTAGATTCTTTGAAGTCTAAATTTGTGCACATGATCATATTTGCACTTAGTTAATAAACAGGGTTTACTTTTTTTCCCTAATTCTATCATTTCCTGCCACAGATTCGACCATTTGTGGAATATATGGTAGTGGAAAGCTGTCCTTTGGACAAGCTTTGTTTAGATCGGTAAAATCTATACAGATTCTTATCCCTTTATTCCTTTTAGGTACTACAACCATGTTCTCTATCCATTCTAGGTATTTAGCTTGTCGTATAATTCCTGCATCTAGCATCTTCTGTAATTCTTCTTCTATTTGAGGGTGGTACGTTATTGCTATTTTCCTTATTCTCTGCTTGAATGGTCTTTCATTTTTGTTAATTTCCAACTTATGACATGCAACAGAAGGATCTATTCCAGACATTTCGTCCATGCTCCCTGCGAAGACATCTTTATAATCTCGCACGAGGTTGATTGTTCTTTCTTCTTCTTCTTCTGCGTCCATTTTAATTCTGATTTTCAGCATCTTTGGCTCTTCTTCAGTTCCAATATTTACTTATTTCGTTGGTTTTGCGGCAGTATACATAGCCTTTGGTTCTCCTATTGGTGTTGGTTCTATTATTATTTTGATTGGTTTGTCTCCTTCTTCCGAAATTTCGCTAGGTATTCCTTTTCCTTCTTCTTCTTTTATCATGTAGACTCGAAATTCTTCTTCTCTCTTCGCTTCCTTTACCAATTTCCAGCAATTTTTCACATATTTGCACCTCCTTCATAATTCTCCACTTCTACCTGATAACATCTTTTTGCTGCATCAATATCTCCTTCAATTTCGCCTATTTCACTTGGCATAGGAAACTTAATGCTCTGATGTAATGTTGATGCTACATGTTTAATCGCATGTATCCATGACCTTCCCAGTAGCATGTTATATGGTGACTCCATATCTACCACACATAATGTCACTTGAGTTTCAATTTCTCCTAGTAATATTCGCACACTTGGCATAGGAAACTTAATGCTCTGATGTAATGTTAATGCTACAGCTTTAATCGCATGTATCCACGACCTTTACAGTAGCATGTTATATGGTGACTCCATATCTACCATACATAATGTCACTTGAGTTTCAATTTCTCCTAGTAATATTCGCACCATAATTTCTCCTTTTGGTTTTGTTGTAACTTTTCCAAATCCGTGGATATGATATGTTTAACAAGTCATCTCCTCATATTTGTATCCCATTCCTTTGAATGCCTTGTAAAACAATATGTCAACCGAACTTCCTATATATACTAAAGTATTTTTCACCGCCCATTCTTCTATAAACCTCGCCGACTCATTCCTCTTTTTTCGTGCTGCAGTTACTGTGATCACCAATGGAGCTGTGTGATTTAAATTTTCTCTTGGTATTTCTGCTATTGTGAATGTAATTTTATGCTTCTACCATTCCTTCAATGGTGACTCCTTCTCCACCGTCATAATTTTCTTTCCTTCAAAATTTCGTTTGTGTAATCTCCCTTTGCTATTATCGTGGAATTCATCAATCATTGTTCTTGTTATCAGATTACACTCCAATCTCCTACTGTCTTCTCTAATTTTGAATATCTTTTCCTTAATTGATTTACTGTCTTGTTTCATCATCTCTTTCTCTTTAACAATCCACACAGAAATGTTTCGAATTTTTTCAAATCTCAACAACAAATTATTTTTCTTCAATCCCTGTTTCTAGCGCCATTATCTAGTTGCAGGAAATCCCACAACTACACCCTATTAAGATTACACAATTACTTACTTAAATTTCAAGAATTGTAATCTAAATTTTATTAGAATTCTTCAAAATATTTTATAAAGAGAATTGGTGTACAAGGATACAAAAATATCTCTCGAACTTTCTCTCTCCTATTTGATCTCTAATTCTCACTAAAAAGATCTGTCCTCTTACCAATCTGCTTGACTCTATATATAGTGTATTACATAGTGGATGATAGCTAAGACAACCTTTATTTTCGGATCTGGCTTGCGATATTCTCCCAAGCTTACAAAAGTCTTCTTCGCAAACTATCTTAAATTTCGCAAGATCTTCACACTTTCCTCATGTTTAAGCTAATGTTATCTGTTACATCATTCTTCAAGTGGTCTGCGAGGTCTTTGCAAATGCTTATTGACCATAGTTTCGCTGGCATATAGTTGTTGCGATATTCTGCTCCTACATAACCATAATTAGAATGAATACCAGATTTACACCATGTTTGTTTTTTACAGATATCTGAATAACCTTGGGTAAGTGGGTACCTTACCAAATTTTGGCGCCATGGATGCTATCGAAACCATGTAAGTCATAAAAACACTTGCATTATTTAGGTAAACAAATTTGAATGTGATATAAACTCCGTTGAACTTTGAGTTTATACAACTTTGTCATATAATTTGCAGAGATTTACACGGTAACAGCTTGACGCAAGACTTTACTGAATTTCTTGGCACATTCCCTAAACTTTAAGAATTGTAAGTTCATAACCTTCTGTGATATATGTTATATTATATTAAATAAAGAATACGCTTAAACTGTAGATCCTTTTTCATTCAATGTGTACACTCAAATCTTTTTCCGGATACATTATGTAGAAACTTGGCAGATAATAATTTTTCGGGAGCAGTTCATTCTTCGATATTGAATAATAAAAATTTAAAGTTAATGTAAGTGTACTTGAGTTTCCACTCGAACCATTTCATTTTAATTATCCTTCTTTTTCTATGAAGTGTGTGATTCGTTTGTTGGTTTCTTGTAGTGTTTCTGGTAACCCAAACTTGTCCAACAACAAGAATAATACTGAACCAAGGAAACCTTCCTCAAGCAACAAAAATCCAATAACATCAACTATTCCAATAATTGTGTTTGGAAGTGCAATAGTCCAAATGCTTGCTTGTGTAATTCTTGAATTCCTCGGTAATAGTGGTCTTCCATTGTATGGAAGGGCATGCCATGGTTACCAATATTGAGATATTGTTAAATTCTAAGTGTTCGGACACTGGATCACTAGGCCACAATAGAAGCGTAACTAGGGTAAATGAATAATCGACTTCCTGGATTTTGGTGCCAGCTTGTTCCATATAGTTGTTATACGTATCGGATTGAAGTCGCCACCACTGTCTAGACTACCAGCTCTTCTCATAAAACAGATTCCCTTGAGGGCTTAGATGTGGGCTTTATTTAAATATGCCTTGGTAGTTGGTATTATATGAAGGAGTGGGCCTAACTTAATAATTTGAACCCTAATTTGGGGCATACCCCAGAATTTTGGGGCATATACACTTAGAAGGCACCCATTACCAAATTATAAGGGCTACCCAAATAACGGTTATGTTACTATAATACCCCTGCATAGTTTAAATTACATTACTACCCTTCCACTTAATTAAATTCTAATCCTAAAACAATCCCACTAATTAACCAACCACCCACTAATTAACCATTATCCACTAATTAACTCACTCATTAAAACTAAAACCGTTACTTATAAAAATTAAAATTAAAATTAAAAGTTTTAAAAATCGAAAACCCCTCTCTCTCCCTCTTCTTCTCATCTTCTTCTCCAAAATTTCTGAAAAAAAATTCTTCGATTAGTTGTTGATTGCAATTCTAAATGGCACCTCGTGTTAAGTGATGCCCTAGAAATACGGTGTTGAATCCTGGTCTATCTTCCGTAGCATCTCAATCTAGGGTTTTTTCAAAAAGATGGAGATGACGTGGATACCGGATCGATTGGTGTTGGAGAGGGAGAAATAGAGGATGATTCTTTAAAATTGCACATAGAAAGGTATTTCCCACAAACCCATTGTTTATTTTTGCGTTTTTCGTTGATTTATGACATGTAATCGATGATTCGTCTAGGTTTTTGTTAGTCTCAGGGTAGTGTTCGACTGAAATGTCGCAGCCGAACCTTTTTCCTTTTACACAGATGAAGAAAAGTTCGGCTTAAATTTTGTTATATTTTGAGTATCATATTAGCCGAACTAGTGAGTTCGGTTCATATACTTTTGTATGATTACTAGTCGAACTTTATTACCCTTACTTTTGGGTACATTGTTTGTCTCATTGTGATAAATATCGAATGTACCGAACCTTTGTATAACAAGTCTAACACTGTTGGGCAGATTGTTCGGCTCATATTGATAAAAATCGTATGTGCCGAACTTGACACTGTTAATTGCCAATAGCTTCCTCTAAACTTGTCCAGTTATAGGTGAGTTATGAAATTGTGTGGTAGAATCATATTTAGTTAATTTGAAAACTAATTAAGGTTTGTCATTTGTTTTAGCACCCATATGGGAAAATTCAAAGAGAATCTTAAAAGGAGAACAATGGAAGTGACTCCTTCTAACTCAAAACCTCCCAAACCTCGAGGTGGTAGCACAAAGAACTTACATGCAGGCAAAAGGGGAATTGACACGACTTTCTCTTTGCCCGTAGAACAAGAGGATCACAATGATGAAGATGTTGGTGAGGAAGGTTAAGAAGGAGAAGAACTAGAATAAGAACAAGAACAAGAGAAAGTTGTTACATCAAGGGAGACAGGGAAGCACATTCCTCATCCGGATAATGTGATACGTCCTCTCGGGGATGGTTTGCCCCATGGTATCCCTGAATATGGTGGAAGAGTGTTGATTGGCTACAAGGAGTCATGGGCCAAGAGAATTTATGAGACTCCGGATCACAGGGATGCAGTTCGCATACTTAGACACCAAAGCGTCGCACATTGGGATATTTTCGAAGAGGCTCCTGAGGTGGTGGCTTTAGTATAAGGCTCTGGTTTATGGCCTGCTATTTTCTATGCACAAGAGGAATTTGATGTAGTTACAAACTCAGCCTTTTGTGAGAGATTCTTTCCGGAGACTTGCACATTTCATCTCCCCTTTGGCGAGATGTCAATTATTCCATATGATGCACAGAAGATTATTGGTCTTAGAACGCATGGGAAAAATGTGTACTCAGCGGTTTATGAAATGACTTGGGATGAGTTGTATGTACTTGCTGAGGAAACTCTTGGTTGGCCAAAAGACAAAACAAAATTGGAGTTTGCCTGCGCTGCTAAAGAGGTGAAGTTTGTGGATTCTAGCACAAAGAAGTTGAAGAAAATCAAGTTTATCGCTTTGAAAAAGTGTTTTGGACACACAGTAGAAAATTTCAAACGGGGGGTTGGTTATGGACGAGGTCACAGCTAATCGCACTGCTACCGCGTATTTGTTGTATACTTGAGGAAGTGTTATATTTCCCAATAATAGTGGGAACAAGGTTAATGCTCAATACCTTCAATTGTTAAGGGATTTGAAAAGCTGCCACAAGTACTCTTTGGGAACTGCGACCCTTTCTTTCCTATTGGAGCAACTTGAAACTGCGTTTAGGTTAACAAGTAGACACATTGTAGGTTATTTCACAATGCTTCAGGTAAGTTTACACATTGTAGTTCCATTTTCAAGTAAAAACTCGGCTTACAATTATTATTATTTTGTATGTCGAACCTACATTTCAAATAGTTCGGCTGTTACTATTTAAATATACTTAGCCGAACTTGGTTGGTTCGGCGTTAAATTGTTTTTGAATATAAGCCGAACTTTCTTATGTTTCCCAAATCTTGCAACCTCCATGATCTAATTCTACTGATCCTAATAACTAAGTTTTGTGCTGGCCTGAGTGTTGATCTCCCTTCAAGAGGATCCGTCAAAAAGTTGATCTGCACCTCTTTCTTTGCTGAAATACCAGCCCTCCATAATTTTAAATTTTAGAAATTATCCCATGAATAATTGTATTTCATTTTACTAGTGGTTTAATCAATTATGATTTCATCAAATTGTGTGTTTGTGTGTATCATATAACTAGTTGTCCTTTTGATCATAAAAAGGTTTTATTGGGTTATTTGTCTAAGAATGATGCCCAATTTTTAGCTCGGGATCGGGTTGAAATAAAAATTGTTACATACTGATGGTTATCATTTTGTGCTTTGGGATCGACATGCTTTATGTTAGTTTGGTTAATATTTTGGGATTTAATGATGAAATTAGTGGATGACCTTAATTTAATCATGACACACTGTCTAGTGTTAGTGCCACTCTCCTGTATGTCATACAACTAGAACTCATGCTTTAAATTTATGAAACGGATGTCGGTTAATTGATGTCCGATGTGCTTATATTTATTATAAATAAAAAAAAACAATCTCACACACAATTGATTATTTTGTGAATTATTTACTGGTTAGTGTATCCATTATTAGCTAAAATGAACATTGCCACCAGAACATTTTGTACTTGGTTCATGCCAAATTGATGTCCAACATACAGGTACTTGAACTCTTGTTAACCTGAAAACCCTCAAAAGCTACATTTTATAGTTCGAAGCAATCTTTGTCAAGGTTGGAACTTGTCGCAGGGTACGTGATCCTTGTCACATACTTCACCATTCAATAGTTACACCTGTTGTCTTATCCATGTCTCTTGTTTCTAGCTTAGAAATTAGATTTTTGCTTATATATGATGTTTCTGCAAGCATCTAAGTAGAGTGGGTTTAATTTAAACAATTTACTTGTTCTATTATGTATACTTAAATGTGTTTCTTATTGTGCCTTCCTATTGGAATACAGAGTTGATTGTGGTATGTCTATTTAGCTAGTGTTACTCATTCTTATCTACATATTGCAAATGTATCAGCTTACCGTGTCTTCCTATTTTCATACTCATTAGTTCAAATTTTGTATGTGAACCATAAAGCTCGACGCATCATCTGGATTGCATTTATTTTATAGAAACTAGACAAACTTCATCGTTGCTTCTCTGTTCTATGTGATTCATATGGAGGTGCAATAGATACATATATTTTGCAGGTAAATTTCAATGAAAGGCCATTTCGTTGGTATTAAGGTAGTCGGTCACATCCTTCTTGTAGTTTCCAGATATTTTACTCCATGATATTGTGATCGAATAAAGAAAGGATGCTTGTTAATCTTCGCAGCATCAAGAGCAATTCAAAGATATGTTAAAATCCTTAGAGATATACGTCCTATAAAGAACAGACAAGGAATCTTTCCATTATTACATTTTAACTTGTTTTCATGCAGGAAATCATTTCTATATTTTTTGAAGCATAGGAAATATTAAGTGGTCTTGCAGTCGAACAAGCCCCAAAGTACAATGCTCATGCCCAAGCGCTGATGTGAATTAGGCTAAACGTATACGTAGAAGTTTTTCATGGACAAAACAGCAGAGATGAGTAAACATGTATCACAGCATGGGCATCAGGTATGTTCTCCTTCCTTTTTTTTTTCTTTTTTTTTTTTGGATGAAAACGTGTATGCTTCAATGTTATGACAATGCTTTTATAGTATCCAACTTCCAGTGAACATCAGGTTCGATACCTTGACCTTCATATATTCTCTAAATTACAATTTTGACGATGTTTTGAAGTAACAACAATATTTCTTTTTATCTTACTCATTTCTATTTGTTCCATGATTGCCAAATACTTTTATAGGTCTGGACTAATCAACCAACACTTACAATGATGATTTTGGGAATAATTTTTTTCTTGCAAGTGTGCTATTTTATTCATCTCGTTGCATTTTGAATAGTTTAACCAATGGGATCTTCATCAAATCATTTCCCTTATTTCTATGTATGCGAGTTCAGAAAATGACGTGGGCTACGATAAAGGATGCTCGATTTGTTTTTTTGGTACTTATCATGTATTGAGAGTGCGCACTCAGGAGTTTGCTACGACGGATGCGACTATGCATTTTGTTCTAAATAAATCGAGAGAAAGACCTCCAAACAAGTGGCATTGGAATCTACGAAATTTAAATTTAAGACATTAAAATTAATAATTTTTCTTCTGTTGACATTAAAGAATGGTATTTTATGTACTTTATCATTTATTGTATCATTTTTTTAAACCTAAATTTCAATAATAACCAAGTATTTAAGAATACGTATAGCTCTGCTTTTCAATTTGAAGTATCCTGATATTAAGTAATGTCAACTTCTCTAGAATGGAAGTATTGTGGAGAATCTGTTACCTTGGAGCTAGGTGTATGATGACGGTTTAATAAACAATCTGTTACATAGTATGCCTTACAATGACAGTTTATCTAGAAAACTGTTATCTTAGTACAAGAAATTGAGTTTGCGACAACAGTTTTATACAAAAGATGTTACAGAAACTTGGCAACAATGACAGGTTTTACGAAGAAACAGTTACCTTAGTAAAAGAAATTGAGTTTTTGATGACAATTTTACTTAAAAAATGTTATCATAGGCTGTCAACAATGACTGTTTTATGAGGAAACTGTTACCTTATGTCAATATTTTGTAACAGTTTCTTAAATACCTTTCGTAACAGAGGCTTTGGTGACAGTGAAATATTTTTTAAAAACTGTCGCATAAATAATTTGGTAACAGTTTTTAACTGTCATCTAATCCCATTTTTCTACTAATGGATCCTTGTGAAGTTGAACTGGCTTATATAAATTGGTATAACCAAATTTCACATCCTTTAATCATTAATAAGGAAAGTAAATCTTTGGTAGATGGTAAGAGGGGAAATCGAATACAAAAGGAAGTCGAGCCGAAGACGAGGAAGAACACAAAGGGCATGGTTGAAGATGTTTCGAAGTCTTACCGAACTATGGTATATTGAGTGCATACTTTTAAACTTGTTTTCAATATTTTTGTCTATTGTTTCTTATATGTTTTAACTAAATTTTATCAGATGGAGGGGGGTAACGACGTGTTGAAGGCTATGAAGAAGAAAATTGATTATAATGTGGATATGGCGGTGGAAGAGCAAGAATATATGTACAGCCGTTGGGATGGAATCATCAACAAAGGATACAAAATACAACCTAGGCATCAGACGAAAACAAAATGCAAAACAATTATATATATCCAATGGATTAAGTACTAGGGTGATCCTAACTTCACAACATTGTCTTCGTCATCTTCAGAAACATCTTCTTCTTCATCCTCAAAAACATCTTCTTCATCATCGTCATCCGTTAGACACACTAGTTCAGGTGGAAGAGGTGGATACAAACTTCTCCAAAGATCCATCTCCGTAGCGTAATTTGCACACCAATCCATAGCGTAATTTTCTTCAAAAACAGGCCAAAAGGCTTCAGGAGACAATGGAGGTATTGGGAAACCGGGTCTAAGCTTAAGACCGATATAATGGCATCCTTGAACAAATGCAATGACAAGTCTTCTATCTTTCACACTCTCATTGCGTGGCTTTGTTGGTGGCGCGTAGGTGGAATAGCTTCCGACCCTCAAAAAAGAATGAACAACACAATTAAAGGTCTCCGCGATTAAAAACCAACATATCGGCATTTGCATCCAATGATCACGTGTGATGACGGCATCCCCATGTAAATACCGTTCAAAACTAATGAACTCATGTGAGACCCCGTGGTCTCCGCCACCTCGCATCATTGACATGTAGAAGTCCCTGTTTTTGCGTAGAGTTTGTAACAATCTTTGACGAATATGATTTACTTCATCCCCTTGGGCAACCAGTTGGTTCCCATCCTTAAAAGGTCCTAGTTGTTCTGCGGTGACATGGAAACCACAATTTCCATCCCCTTCGACATCGTCCATGGATATAATAAACTCATGAATGGCTTCGAGTAGGTTCTCCAAGTAGTTTTTGTAAATCATATTAGAAGGTCTCAAATACTTCTCCAAACTATCTCTTTTAGGACCCTTCATTTTACCTTCCGCATATATGGTTTTTTTATCCTTTTGCTTGGGTAGCGGCGTGGTCTTTGTTGTTTCCATTTGTTGAGATGGAAACATCTTACCTTTAAGATTTACGTCTCCTTCCAATGGTGGAGGACATAGAGGACCATTATTCTTAACATCTTTGTTACCTGTTTCACCTTTACCCTTGCTCGTTCGACCACGTTTCTTTGATAGCTTCACTTCATCCATCTTGTCTAACTTCTCTATTGCCTTCTTCTCTTCTTCATACTTTGCATCATGGTACTCCACCACGCATGGATCCCTTGTGGTAGGTGTGGGTTTTTTGGTAATAGCATACGCTCTTGCTCTCTTCCCTTGTAGGTTTTCTTTCGTGGGTGGCCTACCTTTGTGTGGCCCCTTTTTCGGTTATAATATACCTTTTTAGGTGTGAGGATAGAGGATTGGCATCATGTTTTCCCATAAGATTCGTTTATGAGGTCGCAACATCCCACGATACATTTCAGCCAACCTTTTGCCATTAGGTGTGTCCCAAATCTCTACATCATCGTCCTCTTCGGGCATAAGATCACTGATCAATTTTTTCCAATGAGGATCAATATCCTCAAAAGGTATCATACAATCTTCGTACCGAAGTAGTTCATGCCGACACGGAAGTCCCATGCTTTCCCTCATTTTACAAACACACTCTTCTTGGGATTTAGCGTCCGTTTTGTCCATCAAATCCACTTCCTTCATTATAAGTTCAATGCACAAATGAGAGACCATATGGGTTAGTCCCTGGAGCCACTTATCATTCGGGAATTCATCATGCTTCATCATTAGAATTTTTACGAATAACGTTCTAATTCTTAAAACGTCACTCATGAAATAGTCTTCCATTGCGTCAAAAACCGGGACGAATGTGTCCACGCACCCAAATAGATTCTTCTTCAAACGATAGTGAGCCGACTCTACCATACTTGTAGCTTGGTTGTCGAAGTGCTTGTGGTGGTTTTTAAATGCACTAACAAATCTATGTACGTTCGTATCCAAGAATTTCTTCCGTAAATATATAATGATTTCCGGGTATTTGATGCCCCAATTCGCAATGAGTTTTACAACATTTTCTTCAAACAATTCTTCGGTGATGGACCAAGTCAAAGCTCCCCAATCATTGTGGAAACATGCCCACATCCTTTCATTAGTCTCATATGCTTTCTTGAATTCTTTCTTCTTCACTTCTTGTTCTCCATCCGGTAATGTAGCAATCTTCTCTAGATATTTCAACTTGAGCAGTTGGATTATCCCTTGGCATACGTGAAAGGTACAGAAAAAGTTTTGCACGTTCGGAAATACCTTCCTTATAGAAAACATCAATGCCACCTCTTTGTCGGTTACCATGACCTTTGGAAGAGCATCCTCCCGGAAGATTAACTTCACTTGTTCCAATGCCCACACACAACTTTCTTTCAACTCATCATGCAAAAAAAAAAAATCAACGGTGAAAGGTGACTTGGTTGACGTATGACCAACAACGTTCATCAAGGGCATCTCATACTTATTGGTCTTGTAAGTGCAATCCAATATGAGAACTTGTGGGAATCATAATGCCAAATTTACGCATTCCGGATGGGCAATAAAAAGATGTGTCACATGGCCGAATTCATCCAACTTCTTTTGGCAAACATAGTTCTTCTTTTGCGCCAACCACAATAATTGTTGTATCACCAACCTACCTTGCAAATCCTTTTTTATCAAAGTACTTCTCGCGTTATAGATTTGTTGCAACATAGTCTTGTTATTCTTATCATCCTCCTTCAACTTGCTAAGAATTTCATAGGGAGGCATACGTGCTCGTGTCATTTTATCTACCTCTGCATATTCTTGAGGTTTGAGTCTTCCGGCTCTATAATGTCCATGAAGATCCTTTGGACGTGGGTGGTTATGACGGAAATCCATATCTTTATTCATTGTGAAAATTTCTTCATCTGCATTCCAATTTAAGACGATCTTGAAAGGACAATTTATCTTCCTTGTTTTAGTCTTATATTTTTTTCCCGGTCTTCCAAACATATGGCTTACCTTTTTTTATTCTTGCTTACTTTTTTCCCACACCTCTCACAAACCATCTCAACCCGCTTCTTTCGGCTTTGTCTTCCTTTAACTAGGACGCAATTGATTTTCCAAGCATGTTCCTCAACCCATTTAACAACTTCTTCTTTGGTTTTCCACGTCTACATATCAACAAGTACAAAACTTTAGTTTTATTAATGATTTTTCATACAACATAATTGAAAATTAATAAAAACATAAACTACGTTAGTTACCTACCAAGTCAGTTTGGAAGTGATCTCTAATATCTTCATGAATGACATAAACAGGCGGTGGTTGATCCTCCATAGTTTCCATTTCAGCAACAATCTACAACAATATCACACAGGTTTTGGGTCAGGTTCGGCTCACACGAACTACTTTATAGTTCGGCTAATTCGTGTTTGACTTATAAAGCCGAACTACATGTCAAACATGGATTCGGCCAATTTGGGACTAATATTATAAGTCGAACCATAACACTTGAAATTTCTAAAAAATTTCAAAAACAAAAATTAGTGTTCGGCTAGAGAACGTGTAAGCCGAACATTACAATGTAACTCGTATATTTTTTTTAGATAGAGTTCGTCTTTAAATTTCACTTCACATTTGAGCCGAACCATGAAACTTATTTGGCGCGAAAATATTTAAGTGAAAGTTCGGCGTACATATTTCTCAAACGAATAAGCCGAACTTTTCTTGTTTATTCGGCATACATATTATCTTCCGAACCTTACTCTGTTGCGCCGAACTATTTGCAAAAATCATAACTTTTTGAGAAATCAAGCTACAAAACGGACATTAAACAACTTATACAACCATACCTGTCTACTATTAGCATTGGGTTCCTCATCAATGTACTCATCTACGGGATTTGTCTCCATAAAGGAATCATCTTGAGCTTGAGAAAAATGTTGAGTTTGGGTAAAATCATTTTCATAATCCAACAAATCAGCCATTTCTGAATCTCCATCGTAATTGATATGTATTTTCTTAGCTTTACGTGATGAAGATTCACCTTCCTCACTCGAATTTGTATCACACATCTCTCATTAATCACAAAGATCACAAACAAATAATTTTTTTTTCCTCCTCTCCTTCTTCTTTCCTCCTTCTTCTCTTTCTAAAATAATTTACTAACTAACTATCTTTAAACAAAAAATTATTATCATAAATTAACACTAAACTAATTTTAATCATTAACAATTAATTAATTTTAATTATGACTAATTTAACACTAATCTCATAAGGGGTATTTTAGCATTTAAAAAAAAGAAGGATAAGGGCCACCCATAAAATACTATTAGCACCCTGTTTTTATCTTATATGAATGCCCCCAAATTTTGAGGTCTGCCCCAAATGAGGGTTCAATAATTTTTACGTGAAATCGACATTCCTCCAAATGGTTCAATGGAAATGGTAATTCCTACTTCTAATTTTTGATGGAGCCACATAATCACATAATCTCTACCTTCTTCATTCATTCACCATTTTGAACATTCAAAGAACACATAATTCGAGGATCGCCTTGCACAACTCTACCTTGCATTTGAAACTCAAGTGTGTGTAATCCTTCCCAACTCAAGGGCATGTCTTCAATGCCAAGTGCCATTGAGCATGGCTATTGTTTTTACGTTCTCTAAACCTAGAGCATTGTCTTTCCTAGCTATCTACTGCCTTGACCCTTTGCTCTGCCTTAGCTAGCTAACTGTAGATAACTAAATTTACCTTGAGCCATGGGCCTTGTCTGTTAGCTAATGGCTTTTTTAATATTTTGTACTTGATTGCCATATTAATTTATAGAAAAACGACTAAATGTTGGATTACCGATGAGGCGATGATCTTATCTATACAGCCGGTGCTTGTTTAATTGAGCGATTATACCTTTCTTTTATTGTGAGGGAGCCATGGCCGGTGGGTGCGGTACAATTTACAACTTCTTAACGTTTTGTATCATAAATTTGGTTTTTTAATTGATAGTTGCCTGGATTGCAGCTTCCATGACAGTATTATATACTCCTGCAGTCAAGTCAACGACTCATAAATCAGTTCACATAACCTGGTGGTCCGGTTAATTTGTGTCTTGCACGTCGGTAATAACATTTAACAATACTTTGAGAAGTGAAGTAAACGATGCTAGTTGACTTCAAGTCTTTAAGTACCTGCAAAGCCTGCAAAAGTTTTTCAACCAAGAACATACAAAATGGGTTCTCTGAATTCTAATCTTTTTAGTCTTTTGATCCTTTCACGTATCTTTTTATTTCATGTCCTTCTTGTTCCTGTATCGGCAAAAGGTGAGGAGTTCCTCCTAAACATCTTTAAGAAATTTCATACATTGCTTATATTGAATTTGACATTAATTTCGTTATATTTCTTGTCATTACAGTGTTTTTGAGCATAGATTGCGGTTCTACTTCATCGACACCTTACACTGATAAAAATTCGATCGAATGGGTTGGAGACGGTCAGTACATACAAACAGGAGAATCTCGAAACGTCATTGCAAAAGATATACCGGATGGTTGGGATTCTCATGTTTTGAGCACTCTCAGAGAATTCAAAACACGAAACAAGAATTGTTATTCAATAGACATTAATAACGATGATAAGTCTGAAGACACAAAGTTCCTTGTCCGAGCTGGTTTCTACTATGGAAACTATGATAACAAATCAAAACCTCCGACATTCCATCTTCAGTTCAATGGGAACAACTGGTCACAGATTGATACATCAATGAACGATAACACGTATGAAGAAGTGGTATTTTCATTGATACATGAGAACACTATTAGCGTATGTGTCGCTCTAAATCACCTTAATAATGTTCCGTTCATATCGACTCTTGAAGTAAGAAGTTTGGATTCACATATGTACAGTTATGTTGATTCAAATTATCCCATATTTTTCATGCCAAGAATGATTGCTGGTACCAAAACTGTAAGGTATGAATTCACTGATTTACCACTGTGTAACTTAATTCAATATATATCCTGAAACAATATTCTTAAAATCTTGGTTTCTGTCATGTAGGTTCCCGGATGATAGTTACGATCGTGTTTGGGAATCTATTGGACCATTGAGCAACAGTAGTCTTAGAAGGGTTAGAAATACCTCGCCATCTATCAAAGTCGATTTCGCCGATAAAATTCCTGAAACTCTATTCACGGAAGCATTAATGCCTTTGAATTCTTCTGAAAAAGGAGGATTCATGTATTTCTACGATACAGTTTTAGATGAAAAAATTCCTATGCATATTTTTCAGAAGTGACTAAATTGGATTCTACTCAGAAAAGGTCATTCAATATATCAGTGGATATGTATGGTCTTAATGGTTCTAATCCTAGTTTCAATGATTATGGGGTCGTGAATCCACCTTATGGACACGCGCTGCAGGTACGCCTTAATAATGTAAGTGTTAAATCATCCGACGAAACTTATGAGGTTTATATGGTGGCGACAAATGATTCAACTCTTGATCCATTAATCAACGTCCTCGAAGGATATTTCATTGGTGATAAATTAGTTCAAGGAACTAATTCGAAAGATGGTAATTCACTCCCTTTCTTTACAAATCTCTATGAATTTGAATTAACTTATAAAATGAGCAATTTAGTAACTTAATTTGTTTTTCTTTTTATTAGTGAAATCGTTGGCTTTATTGCAAAAGAGTTTCATTCAACTTCAAGATTGGCATGGCGATCCTTGTTTACCTAGGCTATTTAACTGGGACTGGGTTGCTTGTGATTCTGATATCGACTCTCCTCGAATTACAGCACTGTAAATATATTCTTCTTTGTACCATTATCATTAATTTCTTGATTCAGCTGCACGCACGCTTTTGATATAGTAGGTCTCTTCTTGCAGATATCTCAATGGCTCTGGATTAGTTTGTACCTTACCGGATTTCAGTGACATGGATGCTCTCGAAATCATGTAAGTCGTGAAAACCTTTGCATCAGCAAGCAAATTTCTAATATGCTATAAACTTTGTATAAAAAAATTTATGCACTTCACAGATTTATGCACAATAACAGCTTGACTGGAGAAATTCCTAAGTTTCTTGGCACATTGCCTAAACTTCACTCGCTGTAAGTTTATAATTTCTTGTAACCTTTATTTTTTATTTTAGTATTAGAAGGATTTGCAACATAGGATAATATTGTGAATCCTATTTTCTACCTACAATCAAATATTTTACCGGATATACTCTGTAGGGACTTGGCGGATAATAATTTTTCAGGAACGATACCTTCTTCTATATTGAAGAATAAAAAATTAACGTTGCAGTAAGTGAACTTGGCTTTCTGTTTCCAGACATTTTAGTTTAAATTTCCTTCATTTTCAATGCAGTGTGTGATTTTGTTTGTTGGTTTTTTGCAGTGTTTCTGGGAATCCAAACTTGTCTAGTTCCTCGAGCAACAACAAAAATTCAATAACATCGACAATTCCAATAATTGTTATCGGAAGTGTAATAATCCAAATGCTTGACTATATTTTTGGTTTGTAATTCTAAGCTAAATGCAGTCCAAGCGACTCAAAGATGTTACACTTAGCCAATAAACAATAAACCTTCTCTATGTTTCCTTCTGATGTTAGTGCTCAAAGTAGTTTTTTTTTTTTTTTGGAATATAACGGATCTATCCTCTTTCTAGGATGGTTACAAATATCATTGAGAATCCAAATCTTTTGAATCTTTTTAACTTTATGGAAGGAAGCTCCATAAACCACTCCCTGTTATGTTTTAGGATTATCTGATACAATCGTTCCGAGATGATTCCAGGCAATTCTTAGGTGTTTACTTACTAGGCTAATGGGAATTTAACATATAGTTCGAATTGTAGTAAGTTGGATACAATTAAAGTAGTTAAACCCAGACATTAAACGGTACTAAGGAAATTCAATTACAATAAACTTAGAAACAAATAAAATGAGTCCATAAAGGGGAAGAAACAGAAAAGCAGGAAACTGAACGAAAATCCCAGATAACTAAAGTTTTACCAGGCACCCATATCTTCTATGATGTGGTATGTAGCTTTAGGAAAGCTATGCCATCTCTTCGCCTCTTGCTGCCGCTGCAGAGGCTTCAAAATCAACCTTACCCCTACACTTAGTATATCTGGCCTCCATCTTAAGGACATAATTATACTCAAATCCGGGAGGCAGTTCACTGAACAATATGGCTGCATCAATTGGTAGTCCCTGTGCAATTTGTCTCTCAGCATTCGATATCTTGCTTCTTCTCATATCTCGGCCTTAATGATGGGGCACATATTGCAGTAAGCCAACCAAGTAACCTGCGGAGCATGGAGAAATAAATAAGTTCCGCACAAATAGCAGAAATAATATTGCACTCGATGGAGATGTTTTGCTCGGCAGCGCATAACTCTAGTCAGTGAAATAGGAGCACCTTATGGAACAGAATCATGGTTACAAGCCATGCTAAAACTGATTGAAAGTTTAATTTTTTTATTGTTTAAGAGGAAATCTGAAAGTTGCAGTGTGGGTAGTAAACTGAACAAAGCAACTCTATTTATATAGAAGAATATTAGGACTTATGGTGTGAAAATAAACTCTTCCTCTTCTCTTCATATTTCTTCTCTTCTCGAGTGTATCGGCTTTAAATGAATGTTTACTGAAAACACTTCCTTCATTAAAACACGGTTAGGTAGTAAGCTGGCTTTCCCTATTCCCTTGTTAATTTCTACCATTATGGCTATATCCTAGCCAGGTCAAGAGTGTTTTTTTTCTTTTCTCTGTCAGTGCCTTTAAAACTAAGGACAACCTTCTTACTTTTAATTATCTTACAATATTAAGGGCTGATGGAGGCATGGAGCATGTCAAATCGGTACGTCTAGTCTAATATGTGCTAGTTGGATGGATACATTGCGTGCTGCACTTCTCTTTATGCAATTAGGTAGACGCATAGACTGGTTTGTTAGCTTTCATAAAATATATTTAGGACCCGCATATCTATAGTAGATCTGGGTAATTTAAAAACAATATTATACTCAACAAAAATCATATAGGAACAAGGTCAAAGGCTACACATTACCTCGTACATAGACTATTACTAAAGCTGCTTTTTCTTGGTTGTCGACTTGCGATTGGAGCTGGAAGTGGCTTCCTTTCTCTCTTAGATTTTGTAAGGATCACGGACCTTTGCCTGTGAACTTTGCCGTTACTATATACACGGCTGTTTTTTTTTTCTATCTTCTTTCATAGTGAACCAGTGCCTCTTCTGTATTTTGCATCTTTCTTTTTTTCTTCATCTAGAATGGACGAAAACCATAATCTGTATAGGCACCTTAGTGGCATCTCTTTGGCACAACGTCTTGCGAATCATAGCAATATCGGTCTTCTACCAACTCCACCTTCTTTCATTAGGGATTATGGAATTAAAGAGTATAGTATTCTAGCTAGAGTTTTTTCTACAACCTCTCTTCATAAATGGGAAGTCAGAGGAGATTTAAACAATTTTTGGGTAGTCAAATAATATTTCAAATTAGAGAAGTAGATCCTAACTTATTTATCATAACTTTTCGGAAAAAAGAGGATTTTCATTTGATATCATCAAATGGTCCGTGGTATCCTTTAGGAAATCTCTTGGCTGCAACTGCTGCTTATCAAGGGATGAAAATTTTAACTGATATGGTTAAGGAAATCCCTATATGGGCTTCAGTCTTAAATGCTAAATGCGAGAATCCTTCAGAGGAAATGTTAAGATTAATTGCTAGTAAGGTGGGACAGGTAGCCAGGGTTTGTACTTCTAGAGACTCACCTGACTACACCCCAAGAGCTCTGCTATGGGTTAATATAGAAAAACCACTCATCCATCATTTACTACTTAAGGTAGGAAGATACCATGTTACTTCAATACATTTCAACTACATCAACCTCCCTTCTAAGTTCTGTACTAACTGCTTGAGGTTAGGCCATAAAGTTAGTGATTGTGCTATTTTGTTAGTTAAACCACTTGAAGACATCTATGATATAATTGTCAACTCACCGTACCCTAGTGATGATATGAACTGTCTGAATGATGTGCTGGTTCAAGTTTGGAATCCAAAAGACAACTTTGATCATCTTTGGAGTGCAGTCTTTGGTACAAGAATACCTAAATCAACCTGGAGTAAGGGAAACATTTCATGATATCTTCAGAACTTATGTTGATGAAGAACCGGCTCTTTTCAATGATAGCCATGAGAATTTACACAGAACTCAACAAGGTGTTTCTACTCTTCATCACCCTTCTAATTCTTATGATGTTTTAGGTCCTTTTATTATCACAGAATCATCGTCCTCTGCCTCTGATGAAGATATTCCCTTAGCATCTTCTTCTATGTTGGGAAAAAGAACTTTCCCGTATACCTTACATGAAAACTTCATTCTGATTCCTTCTTCGGAAGAATCGTTCCGGTCCACTAACTCAGAAGCATTATGAGTCTTAGCGGAAATGGAACCAGGATAAATTGATAACCTTGAGAATAATTCTAGCCCTGCCGAACTAACTTTAGAACCGGTTCCGAGTTCGGGTTCTGCAAATAATCCAAATCAAGACAACCCTATAGCTAGAAGATTATCATTTTCTTCGCCTATTTTGGGTGAAAATTTAGAATCCCTAATTTCACCCTCAGCTCCGTCTAATCTTAATAGCATCTCGTTAGATTGCATTCATCAATTACCATCCTGCATAGCATCCTCATTTCTTACTCCATCTACTCAGCCAAAGTCAGCTTTCAAAATCTCGATCTCAGAATTCATTTCTTCTTCTTCTTCTGAGCATTTCTGCTCAATTCCATCTAATGATGGCAAGTCCCTTGAAATCCATCAGTATGGGTCAAATATGGCAAATCATTCAACAAGCACAAGCACTTATCTTCCAATTCCATTCCCGAAGTTAGCACCCCAACAACAATATGAGGAGTCACAGGTTTTTTTTTGATAACATCTTCTTTATAATCTTTATCTTCTAAGTAAAACACTCTTTTTACAATCTCTTGAATTTGAATTTACGATTTCTTTGGAAATATCCTGTTTTGAACTTAATTTCTAGAAATAACTGTAAACCTATTTAGATATTCAATATGAAGATAATAGCTTTGAATGTGCAGGGATGTGGGAATCCATTCACAAAAAATCATCTGAAACACATAATTGATATAGAGAGACCGGAAATTTTGTTTCAATCTAAAACAAAATCACAAAAAAACATTAGTAAGGACTCTCCTAAAAGATTACCCAAATATACACATAGTGGACCCTGTAGGAAAGGCAGGAGGTCTAGCTCTAGCTTGGGTGGATGGTTTTGCTTTTGATATTATGCAATGGAACACCAACATGATAAATATTTTGGTTCAAACTAATCATGAATCTAAGAAATGGGTTCTAACTTGTTTTTATGGTAATCCTTACCCAAGAAATAGACATATTTATCAGACATAGCAGAACAAGTTGATAAAAATTCTTTACCTTGGGTACTGCTAGGAGATATGAACATGATATTTAGTGAGGAAGATAAATTAGGTGGGATGCCTTTAAACAAAATTGATAGTGAATATTACAAAAATATTCTTCAGAATGCTGGTCTTCTTGATTTAGAATTTACAGGATACAACTACACCTGGAACAACCATAGAGAAGTCTTAGCAAATATACAAGAAAGACTAGATAGAGAAGTTGCAAATACTGAGTGGACCTCAATATTTCAAAATGCAGAGCTTAATCACTTAGTGGCAGTGGGATCAGACCATTGTCCTATTTCCCTAATGCTTGATTGCTTTGTAACTAACCACAAATATAACTTCAAATACTATGATACTTGGCAGAAGGAACAATCCTGCATACAAACTATTAGGGACACATGGAAACATAATTTACCTAATGATAATCCATCGGATACTCTTATAGCAAACATTAAAGAACTGCAACTAAACCTAGAGTACTGGAAAAAGAACATATTTGGAAAGCCAACTAAGGAAATTAGGAAAACTCTACAGCAAATAGACAGACTGAATAATTCTAGCTATGATTTTAGGAAAGAAGACAAAATTAAAGATAAACTTTGTCTACTAGAAAAACTATACGACACTCAGGAGGCGATTGCAAAACAACAATCTAGAGATAATATGGTAAACCTAGGAGAAAAGAATACGAAATTTTTCCATACTAAAACTCTAAAAAGAAGAACATGGAGTAATATTAAATTCATCAAAATGAGTAATGGCGAGAATACCTTTAAAAAGGTAGAGATTAGGAACACCTTGAAAGATTTTTATCTTAAACTTTTCTCAGAATATAATAACAACTCAACTGATGATGGAATCTTATTTAATAACATTAAATCAACTATTTCTAAAGATGGAAATGATGATTTAAATGTGATTCCAACACAGGAAGAGATCTTCTCAATCCTTAAAAAACTAAAACCAAACAAATCTCCAGGACCTGATGGTTTTCTTGCAAGTTTTTTCAAGAAACATAGTAGGAGAGCAAGTAACAAAAACAATCCAACACTTCTTTAAAATAGGAGAACTAAACCCGGATTTCAATAAAACCTTCTTATTTCTAATTCCAAAAACTAGACACCCAAAAGATCCAAGCCAATTTCGACCAATAGGACTATGTAATACTATTTATAAGATGATAGCAAAAATTCTAGCTAATAGAATTAAACCCCACTTAGACTCTATAATATCTCCCTTCCAAGCTGCTTTCCGGACTAATAGACAAATATCTGATTACATTATCATATCTCAAGAAATTATACACTCTTTCAAGAAGAAGAAAATAAAACATGCTGGTATGGGGATTAAGATTGATATGTCCAATGCTTTTTACAGAGTCAATTGGAAATTTCTTCTAGGGGCTATGAAAGCTTTTGGTTTCAATCAGAACTTTTGTAAACTAATCAACTCTTGTATTTCAACCACTTCAATAGCAGTTCTGCTAAATGGTTGTCCAGGGGAATACTTTAAACCTACAAGAAGTCTTAGACAGGGAGACCCATTACCTCCCTATATATTCATCATTTGTATGGAGATTTTTTCTAGAAGCCTAATTAAAGCGGAGTAAAATAGTACAATCCATGGAATTAAGATAACACCTAAGAACAACCCAATCTCTCACCTTTTCTTTGCAGATGACTGTCTGTTGTAATAGAGAAGATGTAACACAAAATCCAAGCCTGGATAGGGAAAATCCTAGCGCAATCTAGCAAGATGGTACTCAATAAAGCAACCCTAGCAAACTTAGCTAGCTATCAGATAAGCTGTTTCATTTTACCAAAAAAAATAACAAACAAAATTGATGCTATACAGCGAGATTTATGGTGGGGTAAGGAAAAAATTTATAAAGGCTACTATCCCAAATCCTACTCTTGTCTGTGCAAACCTATAAACAAAGGAGGTCTGGGCTTTAGAAATGCACATAAGTTTAACCTAGCTCTTATAGCTAAACTTGCCTGAAGAATGCCTAATGAACCTGAAGCTCTTTGGGTTTCGCAACTGAAACCAAGATACTTTAGGAAAACATCAATTTTCAGAGCAAATAAACCTGGAACTAGCTCTTGGATATGGAAATGCATATACAAAGGACTAAAATTAGTAGAACAAAATAGCATATGGGAAATAGGAGACATGAGGAAAATTAATATATGGGAGGACCACTGGATATCTAAACTACCAGACACTCTTAAACATTACCAATCTAGTAGTAACTCCCATCTTATACTGGTTAGAGACCTAATAGATACTCATACCAACAGTTGGAATGCAAGCTTAATATACTCCATTTTCCCTAGTAGTATAGCACAACACATCTGTAATATTAGGTTGGGGAGAGGAGAAGATAAACTGAGATGGTTACTCACTACGAATGGAAAATTTACGGTAAAATAGATGTACCATAAAATAAATGAAATAACTATAAATAATTATAACCTAGGCCAACTAGATGGGTTTTGGAAAAAATTGTGGGCAACAAAAACCTCACAACGGATAAAAATCTTTGCGTGGAAATGCCTGAAAAATGCAGTATCCACAAACTACAAGCTATCTAGATTTAAAAAAGATCACTCGCCTACTTGCACTTTTGGGTGCAATGTGGTTGAAACAACTGAACACTTATTCTTACACTGTCCTTATGCGAAATTAGTATGGAACACTGAACCTAGACCTGTAAACATTAACTTCAATAGGAACACAATTTTCTTAGACCTTTTCAAAGAATGGCTGATAAATGAGAATCCCATAATCCCCATAGAGATTATAATGACCAAACTTTGGTTTGTATGGAAGGAAAGATGCAATCTTTCTTTTGATAACAAACCTAAATCTTATCAACAAACTGCTCTTGAAATACAACGACATTTGGATTTCTGGCACAAAGGAAAGTTTACTGCCCACATAAATGATATGATAACAAAAACAAAAGGAGATGATAGTTGGAATCTCCTAGAACCTTTAAACAATAAACTAAATGTGGATGCTGCTTGGACCTCAACCAGTACCCCAGCGGGTTTTGCTTTAATCTTTCGGAATGATGCATGGGATTTCGTTCAAGGGAGAGCAGGACTGATCTCATCAGATGGCTCAGAAGCAGCCTAAGCTCTAGGACTTCTCAAGGCTTGTAACTGGACAAGACAGATGAAGCTACCCCACTTTACGGTGGAAGGAGACTGCAAAAACCTTTTCGATTACTTGAATGGAGAGCTATCTCAAATATCTTAGCAGAATCAATCTATTATGGACGAAGTGCAGCATGTTTTCTCTTTTTGCAACAATTTTAAAGGCTTTATATTTGTCCCTAGAACTGCTAACAACACAGCAGATACTTTAGCAAAGGAAGCAAAGTTTTTTAGAAATACTCTGAACTGGAGTGTTAATCCTCCATCTTGTATTCAGCATGCTTTGGAAGTAGATAAATCTAATGTCAGGGTACCTCTTATAAGCCCGATATTAGATGGCTCTACTAGTGCGGATGTAAGGGTTACTAGCTCCCTAAGTTAGTGTTTTTCCTTCTTAAACCAACTTACAAAAAAAAAAGTCGTGGATGTGGATTTCTTGATGTATATAGGGACCAATGTTTATATTGTACTTTATCATTAAAATTTTGATTTCGTAATTCTACACTTTCTTGCACGTTTATGATAACTTTAATAACCTTCCAAAGTGTTCCCCTTCAATAGTTTTCCAAACCATTTTCAGTAGCTTGAATATTTCTTTGGGGCAAGTCCAATTTCTACAAGTTGAAGTTATCAAAAATATATATATTTATTACAAGTTGAATGAAAAATGTATCAGCCATTTTGTAAAAAAATAAAAAGATAAGATTTTTTTTTCCAAGGAAGTAGATTGTTAAGAGCCTATATAATTATTATCACTCGGCTCTCCTTAGAGGAATACCAATATGTATAGATTAGTGGGAATGTTATTTATGCCCCTACTATCCATGGGCCTTGCACAAACACCCTTATGGGTCTTTACAAATACCCCTGATGGCAGAAGTGAAATTATGAATTGAAAAATAATTAACATAATTCCAGTTTTAACCTTCCCCACTTATACTTCAACTTCTTCATTATTCACTCGAGAAAAATCTATTTTCATTTTTCACGTCTGGGAAAAACCAGTCGCCACCACAACCAACGCCACCAACACCACCATCATCTCCATCACCGTCAACACCACCATTATTATCGAGATAGATCGAGCAGAGTTTTGAAAGGGGATCAAGAACAAATTAAGTGAGTAGATATGAATCTTAGTAGATCTGAATCTCAGAGGGATAAATGGTTGTAGCTGCTGTTGACTGAATCAAGATGAAATGGAAGATGATTTTGTTGATATTAGGGTTTGAGTTGATGTTGCAGTCGGAAGGGAGATGAAACTAAAGAAATCATGGGAGATGAAGGTGTTGCCATCAATTTGCAGTAATGAAGGAGAAGATCGACGAAGTTGCTGCAATGATTAGAAGAAGGGGTTTATGAAGAATCAGTAGATGAAGATTTCGATTTCATGTAATTTTTTAATTTGATGATTTGCGTGTTTGAAACCATTTCAGGTAGTTTTCGATTTGATAATTTCGAGTCGAGATTTAGATTTCGTGTTGATTTTGATTTGAAGATTCAGATTCAGTCACGAGATTTAGATTTCGTGTTGATTTTGGAAAGATTTTTTGTTGTTGTGGTGGTGGTGGTGATATCTTCCGGATCGGAAAGAATAAGAGTATACAAATGATGGTGGTGGTGCTTATTGCCAAGGTATGGTTTCCATCCTGGAATCGTCTATTATCTGTTAATTTGATTTTAATTGAATTGTGGTTGAATTGGGTAATTATAGATGGATTTGATTGTGAATGGTGGTTTGCGATTGACTGGATTGTGGAGCTGTGAATGGTGTGCTTTTCTAAAGAAGATATTTCTGTTATAGATGTATTTGATTGTGGTACTGAGCTTGAAAAGGATAATTACATGTGATTGGTAGATGGAACTGGTGGTGCTGTGACAGTTTGATAGTATTGGTGTTGTGTAAAAAGGAAGATGCTTAAATTGGTGGTAGCAGGTAATGTTGGATGAATAGTGTCGTAATTGCAGTTGTTGCAGAAGCTACATAAAGTGTTGATGTTGCTGGTTGGTCGTGACTCAAGAGGTTGCAAAATGTATGAAGTGATTGAATACAGTTGGTTTGTGCTGATGTGCTGAGTTGTGGTGTAGATGGTGAGATGATTATGGAGAACAAAACCTAGATGTATGTTAGGTTTTACAGGTTATGCTCAAGGGAATGCAAGGCTGAGATAGTATAGTTACAGTTATATCAATGGATGAGATCTGGGTACTGAGACAGTGGTGCTAGAGAAATAAAGGGAGCAATGGTAATGAGACGGCTTAACCTGAAGGTGTCACTGTTGCCCGGAGTTGGATTGCGAGTCATGAGCTGAAATGTGCAGATTATGAAGTTGTTTTAGATAGTTCTGAGCTCACTAGCAGATTCAAAAAATGCATGTGGTTGCTATGCAGTGATTCTGATGGAGATTATGAAGTTGCAAGAGAAGCTGTAGATTGAGTATTGGTTCAGTCAAGATAAATGGTTGGTGTTGATGATGATGTTATTGCTACAAAAATTGCAGGAAGTAACAGGTGCAATAAATTTCAGGTATACTCTCTTTTGATGCCATTATCGATTCAGTAAATTTAATTTTCTTGAATAGTGTGATACTGAACTGTAGAAACATCGAAAATAGATCCATTCTGTTTGCTTCATTTAATTCTTGAACTCTAGATTTTTTATCAACTAGAGAAAGTTGCTTCCAACTTTGGAGACAACTCGACCAAGTTTCTTCCACTATTGGAGACAACTTGAGCTAGTTGCTTCCTTTTTCTGAAGACAACTTGACCAAGTTGCTTTCAGTTTTGGAGGCAACTTGAGCTAGTTGATTCCAGATTGGAGGCAACTTGAGCTAGTTGATTCCAGTTCGGAGGAAACTTGGTTATGTTTTTGGGTCCATTTATTCATCTGAAACTATCTTATACATATATCTTAGAGTATTTGTGATGAATTTGTGGTGCAATGATAACACAGGGTTTGTGTTGAGTTGTTGATGATGGTTGTGCTGCTGGTGCTCATGCTTTAAAGTCAAAAGAGTAGATGAATGCTTAGGAAGTTGAGAAGGAACTCAATATGAACCCAGGCATTGAAAGCAGAACAAGAAGTTGTTACTGCTTGTGTGTTGCTGATGGTGTTTTGCTGATGGTGTTTTAGTAGGGGCATGGAAGTGACTGCAGATATTGGCTCATGTTGCAAGTGTTCATAGACGGTTGTGGTCATGAAGCTGTTACAGGTAGAGTTGCATTAGCAGAGATGGAGGGTGTGGTGTTGTATGGTGGTTCTTTGATTTGTTGGTTGAACACTGATGGTGTGGTGAACCTGTGGTGCAATGGTAGCACAACTAACTATATGTCAGTAGATGTGTGTTCGATTCACACTAGGTTCACTTATTTGTGTATAATTTTTATTTTTTTTAGAGACAACTTGTGCTAGTTGCCTCCATATATGGAGACAACTTAGGCTAGTTGCTATCACTTTTTGAAGACAACTTTGTGCTAGTTGCCTTTATTGTTGAAGACAACTTGAGCTAGTTGCCTTCGATATGAACACAACTTCAGCAAATTGACTCCACATGGTGGTGGTGGTTGGCGGCGGCGATGGTGGTTGACGGCGGTGATGGTTGGCGGCAGTGGTGGGTGTCGGTTGTTGGCGGCGGCGGTGGTAGTAGAAAGTGGTGGTGTTCGTTAGCGGCGACGGCGGTGGTGGACAGTGGTGGTGGTTGGCGGTGATGGTCGGCGACGGTGGTGGTCGGCAGTGGTGGCGGTTGGTGGTGGTCGGCGGTGGTGGTGGTTAGTGGTGGTATTTGTCGGTGGTGGTGGTTGGTGGTGGTGGTGGTCATCGGTGGTGGTAGGAGGTGGTGGACAGTGGTGGTGAGCATTAGAGATATTTTTTAATTTTTAATTTTTTTTTTGAATAGTGGTAATAGTGGTGGTTTTGTATATACACTATATAAAAGAGGGTATTCTAGTAATGTATTAGGCTTAAGGGTATTTGTATAAAATGATAAGGGTATTTTAGAAGGGGCTCTATAGTAAGGGTATTTAAATAATGTTCCCATTAGATTACTATTCAATCTTCTTATTGTTTTGCTCGTGTCGCGTCCGTCGTATTTTTATGTCGTATCAGCTAAAGGTTAGGATATTTCATCTCTAATTTGACAGTAATTATTTCCGTAAAACTAACTTGATTGTGAACAAGTTTTTTGTTTTTTGATCTTAGTAAGAAGATTGTAACAAATATGATAGAAGCCATCTGTTGATAATTAAGTTTGACATTACATTTATTGTAATTCCAGTGTTTCTGAGCATAGATTGTGGTTCTTCTTCACCGGAACCTTACACTGACGAACGCTCGATCGTATGGGTCAGGGACAGTGAGTATGTAAAAACTGGAGAGGCTCGGAACGTCATCGCAAAAGATATACCAGAAGGTTGGGATTCTCATGTTATGAGCACTCTTAGAGAATTCCCACCACATAGAAGGAATTGTTATTCGATAGATGTTAATGGTATTAAATCCGAAGACGACACTAAGGTTGAAAGGGTCCTTGTCCGGGCAAGTTTCTATTACGGAAACTATGACAACAAATCAAATCCTCCGTTTATTCTTCTTCAGTTCAATGGAAATAAATGGGCATATGTCATGACATCAATGACCGGAATCGTGTATGAGGAAGTAGTATATTCATTGAACCATGGGAACACTATTTCCGTATGTCTCTATCAATATGCGGATGATGCCTCGGCATTTCTATCAGCTCTTGAAGTGCGAAGTTTGGATCCAGATATGTACAATTATATTGGTTCAAATTATCCCTTGATTTTAAAGCGAAGACAGTCTTATGGTACCAACACAATTCTACGGTATGTATATCTACCTTTTAAACATTTGATGGACAACTATATGGATATTCACGAATAATGTTAAGAATATTGGTTTATCATCATATGCAGGTACCCTGAAGATAGCTTCGATCGAATTTGGGACCCAATTAGAGTACCACTAGCCAATATCAGTGATGGTGATGTAATTAGGGTTAAGAATACCTCGCCATCTATCAAAGTCGATCTCTCAGATAAAGTTCCTGAGGCTCTATTCACAACTACACTGGTGCTTAGGAATATGTCCATACCGACATTAGGGATTCGTAACAATGAAGAATTTTCTCGACCTCCGATGGGTATCAATGTATATTTTTCTGAAGGGATAAAATTAAATTCTACTGAGAAACGATCGTTTAACATAACAGGTTATGCATTTGATGATAGTCATGGTGATAGAGATAATTTTAGTTTAAAAGAATATGGCCCTGTTATTCCACCTTACGGACACGCATTGCAAGTTCGTATTGAAAATGTTACTTTTGTCTACCCATACAGTGAATACCATATCGATTTGCATGCAACAGATGACTCAAATCTACCTCCGTTGATCAATGCCTTTGAAGCCTATATAATTGGTGATAAGTTAGTTCAAGGAACCAATTCGAAGGATGGTATAATTCTTTTTGTTTTCCAAAAAATCTATGAACTAATTCGGAACTAAAATGCCTACAATTTAATTAATTAGTTACTTATTAATTAGTTTTTTTTCGTTTGATTAGTGAATTCGTTGTCTCTGTTACAAAAGAGTTTTTTTCAACTTCAAGATTGGCAAGGTGATCCATATTTACCGTGGTCATTTACTTGGAGTTGGCTTAATTGCGATTCTGATATCGACTCTCCTCGAGTTACAACACTGTAAACATTTCTCTATACTCTTATTAGTTAAACAAGCTTTAGTTTCCATTAATATACAGTAGTTAGAATGAATACCGAATTTATATCAGGTGTGTTTTACAGATATCTCAGAAACCGTAGGTTAGAGGGTACCTTACCAAATTTCAGTGACATGGATGCTCTCGAATTCATGTGAGTCATGATTACATTTGCATTTATCAATCAAATTTCTTATATGCTATAACTTTTTTGTATAACTTATTCATGTGATTGGCAGATATTTGAATTATAACAATTTCACTGGAAATATTCCAGAGTTTCTTGGCACATTTCCTAAACTTAAAATTTTGTAAGTTCATAATTCTTTCAACGTATGTATGTTTCTTATACAGCAGTACTAGTAAACAGATTGTTAATCATATTTTCTTCCTTAAGTTCAATCTTATTTCCGGATTTATTATGCAGAAACTTGGCAGATAATAATTTTTCAGGAGCAATACCTACTTCGTTGTTGAATAAAAAGAACTTTACGTTAATGTAAGTGAACTTGGCTTACTAGTTACTATTCGAACCATTTTATTTTAATTATTCTCCATCTTCAATACCGTGTGTGATTTGTTTGTTGGTTTTCTTGTAGTGTTTATGGCAATCCTAACTTGTCTAGTCCATCGAGCAACAACAACAAAAACTCAATTACGCTAACTATCCCAATTATCATATTGGGAAGTGCAATGATCCAAATACTTGATTATATTATTGGTTTGTCATTCTAAGTTAAATTCATTCCAAGTGACTCAACGATGTGAACTTTTTCTAGCTATTTGCCATTACTAATGGCAACATCTCGAATTGTGAATGTGTTATTCGACCACTTCTTTTCCCATCAAAACTTAGATTGTGTGATTCTTAAATTATTTTTCCTTTTAAGGAAAAAAGCTTGTATGGTTTGATTCTTGAATTACTCGGCAATAATTTTACTCTAGCATAGAGCTATCTTGTTTAATGAACTAGTCGTGGGTGTGTATAATTCTTGCACGTCAGTGATAACTTTAACAGCCTCCAAAGCAGTGCCCCTTCAATAATTTTCCTAACCTTTTTCAATTGCTTGAATTGTTCTTGATGGCAACTCTAATTTCTACAAGTTAAAGTAATTTAAAAAAAAGTTAGAAAATGTATTGGAGATCTGTGTTCAGATTTTGATTTTTATTTGGGGCATAGGCCTCACTGTCTAAATGGTTCACAGACATATCTTTCAGAGAGTTAATAACTCAACGGGATAGAATACTTAAAAAGTTCGCGCGTTTCTAATCTCTTGTTCAGTTTCAAGCACACTTCCCACTTCTCTCTGTAAAACTCCCACTACATGCATAATTATTAATTCTTGTCTCACTGAAATCTCATTAATTGACTGAATTTTGACTCCTCCTTAACTAAATTGGCATTAGAAGAAGATGAATCAAAATCTGCAGCGATAAAACTAACCCGAAAATCTCCACCATCAACAAAAGAATACATTCTCTATGTAGCTGGCTCTCTCCACAACCACTACTCCAGAATGCTGATGATGCTGGTGTTTGGGGAATTCTTACTGCTATCTCTACTAATTCTCGTAAACCCCTTAGTTAATTGGGTATTTTAAAGAATACGAAAATTTTGATTGAAATATTGTGGGTGGAGGATCGTCGTTGTAGTCGGAAGGAAGCTATGCCTATATCTGAACTTGAGAAACAGTTGGATGAAGAATGAAAGAAGAACAGGGAAGATTGATTATTAGATGGAGCTTGTTCTTGCAAACATTACTGATAATTGGTTGCAAAAATAACTGTACTATTGGAGCACAGCTCAGGTGTTCTAAAAGGCAAGCACAAAGCCTCGGTACAAGATGAACAAAAAACATAAGATTTTCGTGTGCCTCTTTAGATCACTTGTTGAAAGTAATGGCAGTAGCAGTTGGAGTATGGTACTTTCTCAAGCGATGAATAAGAGCCGCAACACCTTCCATTACAGTTGCTCTCCTTTTCTCCTTGAAATTCCAAAGTTCTTGCACTGGAATTCTACCACTTGGGTTGTACTCATTCATTTCTACAAGTGCATTAACAACTGCAGAATACGCTCTTTTACCTCATTCGTTCTTCAAGCTTTTCAACAATGTATCTTCCTCGTTGATCAATTCCTGAAGAAAACATATCAGAAGTAGATTCAATTACCTCTTTTGTACAAAAGGAGCTATAACCGCTGTGTTCCAGCATGAATTCGAGGCCTCAAGAATTGCTGTTTTTTATTTATTTTTTTTGACTTAAAAGGTTAAAATTTTATTCAAAAGAATTGTTAGTGACAATAAAAAGATATATAACCTGATATTTACCATCCACCAAGGTGACCTGCTTAAAAGGATGCCAAGCTTGGTTTTTGAGCATTTTCTCCCAGAAATTGCAAAGCATGACAGACTCATCCGCAATTACATCCGCCAAAGATGAGCTACATTTGCGTTTCAACGCTTTACCAAACGGCTTCGAGTCTAACTCCCCCATTCTCCTCACCCTAATCGAACTCCTACAATGTGCACTCTCTTCAATTCCCTGCAATTCATTGGCAATGCACAAACAATTAAAACCAGATAACACCTAATATTTCGACATGATTCAAGCAGAAATGAGTGCCCCTATATAAACTTACATGGATTAGTGATTTGCGAGTTTGTTGTAACTCATAATTGTGGAGACGTTCCTTGACAATTAAGTTTTTATTAAGATCTTCTAAACCCTCAATACATTCTATCTTCTCACTCAATGATTTGGTCAACTCATCTACTGTTTCTTCCGATCTCTTCACTTCATCAGTTTTATCATCAGCTTGCTTTTTTAATAAAGCAAACTTTGTTCGAAGCTTTTCTACCTCTTTCTCGATTACTTCCGCTTCACTCCGTAATTCGGTTTTGTAATCAAGTTGCTTCTGTAATTCCCCAACCGTTGTTTGAAGCTTTTCTAACTCAACCACTTTCAGTTTCTCCATTTCTTTTTGTAATTCAGTTTCGTAATGAAGTTTCTTCTCTAGTTCAGAAACCTTTGCTCGAAGCTTCTCTATCTCGCTCCCTTTCAGATTCTCCATTTCATTTTGTAGTTCAGTCTTATAATCAAGTTTCCTCTCTAGTTCGGCAACCCTTGTTTCCTGCTTCTCTATCACACTCTCTTTGAGTTTCTCCATTTCATCAACTTGCTTCTCTGATTCACTTAGCTTTAGTCGAATCTTCTTTATCTCACCCTGAGAGAGAAGAGGACAGTAAAGTTAGGATCGATGCTACGGTATATTGGATGTAAAATTAGAGTGACTTAATGTAACAAACCTTTTGAAACAGAGAAAGCTTGATTAATGCAATTTCCAAAGATGTTTTGGGGATATGCATATCATGCATCACAGATTGTATCTGTATTACTTCTCTTTCCAGTTCATAAATCATCATCATCTTCTTCTGTTGATCATCAATCCCCTGTAATTAATAGAGAGATGATCATATATTCACTGAGCAACTTCTAACATATAAAAGAAAACAACTACTAGAAATATAACATATACGGAGTAAAAGAAAACAAGTACTAGAAATCTTAAGAAGTTTTTTACCTCATCATATTCTGCACGGTTTCGCTTCTTGTTAGAATCCAATTTTTCTGATTTTTGGTTGTTTTTCTCTTAAAATTTTCTCTGTCTCTTCTTCTTATACTATTCCCCTCGTTTTCTGATTCTAGGTACTGTATTTATTTATTCTTTGACTCGGATAATTTTGCCATTGCTTCGTCTTCTCCTCTCATTTAATAATACACTTCCCTATATATGTTCCACTTCCCTATATAATTCAACTCATTAATTTCATCTTACACGCTTTATTAATTGATCATTATTCTTATCCTTTTGTGTTTTTCTCTGTGTATACTCTTAACCCTAGAATCTTTTAATCTTCTCTTGTGACCTTGCCGCTTTCTTTGCTATAGCGCGGTAAAGTCTCCAAAGATGGTGGTGGTGGGCATAGCATAACTACGTACTGTTGCATGTGTTAGCGATTGGATACAGTACACCTGTTCCCACAGTACACCTTTTGAGACAGAGAAAGCTTGATTTCCAAAAATGTTTTGGGGATATGCATATCATGCATCACAGATTGTATTTGTATTACTTCTCTTTTTCCAGTTCATAAATCATAATCTTCTTCCGTTGATCATCAATCCCCTGTAAACAGGGAAATGATCGTATATTCACACACCAACTATGTTAAAGTTTGCGGGCATCCAACTCAAAACCAATTGGCAACAAGTGGAGTAGCTCCACACTTTATATGGACCGCTGTATGGTTGCCCTGCCTTCTTGGGTCTTACTGGGTCTCACGTCTCATACAGGACCTGGCTGTGATAACATATTAGAATACGGGCATCCAACTCACAACCAATTGGCAATGAGTGGAGCGGCCCTTCCGTATTATATTTTAAGTTAATCAAGCGGATTATAGCGATGTGGGACTATTGTCCTTTCACACGCCCCCTCACGTGTAAGGCCAGTCACTGGGACCTCACACGTGGACCTACGTACGAGTTTACCAGTCCATCGGTAAACAGGCGCACACAAGTGAGTGACTAAATCAGGGGTAACACCTCGGCCAGTATCGGCACTGGCCTACACCCAGGTGTACATTAAACACTTGACCCGATGGTCGGCCTACACCCGGTGTACGCAAGTTTGGGTCTGGGGCTTAGCTCTGATACCATGTTAAAGTTTGTGGGCATCCAACTCAAAACCAATTGGCAACAAGTGGAGTAGCTCCACACTTTATATGGACCGATGTATGGTTGCCCTGCCTTCTTGGGTCTTACTGGGTCTCACGTCTCATACAGGGCCTGGCTGTGATAACATATTAGAATACGGGCATCCAACTCACAACCAATTGGCAATGAGTGGAGTGGCCCTTCCATATTATATTTTAAGTTAATCAAGCGGATTATAGCGATGTGGGACTATTGTCCTTTCACAAACTACAAGCATATAAAAGAAAATAAGTAGAAATCTTGAAAAGGTTTTTTACCTCATCATCTTCTGCACGGCTTCGCTTCTTGGTAGAATCCATTTTTTCTGATTTTTGGTTGTTTTTTTTCTAAACCTTGTTTGTCTGTTCTTCTTCTACTATTCTCCTCGTTTTCTGATTCTAGGTACTGTATTGATTTATTTATTGTTTCATACTGATAATTTTTCCATTGCTTCGTATTCTCTTCTAATTTAATACTAATACACTTCCCTAACCAATTCAACTCACTGATTTCATCTTACGCGCTTTATTAATTGATCACTATTCTTATCCTTTTGATTTTTTGATTTTATGTGTACTCTTTAAGTTCTTAACCCTACAATCTTTTAATCTTCTCTTCTGACCATGCAGCTTTCTTTGCCATGGGGTATTCTTTGTGTCCCCTAGTAAACCTAAGCCAAAGATGGTGGCGTTGGATAGGAATCATAGAATGTTTGTTGCAACTTGCAAGGGTTTGCAATCAATGTTATGAGAATCGGGACGGACGTCGAACCATATGCCCTTAGTTCTTACGCAAAAAATTTGATATCTCCCTCCAAAATTCTGGTTTTTGTTTTTGGCATTAGATTAAACAAGTTCACCGCGTGGCATTTTATTCAAATTCAATTTTCGACTGCCTGGGGGCGTTCAATTGCATTAACAATCAGCATAAAAAGAATCAGCAAGGAAGAACGGGAACTACTAATCATGATGCTGAATAATTTATTTTGGTCATCAGATGATAATACTTTTAACTTGATTCTTCTATTTTGTTCAACTAGGAAGCAGTATTAGGCTTAGTTTGGTATTGCTACGGCTTTTATAAAAGCATTTTTCTGTTGTGCGTTGTTGTGTTGTGCTGTGAGAAAAAAAACAGTTAGATGTTTGGTAAAATATCAATTAAAGTTAAGCTGGTTAAAAAAAAAATCAAAGTATGTTTGGTAAAATATTAGATCCAATTATTGTTGTTGTGGCAAATGATAAAAATAGACATATTTTTGAAAATAGTTTTATTCAAGTTTATTGGGTTCAAAAATAATTAATTTTTTCACTATTAAAAATAAATATATAGAATATTAAAATTACTAATTGTTACTATTATTATGATTATTAAATTTTTTTTTACTTAACCACTTTTGAATATATATAATTTTCAAACAAAAAAAATAAACTATTTCTTGGATGATAAAAACGACTTCCGACTGGAATTAGATTTTTCTTTCAGTCCTCTCCCTTCATCGAAAATAGAAAAATAAGTTGACGGATTCATCAGATCCTAGGTCGGGACTGACGGGGCTCGAACCAAATATTTGTTTTTATTTTTATTTTTGACAAATTAAATGAAATGGCATCATAAAATAACTTGAAAATAAATATAATAATATTTAAAGAATACAATATAAGAAATAAAAAAATTGATTGTATATATATTTAAAGGTAACTTTTATCATTTATAAAATAAAATAGGGACAAAAACGATATATCAAGCACTAAATTTTGGTGGGACCCAAGCTTATGCCTTTGTACATTTTTAAAAGCTCATATTCCCCAGCTTTTAAAAATTGAGGAATCTGGGAAGTGCATTGGATAAAAAGCATTTTGATTTTTTTTTACCAAACACAAGTTTCAAAAATTATTGATATATATAGGTTTTGAAATTGCTCTTTTGGAAAAATAATAACATTACCAAACAAGCTTTAGAATAGTGGAACTGTGTCCAAGTGATGATGTTTGAATTTTCTTTTGATTACAAATGAACTAAAACTGCTCTTCCAACAATAAGAAAATAAAAGTCGGAAATACCGATTAGTCCTAATAAAAATATATTAGAGTTACGATGGCTTTGGTAATGTTTTTTTTTCCTTAGAAAACACTTTGAAAAAATATATACAGTAATTATTTTCATATTAGTGTTTGATAAAATATTTCAAAGTAAACAATGTTGATGTCACGCGTGCAATTCTCACCCACCTCATTTTTTTCACATATTTTTTTCCAGAATAGCAAAGATCCACAACATGATAATAAATGACGCGAATTACATCGCTCCTTCACAAACACGAACCAGTACAGTTGGCTAGGAGCGAATAGAAGGAACTTGGTGCGACATTGATTTATATTCTACAAACAGGAGCTAGCTCAGTTGGTAAAGTGCGAAGTTAATAAGTTAAAAGAACGCGCGATTAGGGGATACTTAAACTAATTGGGGATATAAATTACTTCCCCCAGCCAATAGTGTCTGCTAAGGAGTGTTTTTGAGGGGAAAAATACTAAAATACCCTTCCCTCAAAATAAAAATCAAAAAACTTAAAATCAAAAAAAATAATCATATCCCTCATTTCCATCTTCACTTCTTATTAATCTCTTCTAGGGTTAGGGATTTGAAACTTAAATATTCCCCACTCCCTTTCAAATTGTAAATTTTCCCCACTCGCTTTCAAATTTTGTTCTCCTTCTCTGCCAGCTCCTCACTTTGAAAACAATTTTATTTATTTATTTTACATTCGGAAGTGATGAAGACCATGCCGGAAGTGATGAAGACCATGCCGGTAGTGATAAAGACCATGCCAGAAGTGATGAAGACCATGCCGGTAGTGATGAAGACCATCTCGAAAATTAAGTTTTTTTAAATTTCCGGAAGTGATGAAGACCATGTCTGAATTGATGAAGACCATGTCTGAATTGATGAAGACCATGTCGTCACTAAATACCAGTATGCTTAATAGAAATCTATCAATGTCAGTAGTCAAGTGAAAAAAAATTCAATTTTCTGGATACTTTACATCATGTGCCGGCAAAGAAATTTAAGCAACATATTATGCCATTAGTAGTACCGGCATGCTCGAGAATCAACTGACTCTGCCGGCAATGGACTTTTCAAAACCAGAAAAAATTTCAAAACGGAATAGGTTTTGATATTCAAAACCAGAAAAAAAATCTACGAGACGATGTCTCGCACTCTGCTAAGGGGTGCAGGACACTAGACCCCCGCAACCTGAGTTTTCGAACACAGCCGGGAGGGGCTACGCCCCCCGGTATAGTGGAAAACATTTATGAAAATTTCCAACAGATAATGCCGGCATGGTTTTTCAGCTGAATAAAATGTCGGCTTGGTTTTTCAGCTGAATAAAATGTCGGCTTGGTTTTTCAGCTGAAAATGGGGGTATTGTTGGCCGGCATGGACGTAGTATGAATACAATGCCGGGAATACTGCTGCCGGCATTGTATTCATACTACGTCCATTCCGACACCGAGCTATTTCAGCTGCAACAATGGTGGATTCAAAGAAAAAAAAATCAAATTTTCAACACATTGGCACCTTTACCTAAGTATTGAGAGTGCTTCTACAATCATCCTCCATTTTTATCAAAAAAAGTTCCCTCTTAATTTTTTTCCGTCCTTCTACTCTCACCTCTCTCACCCATATACAAACAAAAATACGCACTAATCATTTATCAAATAATCTTATGAATTTACTAATTATAATTAAGCACTAAACCTGATTAGTGAGGGGTAGATTAGGTATTAGGTAAAATACTTAGATAAGGGGTGACCTTGATTTGATGTTTGATATTATTTTATATGTTCATTCGAAAAAAATGAACTCTGCTTTTTGTTATGTATTCATTTTTAAGAATCAACTCTATTTTATTCTTAATTTAGTTTGTTTTGATTAGGTGTTCATTTGAAAGAATGAACTCTTTTTTAATTTTGGTTTTTATTAGGTGTTCATTTGAAAGAATGAACCCTGTTTTTTGGTCATAATAATGAAAGTTTTGTTGGGTGTTTATTTTAAAGAATGAACTATGTTCTAGTTTGAATTTTGGTTTGTTCTGTTGCGTGTTCATTAGACAAAATGAACCCTGTTTTTTTGTCATAAATAGTGGAATTTTTGTTGGGTGATCACTTTAAAGAATGAACTCTGTTATCTTCCCTTTTTAAAGTTGTTTCATAAAACAGAATGAACTCAGGTCTACATAATCATGAACAACACCTGATAGTTCATCAAAAAGAATAAACTCCTGTATGAAAATACGAACAAGTTTAGTGTTCTTCAGAAAACAAGAACTCAAATAATTATAGGAATAGAAAAGTACGGAAATTAAAGTTGAAATAGTATGGAAGGATATTTTTGTCCACTTAATTTTTTTCAAATAATTATGGACCAAATATGATATTTTTCCTGCTGGACCAAATAGTCCTGGGACCACCTAAAAAAAGACCAAACGATTATTTCCTTAAAATAAAAATGTTCCGCAGCAGAAATTAGCTTCCTCCTTAAAAGCCTTGACAAAATAAGCTCTCACGTTGAACGGTGATGAAACCCTCCCTTTTTATTGGCCGAAATAGGGCTTTTCTAATGCAAGAGCTAGGGTGAGGACACTTGGCAAGACTCTATTGGTCCAAACATTAAAATTTCAGTAACACTCTGTTTACATCAAATATTTAACCGGCTGTTTTTAACATCGTTAAACAAAAGGTGGGTATACAACACTTACGTAGAGGTCTACAGCTAATAATTTTGTTACACCTGGTTTACACCGAAAACTTAACTGGATGTTATTAACGCCTGTTAGGTGGACAAAACATCCGTTAGAAATTAAACTTAAAACCTTAACTTGAAAACTTCGATCCCTGGCTGTATCCTTATAAAACCAGGGCTCCTCACTACCTCTGTTCTTCCATGCCTCATCTTCTCTGCATAGTCTTTCTCCTGACCAACTGTTATTAACCGAAGCTAAATCTAATGGTTGATTTACGCTCTTTCATTATAAGGTGTTCACATGCAGTAATGGGTCTATCTGCAATTCTAATTGGAGATAATGCAGGATCGTGATGATTTTGGTTTGTTTTGAGTGACAAAACGGCTGCAAAAACCAGCGAGAAGAGCAAGGACATGAATGGTATTGCTGGTGGATTTTGAAGACGAAGATCAATTTTATAATGGGTTCACGTTGAGGGGGATGAAGATGGCAGTTAACAACAAACAAATCTGGGGATGTTTTGGGTTATTGTAATTAGGTATTTCTGGGTTCGATTCAAATCAGTGGAAGTGCGATGAATCAATCATGGAATGAAATTATCCCAAGCAAGAGAAGCATGTATGATGATTGGTGAGATTTTGTTTTTCTTAATCTACACCAATTTCCAAATTTTTTTTGTTAGGGTTTCAAAAATCAATCTCTTTGAATATATATTTGATTTATTCATAAATTAGGGTTTATGATTTGGGGGAGAAATTTGTTTTTCCTTAATATGATAGCACTGTTTGTTCATAAATTTTGATCACTCAATGACTTTTATATGTTCATAAATTTCGGTTTTTTTTGTTAAATGATTTAACGGCATGGGTTTAGAATCACAAGTTGATGGACATGGAGCAATTGGCACTTATGTTCATAAATTTTGATTCTTTTTATAAATGATTTAATAGTAGTTCATGGTTTAGAATCACAAGATCATGATGAATTGTGTATGTAGGGAGTTCGAACTGTTCTATGCACTGATAAATGGCAGTTCAATCTGTTTGTATAACTCTCACTCCCAATACAAGGTTGTTGAAGTGATTTGTTAAATTATATTGTGGCTTTCAACAGTGGTTCGATTAAGCTCATAGATGAAAGAAAGAGATGGTCTAACTGCATTTACATGAGGATGGTATCATGTGGTTGCAAGGTGAGCTAAAGATGTGGATTTGTCTTTACAAAGCTGAACTAAGAGTCTTTATTTACTGGGTTAACTTTTTCTAATTGTAGGACCTAAAAGTTTAATGCTATTTTCTGCCAGATGAGTATTTATTATTTACTGTTTATACATCGAAAAATAAATCTATGAAAACACTCATGATTGGACGATGTCGTATAAATAGGAAGAAATGGCTGAGGAATAAAAATAAAAGTTAATTCTTAATGTTTATTTAAGATTATAGATTTGAGGATTCTTTTGATGTTTAGCAGTTATATATTTGTAGAAAGGTAATTGAATCTACCTTCAATAGAAGAAATATGAGTTGTAATAATTATTTTAAATACCTGCAACTGTAAGGTACTTCCAATTTAAAAGAATAAACAGGCCGCTTTGATTAGAGAATCTTATATCTGTCGGGTTATCAAGGCACTGATTGATATCTAAAGCTAGAAACAAATGCCGGATTTTGAATTGTGTATGGATTAAATGTTATCATACTGGTACTACTTGATGTTTTAGTATCACTTAATGAGCAAGTTCAGGCCTGTTTTGAAGGTTCCATTTCTTTTTTTGGCTTGATTTTTTTATTTATTTTTAATCATTTTTCGTTTGATATTGTAGGGGATCGCTGACAAACATCCATTTCTAAGAAAGCTCTATGTTCAAGTTGTTTGGAGCGTTGAGTCATTAGTACGTGTGGTATGGTTCATCCTATTTCAACAAATTTACTTGGTTTTCCAAGCATACTGAGAATTTCTTTTTTTGGTTTTGTGGTGTTGATTAGGTAGTACATGTAAAAAATGAAAAGTACTTTAAAATCCAAATATATGCATTATTAGGCGTTAGGAGAGGCGAGGCGCCAGCCCCCTAGCCTAGGCGCACCGAGGAAAAATTCGAAATCAGCAAAAATAAAAGGCGCTTTTTTTTCTTCTAGGCGTATGGCGTCGTTTACAACATAGACACAGATGATTGCAATGAAAATTGGGTTGCAGAAGTAGCAAAATACAGAAAAGTCAATCAGAAGGTTACAATCATATTTTGGGAACATTTTAATTCCTTTGTATTTTGGTTCGAGCCATATCATCGAAGGTTAGCTTGGTTGTTCAGTATAGTTTCCTGTTTATGACCTTAGTCCTTTGTGAACTTCTTGAATAGGGTTGACATTTTGCTTTCATATATAACCCAAAGTTCTTTTGATATCATTCATTAGACCATAGTTATGGTTGTGTGTGTGGTGGTGGTGGTGGTGCTGGTGCTGGTAGTCGTGGTCGTCGTTGTGGCGTGTGTCAGCGGTGAATTCCTTACTAATTTTGATATCATTCATAAGAAAAAGGAAAAATGGTCAAATTTGGAGACATGTATTAATTTCATATTCTACTGGATATTTTTTTATGTTTTTATTTGAGTTTTCATGTGAAATCATAGACCTGTAGAAAACCTTAACTTCATTATTTGGATTATGTAGCTTTGGTTTTGGCCAAAACAAATAAGAAAGAAAAAAGAAGATGCTGCGTTGAAAGACTACAGTCTTTGTTTATTGTTAACTGGATTTTATTACATTCACGGTGTCTTTAGTAAACATATTCATGTAGGATTGTCATTGAGTTTTAATTATGACCATCTGTGTAGAAAAAGATTAGCATGTTCATGTTTTGTATACGCTTCCACAGTGCAATGTGATGGTTTGACATTTAGTTTGAATTCATTTCTAGGGAGGCAAGGTGATCCCAGATATAAATCTGCTCTGCAGGTAGCTTATGAAAGATTTTTTATTTTATCCCTTTAAAGTTATAGGTAGTCTATATACTACCTGCGATTATATACTGAAACGTGTCATTGCAATAGCCGATGCTAGGTGATGCCTGAGGATAATTTTCTACAAAACTTTGTAAAAATTTTGATGTATTCTAACTTTTAATATATTATCCTTTCTCATATCTGAAGAGGAAGGACGGAAATGTGAGTAGATTTAAATTAGATCACCGTCTATCTTTTCAAAGTTAATCATATAAATCTCTCACCCTGTGGTTTGAGATTGTGGGAAAACAGAGCATATAGAACATACTGAACTTTTAGAAACCAGAACGTTGGCAACTTTAGATTTTATATAACTATTAGCTTAATTTTTTTAAGATTACTAATTTTCTCTCTCCTGACACTTGATGGGCATATTGCTATGACTATTAATCTTAGGCATGCAAGTACTCCAAGTCATTATCGACTAAGATGGTTATGTTTTCGCATTGGAAACCTATACGATAATCTATTTATTAAATCCTCACTTCGTCTATATTTATATGTAAAGTTACATGTAAGTTTTTCTTGGTATCGATGTGTTTGATTTTTTCCGAGTGGAGTGAGATGGTCAATTATTTATGTGTTTTTCCTGCGCAGAGAGTCGGTCGAAGAAGAATTTTTCCGTGCAGACTATCCAAGTGTTGGTTCAAATCTGTTCTAAGATCATGTTTCTTGGGATGGATATGGCGCAACCTTTGAATAGTTCGCAGAATTGGTGCTCGGAAATATTGGACTCATGTACTTTCTTCGCTACTCTTGCAAAATGGCTCTATGGTCAATGGGAGAAACTTGCTCCGTAGAATGGACTTTGGTATCTAGGTATAAGTCTGTTTTTTATTAATTCCCTGTGATGGTGGTCATGGATGAATAATGTAATAGTCCCACAATATTATTCTAATTGTTTTTGGGTTTTATTCATTGTGTGCAGTTTCCAATTGATGATGTAGAGGCTGTATTGGCAGTGACAGGGGCATAGAGGAGCATAGATGTTACAACGTGGGTTTCTGATAATGATTTGGATGTAAGCCTTTATCGGATTGGATATCTACTTCGGTTTCGTATGCATTGGAAATGATTTGTTAGGATCGTTGTTGTGTATTTTGTTGCGGCAGTGTGATTTTTAATGTCTAAGATAGTTATTCGTGCTTATGCAGCTGGCTGAAATCCAGCATTTTCGCATGTATTTGTTTTCCCATATATATTTGTTTCATACAACCATGGAGATTCTGCAAATTGAATTTTTTGTATCCGACAACTTTAATAGATTTTCAGGATAATATATCGTCATCTTTAAGGCGGCTTTTAATCTAGGCTTTGCTTTTTTCGGTTAGTGATCTAGATATTATGTGATTCTCGAAACTACGATGTTGGTTAGTGATCTAGATATTATGTGATTCTCGAAACTACGATGTTGCTATTTTCTTCTTGGTCGTGCCAAAAGAATGACTAGAGATAGTTTTCCAGCTAATGCTGGTGCTTCCAACCAGTGTGGATCGAACATGCTATCTAACTGAGAACCTATCGTTCTGGTCTGATTGCATAATTTCTATGAATCTTACTGTGGTAAATACTTTGAATCAATTTATTTTCTGTAAGTAGTTTTGATTGGCAGCCAAAAAATTATGCAATTGGTATATTTCCACATTTTACACATGGAAGTACTGAGCTTATTAAGTAAGATAGTTATTGTCTCATTTGGCTATATAATATATGCATATTCATAAATAATTTTTTCATGATTACTAATAAAAATAATCATAATGTACCTAAATACTTTGAAAGAAGATTTCTTGTACATAACTAATCTGACTTATGGGATCCTTGGATTTTTATAATTTCCAGGAAATGCTTATATGTTAGTTTGAACTTAGATATGGCATCTGCTTTGTAGATATGAGATATTGAAAAATTACTTATGAAAGTCAATTTTGGAAAAATAATTTACGGTGGTTGATTTTGTAGGACCTTTAAAAAAAATTATGTTTTCTCCCCGCACATTTTTTTCCCATGCACATCAAACCAAAAATGAATCTCCACGGGGTGGGCGAGGCTCTGCACACACCAAATCAAAAATGCATCATCACGGTACAGGACGAAGCCCCGCTTACACCAAATTAAAAGAAGAAAATGATGCCCGGTGCGTAGCATGGGCACAAATCTAGTAAGTCAATAATTTCAGTATACGGATACATTTCTTTTAATGGACCTGGGGATACGTACACGACACAGTTACCCATGTTATTTACAATGACATCAGTTAGGTCACATAATAGAAACATAGGATACAAGTTGCTTTCAAATACTTCAGATTACATTAGTGATCCGTCGCACATCTTTACTTTAATCATCTATCTTTTGCAATTTCCTCCCTCATCTCAATTCTTAAAACGCTTTGGTTGTAAAATAAATAGCTGGAATTAATATATACAGTCACTAAACTTAAACCCTTCTATGTTTCAAATGGAATGCCACTGCAAATGGAGCAAATTTGCAACTTATAGATGAACGAAAAACAATATAAGCTTCGCGAGTCTTTTCTCATTCTCTCAAATAAAACATTTGTTGGCATCCAAATCGCAAGTAGCCAAGCATGTATTCCTTGAGTATACCACGCTCTCGTAGTGTCACACTATTACCATTTACCACCGACAAAAGAAAACGGTGCTTTGGGTAGGATTTTGTCGGCAAGAAGATAACGAAAGTAATCTTGTGGAATGAGGATGAGATCGAGATCCAAGCTACATCTCACTCTCGATGGGCTGTACATGCTGTGGTTACTGCAAAATTTGAGAAGCCGTGGATCTTGTCTTCAGTTTATGCGAGCACAAACAAGGCAAATAGGAAGAGAGTTTGGGAGGAGATGAAAGGCATTGCTGGTGTCCAAAATACTGAGTGGATGGTGATGGGAGATCTCAACACTATTAGCAGTGCGCAAGAGAAGGCTGGAGGCAAGCGTCCAAATACTAGCAAGTTGGAGGAACTGAAGGATGTGATGAACCATTGTGGGCTTGTGGATCTGGGGTAGGGCTGCCAACGGGTCCGGGTAGTATACTACCCGGAACCGGAACCGTTTATATTAGTCGGGTCCGGGTCCTAACGGTTCCGGGTCCGGTTCCTAAATTGATGGACCCGGAACCGGACCCGATAAAAACACTAATTACCCGTCGGGTCCGGGTATTTATCGGGTCCTCAAAAATCAACAATTTTTTTTTTTTGATATTTCACTTTTATTTGTTATATTAGCTTGAATTTAATAATTTTTTATATAAAATTATTATTTATGTCTATATGAATGTTCTAATTATGATTAAACATAAGAAAATAAAGGATAAGTGAAAAAAATTTAAGAGAAATTACACTTAATCTTTCTATTTTAAGTAAAATTTAGAAATAAAAGACAAATATTCGAATTACCCGATACCAGCGGGTACCCGGGTAATACCCGTTAGGACCCGAAAGTTATCGGTTCCTAACGGGTCTACCCGTCGGGTAGTAATTTTGCTAACGGGTCCAATATTTGGGACCCGGAACCGGACCCGACACACCCGGCTTCGGGTCGGTTCCGGGTAATCGGGTACCCGTTGGCAGCCCTAATCTGGGGGGTCATGGTCCAAAGTGGATATGGAACAATAAGAGAACCGGGTTTGCTAACATCAAGGAGAGATTGGACAGAGCTCTTGCAAATCCTCAATGGTGTAGCCGTTTCCCAAATGCTCAGGTATTACATCTCTCTTATTTTGATTCTGATCAGAGAGTTTTGTTGATTGACCTTGAACCTAAAAAAATCTTTAAGCCTCGCCCTTATCGTCTTGAAAAAATTTGGACTGAGGATGAAAGATTCGATGAAGTTGTTGAAAAGACTTGGAACCCCAATGTCTTGTCCAATGTATATCTGAACTATTTTAATTCCGTTGAAAATTTTCAAAAAGAATCAAAACTTTGGAACAAACGTGTTTTTGGAAATTTGTATGCTAATATTGACAAAGCTTTGCAGGACTTTAATCAAGCGCAATGCAACTTTGACAATAACCCGACTGATTCCAATAAGGCTAACATGACTAATTGCTTGTGTGTGTATTTAAATTTTCTCAGGATGAAGGAGATCTTTTGGAAGCAGAAATCTAGAGTTAGTTGGTTATTAGAGGGAGACCTAAATACAAAGTTTTTTCACTCTTCTACTCTGGTTAGGAGAAACAGAAACATGTTAGTTAGAATTAAGGATAATAATGGTAGCTGGTTGGATGATGCTGCTGATATTGAAAAGCATGTTGTTGATCATTTTTCTAGTTTGTTCTGCTCCACTTTGAATGAATGTGATAATGAGTCCATTTCCTGTCTTTTCCCTCCTGTTATCTCTGAAAATGAAAATGCTCGTTTATCTTGCCCTGTGACTATGAAGGAAATAAAATCTTCCTTGTATCAACTAGGTTCACATAAAGCCCCTAGCCCGGATGGGTTACAAGGTTTTTTCTTTACCAAATATTGGAAGCATGTTGGTCCCAGTGTGGTGAAAATTATTATGGATTTTTTTCAGAATGGACAATTAGACTCTAGGTTGAATAAAACATTCATTTCCTTGATTCCTAAGAAATTATGTCCTAATACCATTAAGGATTATAGACCAATTAGCATATGTAATTTCTTTATGAAAATCATTACTAAGATCATAGCTAATAGGCTGCGACCTCTGCTAGATAAAATTATCTCCTCGAATCAGCATGCGTTTGTCGCTGGTAGGTCAATTTTTGACTCTACTGTCATTTTTAATGAAATTATACACTCTTTTAAGCTTAAAAAAGGTATAAAGGGATGGATGGCCCTAAAATTGGACTTTGATAAAGCCTATGATAGGGTCAGTTGGCCATTTTTGATTATGATTTTGCAGAGTTTAGGGTTTGATGATACTTTTGTTCAGTGGATTCAAAAATGTATTAACACAGTTTCTTTTCAGGTGTTAATTAATGGATCTCCGAGCAATAGTTTCAGTCCTTCTAATGGATTAAGGCAGGGGATCCTTTGTCCCCTTATCTTTTTATAATTTGCCTTGAAGCTCTGTCCAGGTTGATTAATGAGGGGCTGCGAAAGAAAAAAATCTCTGGAATATCCATTGCTAGGGGTGCTCCGATTATTTCGCATTCTTTGTATGCTGACGATTGTATTGTCTTTCTGAAAGTCTCTTAAAAGAATGCTTGTAACCTTCGGAATATACTTGATAAATTTTGCAGGTGGTCAGGTCAGCTTATTAGTGATGCTAAATCTAATCTCCTCACTTGTGCTAATTTAGGGAGAAGATTCTCGAGAGGTATGGCCAAGGCTTTAAAAGTTCAGATTACAAGTGATCCAGGTAAGTATTTTGGTATTCCTCTTCAATGGGGTAGAATAAGTATCAACACTTTTAATGATCTCTCTGAGAAACTAGCAAATATAATGCAAGGCTGGAAAAGTAGGACATTGAATTTGGCTGGTCGGACAATGTTGATAAATTCTGTCCTTGATCCTGTGTCTAACCATGTAATGGATATGCTAAAATTGCCGTCAGGCTTAATAGCTAAGCTTAATAGATACAAGAGGAATTTTTTGTGGGGGTGAGATAAAGATAAGAAATGTTTACATAAACTTAAATGGGATAAAGTCTGTAGTCCAGTGGAGTTTGGGGGGTTAGGAATTCGAGACCTAGAACTAACCAATCTTGCTTTACTAGCTAAAATGGCATGGAGGGTGTTTGAAAACCCTAATTCTTAGGTGACTAGACTTCTTAAAGTTAAGTATTTTTCAGACAGTGAGTTTTGGAACTGTGATGTTAGGAAAAAAAGCTCGATGAGTTGGAGAAGTATAGTTAAGGGTAGAGAGGCAATTAAAGCTTGTCTTAGATGGAATCTTGGTGATGGGTCAGATGTGGATTTGTGGAAAGATCCATGGATTTCTAATTTACCCCTTTCTGTTTTTGCAAATGAGAATGTCCGAAATCTTCCTAATATGAAGGTGGAAGATATGATTTATTCTCAGACCAGGAGTTGGAAGTTAGATTTGATTAATAACTTTATTCCTTCATAGGTGACTGAGGACATAAAAGCTATAGAAGTTGCTGGGGATGGCGAGCAAAAAGATAAACTTGTTTGGTCTGAAAGCAAGGACGGATCAGTTAATGTTAGAGAGGCTTATAACTACCTTGTCTCCACAAAAATGGGTAACTCGGTTCCCAATATGGACTGGAGATATTTGTGGAAGTTAAAATGTCCACATAAAATCAAATCTTTTTTCACTAGGCCAAATATCAACATAGGTGACATTTCAAAACTGTCACTATATCAATTCCATGACGGTTCAGGTGAAATTTGAAAGTGTCACCAATGTCGATGTCACCGTAGGGGTCATCTTATACTGACGCTTATGAACTATCACATGACTGTCACCAATTAGCCTTCAAAACTGTCATGAAGTATATTAAACCGTCATTGTAAGAGACATCCACGGCGGTTTTTTATTGAAAACGCCACCTTAACGATGTTATGGTGACTGTTTTCCAAAGAAACCGTCAATATAATGTTGAAAAACGCCAGCATAAATATTATTTCCAACGGTTTTCTTATATAACCGTCAATTTATGTACATTTTGCTGACGTTTTTCTTCTTTACAAACCGTCACTTTAACACTATTACAGTGACAGTTCTATGGAAAACCGTCATGGCATCTGTTATTTTGGTGACGTTTTCCTTCCATAACTGTCATAATTGGTGGGCTCTATAATTGTATGACATTTAAATTTGTTGGTTATAAATTAAGCTGAATTAAATTGAAATCATGCTAATAATTCAAAATTTACAAATAACGTAAAATAAAAAATAAAAAATTTATTGAATACTAAAAAAAATACAAAATTTATTGAATACTAAAATATATATTCCTTTCAAAAGAAAAAAGTGAAATGGGCACATGAGCCTTCACCTCCATTGTTTAGTATCGTAGAATCTCCTTCATATTCGTCCCAAACTACCGTATATGACCTACATTTTCCATCCCATCGTCACTTTCCCGTTGAGAATTAGTGCCAGCATTTTCTTTTGTTATATGACCAGGAAACATTGTGAACATTGTGATTCCTTTAATCAATTGTTTAATTTCCACTGTGACCCGCTTTAGCTCCTTGATTAGCGGGTGTAAGACTTTTTGACTTTGAAACTTTTTGTAATTTTTCAAACTCAACTAATAGTCGATGAAATTCCCCTAATGACGCCTTATTTTTCGGCACAAATTTATAATCCCAGCTGATTCAATAAAGTTGAAAAGGGATACAATCTTCCATGAAATACATCATTACCGCAATACACCATCACTGCAATCATCACCGCAATATACCACTGCTGCAAAAATGAATTTGAAAACCACCAATTCTCTTAATAAAATCAATAACCATTAATTTTACTCGTGAAAACGAACAGAAAGAAACAATTCATAAAATAAACCTTACTTTTTATCTTATCCTCACCTAGAGTAAATACGATCCACAAAAGAGACGCTTCAAACATTATAAACCTGTACAAATTAAACGAGAAACTTAAACAAAGATCTATAAATGAATCAGATGCAGGTATTATCGGCCGACTGTTAAGGAGGCCTTCTACATGATCAAAATAATGCAGGATGTCAGACACAACAAATGTCCCAAAAAATTAAAATTGAAATATTTGATTTACCAATTTCATAAAATTGAGACTAATCTTTAGATAATCAATCAAATTGATTGCAAATTTCATTCATATATAATCGAACAGACCAATTAACATATCAAAGTTATTTACAATATCCATCACATCAATCAGAATCGGTCCGAATTGAAGAATTATGAATGATGATAATTTTTTTATTTTTCATGAAATTGATAAAATTAGAACTTAAATTGAGAAAATTAGAACAATTTTCGCTTCAGTTTTTTTTTATAATTACAACAAACCCATACTCCAAAATGAGGAATTGTTTGATCTAATTTGATTAATTGCATTTGCATAGACTAAAAACTAAGCAAAAAAAAAAAAAACAGAAGTCAGGTGAAGAAGATGAAGTTGTGGATCGGGTTGATGCATACAATTCACTAACCTGACTCAAATTGATTAATGAGTTGGTGATGACACAGTAATTTCTCCGTCAACAACTTAACATTTTATGAAATTTTCTTCCCAACTAGATATCTTCAATCGTATGTCTCCATTACAAGGAGGCGGAGCCTTGGAGAGAGCTGATAAAGACTTTACTTTAGTTCACCAAAACAATCGAGTGCCCACGCGGCCAGAAGAAAAAGTACGAGACAATTCACACTTGCCGACACCATAAGACTTAAAAAATTGTACTTTTGTCCCTCTTTTTGATGGGTCTTCACAAATATCCCTAACAAACTTTACAAATGTCCCTGATGGCATAATTGAAATTTTGTTTTAAAAAATTATTTTGATGATTTCTATTTTTAGCCCTATGTGTTTATAATTCATCTTCTTCTTCAATTCTGAGAAGAAACTTCATTCTTCTTCTCTATCGTCGCCACCACAAATCAGCACCACTAGCTCCGCCGAATCTCCATCGCTCCCACCACCACCACTCTCGATCAACTCCACCACAACCGCATCTCCATCGCTTCCATTCTTATTCGCTTCTAAAAACAAATATCAGAAACAATTTTGAGCCGTAACCATCTCCATTAATGCTTAGATGAAAAATACACCAACACCATCTTCATCGCTGCACCACCACCACCATCTTCGCCTCCACCACCATCTTCATCGTTGCAATTACCATCTCCGTCATTACCTACAAAACCACACCTAAATTTTCAACAATCGATTTAGATCTATTTCTACTCGATTTGGTTACAATTTTTCGGGAACATTCCGTTAATTAAGCCTCAAATCTAGTCTTTGTTTTGTGGTGGGCTTGATTTCTGTGTGCGAAATTGAGATCTCGAAATGGAACTTCAAGTTTTTGGTTTCTTAAATCAGAAATTTGGACAACTCAGATTACGAAGTGTAGTTAGGCTAGTAGCTAGATTAATTTTGGGTTCATATTGTCACTCGGATTATCGTGATGGTGTTGGTCCGTTTCTGGTTTAAATATATTGAAATACGGCTGTTGATGGTACTAGGATTTTTATTTCAGATCTAATTTTTTCTCGTCATTTTCAAGATCGATTGGTCCTGTTCGTGTTGGATCTAATAATCTTGTTGAGCTTGTTCTTGCTGGTGGCGGTGGCGCTTTGATTTTGATTGTTACTGCAATTGTTTCATGGCTTCTTCGACCGAAATCACGGTGACAGGAAGCAATTTCACTTCCACATGTCCGATAATCGACAAGAAATTTTCTTTGGAGATGATAAAGGTTTCTGTGATGGGCGGTTACCTCGGCTGATTCGGTATGGGCGGTTCTGATTGCACCGGATATTCCTAGGCTTCTCAAAGATGTTCTACTTCCCGGCGTCTTCGATAAACTGGATGTCATCGAAGGGAATGGCGGCGTTGGTACTGTTCTTAACATTTCTTTCCCTCCAGGTATATACTACAACTTTTCTGTTTTACTGAATCCAAATTATTTGCAGGAATTGTGTTGGGGAATTTAATCATTTTTCGTTTCTGTGATGTTTTAGGTGCGGTTCCTCGAAGTTACAAAGAGAAATTCGTCAACATCAACCACGAGAAGCTATTGTAAGAGGTTATCATGATCGAAGGAGGATACCTGGACATGGGATGCACATTTTACTTGGACAGGATCCATGTCATGGAGAAAACTCCCATCTCATGTGTTATTGAATCTGATTTGAACGAAGATGTTTAAGATGTAGATATGAACTTCAAAGTTACAGGCTCAGAGATGGAATTAATGCAATTCAATTGGATGTATATATTTCGGATCAACTGTGGTTGTTGATCCAACTCCAATGGATAAACTTCTACTGTTGATCCAACTGCAATGGATAAACATCCACTGTTGATCCAACTGAAATGGATAAACATCCATTGTTGATTCAATTGAGATTGGTTTGGAAGTTGTTCTTGGAGTTGTTGGTGTTTATGAAGTTACAGGTAATGAAATATGGTGGTTATCTGGGTTGAAGCAGGCAGTGATATTGGATCAACTATGGTTGTTGATCCATATTTTTTGGATCAACTATTGTTGTTGATCCATCTATATGGGATCAACTACTGTTGTTGATCCTTTGAACTCATGTTTTGTAGTTTAAATCATGTAAATTTTTTCTAATGTTGAACTTGTGGTGCAATGGTAGCATGACTGACTCCATGTCAGATGATGCGTGTTCGACTCACGCCAAGTTCACTCCATTTTACATGGATAAACTATCATTATTGATCTAATTTTACATGGATCAACTTCCATTGTTGATCCACTAAAATTAAATCAATTTCTACTGTTGATCCTTTTTTCTTGGATAAACTAGATAAACTTCTACTGTTGATGGTTTTGTTGGTGGATCTGAAACTGCAGCTGATGAACTGGTAGCATTTTTCCATCAGCATGGATAAACATCCATTGTTGATCCAACTGCAATGGATAAACCTCTACTGATGATCCAACTGCAATGGATAAACATCCATTGTTTGATCCAACTGAAATGGATCAACTACTTTTTGTTGATACAAAAAAATTGAACAAGTGATGGTGGTGGCGGCGGCGGCGGTGACGGTGGTGGTTGCGGCGGTGGTGGTGACGGTGGTGGTGTCGGCGGCGGTGGTGACGGTGGTGGTGGCGGCGGCGACGACGAATTTGTGGTGGAGGAGGACTAGTGGTGGTGTAATGGTGGCGGTGAAGGAGTGGTGGTGGAATATTGGTGGTGGTGGCGGTTGGTAGGTGGTGGTTGTTGAACGGTGGTGGTGGTGGAATGGTAGTTGAATGTTGGTGGTGGTGGTGCTAGTGGTGGTGGTGAAGTGGTAGCGGAAGAAATTTGTTGTATTTTAAAATAAAGAAAAACATTATATGAGTGAGGGTATTAAGGTAATCTAATATTAAATGAATAAGGTTATAAAAAAGGAGGGACATAATTATTGTTGCATAATGATATATTTATATGGAGTTAAAAGTAGGGACATATAATTAATATACCAGAAACTAATCCAAAATCCAGCAAAGCAATCATGCTGAATACAAACGCTACGGGTAAAAAATAAATAAAAAAATCCTGGTAACGTCACCACATGCGTCATCTCCAGATTTTTTATTTTTTTTTCAACAGTGTTACCGGAAACAGGCAACACTAGACCATCGAAATCGAAAAACCATTGATCTTCATCGACCAATCATCAATCCCAAACGAAGAAAACAAGAAAACATGATGGACGGACCAGATTTTGTTTGATTAATTTCTTAATAAAAATCTTAAATGATGGATGGACCAGATTTCGTTTGATCCACTCATACGGATTGAGAAAAGAATCTGACGGTTGAGATTGTATTTTTCATGCTCATACGGATTGAGCTTATTTATGTTTCTCTTTATGCTATTACGAACTCATGTATTCGATTTATTATCAACCTTCGACATGAAAAAAAAAATCAAAAAAATCATTAATCAATTTAGGACATTGTTATCGACATTCTGATACAAAAAAACCAAAAAATGTATAAGAATGAATCGGGAAAATGAAAAATGAATTCGATAATTGGTGTGTTTCTTTGTGTTTTTGTGCTTTCTATTTGTGCTTCCGGTTTGGATTTCGAATAGCCACATAGGTCATGAAGTAATTTTGAAAAGTCATACAGAGATCATGAAGTAGCTTTAGTTCACACTTTGGTAAACTCAGTTAGCATGATACATCATCGAAATCGATAAATATGAAGCTCAATGTCGATTTGAGCTTCAAATGTGGTATAACGACATACAAACTATGAACCGAGAAGCTCCAGGAGGGTTCACGCTTCAAACTTAACATGATACATCGTCTAAATCAATAAATATGAAGCTCAGTGTCGATTCGAACTTCAAATATGGTATTACGACATAAAAACTATGAACCAAGAAGCTCGGTGAGGGTTCTGACTTAAAATGTTTATATATCATTGAAATCGGTAAATATGAAGCTCATAGTCGATTGGAACTTCAAATATGGTATAACGACATAGAAACTATGAACCAACAAGCTCTGAAAGGGTTCTGACTTCAAACGTATCATGATATATCATTGAAATCGATATATTTATCGTCAAAAAATGTATACATATATTTAGTGCAATATATATATATATATATATATATATATATATATATATTTATATTTATTTATTTATTTATTTATTATATTTATGTCAATAATTATTTGATCACCTTAAATTATTTGGTCAATAATATATTTATATATTTATGGTCAAAATGTTCTCGCATTGTCGTGTATTTATCGTTATACATGATGGAACAATTAGCAGCGATTTTAATAGGCAAACGTCGTTACGAGCTATTGTGAGAGTTAGTCCTAAACCGTCACCATTTACTACAGGCTATTGTGACATTTACCACCAAAACCGTCATTATAAGTGCTACTGTGACGGCATAGACACAAAATGTCATTATATATCATATGTACATGACGGTTTTTAAGTGTCACCGTAGATAGGTCAATTATAACAGTTTACATCAATCACCGTCGCAGTATGCCGTTTCCGTGACGGTTATGTCAACCGTCATGATTTGTAATAACAATTGGTGACGGTCACCTTTAGGAACTGTCACCAACAATGTATTGTGACACTTTTTTCTAAAACCGTCATGGTAGAAAATTTCAAACCGTCACCAAATCCCATATTTGGCCTAGTGTTTGTGGCTATTCTATCACAACCGCCTTAGCCTATATGAACCTCTCTATAGGAAAAAAATTGGTGCGCACCCAGGATGTAATCCGTGTAATAGAGATTTTGAAACTACTCACCATTTATTTATGTATTGCAGTGAAGTAGAGCCTCTGTGGAGGAAGGTGCAGAGCTGGACTGGTTTTTATCCTACTGCGGATTATATATCTCCTACTGTCTTACGGAAATGGTGTAGTGTAGATGGGATGATAGGAGGTATTAAATGGGTATACCTTCTTCCTTTTGTTCTATGGTCTATATGGAGATGAAGGAACGAGTGGATCTTCAAAGGGATTACTTTCAAACCAATGAAGATTCTTGCCAGGGCTATCAGGGAAACAAGAGAGTTTCTAAGTGTGACAGGGCAACTACAACAAGGAAAGAACAAATCAGTGGAGATTCATGTACCTTGGGTCTATCCGGCAGCTGATTTTTTCAATCTAAATTGTGATGGAGCCTCAAATCATCTGGGATATGCCGGAATTGGTGGGGTTATAAGGGGTGATCAAGGTGGATACCAAGCTTGTGTTTCCAAACACATCTTCAAGACCGACAACAATACGGCGGAGGTATGGGCTATAAGATATGGTCTAGTTCTGGCCAAGGAATTAGGTATAAAGAAGCTAGAGGTGGAAAGTGATTCTACTTTTGCTATTCAACTTTGCGAGAAGGAAATCCAAATCCCATGGAATCTAAAAACGCTTGTGGAAGATATTCAACATTTGAAGGCTAGTTTTGATGCAATCTCTTTCAATCAGAGATATAGAGAGGCTAATTCTGTGGCAGACTATTTGGCGAAGAGAGGAGCTGCAAATGTGCTAGAGGGAGTGTGGACTACTCATCCTCCCGATGGCATTAGACATTTGATCAGTGAGGACCTAGCTGGTAGAGCTGTTTTGAGAGAAGTTAGAGTGTCTGTGTAGTTTTCTCTGGCCTTCGCCAGTGTAGCAAAAAAAAAAAAAAAGTAATTATATACCCTCAACCGAAACAACGAATGTGTATATGTACACATGTCTTGTGATAAGTGGATGATCTCGTTTCTCTATTATAATCTTAAGTATTTCTTTGGTTTCTCTGAAATATAGCCCACACACTTTTATTAACCACAACCCATTTGATTTTGTTCCATTTATTTTAACTAAAATTCGAAGTTTAAACTTTTTTTATTATTATTCTTAGCCCACAAATTAGGCTAGAAAATCAGTGAATAAGTGAGAGAGTGAGTTAGTGACTCAGTGAATCAATAAGAAACGTTTATAAAAAACGTTTTAGGTTTTTTTTTTCTTTCTGGTTTTTTCTTCTTTTTTTAATATGAGAGTTTATATACATGAAAAAAAAAAAATTAATCTTAGAACCCTAGTTGTTACTAGATACTAAGTTAATAAAATTATTATTTCCTATACTCAAATCTTATTTCTGGATTTATCATACAGAAACTTCAATGATAATAATTTTTCCGGAGCAATACCTTCTTCGTTATCTATTATACTATGCTATTATAAAGGAAGACCCGTTAGGCACTATAGCAATGAAGCTGTAAATTTTGTTGGACCATTTTTCCCTTAATCCATGTCCATACAAGTGATGGGAAATAAATAAAATAAGGGTATATTAGTAATTTAGTTTATTTGATTAATTTTGTAACCTCGAACAAAAGTGTTAGACTTGGAACCAGCTTGCACGTGCGTATGCACGTGCAGAACACTAGTATATTGAATAAAAAAAACTTTACATTTTGGCTTACTGTTCGAACCATTTTATTTTAATTAAGATTCTTCATCTTCAATACATCGTGTGATTTGTTCGTTGGTTTTCTTGTAGTGTTTCTGGCAACCCAAACTTGTCTAGTTCCAAGTTTATTTTGAAACTTGTCTGCTCGGGCAATACCAACAACGCAATAGTTTATTTTGCTTTGATCAGCAAGGAAGAACGGGACCTACTCATGATGCTGAATAGTTTATTTTGCTTTGCTCTGTTGTATAGAGGTCAATTCTTTGTTGTTTTGTAGTAGATTCTTTGTTGTTTTCTGGCATCTCAAATTATTGGCTTCAACTTGTGTCATTATATCGGGGGTCATATAATATTTTCGATTCAACAGTTTTTCTATGGACATCAAGTCGAAAATCTTAGAGTAATTTCAACCATTTAGATGAAAATATGAAGCTTAGTAAGTTATGCATTTACAGGCTCTATTTCATGGTGCACTACTGCACATGCCACCAGCCACCGCGTATCCACATTGATTTGAACGAACTACTGACCGCATTTACCAACAGGTTATCAATCCAACGGTGATTATAGCCTTGCGTGCGTGGTTCACGACTCATGAATGTAGAAATATCAATACTTGCCTACTTGGCGTTGGTGGAGTAGGGTGTTTGGAATCAAATGGTTTTCGGTAGTGGGTTTCTACAAGAAAATATCTACCATACCAGAAAAGGGGAAAAGAGGCATTTAGTTCGGTGCGCAAGCACTAAACGCAAACTGTTGATTTGAAGATGGAAATAACCTCTTCTTTCCCTGCCCATATGCTCGAGAGCGATAGTTCTATCTTATCAAGTCCTTCAAATGATATTTGTGTACGCAACATCCGCTACTGCTCAATTTCTTAGCAAATGCTTTTGGCAGCATATCTAGACTTACAGAGGAGATTATCTTACATGAAATCTCTGCTGACCGGAAGGATCTATCCTGCTCTTCGCCTCTTTGGGCTACGGTTTACATTTGGGCTTTCACAACCATATGTTTGTGAGCTTGCATTTCTTGGACATTGTATCCTTATAATGAACAGGCTAGGGCCTTTTCTATTGGGCTTCTTGTACTTATATGGGAAGATTCTATTTGGGGTAAGTAATTTGTACTCATTATTCTGTTATATTATTTACCGATCAAAAAAATCCAATATTGAACTTTTGCCTAGGGGTGAGCATTTCATCCGTAGTCTGCGGATTTAACCGGGACTAACCGTATTTTTGCAGATGGATGTCCGGACCGTTCGCTAATGGATTGGACGCGGATGAGATTTTTGAAATCCAACGGATTACGGATTAGGACCGGATGCAACCTTAAAAATCCGTTGGACATCTATATCCGTATCGAATTGGATTGGATGCGGATGAGATAAAAACCCGTACATACCGGCCCATGCTCACCCCTACTTTTGCCATCGGATGAATTTGATTATAAATTAATTTAAACTTTACACGGGTGATGGGCTTTATTTTATATTGATTACAAATGACTTTAATCTTCTCTGCCAAAAAGAATTTAAGAAAAATGTTTAATAGCATACAATAAAACTATAAGTCTGTAATTCGGTCTCTGAATGTTACCAAACTTGTACGTTCAACCTGGATCAACAACGGATTATCGTTATTTACAGTGAAGTTATTCAACCCACCAAAATGATGGCAACATATGCAATATAATATGTTTTCAAAATTTGTATAACATTAGTTTTAATGATCCAACATAAGTCGTTGATCATCTATCTTTTGCAATTTCCTCCATCATCTCAATTCTTAAAGGTTAAATATTTTGGTAGTTGCTGGAAAATATAAACAATAACTAATGTCAAACCATTCTATGGTTCACTAACCAACTGGGGCTATTATTTATTATTAACAATGCGATGCCACCTGAAATGAAACTATTGCAATTTATAGTGGAATGAGCAACCATTTGACCTTTGCCAGTCTTCTCTCATGCATCCGCACAAATAAAACATTTACTGGCATTCAAATTACAAGTAGAAAAACACGTCTAACAAGCATGAATTTCTTGGATATGCAAGCCTCCCAGCATCACACTATCACCCTTACATGGGAACCGTCTTTAGATCGCGTGGGCAAGAATATAATGAAAATACAAATATACCCTCATTCCAACAAACAACCATTGTGTAGTGATCTGCTAATATAATCATAGAGTGACGGGGATGCAAACATTATTTGTTATCTTCGGCAGTTCGGTTTCGCTTTAGTGGTATGATAAAACAATATGTTGATCATTTTGGTTTATGGTTGATCTGCTAATTTTGATTTATGGACATTTCTCTATCGTTCTTGAAATCATTAATGATCCCACATTCACATCAGTAAAAAAAAAATCTTTGATAAAAGGTTAGTTTTTACTATGAAATGATAACTCACTGGGAATTAAGGTCTAACAAACAACTTGTTTCACCATTCTGCTCACAGCATTATTGGAAGTGTAAACTAGTTTTTTTTTTTTTTTGAGAGAGAAGTTAAAATTGATTATCAAGTGCCAAGGAGGCACAACAAAATTACAGACACACAGCCATTATAGAGAGACTGGAAATGCCAAAAAAAAAAGCTAACTGGTGGAAAAGTTACATGTAAATCTTTTCCTCCCAGTTGTGGACCAAATCATCAAAATACAAGCCTTCAAAAACTTGATAGGGAAGTCCCCATTGAAAGATAAGAGACTTGACAGCAACAATTACATCGTTTGGTGCAAAATCTTTGTTGTGGAAAACTCTTCTATTTCTCTCAATCCATAGAGCCCACCAGATCGCGTAAGGAAGGTTGTTCCATATGAAGCTATGGGTTGCATTTGGGATTTTCCTCTTCCATGACTTAATGCAGCCATCCGTTCTCTCGCACATTGCTAAATCAATTTTACAATATTCAAGAAAGTACGGCCACACCTTATAAGAGAAGGTACAATGGAGAAGCACATGATGTATTGTTTCATCCTCAGCTCTACACAAAACACATTGCAGAGATCTCACTGTAACTCATCTTCGAACTAAGTTATATATCAAAGGTTGGTGTAGCATTCCAAAGAGTAGACCAAGCGAGAATTTGAGTGTTGGTTAGGAACGTATATATATCTGTTACTATCTGTTTCTGTTTTATACGAAGGTTTTTCTGTAGACGCATTGTTTCTGTTTTGTTTTGATTTGAGGCAATAAATGATAAAATTGATGGAATTCATTCGATTTGATGGAATTTAATTATGCATAATTGAATACCCCAAATCATCCATTATCAAACCAATTTTATGAAATGATGATCAATTTCGATCTAATTTGATTAAATTGAATGAAATTAAATGAAACCGTTGCAAATTCGAATAGACCACGGTCTTTTGAAGATTTTTAGGTCTATATTATTGAAGACCAATTTTGATCGAGTTGATGGTGCTGCGCAACAATTGTGGATTATACCACTTCGTTATCAAATCAATTTGGAAAATAAATAAATAATTTCATGTTAAATTGAATCGATTAAAACTAAAAAAAAAAAAAATCGTTGCTAAAAATACAAGTCGGTCATCAAATCATTCTCTCATACATGACACGGTATTAGGTTTCTTTCATTAAGTATTTTCTCCAATTTCCTCCATCATCTCGGTTATTAAATATTTATGTTGTAAAATAACTTGGTTGAAACCCAGAAAAATTACTCATTTGATATTCATTCTTGTAACTGCAAAAAATCTTACAACTACATCCAAGTAATAAATCTCACAAAAACTTACAAAAACTATTGTAAAAGATAAAGATTCACACCCATATTATTAGTTTCTCATAAGATTTACACACAAATATGGTGATATCTCTCAAGGAGTAGTAACTCTAATTCTCTCTTTACAACTTTTCTCCACCAAACAATTATTTGGACTAGGAAAAACCTCATTACCCTCTACAATACCTCTCATTCTTTATATAGGACTTTACATAGTGGATGACAGCTAATAAAGTAGTTTCTTCTCCTATAAATCCGACAACTATATTATGTCACACCTTCCATGTGAACTTTATCCTTATCGTATTTCCATTATCGCGGTCTTGTCCATATCTTCATCGTGATCCTTAATTATTGCGTTCCTTTCTATTTTTCGCACTCTTAACTTTCCTAAACAGGGAGAGACGATAATACGTATCCACAATTCTATGGCTCACTAACTAATGGTATGGTTTGGAATGTATTTGTTGCAATGCCACTGCGAAATGAACAATTGAAATTTATGGATTGAAGGATCAAACCATATAAGCTTCGTCGGTCTTCTCGCTGCTTACAAATAAAACATTGGTTTGCATTCAAGATGCAAGTAGCTGTAACAAGCATGAATACCTAATGTAGAGGAGTAAAATGTATCGACCCAGCATAGCCCAAGTCACGAAGTCACATGATCAATTAGTATGTTGCACGTTGTGTTATATTGTGCCAGATATTTAGGCATGATGTGTTGTACCATACTAAAGGGTGTGTTGTGCAAAAAATAATCGTGATGTTCCAGGCTGTTTCTGTCCTAGCACACTTATTTTATGCTTTTCAAAGTAAATATATTTCAGATGTTTAAAATACTATTATAAAAATGAATCAACATAAATAAAGCGTCAAAAGTTGGCAAAATTTTGTGAAATATACATGAAATTGGACGCATTGTGTCGCATGTTAAGCATGCTATGACGTGCTTTGTTCACATATCGTGTTGTGCTATGTCACATCAGCACGGCACACTAAGCTAGGTTCTGCGCATGTCATGCAGATATATGTGTTGTGCTCGAGTGTTAGACTTTTATTATGTGGTGATGTCCTGTAAACGTGCTTGTACATGTGACACATTTTCCTCCTCTAGCCGGAGTATGTACCATCCTTTGTAATAATGTGCGGAACCCGATGAACTTGGGAAATATGATGAACAAGTAGGTAGCTAAATTCACCAAGGGTCTGTTTGGCTCGTCAATATTAGCAATGCATGACATTGCTAATTACACATAGTTGTAATGTCATTCATTAGAACTACATGTAGTTCAATATTTAGTGTTTGGTACGAAAATAAAATGGATATAATAGAAAGATGGAATTCTAACTTTAAAATATAATATAAATAAATAACCAAGAAAATATATTAAAAAATATAATATTTTATTATAAAAAAACTATAAAGAGAAAAAAATTTGAATAATAGTAATAATTACATAGGAAAACAAAAATAAAGTAATAACCAAAAAATAGAAAAATATTTTCTTATATGTATCCTTCTTTGTAATAATGTGCCACGTGCTAATCTGTGCCGCTTGCTGGGCTGGGTTACTGTGCCATTAGTCAAACCCAACACATCCCGTTTAACTAACGTGATGTCCCGTGCTGAGCTAAGTCACGTGATGGACTGGGCTGTGCTCAAATTTTAGCGTGCTAGGCTGGGATGGGCTGTGCTCATGCTGGAACAGCCCAATTTATACCTTTATTTGTGGCCATCATGCATAAAAACAATAAAAGTGTGCATTCGTCAAGTTTTCGTTGGTATGCATATAACTTATACATATATAAGTTGCTCTGAATCCTTTATGTATATTTGGAAGACAATAATAGGGAAGAACATGTTGTTGACTGGAATGTGTTGAGTAGTGTCACTATATGGCATATTTGGAAGACAAGATGCAATGTAGTTTTCAAAAAACAAAAACAAGATAGTTCAACTACAGTGGATAACATTGTAAAATTCATAAATGGCTATAAGATGACAATAAATCCATGCTATGATGTACTGCAAAACTTGTTCTACAACCCCCTCAAGGATGAAAACTTGACAATAACTAATAATAACTATGCAGACATGGAAAGGAAGACAAGTTGCATGGATCTCAAAATAAACATAGCACTGACAATGATGAATGCAGATTAAAATGCTGTTATTGCTCTTACCTATGTGACTATTCAGGTAACATTAGAGAAGCATGAGGGATCAGTACACATTGTACCACCACAGAAAAACCAGAGATAGAAGGTGCAGAACCGGTTTTTCGATGGGCGGAAGATTGGAGTGGGCGCATAATTTCACTTTCAGAAGTGATTATAAACGGACTCTATTGCTACTGATAGGAATGTACGCAAAGGCAAGGGAGCAACGGTACAAAATTAGCAGAGATTTTGGAAACAACACAAAATTTGATATAAACTTTAGAGTGAATGCTTTTATTTTAGTTAGAAGATTGGAATCATATAGGCAACTACACTAGTAGTCTTTTGTAACAAGTATTCAATTCAAAACAATTGGAAAGGACATGGTTTATGGGCAATCCTAACCTATCTAAATATCCAGAATTGGAACAGCGATGTAATGATTCACCGAAACTCTCCATTTGGAGCAGCTGGCAACATAATAGTAAATGAATGAGGGAAACCTCTTTTTCTTTTAAAAGAAAAAAAAAATCCTTAATGTATATGTTCTCTCTGTAACTGTCCATTAACACAATACATTATGTCAATCATTATGCATAAATGGTTTGATGTTAAAGAAGTTCGATGCATAAATGGTCAACCATTATGAATTACACTTATTAATTCAGTTTGAAAAAAACATGGGCAGTTTATTAATTGCATTTTTTTACATGGGCATTATATTGAAAACCCCTTTTCACGTCAGCGGCTAAAGATGTATCATGTATTTTCTTCGTCAATTTCATTTCCTATTGATGATTTTTACTCCCCATATTTCTCAAATTGAATAATTTGTGCTCTCATTTTAGTGGAGTGTACACCCCAAGGTGAACCTATTAATTTTTCTTTCTTTTTTGGAAGCAAAACTTATTGATATTGCGCATGTTATGTATGAAAAAAATCTAAGTGAAAAAGCTATTGATAATACAAAAAAAAATTACTAAATCAATCCATAAATTTATATAAATAATACGACATTGAGCAAAAATTTGTTCATCATTTTAATATAATTAATTGAAAATTTACTGCCTGACATACAAGTAGGTTTATGGAATGTGGAGGCGAAGACCATTTCAATAGCAGCGATATTTGAAGTTTAAGTAAAAATCACTCTCATTATTGATGTCATAAATTTACTTCAATCTATAAATTTGCTCATATGATCCTGTAATTTTTTTCAATTTCCTCCATCATCTCAGTTTTTAAATATTTTTCTTTTGGTCGTAAAATGACTTGCTTAATTGTAACAGAAAAACTTATTGACTTCATATCATTCTCTGGCTCACTAACTAATGGTATGTTATGTCAATGCAAATGGAGAGATTGTAATTTATAGATTGAGTGAACACACCATTTAAGCTTCGCCAGTCTGCTCTCATCCTCACAAATAAAACATTTGTTGACACTCAAATTACAAGCATCTGTAAAAAGCATAAGTATCTCGAGTACTATGTATATCTGGATGGATTGTCCATTGTGCAATATCTAGTGTGAAACGGACACGAGTTCTCTAAGCCAGCTGCATCCTATATGCCACAGGGTGCCATTTTTGACGGTTTAAAATTCACCGCTAGTGCATCCCATTTGTATCATACATGGATAACTAGACTAAATTAATTATTTTATCTTCCAGGCTGTGAGTAAAATAGGTGGAAGGGACCATGGGATAGGAGAGCCGATAGCTGCTGAAGATAATATATAGGCATCATCAGATATATGATGCTTATATTAACAACAGACTAATTAAGTGGCGGCTTATAATTAATACGATCGATCATTCTTCAAATTTGAAGTTATAACTTTAGACGATTACTGCAAACAAATTGAAGTATTGTAGATTAATAGAGGATGAAAACTATATTTGTCATTTCGTTTTAATTTTTCAATTTGTTGTATGTAAAAAAAAATAAGTTTATACACTTTCAATACATGAAAGTAAGATTTTTACATAACCGATTAGTGCATAACCGATTACAAAGTTGTGGAAGGATAAATGGCTACCGCAACGTAATATTCTCGGTTTATTCCCATGTCATCTTCTTTATGATTCTGTGCACCACCTGAATGCTACTATGAGTTCATGCTTGTCTACTGGAGAGTGGTCCTTCTTTCCTAATCTGGAAAATGTTTTGGGGCTTATTAAAAATGATATCTTGAGAATTAAAACTGATCATATGATAGAAGATAGAATAGTCAGGATTGCGGGGAGCCCTGGTTTTTACACCCTTAAGGATAGCTATAATGCTCTTAGAAACCACGCTCCAAGGAAATTTTGGCAAGCGCTAATTGGTTCTCTCACTGTATACCTAGGCATTGTTTTGTTACTTGGATGGCTCTTCACAGGGGGTTAAAGACGAGACATAAACTGTTGTCTTGGGGAATGAATGTTGATCCTGTTTGTGTTATGTGCAACCTGATGCTAGAAGATGACGATTACCTACTGTTTTAATGCAACTATGCTGCCAGTATTTGGAGCAAGCTAATGCAGGTGTCGGGTCTAAGATGCGTAAACCATTCAGATTGGGATGGTCATATTCAGTGGTGTGCATCCCATATAAAGGGAGATAGAGTTGTTGGGACTATTCGCAAGCTCGTGTTCAATGCTTATAATTATCATTTATGGGGTGAACGTAGTAGAAGAATCTTTACACAGAAACTCATGTCATCTGAGCTAATATTCCAAAGCATTGCACCATATTGTTTAACTCTAAGTTTCCTTGCATAATTCTCTTATTATTATTTTTTAATTCTCTTAGTAATTTTTTTAATTTCCTCTATCATCTCAGTTTTTAAAATGTTTTTTTTGGTTGTAAAAGGACTTGCTTGAAAAAGAAAATTTTATGAACTTCATATCATTCTCTGGCTCACGAAAATTTTATTAACTTCATATCATTCTCAGGCTCACTAAATAATGGTATGTTTTGCGGCTTTTGCCACTGCAAATGGAGAGATTGTAATTTATAGATTGAGTGAACACGCCATTTAGGCTTCGCCAGTCTGCTCTCATCCTCACAAATAAAACATTTGTTGGCATTCAAATTACGAGAAGCTGTAACAAGCATAAATATCTCGAGTATGTATGTATGGATTCTGCTTTGTGCAATATCTAGTGTGAAACTGACACGAGTTCTCTCGCAGTTTCTCTAAGCCAGCTGCATCCTATATGCAATAGGGTGTCATTTTTGACGGTACAAAATTCACCGGATTTGTATCATACAAGGATAACTAGACTAAATTAATCATGTTATCTTCCAAGCTGTGAAAAAAATAGGTGGGATGGGACCGTGGGATAGGAGAGCCGAGAGCTGCAGAAAATAATACGGAAAATGGGTCATTCGTCCAAATATATTTAAAATATGATTCTAATGGATGAGTAAAAATTAGTATGGGTGAATTGGACACAAAAAATAGCAAGAATGAAACTGGATTCATCCTGTTTTAAACTTAAAAAAAAAGCGAGATGAAACTGGATGCAACCTGATGTAAATTAAAAATAAGAAAGAGTAAATGAGTAGGATGAAACTGTTTACATCCTGACTATTTTTACATTCTCGTCCATTTAAACAATATCAAATTTTACAAGTCTTTTTCACCTACAAATTGTTGATTTTGGTATTTTTAACCAATTTTATGAAAATAATATAAGAACGGTCATCTCTCTTTTCACTAATTAAGTGGCTTATAATTAATGCGATCGTGCTTCAAATTTGAAGTTATAACTTTAGACGATTACTGTAAACAAATTGAAGCATTGTAGATTAGTAGAAGATGAAAACAATATTTGTCAGTTTCGTTTTACTTTTTCCATTTGTTCTATGTAAAAAAATAAGTTTATACACTTTCAATACGTGAATGCATTTATCAATTCCAACTGGACTTAAAATAGAGTAGTGCATAACTGATTTTTAGTAGATTATTTACACAGTGTCGTACAAAATTATTTTCCAATTTTTTGAGAAAGATATCATTGTCAATTAGAGATAAAAGGAAATCACTGTTAGAGATAGAGTAAGAATGGCTTGTTCTTGCAAAGATTATGACAGGTAATGGGTTGCAAAATCACGGTACTACACCGTCTATTTAAAATTTACAAGGACTCAAGTGTCCAACCACTAAATTCTGGTACAAAAAAAAAAAAAATGATTTTCATGTGGCTCTCAGGTTCACTACTTGTAAGTTGTTTCAGTAACAGTTGGAATAAGATATTTTCTCAAGCGAAAAACAAGAGCCGCAACACCTTCCATCACAGTAGCTCTTCTTTTCTCCTTGAAGTTCCAAAGTTCTTGAATTGGAGTTCTACCGCTTGGGTTGTACTCATTCATTTCTACAAGTGCATTAACCACAGAAGAATATGCTTTTTTTACCCCAGTCACTCTTCAAGCCTTTCAACAATTTATCTTCCTCGTCAATCAATTCCTGTGGACAACACATCGAAAGTACATCTAATTACTGCTTTTGTGCCGGGGCTATAACATGGATTGGAAGGCTTCAAATATTGGTGTTAGTGGCAAGAGTGAGTAAATGATATACTATAACCAGATGTTTGCCATCCACCAAGGTGACCTGCTTAAAAGGATGCCAAGCTTGGTTTTTGAGCGTGTGTTCCCAGAAGTTGCAAAGCAGTACCGACTGGTCCGCAATTACATCCGCCGAAGATGAGCTACATTTGCCTTTCAAAGCTGTACCAAATGGCATCGAATTTAACACCCCCATTCTCTTCACCCCAATTTTACTCCGAGAATTCACACTCTCTCCAATTCCCTGCAATTAATTAGCAATGCACATACAATTAAACCAAATTAAGCCTGCCATTTCGACATAATTTAATCTTGTAATCAAATTGCTTCTCCAATTCAACGACCCTTAATTGAAGCTTCTCTGTTCACTAATCCTTAATCTAAACTTCTAGATTGAGAGAGAGATTGAGAAAAAGTAAATGGTTAATCAATTAATTGAAGTGAATTCTAGATTGAAAGTCAGAATGGTTGAAGTGATAAACAAACCTAACCTTTTGATATAACGAAAGCTTGATTAATGCAATTTCCAAAGATGTTTCGGGGATATGCATATCATATAACACAGATTGTATTTGCGTTACTTCTCTTTCCAGATCATTAATCATCATCATCTTCTGTTGATGATCATCAAAAATTAGGATCCCCTGTTTTAACAAAACAGAGAGACTCATTCACTCCAATGGCTACGACTGCAAGAATAAGAAAAGAACAGTAGAAATTTTACCTCGTCATCTACACGGATTCGCTTGTAAGAATCTATTCTAATGGCACTTTCTGATTCTTGGCTTTTTCTCTTTAAAGTCTTTCCTATGTTGGGATCCATTTTTCTGGCGCTCTCTGATTTATCAGGTCACTGTAAAAATGAACTAACACGGTTGGTTGTTGCCTTTTACATGGACGTACGAACAAGATGAGAGTTTGGATGAAAATGTAGTTTAAAGTCGTTGGAATTGGAACATTTTGAGCAACATTTTTGCTCCTCGGGAAAAGATGGCTGCATCCAGCAAGTCTATATGATGTTTTCTACTGATTGACTGGTCAATATTTCCTTTTACACTCCACATCCTAGTTAGCAATTCGGGGTACGGAGAGGAGTTCGGGACGGCATATGTACGAGAATTATACGGATTTGGATAGTTCGGATTCGGTCAAAAAATCGGTCAACGGTTCGTTGTTCGGAGTGTAGTTCGGAACGGATACGTGCGTGTATAAATCGTTTTAGAAATATGAGTTCGGTACGGAAAATTCGGCTTACATCAAATTAATAGAAATTATATTTTAAAGTTTGTATATAGATGAAAGAATGATTTAAACCAATTTTATTGTATTATATAGATAATACATTAAGAATAGACAAAAACAAGCAAATAGCTCAATGGTTTGAGCCTTAATTAGCAAGTAAGAGGTCATGGGTTCAATCCCCACCAACAACTTCTTTTTAATAACTCTAAAAAAAACAATTAAATGGGTTCGAATCGCCTAGTCACCTGTCCGAATTGATTCGCCGAATCATACGCGCGCGAACCAGGGTCGGTGTTAGAGTAATTCGGCCGAATACATCGGATTCGGTTGATTCGTACGAATTCGCGAATAATTTGCCGAATTACTAACTAGGGTCCACATCTAGACTTAGGCCTATTCCCATGGGCTTGGCAGAAAAATATTATTTGGCATACCAGGTGGCATGCCAAATGAGTTGTGCCATTATGGGAAAACCACTGAGCGACAGAGTTTCTAGCGCTCGATATTTTTAAAACTCCAGTGATAAAATCTTTATCGTTAGCGAAATTCATAATATCTCTCGATGTTAACTCTAGCGCCAGAAGCTAATTCTTTATCGCTATAAATAGGTAATTTTCAAACTCAGAAGTTAACCCAAAAATTTTTTACACAAAATTTGTCTCTGATTCTCTTTTTCTAAAACTAAATTTCTCTATTTCTCAATCTAATTTATTTTTTTGAAATTTCCCAAATGTCATAATTTCAAACCCAACTTGATTCGGCAATACAACTTGATTTTTCTGGAGTACTGCTGAAAGGTGTCGTTAAGAAGATATGTGATAGTTATAAAGAAATAAGTAAGAAGCAAAGAAGTCTCCAAGTTTTGGATATCAACCAAGTCAAAACCGCGACTAAGAAAACGCAAGGAAAGTCAAGGCAAAACAAATTTAAAGCCAAAGAAGAAGATAAACAAAGGAGAATCCGTTCATGAGCGCATTGATTGGAAATTTGGTGAAATGAAGAAGATTAACATGATGAAGAACATTGTCCCAAATTTTTATTTTTAAAGTTTATATTTCAAATTATTATTGTCTAGTTTTATGTCTTGTAAAAAATGACTATTTAATGATTATATCGAAGTTTAAATTTTAATGAATCTGAAAATTTGATGAGTAATGTTGAAAATTAAGCTTAATTTTATTCTTAATCCAATCTTACATTTTAATTAGAGATACATTTAAATAAATATTAAAACCTAATATGTAGACAATTATGAAATTAAAACATAAGAATTTAAACTAATACTTAGACAATTTAAATACTTAAGTGGACAACCGAGAAATTAAAACATAAATATTGGACAATATTTGGGCAAATATTTTAAATCTCGAAACAATTTTCCGATAGGAAGTCTTTTTCGTAGATTCGACGACATTCCATCACGACACCTACGTCGAAGTTCCATCATAGTTGCACCATCCGCACGACACCTTTTTTGAAATTCCATCATGGATTCAACATTCCTCAAATTTGGAGCTTCTTGATGAAGTAAAGAAACAAACATAGTAATTTCCTTATTGATTATACTGAAGCGTTGAATCAACTCTGAAACATAACGATTGTTGTGATTCATTGTTTGTTCTTGAAATTTCCCATAAATCATTTGCCATAATATTTCGAGATGTAATGCATTTCTGAATACAGTCTCCTCAATAGAAGAAATATAATTCCTGCAAATAAACTCATCTTCCGCAACAGTGAATTTTGGTTTTCGCCTTATTTGACTTCTCCTAAATTGACTTTTCCAAATTTGACTTCTCCTAATTTTACTATTCACATTGGCACGATCAAAAGCTCTTCGATTTGAGGCATCACGTTGGTTAGCTACGAACTCAGCGAACTCAGCAATGTTCTTATTATTAGCCATGCTCTCTGAGGAATTGGAAGAGTGATTAAAAGAATTGGAGATTGAGAAATTATAGTGAGGTTTTAAAATTCTGGTGTGAGTTGAAATGACATTGAAATTAGGTATTTATATATGGGGAAAATAGTAACCGTTGGATGAAGATTTGATAAGCGATGATCAGAGAGCCGAGCAATAGATTGAATAGCGCTGGCGACTTAAAGACCAGCGAGCGATGGACACTCTATCGCTCGCTGGAAAGCCTGTCGTGTATGCCTATATGTTATTCCTGACATATAGGCCTATGAGTCTGACATTTTGGCATACTAATAATGGGTGCATATATGCCAAATATCAATGTTTGGCATGTGCATAGGATTAAGCCTTAAGAGCTAGGAGGATTATATTCTCACTGCAACCAAAACATGATCAGGTTTTGTACATGTGCAGCTGTGCACCCATCGACAATCCAACTACAAAAAAAAAATAGACAAACATGGATTATCGCAAAAACATATTTGAACAAACTGGATAGACTAGCTAGATAATTTCTTCACTCTGCAAACTGGACCACCTTCATCTTCATCTGAATATCTTCTACCTTCTTTTGATTTAGCTTCATGCATCATGATCTGTAGGCTACTGACTCGTTCGTCCTACAAGAACTATCAATAGTAATGATGCAAGTGTCATGCAATTATTCAGTTCTTATGGAATAAGAGGTACCATTGAACTTGGGCAACAAACCTCAAGATTCCTAATAGGGGATACCAGATTAAGAGGGGGTGTACAAAAACTAAGACAAGACCTACAGAGGAGTTATGGAGATGTATAGAGGAGATTATCTTCGACTAGAGGTGTAAATTCGGGCACAATATATCCCATCACGTGACTGAGACCAATACGGCACGACACATCAGTTTCATATATGGGACAACAAGTTAGTTTCATGGGACGGGATGGATTTGACTAATCGACACAATAGCCCACGAGGCACGGAACGGCACAACACGTCATAATATGTATAAAATACTACACATCATGGCACAATACTTCACATTTTGTGTATATTTCAATAAAAGAGCCTTTATTCTAGCCGATTATTGACATTTTATTATCGTCATATTGACTTATTTTCATAATAACACATATAATGCCCAAATATTTGGAAAACATCTATACTCCAGAACATAAAATAAATGTGCTCGACACATCACAACACGTCATTGCATGTTTATTTTTCTGGCACAACCCAGCACAACACTCCTTCAAGCACGACACAGCATGGAACGTTATAATCTCTGGCACAACACAACACGACACATAGCACGCTAAGCACATGATTTCATGGGATGGGATGTGATGTGCTGGGCCGACACGTTTTACACCTCTATCTTCGAACTAAAGGCAATATTTTCTTATTATTATGTTTTTTCAATAAAGAGCCACCTGGGGAAAATAAAAAAATTACATTGAACCATTCTTATGGTCCTTACATAAAGAGGATAGGAACCAAATAGAGGTACATACCAAACCATATGTCATTCATTAGTTTTAGCCCATTGAACTAGATCGTGAGCAACTCCATTTGCAACACGGTTAACAAATACAAAGGAGATAAACTTAAACTTGATAATTGGGATTTTTATGTCCAGTAACGAAGTAAGCGTTCTCTGATCTCTCATGAAAACAATATTATCTGATAACAAAACTTTTGACTTGATGACAACCGGGAAGCAGCATTAAAACAGTGGAACTGTGTTCAGTGATGACCTTTGCATTTTCTTTTGGTTACAAATGAATTTAGCCAAAAGTAATAATTAAAAAAAAAAAAAAAAAAAAACAATTGGTAACATAAAATAGTAAGTTGATAACCTCGCAGACTGTATAAAATTTATTTACGGATCAAAAAAAGAAGAATTAATTGGGGATATAGCTACGGGACAAAATAGGTGTCCCAATAGCAATTCTGGGTGACCCCCTATGTAATTATTTTTTTAATTCCTAATCTAGCCCCCACTAATTAGGATTAGTGATTAAGTATAATTAGTAAAATGTTAAGTATTTGGGGGATAAATTAGTGTGTATTTTTATTTGTGTTTGGGTGAGAGTAGAAGGAGGGAAAAAAATATTTGAGAGGAATTTGTTTTTTTGAAAATGGGAAGATGATTGTGATGAGATAATTACTGATAATAAGAGGTTGAAAAATTGATTTTTTTTCTTTGAATCCACCATTGTTGCAGCTGATAAAGCTTGGTGCCAGCATGGTATTCAACCAAAAACTCATGCCGGCAATTGTTGGAAATGTTCATAAATTGTTTGCCACTATCCGGGGGGGGTACGCTCTCTCGTTACGATTTTTTTCCTGGTTTTGATCTTCTGAATGTTGATTTTTTTCTGGTTTTGAACAGTATTTAGGCATGGTAATAGTTTTTTCGAGCGTCTTGAGGTACCTGTTCCTGCATAGTATTTTGCTTAAATACCTATGCCGGAACAGAATGAAAAGTATCCAGAATGTTGATTTTTTTTTCACTTGACTACCGGCATTGATAGGAAATTATCGGGCATGCCGGTACCGTGTTCCGGCATATGGTCTTCATCAATTCCGGCATGGTATTCCTCACTTCCATTTTGAATTTTTCCTAGCTTTAAAAAGCTTGGTGCCGGCATGGTCAGTTGATATGAAGACCATGCCGGTATTGTTTTCCCAAGCATAGGAAATAAATATGAAAACTATCTTTTAAAAAAATACCGGCATGGTCTTCATATCAACTGACCATCTTTGGTACCAAGCTTTTTAAAGACAAGAAAATTCAAAATGGAAGTGACGAAGACCATGCCGGAATTGATAAAGACCATATGCCGGAACACGGTACCGGCATGGTCTTCATCAATTCCGGCATGGTCATCATCACTTTCAGCATGATCTTCACCACTTCCGAATAAAAAAAAAAATTCATTTCCAAAGTGAGGTAAAGAGAATTTGATATAGAGTGAGGATAGTTTAGAATTTGAAAGGGAATGGAGAATATTTGGGTTTCAAAACACTACCCCTAAATAAGATTAATAAGAAGTGGAGATGGAAATGAGGGATATGATTTAGATTTTTGATTTTTGATTTTAAGTTTTAAATTTTTATTTTTATTTTGAGGGAAGAAGTGGAGATGGAAATGGGGGATATGATTTTGTTTTTTGATTTTAAGTTTTTTTTTTTATTTTGAGGGAAGGGTATTTTAGTATATTCATAACCAAAAGTCATCCCTTAGCACACACCATGGATTGGGGGAAGTAATTCATATCCCCCAATTAATTCCCATATCCCCCAATTAATTCTTCCAAAAAAATAATTCCTCTATTCATCTACACAATTGTTACCAACTTAATTTATTTACCATAACATGGTTTAATGGAAACATGAGAGAACTATTCACAAAAGTTTATCACTGGATTATCTTAAGGGACATTGTTATTCAAATATCTTTTCCAATTTCCTCCATCATCTGAACTCTTAAGATATTTTGGTTGTAAAATAACTGGAAAATGTTACCAATGGCACTTACTATTATCATTTATGCGAACAATGGCGCTCTTATAAGTGTGAAACCATTTGTCGTTTGTGGTGTTCTTATCATTAACGATTAATGAAAATTAAATGAAATGCGACTGCAAATGATGCAATTGTATGGATCGGAAACACTCCATTTAAGCTTAGCATGTCTTATTCTTGCTCTCAGATAAAACATTTGTTGGCATTCAAATCACGAAGTATAAGCTAACAAACAAGCATGAGCTTGTTGAGTGTGCCTCCCAAGTAGACTACTCCCTTTTCGGAGGAGAAATGATAAAGACAAAATTTGCAGTGGTCCATTTTTGTTTACCTTTTGTTTGTTAGAAAAAAAGGAATTTCATTACTTAATGAGAGTTTACAATATTTTGGAGAAAATGTGGACAGTTATTTCCATCCCATTCTCCTGACACATTTCCCACTCTATTGTGCTTGGCCGCTATGTCTGCAGCACCATTAAAAGATCTTTTGACATGTTTGAATCTAATCAAATGAATATCCATTAAAAGAAATAAACAATCATCTAGAATTGAGCAGGAAGTCCAACTAGCTTGGCCTCTGACATTATTAAGATATGCCACTACATTTTTGCCATCAATGACTAAATAGACATCTTGAAGATTCTTCTCCCTGATCCATTTTGCAGCTTCTATAAGAGCACCGCTTTCAGCATCTTCGGATCTTGCTTTCCTTCCTGATACTAATTTGCACCCTTTGAATTCACCTGCATTATTCATAGCAACAATTCCAATTCCAGAAGTGTTAGTATCTTTATTAACAGAGGCATCACAATAAATGATTAAAACTATCTTGTGAAATTTGTTGCAGGAAATTAGGATTATTGTCATGAACTGAGATAATAGCATTGGTTGCAGGAATAGACACTAGATTATTGGAAATTATATCTGCAGAAATCCTAAGTGCAGTCCTAGTTGTAACTTGAGGGTTAGATGTTTTGTATTCAAAGACTTTAGAACACATGTCCTTCCAAATACACCAAGAAGTATTCATAACAGTGACTAGATGTGGCTTCAATTGGCCTAAGGTGAGCCATTTAGTAACCCAATCTTTTAGACTAGTGGTAGAATTCAGGTCTTGCAAAATAATATTACTTACTATTGGGATGTTAGACCAAACATTTCTAGCAAAAGAACACTGAAGTAACATATGCTCAGGAGTTTCAACAACATCAGAATTACACACCTTGCATTTATTATCATGATTGCTATTATATCTAGCCAACTTGCAACCTGTGGGAATGATATTTTCAACACATTTCCATAGAAAAAGATGGGTTCTAGGCAGTATAGGAGATTTCCAAATAGCTCTATAGGTCTCAATATCCGTATTATTGGTCGAATTATGAGGGAGTTCATTGGCAAGTAATTTATAAACAGACTTGACAGTTAGAATACCATTATTTTTATAAGGCCAAACAAGAGTGTCACTACCAGAGATAGGAACCCTCATGATGCATATTTTCAGACAATGTTTTCTAGTGAAGAAAGATTGAACTAATGGAACATTCCATTCTCTAGTGTCATGATTGACGAATTCAGAAACCTTGTAGTTAGAATTTCGTTGGTTAACATAGAGAGGCAAAGATGGATTAAGAATCTAATTATCGGAGAAAGCATTCACAGAACTACCATTCTTAATGTCCCAATGGGCATTCTTTTTAAGGATACCTAAACCATGACATATACTAGACCAAACCCAAGACATAGACCAAGGTTTCTTATAATGGAGAGGGTGACAATTTTTGAAATACTTACACTTGAGAATTTTTACCCACAGTTCATAAGGACTATGAATCAAAAGCCAAGCTGTTTTAGTGAGAAGTGCTAGGTTCATTTTCCTTAAGCTCCTAAAATTTAACCCACCTTGAATCTTATGGGTGCAAACCTTTTCCCACTTTTCAAAGTAATAACCTCTATGGCCATTTCTAGCCCACCAAAAATATCTCTAGGATCTCTCAATTTTGGTTATAATAGTGTCAGGTAGAAGGAAAGAGTTTATGTGGTAGTTAGTTGAGGACTTAAGAGTATGTTGAACAAGGATAGATCTGCCTGACTGAGCTAGGTGTTTGCCTTTCCAATTAGCTACCCTAGAATAATTATGGGTATTTAAGTGTGAAATTGACTCAGTTCTATTTCTGGTGATGAAGAGAGGGATGCCAAGATACTTCTCATTAAGTTCTATTTTTCCAATATTCATAGACCTAATAAGGGATACACAATGATCAGGGGAGACATTCTTACTGATAAAACATGCAGATTTATCAAAATTAATCATCTGACCAGAAATGTTACTAAAGTCTTTAATTAGAGACATTAGGTTCATGGTATCATTATGTGTAGCCTTCGTAAACAAGAGGCAATCATCTGCAAAGAGTAGATGAGATATACTTGGAGCTTAATTAGTAACTTTAAGGCCATGAATGATATTGGACTGCTCATCATGAATAAGGCACCTTGAGAAAGACTCCATACACAAAATAAACAAGTAGGGAAATATGGGATCTCCTTGTCTTAGTCCTCTAGTAGGAGTGAAAGAAGAACATGGTGAACCATTTAAGAGAATGGAAATATTAGTTTTGCTTATACGCGGTAAGATCATTTGACATCAATGTTCAGAAAAGACAAATCTCTTAATGAATGCTATTAAAAATGGCCATTCAACCCTATCAAAGGCCTTACACATGTCAAGTTTAAGGCCCATGATACCACACCTATCTTTTTTCTGCTTCATAGTATGCACTATTTCATGAGAAATCACCACATTATTTTGAATGTTTCTACCAGGAACATAAGCAGCCTGATAGGGTGATATAAGTTTGCTTAGAAGAGGTTTGATCATATTCACTAGAATCTTTGAGATGATTTTATAATTAGAATTGCAAAGAGAGATGGGCCTAAATTCAGAGGGACTACTAGGTTTATTCACCTTAGGAATTAAAGAGATGAAAGTGTGATTCATTTCTTTAAGAAGATGTTTGGTGTTAAAGAAGCTTTTATCAGTTTCCCAGACATCATTTTCTAGCAAAGCCATATTCTATTTATAAAAACCCGGCGGAAAGCCATTTGGACCAGGGGCAGTCCAAGATAGCATTGTCCTCATTAGTGATACATCTATCAATGCAATTAAAAAAATTCTCACAGAGGATAATATTGGTTATAGTAGAAATATTCCTGAAGTGGGATACAAGAAGGTCTTCAAGAGTATTTTTATCCTCGGACCATTGACCATTGGGGAGTTTTAGATAGCTTATATGATTAAAATACCTCCTACAGTTGACATTGGTATGATAGTAAGAAGTTTTCCTATCATAACTTTTAATGAAATCAACTCTATATTTTTGAGCGTAAAATGATTCTTACTCTTTTTGGGATAATTCAAGATTATGTTCTACTTCCTTTATGGCCTCATTATTTTGAATAGAATAACATTTTCTATTCGGGTTATTGAGCTGATCAGTTAAGTTTTTGACTTTATGATCAATATTACCATAATGGGAAATATTCCATTTCTGAAGCTCATATTTAACATTTCTAAGGAAATTGACCATTTTAAAAGCATGTGAACCCCTAGCAGAAGTTTTATAAGCATTAACATGTAGGATCTTTAAACCAGCATTTAAAGTATCTATAAGGCCGTTTCCCTTGTTGTTCATTATAATTTGTAACCAAGAGGATGTGATAATGGTCAGAGCCTATTGCATCAAGATGAAACAATTTTGAGTTGTTATAGTGATGCAGCCAATGACCATTAACCATGGCTCTATCAAGTCTAGCTTTAACATTATCATCTCCAGATTGATTATTATACCAAGTAAACTGAAACCCTATATAACCTAAATCACTTAAGTCAGTTTTGTCGATGACTTGTTGGATAATATGATAATCAGCAATAGTTGGTCTAGTATTGGAAGATCTTTCATGAGAAAACATGGTTATATTAAGATCTCCAATTAAAACCCATGGAAGATTCACAGAAGAACCAATACTATCAATGTGATTCCATTGTTCTATTTGTCATCATGGTATGTAGAACCATATAGAAAAGTGGTGAGGAATTCAGGTTTACTTGGGTCATAGGAAATCATTATTTGGATCATCTTATCAGTAGTCTGAAGAATATTTAGTGTGAAACCACTCTTCCATAAGAGAGCGATACCTCCTGAGAGACCCATGGAAGGACATATAAAATGATTAGGATATTTGAATCTCTTTAGGAATTGACTCATTTTAACAGAGTTATTTTTGGTTTCACATAAAAATATAATATCTGGGTTTGACTTTTAATTTGGTTCCACGGACTATTTATGGTATCAGGGTTGCCGAAACCCTGACAATTCCACGGAAAAATTCTCATAATTGAGGTAAGAGAATAAAAACCAGAGATTGTGCAGATTCTAAGATGTTTAGTATTGCTAATATAACACAACAAGTGGGCAGTGTTATAGCAAGACTCAATACTTAAAGTAAAGACATAGCAAGATAACTGACAAGCACATCAGCAGGAAGCAACCAAACCAAAAAAGTAGATAATGCAATCAAATTGAAGTACATGACCACAGTAGCTCATAGTGGGATAGGGATGGGAAAAATAATTGTCAAGTTATGTGTTACCAATTGAAAGAGAATGGTTTCTACTATGCAGAACACATGAATAATGACTAAACCAACATCAACATATTTCGAACACAGAGTTTTTAATTTGGGATCCTAAATAACTTGAATGCAAACGACAACAACAATAATTAAAACAAAAACAATAACTCAAAAAATAGAAATAGGTTTTAAATGAAGAATTTCTAATATGGAGACCTAAATTACTTGCGTTGTATTATCTTCCGAAATAAAATTGAAATTAGGGTTTCGAGAAAAAACCTGATTAAAGGATGCAGCGTTTCCATATCGATACTATGTAATTGTTCCACTGAGTTCAGATTTTGCGCTATCTAATGCCTTTGTGCAATTATAATCCGCAGGGTTGAGTTGATATTCCATCATGTTTTCAGCTGGGAGATCACCATAATCATTCAATTCTTCAACTCCATTGCAGACACTTTGAAAAATGGGGTTGATGTGGGTATTTGAGGAATCAAGATTAAGTGGAAGGGGATTATTCTGTGAGGGGTGATTCTGATTACCTTCTCTGATTCTCTTGTTTTTCCTATTTTCTGCATTTTCAAATTCGATATCTAAATTTCCATCGTTATGAGGAAGGGGTAGAGATTGGTTTGAAGAAGAGGTTATAGTTACACCCCTTGAAGCATCCACCCCTTCATCCATTATATTGACATCCGAATTAGTGATATAGGCAGCCAGAAATTGTTTTCCTTCCTCAGTCTGACTCCAAGCAGCATATTCAGTTTCAATCATAGCCTCCACTTTTTGTTCTTGAGCAATTCTTTTACAAGCGGAATCGAGATGATCAACCACCCAGCAGTATTTGCAAGGCTTATATGGCTTTATTTCAAAGTTGTAGATAACCCATTGTTTTAGGCCATTTGGAGTAATGTACCACCCACTTCTTCTAAGTGGTTCATTGAGTTTAACTTCAACATAGACAGTACTCGTAACACTTCCTCTTGGTAGTCTTATCCTCCACTCTGGCTCAACTTTCTTTCCTATATCCTTGCAGATTTCAATGAAAAATATCTCATTGAGAATAATGTTCCCCAAGTTTCTCAATTTGACAGACCAAACATGGCTCTCAAATTTGTGATCTTTGATATCAATATTCGGGTCATACTGAATTAGAGATAACAAGTACGCCATAATATCCCAGGTTTTAGAACGAATTTCATTATAAGCTTCTTCTCTTTGAAATCTAAAGAGAAAAAGATTTGTTCCTTTAGTGATGATTTCATATTTTCTGTAGCTTCTCCATTTCGTTTACCTCAGTTCGACTCACTAGGAGAAAATGCAAAATTCATTCCCCGAGCCGCATGAGAGGAAGTCATGGTCAATTTTAAAAAAGTTTTATTGACTTGACTGACAGGTGTCTGTAGTGTTCAGGTACCCTCCTATAAACACTAACACTCATTTTTGAGTATCATTTACTCCAAATTTACGATACAAATCTTCTCAATAGTACATCACAGGCGAAGAATCAAAAGATAAACCCTAAAAAAAAAAATCGTTTGATCCTAAAATTGACATTCGAGAAAATTAGTGTCTACATAGTTCAAGTGATTGAACCATGAATCTCAGCAAAGAAGAGGTAATTTCTAACTACTCACCATTTTTTTCTTTTTTTATTTCCGTTCAAAATCACCTTAGAATTTTAGATAATACCTCTAAGTGTCTGCAAATTTCAAGTGGTAGTTTGTACTAATTCGCCATTTAATTCCTTTTTATCACCTTAGAATTTAGATAATAAACCTGAATCTTGGACTTAGAGACAGAAAAAAATCCAATTAGTAATATGATTTGTTTTGTTTTGTTTGATGATTCAACTTTGTAGGGGAAGTTCTGTCGTCGTCCCCAGGAAAGAGTACATCAGTTAAAGTCATGAGTGGATGGGTTAGAAGTGAACGATAAAGTGATGGATCTTTAGTTGCTGTTCTTCGAGTCCTCAAAAAAGGAAGAAATACTCGTATTCGATTTTACACCGTATATAACTGGTAATTTAATTTGATGGGGGTTTCGCATTCAATGACAACACTAAATTGGGAACTGCAACTGAATCACTTAACAATGAGAAGACTGCTGCACTCAATGTAGAAAGGACTAAATTGGGAACTTTGTATGTGATGTTGAATCACTGAAGAGTGCGAATACTGTAGTGCTTAGTGATATTTGTTTGGTCAATAAGAGGAAAAATGTCTTACAAAGTGATATTGAATCAGATAAAAATGAGAAGAGTAAAGTGGGGACTGAACTTGAGTTATTCAGAAAGAAGAAGGAACAACTGCGAAACCATGTTCAATTACTTAAGAAAGAGAAAGCTAAGGTGGGAAATGATATCTACCTACTGGACCGAAACAAGTGTGGACTGCAGAGTGGGATTAAGGTTCTTATGAAAGACACGACGAAACGGCGGAATGGGATTGAGATTATGAACTCAAACAAGAGAGTGTAGTTTAAAAGGATATTGAATTACTCGGTAATCAAAAGGAAAAAATAGCAAGTGAACTTGAATTGTTTAACAGAGAGAAGGATATAACCGCAAGTGATGTTGAGTTATCTAACAAAGATAAGTGTACAGTGCAAGGTGAGGTTTGTTCTCTCATCTTAATCGTTTAGCAATGAGAGGACTAACTTGGCAAGTGAGACTGGGAGTTGCTCAAAAAGGAAGAGACGAAATTGCTAAGTGATTTTGAACTTCTCAACAAACAAGTCTACAGTGCAAGGTGATATTTGTTTGCTAAATGAAAATAAGACTACTCTGGATAGTGAAATTGAATCACCTAACAATGTGAAGACTAAATTAGGGATCGATACTGAGTTACTTAACAAAGAGAAGGTTATAATCGCAAGCCAACTTGAATTGTTGAACAAAGAGATGTTTATCTTAGCTAGTGAGAAGGTTAAATTGGGAACCGACATTGAATTACTCAACCAAAAAAGGATACATTACAAACTGATGTTAAATTGCTCAAGGAAGAGAAGGATTCATTTTGTCAAGTTCTCAGCGAATACAAGGGTGATTTTATTCATTCTGCGATTATTGAAGTTAGTGAATCTATTACCAAACGGGAGAAGGCATTAGCTGAGAATGAAAGAGTGGTTTCCAGGGACACCCAAGAGCTTCATGAAGCCCAATAAAAACTTATCAAGGTCTTCTTGCTAAAGATCTTTCTTTCCCCAAAATTTGGATGGATCTACTTACAAGGTTACTGCTCTATCTATTTCTTTTTGTTGTAAATGTGTGTTATTAATGCAGCGAATGCTGTCAGAAAAGGTAACCGGAAATACACTGATTGGAGTAAAGAGAATGAGAGGAAAATCAGGAGTTCAAGTGCTCTGGAATTACAAAGAGAATAGGAGAGCCACGCTGAAATAGGTGATTAGTTTTCAGTTGAACCATACAGATGAGTGAAATTGACCAATTTCTGTTGGAAAAACTGGGTTGCAATAGAAGATGAATTAACACATTAAGATATTGTTGTACTCCAAAACTTTCAAGGCTCATACGATTTCTTTTAGACAATTATTTCTACCCTCCCAATAAATTAGCGATTACAACAGGTATGTGAAATAATGCCTTCAGGATACAATGAAATCCCTACAACAGAAATTGAATTGTACCCCTTGATTCAATCAAGAACACATGTAAACACTGCTTTCTGATGATGCTTTAGAAGGAGAGAAAACAGAAAAGGTTTTTTCTGATGTGTATAAAACGAGTTTTGGGAGATGCTATTTATAGATGTTTTCGCGTCTGTTGGGAATGGACATATTTTCACCAATAGGTTTCTCTTCTCCATCAGACATCAATGGCATCTGTTGGAATCGAAGATTCTGGATATGCTTGTAACTGTCGTAACAGTTACGTACAACCAAAAAATTCTTTGATAGCGCAGTTGAAAATATTCCAACATTCTCCCCCTATTTTCAAAAAACCATAAAAAAAAGTTAAAAAATTTTAAATCAGAGTGGCTGCATCACCGAAATGACTTCCTACGTACCCGAGTGGGATCAAGCCATCGTAGTTCAAGCTCAATTGAGACTAAGCATCACCGTTGAAATCAACACATAAATGATAGGTTTCTTTTGGATTTGAACCTTCACTTAGTGTAAGAAACTCAAAGCCTTATCGAGATTCTATGGTGAAACCATTCTTGAACCAAGTATCCCTTATAATAAAACCGGAGTCTCCACACATATTAATTTCATAAAACATGTGTTCTGTAGCCAAGCACGTTAATGGCCATGTGCTTATATCCTTGATTCATGAGTCTATATTTAAAAGATTCTATGGTCCCCCAGGACCCCCCTTTGATAGCGCAGTTGAAAATATTCCAACAATTTCTACATTAGCCTTATGCATTTATTTCCTTATTTGGGCTAAGGATTTTCAGCTGGACAGTTAGAATGTGGTAATGTCTATATTTTGAGGTTTCTTGGGTATAATAGGGGTAGGATGCTAACATAACATAATTTTTTTGATGTGGAATGATAGAATAGAGTTGTTATGGGGCTGCTCTTGATGAGAAGAGAAACTTGTAAATATATTGAATTTGAAATGTAAAATAGTCACTGAATCAGCTTTTTTCGGAAAATATTTCTTCCTGTCCTTGTTGGGTGTGGTTTTACAGTTGTTCGCTGTGGCATATCCTACATCTACACTCATTTGTTTTATTTTCATTCAGAATCTTAGCGTCGTTTCAATTTCCTTATTTTTTGTGCACAGAACAGTGAGCGCATATGCTAGATAGTTTCATATCTAGTTCCTTAATTGATGACTTTTGCTTGTGTAAGTTGGGTTAAGGGCAGTTTAGAAGCCTTCCAAATTGTCTAAATGAAATTTTCCTTTGGTGAAACATCGATGGTAGGAGGAAGGGAATTGGCAAAAGAAAAATCTGTTACAGTATTTAACAATTTGCTATACATTATGGAACCTTCTTCCATCCTCTATGTGCATTTGGATTGAGCTCAACTGAAAAGTTTTTAAAAACCAGCAGGAACTAATGAGAAGGTGTTTTCCTGGAATTCAGGTACATGGTGTATTCTTGGGCTCTTAGTTTTGTTCAGTTTCAAGACGTATCGTTTCAGTCTTTAATCTTCATTTTTTTATGCGATACATGTTTCAATGACAGGATTTTCGTCAGGAGGTTAGTGAATTTTACTCCTCTTCTCTATAAAAATCAATTTATGGTTTATTTTTCGTGATAAAAAAACTTTATTTGCCACTCTCTCGCGTGGTAAGCTAGGGTTTCTTCTGTTTATTCGTTTTTATCTTTCAAAGATCATCTGAACTGAAACTTTGTGCAAGTTTTGCTGCTACAAGTTTACAACTTGTGTAGTGCAGGCCTTCTTGAACCAACAAGCAGCGAGAATTTCCATGGGTGAAGTTGTTGCAGGTATGAAGGATATGGTGATTGATGAAACAAACAATAAAGGAAGTCCAAACTGTTGGATATTTTCAATAATATAGAAAATAAAATGGTTTTCATTTTTGGTTAGCCACTACAATGGGGAGTGTCATGAGCCTAATAGATGTAATGGATGTTAGTTGGAGATGAAAAAGGCATCTCCATAGGGTGTGATGGTTCATAAGAGACACATCCATTCCCATTAGACACTATTGGTGTCTTTTGGAAGTGAAAAGGCATCTCCAATGGGCATGAATTCCCTATAAATAGTGATGGTTTGTTTTCATACAGATAATGGAAAACACATCTGATTTCTTTTCTCTCTAAGCATCATCAGAAACTTAATACTGTGTGTTCTTGATTGGGACAAGGGGTGAAAACCTTGAATCCAATTTCTCTGTTGTAGGGCTTTCATTGTATCCTGAAGGCATTATTTCGCATATATGTTGCAATCGCCAATTGATATTAGGAGGGTAGAAATAATCATCTAAAAGAAATCGTATGAGCCTTGAAAGATTTTGAGTACAACAATTTCTTTTAGTGTTATCATCCTTTGTTTTTACGCAAAATTTCCAACAGTTTTAGACGATTAATTTCACTCGACTACGGAGGATGAAACTCTGCTGTAAGGCATGATCATTGTATCTTGGAAGGCGACATCCGTAGAACCGTGAGCACCATATGCGGGTGAATTGTCTTTAAGGAAAGAGTGATCCTCGCCTCGATCAACCAATCCGATAAGTCTTTATAACTCTCTTGTTGTTAGTATTTTGTTTGTCGCATGAACATGATTTACGAGAAACCGAAATTACATATTATTTCGAACAATCCTTCCGTTGGCGGTCAAAAGGATGGAAATCTTAAAATAATCTTTTAGCGCATGGGTTCACTTTGATTCTGTGAAATAGATAGATTGCAATTTTGTATGCTTTATCTAATCTATGTTGTTCAAAACTAATTAAGCACTATGAACGAAACCCACTGTTTACTGAATACATACATGATATATTTTCTCTATGCATGTATCATTTGTTAAGTGATGCGCATGCATCCTTTGGTGCATTTTTTACTCGTTCATATCAACTGTTCGTTTGGCTCGTTATGCATGCTGGTTGAAACGAAATTGTAATATGGGATCTTCTTGTCTTAATATTCATCCTTTCAATTTCTATTTGGAGTTATTACTTGAGAGATACATAAACTTTGAACTGGTTGCGAAGTTTAAAGGAGAAGATCAGTATTTTAAGATTCCTTAGGGGACATCTTTAAACAGTATCTTCATGAAATTGGAATCAGTGGATTCACAAAAGACGGGTGACACAGTAAACCAAAAGAAATGCCAATTAAAGCACTCTGAGTTTTCTTTGGTGAAATTGCTACCCTAATTAAAGTTGGGACCATTAATTAATGGTATACAGTAAAGAGGCAAATGCTGAGTTTGTCCGTTACTGCGTGAAACGAACAAGGGTTGTAATCAGATGAAGGTCATCTAGTATTTACTACCATTTGAAAATACGAATGTCAGCATTAGCAACCATTGGTGTTGAAGAGGCATGGGACATCATGAGAAACGATTGCTAATTTAGTTATTTGAATTTGAATTTCATGTCCGTTGGAGGACATGAATGGCGTCTCTTTAATATTTGAGAAGCAGCTTTTTGAGGGGACACGTAGGGAGAAGTTTGGTATGCCAAGATCGTATAGTCTTTTGGTTTCATGACTACTGGGTACAGCCATGAAATGTGGGGGAGAAGATGTAGTCTGTACAATTTAATTATTGGCAGAAATTAGAGATTTTTGAATTTTTTTAAAATACGAACAGCTGACTGGTGACTGTTTGGATCCATTAGAGTTGGATTAGAAATGTAATCCAAGGCGCCACATTAGTTCCTAACTTAGAGGTGTAAAGTGGGATGTGCAAAGACGAGCACAAATTTTTCAACCCAAAGGTAAAATTTGAGCTTATTGACCAGAACACGTGACTTAGCCTCAAAGACGGCACAAAGACGTTAGTTAAATGGGATGTCTTTGGGTTTGAATAATTGGCATAGTAGCACAAAGACAAAGACGCCGGCACGGATAAGCACGTGCACAGCCCAGCCAAGACAAAGACGTTAAGAAAGCACGTCATAATATGTACAAGTACACCATATAACAAGGCATAATACATCACATTTTTTGTATATTTCACAAAGGAGTCACTATTCTAGCTAGTTTTTAACATTTTATCTTTGACTTATTTATAACAACACATATAATATCTTAATATTTGGAAAATATATTTCAATATCGTTGTTATAATATCGTCATCTATATTTAACTAGAACATTAATTTACATGACGATAATCCAATTTTATATTTGATGGACTATTTATTTTTATTGAATAAACTTGTTAATTTTACTTGAAATAATATCAAATGGTATGTTGTCTAATTAAATTCTTGTGATAATGTCCGACTTAATGTATACATTAAGTGATTTCAAATTGTTTATAGCACGTGTGCTAGCAGCACTGACAAGCACGTTTATTCGTGTCTTTGTGCCCGTGGGCTATCTTTGTGCCTAGCTTTTGACTAGTAAAGCACAGCACGGCACAAAGCACGTTTAAATCGTTGGTTTAAAGACAAAGACGGCACATGGCACGTGAAGCACGCGACTTCGTGTGTCGGCCATTTCATCTTGCGGACGACACGTTTACACCTCTATCCTAACTAATTAAGGCAGACATTGCAGAAACTGAGAGAAAGTATTTTGCACAAAATAAGTGGAATACCGGTTGATATGTAACGTATTGGAAGATTGGGCGGCTGACCAAATATCCAATACTAAGGAGTTACGATATTACCGATGCATAAATTATGAACATTTACATTACATAATGTAAAATTTTAAATAGACATTGTCTAAGTATTTTGGGTATAAATTTGTAGAGGATTGGGTATGAGTAGAGGACTTACTCATCGTGATAATGTGCTTGTTGAAATAGCAAGTAGTTGCCTACAAATTTTCTATGCCTCTAGTGTATGCAAGTCTCTAATGACTTCTTGTGAATTAACGGTAAATGTTAATTAGGATCACTAGAGAAGTTACAATTATTTTGTAAAATCAAATAGGAACATTTTTAATAATGTTTTCAGAATTGATTGCATGAGCAGATGCAATTAATGAGGAGGAATGGCTTAGAACCTAACTTGTAGAGATCCTATTTTTGGAAGAAGCCATCTCAAGCGGTCTTGATTAGTTGTGAATCAGGCTATGATCTATAACGTCTCTAACAAAGACTTATAATGAAAGTCAATACATACAAGTCTTGTACATTGGAACGTTAAGTCAATTACTTAAGAAATGAGTAATTGCAGTTAGCCATTGAAACGGAGAAAAACTTGGTAGGCCTATTTATGAAGAGTCTCCCAAAGGAAATGTTTCAATGAAGTATACAGAAATGGGACTAAGGTCTGTGAATGAAAGTTCGATCACCCTTAACAGAAACCCAACCTATGTTTTGAAAAAGATAAACAAGGTTCAATGTGGTACCAACAAGTTATGGAAGTGTTTATGGTGCACTAAGTCAAAACTTCTCATTTATGTTCAGTGCAGGTTCTGCAAGAAAAAAGGGATGGATGAAAATCCTTAATTAGTCTAACATTTATAACAAGGTGTCTCGTAGAAACACCTTCGAGACTTACCTATATGAGTATGGAAATCAGGCCGTTTCCTAAGAGAAAAAGACCGTTCTCTGAGAGACTCAAGAATACAGGATAAGCACATGGCCATTAATGTGCTGGCTACAGAACACACAATCCCTGAAATCAGAATGTGTGGAGATTCCGGGTTTATCACATGGGGTACTTGGTTCAAGACTGGTTTTCTGTTGAACCCCGATAAGGCTTTGAATTTCTTACACTAAGTGAAGGTTCAAATCCAAAAGATACCTATCATTTATGTATTAATTTCAACGATGATGCTTATTTCCCAACTAAGCTTGAACTACTTGAGTGATGCAGCCACTCCACTTTTGTAAGTTTTTTATTTTTTTTTATTTTCATGGTTTTTTGGTTATTGAAAATAGGGGGAGATTATTTGATATTTTCAATAATATAGAAAATAAAATGGTTTTCATTTTTGGTTAGCCACTACAATGGGGAGTGTAATGAGCCTAATAGATGTAATGGATGTTAGTTGGAGATGAAAAGGCATCTCCATAGGGTGTGATGGTTCACAAGAGACACATCCATTCCCATTAGACACTATTGGTGTCTGTTGGAAGTGAAAAGGCTTCTCCAATGGGCATGAATTCCCTATAAATAGTGATGGTTTGTTTTCATACAGATAATGGAAAACACATCTGATTTCTTTTCTCTCTAAGCATCATCAGAAACTTAATTCTGTGTGTTCTTGATTGGGACAAGGGGTGCAAACCTTGAATCCAATTTCTCTGTTGTAGGGCTTTCATTGTATCCTGAAGGCATTATTTCGCATACATGTTGCAATCGCCAATTGATATTGGGAGGGTAGAAATAATCGTCTAAAAGAAATCGTATGAGCCTTGAAAGCTTTTGAGTACAACAATCTCTTTTAGTGTTTCCATCCTCTGTTTTTACCCACATTTTCCAACACAAACTTCCGTCAAGGTACTATAATTAATCATGTCAACTTCAGCTTTTTTGAACTTGTATTTATTTGCTCATCATAAATTCTATATTTTCTGTGGAAGCATTTTTTGATTTATTTGTTTTATTTTCTGGAACAACCAGATGAAGGACTAGATGATGCCACAGATGATGGTGCTATGGAAGATATTCGTCCACTAGTGCTAGCCCAATACAAACATATGATGACCAAAAGACCAGTATCCAACGTGTCTTTCAATTTTTCAGCAGGTTTCTGGTAAGCCGATATCTAAAAACTTTGCCACTCTAAAAGATTCCTATGTATTTGTATATATTATATTTTGTTTTCTCAATAAATTACCTCACCTCAATTTGATCATATATCTTTCCAATTTCCTCCTCCATCTAAATTTTTAGAGATGTTGAAAATCACTAATTTGAAACCACTCTATGACTCACTAACCTGTTGCTTCTTTCACAATGAAATGCCACCGCAAATGGATCAAGTGCAATTTTCAGATTGAATGAGATCGCTATTTAAGCTTTTCTCATGCTCACAAATAAAACATTCGTTTCCATTCATGCAAATTACAAGTAGCTGCTGTAACAAACATGGATTTCTAGATTATGTATGGTTATGCATATTATATGGGACCCATTCTAAATATTACCCGACTTAACTCCTCGGGAAAAAATGATGCCATTTCCATTCCCTTTTAACCGAAAATGTACCCCACCTTCTAATTGAAATCAATGGACGAGATAAAGCCACCTAATAAGGGACAAATATTCAATTTCCGCAAATTATCTAGAAATAGTTCTCAATTTTTACCATATAAATGAAATTTTCTTTTGTCTGCCAAAATCTTGGGGGACAAATATTCAATTTCCCCAAATTATCTCAACTAATTTTATGTTTACCAAAAACCGGGTAGGACAACTGTCCTCCCTGGTCTAGATGTGGCTTCGCCACTGACCAAGCCATATGGCATGTATTAGTTTTATCCCATAGAGCTAAATCGTGAGCAACTCTATTTGCAACATGGTTAACAAATACAAAGGAGATAACCTTAAACTTGATTGTTAGGATTTTAATATCTTGTAACAGGTAATGTGTTCTTTGATCTCTCACAAACACGGTGTTATCTGATGACAACACTTTTGACTTGGTGACAACCGGGAGGCGGTATTATAACAGTGTAACTTTATTCAGTGATGACCTTTGCATTTTTCTTTTGGTTACAGATGAATTTCGCCATAAGTAAAAAAAAAAAAATGTTTGGGAACATAAAACACTAAGTTGATAATTCCATTTTATCCGCATAGCTAGAATACATTTCTTTATTTATCAGCATACCGTTACCAACTTTATTTACAATATTATGGTTCACCTAGCAAATATAATGGAAACATGAGATAACCGTTTACACAAGTTTGTTATTAGATTATCTTCAAGGACATTGTTATTCACATATCTTTTCCAATTTCCTCCATCATCTTAACTCTTAAGATATTTGGGATGTAAAGTAGCCGGAAAATGTAACCAATGGATTATAATTTATAAGAACAATGCCGTTATTATAAATGTGAAACCATTCGTCGTTTGTAATAAGTTAAGCAATATTTGTAAGTTATGGATCGGATGAACCCACCATTTAAGCGTAGCATGTCTTCTTCTTGCTCACAGTTAAAACATTTGTTTGGCATTCAAATTACGAAGTGGAAGCTAACAAACAAGCATGAACTTTTTGAGCACGCCTCCCAAGTCGGAGGAGAAATAATTAAGACAAAATTTATAGTGGTACATTTGGCATGATTTATATGAATTGATACCGATATAACTAGGAGATGATATTATTTAACAGATCCAATGATCAGAATTGTTCAATATTAGCCCTACCATTATTAGCCCATATAAATCGTCCATTTTCATTTACCTTCATTTGAATTCCTAGGTATTTGTCTTATATGGAATGGTATTAGCGGCTATCATTATCAGCCCATATAAATCGTCTATTTTCATTTACCTTCGTTTGACTTACTAGGAAAAAAATGCAAAATACATCCCCCAATGATAGGAAGTCATGGTCAATTTCAAAAACTTTTATCGACGTTACTGACAGGTGTCGGTAGTCTCTAGGTACTCTCCTTAGTCTCCGATAATCTTCAATGATGTGTCGATATATATCTTACTTGGAAAACTAAAAATTAGGCTTTTAATAAATATATAAATAGAATCCTATTTTGATAAACATCTCCAGTAATAAATGCATCTATATCTATTTTAATACAAGTGTCAGTTAGTTATAGGTTACTTAATCTAAAATGTGTGCCAAAATAATTTTAAACGCTCATCCAACTCAAACTGACAACTCAAATTAATTTTTGACTATCTAACTACCATTAGAGAGAGTTCTTTATTTTAGGGTACCTAAAATCCTATATGGCACCAATTGTTTTTAAAAACCCATTGGAGATGCTTTTATACTCATTTTAGAGTATCATTTATTCAGATACAAATCTTCTAAATAGTGCATCAAAGGCGAAGATTCGAAAGATAAACCCTAAAAAAGCTCTTCGTTTGATCCTAAAATTGACATTCGAGAAAATTAGTGTCTGCACATTTCAAGTGAATTTTGAGTAATTTCTAACTACTCACCATTTTATAACTTTTGTATCTCCATTTAAAATAACCTTTAGAATTTTGGATAATAAAATTTCAAGGTGAACCTTAGAATTTTAGATAATACCTCTAAGTGTCTGCAAATTTCAAGTGGTTGAACTATGAAGCTCAACCAGACTGAGGCAATTTCTGCTGACTCACTATTTTATTCTTTTTTATCACCTTAGAATTTAGATAATAAACCAAAATCTTGGACTTCGAGGAAGAAAAAAATCCAATTAGTAATATGATTTGTTTTGTTTGATGATTCAACTCTGTAGGCGGGAGGTCTGTCGACGTCTCCAGGAAAGAGTACATCAATTAGAAGTGAAAGATAAGGCGATGGATATTTTGTTGCTGTACTTTGAGTCCTCAAAAGAGGAAGAAACACTCGTGTTCGATTTTAGTCCGGAGATAACTAGTAATCAGTTTGATGTGAATTTCGCATTCAATGGTAACACTAAACTGGGAACTGCAATTGAATCACTTCATAACGAGAAGGCTAAATTGGGAACTGAAACTGAATCACTTAACAATGTGAAAACTGCTGCACTCAATGTAGAAAAGACTCGACTTGTATGTGATGTTGAATCACTTAAGAGTGAGAAGACTGTAGTGCTTAGTGATATTTGTTTTCTCAAGAGGAAAAATGTCTTACAAGGGAAGAATTAATTGGGGGATATGAATTACTTCCCCTAACCCATGGTGTGTGCTAAGGGGTGACTTTTGGTTATGAATATACTAAAATACCCTTCCCTCAAAATAAATAAAAAAACTTAAAATCAAAAAACAAAATCATATCCCCCATTTCCATCTCCACTTCTTCCCTCAAAATTAAAATTAAAAACTTAAAAAACAAAAATCTAAATCATATCCCTCATTTCCATCTCCACTTCTTATTAATCTTATTTAGGGGTAGTGTTTTGAAACCCAAATATTCTCCATTCCCTTTCAAATTCTAAACTCTCCCCACTCTATATCAAATTATCTTCACCTCACTTTGGAAACGAAATTTTTTTTTTATTCGGAAGTGATGAAGATCATGCTGAAAGTGATGATGACCATCCGGAATTGATGAAGACCATCAGATCAGTGTTCCGGCATATGGTCTTTATCAATTCCGGCATGGTCTTAAATCACTTCCATTTTGAATTTTTCTGTCTTTAAAAAGATTGGTACCGGCATGGTCGGTTGATATGAAGACCATGCTGTTTTTTAAAGCATAGTTTTCATATTTATTTCCTATCTTTGGAAAACAATCCGCATGGTCTTCATATCAACTGACCATCAGCACCACGCTTTTTAAAGCGAGGGAAAAATTCAAAATGGAAGTGAGAATACCATCAAGGAATTGATGAAGACCATATGCGAACACGGTACGGCATGCCCGATAATTTCCTATCAATGTGGTAGTCAAGTGAAAAAAAAATCAACATTCGGATACTTTTCATTCTGTTCCGGCATAGGTATTTAAGCAAAATACTATCCGGAACAGGTAATCTGCACGCTCGAAAAAACTATTACCATGCCGGTACCTGTTCAAAACCAGAAAAAAATCAACATTCGGAAGATCAAAACCAGGAAAAAAATCGTAACGAGAGAGCTACGCCCCCCGAACCCCACGGATAGTGGCAAACAATTTTTGAACATTTCCAACAATTGCCGGCATGAGTTTTTGGTTGAATACCATGCCGGCACCAAGCTTTTTCAGCTGCAACAATGGTGGATTCAAAGAAAAAAATCAATTTTTCAACCTCTTATTATCAGTAATTATCTCATCACAATCATCTTCCCATTTTCAAAAAAGAAATTCCTCTCAAATATATTTTTCCCTCCTTCTACTCTCACCCAAACACAAATAAAAATACACACTAATTTATCCCCCAAATACTTAACATTTACTAATTATACTTAATCACTAATCCTAATTAGTGGGGGCTAGATTAGGTATTAAAAAAATAATTACATAGGAGGTCACCCAGAATTGCTATTGGGACACCTATTTTGTCCCGTAGCTATATCCCCCAATTAATTCTTCTTACAAAGTGATATTGAGTCGGATGAAAGGGAGAAGAGTAAAGTGCGGACGGAACTTGAGTTATTCAGAAGGAGAAGGAACAACTGGGAAACCATGTTGAATTACTGAAAGCTAAGGTGGGAAATGATATCTACCTACTGGACCGAAACAAGTGTGGACTGCAGAGTGGGATTAAGGTTCTTATGAAAGACACGACGAAACGGCAGAATGGGATTGAGATTATGAACTCAAACAAGAGTGTACTTTAAAAGGATATTGAATTACTCGGTAATCAAAAGGAAAAAATAGCAAGTGAACTTGAATTGTTTAACAGAGAGAAGGCTATAACCGCAAGTGATGTTGAGTTATCTAACAAAGATAAGTGTACAGTGCAAGGTGAGGTTTGTTCTCTCATCTAAATCGCTTAGCAATGAGAGGACTAACTTGGGAAGTGAGACTGAGTTTCTCTGAAAGGAGGAGACGAAATTGCTAAGTGATTTTGAACTTCTCAACAAACAAGTCTACAGTGCAAGGTGATATTTGTTTGCTAAATGAAAAGAAGACTACTCTGGATAGTGAAATTGAATCACTTAACAATGTGAAGACTAAATTAGGGAGCGATACTGAGTTACTTAACAAAGAGAAGGTTATAATCGCAAGTGAACTTGAATCGTTGAACAAAGAGAAGTTTATCTTAGCTAGTGATAAGATTCAATTGGGAACCGATGTTGATTTACTCAACCAAGAGAAGGATACATTACAAACTGATGTTAAATTGCTCAAGGAAGAAAAGGAATTAGCTGAGAATGAAAAAGTGGTTGCCAAGAGCTTAAGGAAGCCCAACAAGAACTTATCAAGGTATGCTTGCTAAATATATTTCTTTCCCCAAAAAATTGGATTGATCTACTTACAAGGTTACTGCTCTATCTATTTGTTTTTGATGTAAATGTGTGTTATTAATGCAGCGAATGCAGTCAGAAAAGGTTACCGGAAATACACTGATTGGAGTAAAGAGAATGAGAGGAAAATCAGGAGTTCAAGTGCTTTGGAATTACAAAGAGAAGAGGAGAGCCACACTGAAAGAGGTGATTAGTTTTCAGTGGAACCATACGGATAAGTAAAATTGACCAATTTCTACATTAGCCTTATGCAATTATTTTTTTATTCGGGCTTAGGATTTTCAGCTGGACCGTTAGAATGTGGTAATGTCTATATTTTGAGGTTTCTTGGGTACAATAGGGGTAGGATGCTAAGATAACATAATTTTTTTGATGTGGAATGATATTATAGAGCTGTTATGGGGCTGCTCTTGATGTGAAGAGAAACTTGTAAATATTTTGAATTTAAAATGTAAAACTGTTACTGAATCATCTTTTTTCGGAAAATATTTCTTCATGTCCTATGTTTTGGTGTGGTTTTACAGTTGTAAGAATACGGGCATCCAACTCAAAACCAATTGGCAATGAGTGGAGACGCCCTAATAGATTATAAACCGCAGGATCTTAAATAACCCAACTATGTGGGACTAATAATCTCAACACGCCCCCTCACGTGTAGCCTCGGCGGGTCTTACAAACACGTGGATAATTAACTCGACACAAATAGCCTGCTATGATACCATGTTAGAATACGGGCATCCAACTCAAAACCAATTGGAAATGAGTGGCGAGGCCCTAAGGGATTATAAACCGCAGGATCCTAGATGCCCAGACAATGTGGGACTAATAATCTCAATACTCCCCCTCACGTGTAGCCTCGTTGGGTCTAACACGTGGACAATTAAATCGGGAGACGCGGAGTAAAGGCGCGGTCAATGACTCGTCGCAAATAGCCTGCTCTGATACCATGTTAAGGATCGAGCAAGAGAGAGGAGAGCATAAATGCGCGGAAGCAATAGACTACATTGATAATAATCTTGGTGTCATTCTCATTAATTCTTAAAGATATTTATACAATCACAAGACTTGATTCTCAAGACAATTCCTAATATAACTCTCACAACTTAAAGTGCATATCTCCTAAATATAGACTCTCATATATTGTTTCCTAATACCCTCCCTCAAGATGGAGCATGTAGATCACAAATGCCCATCTTGGACAAAAGAAATTTAAACTGATCTTTTCCAAACACTTTTGTGAAAAGGAAAAAAAATCTTCCAATTTCGATCCTCATCGTAGTTTTTGGACATTTTGGTCCCGATTGTAGTTTAAGGACATTTCGGTCCCATCTTCGTAGTTTAAGGACGTTTCGGTCCCATCTTCGTAGTTTAGGGATGTTTCGGTCCTAAAAGTAGTTTTAGAATATACATGTTCCATCGTAGTTTAGGGACATTTCGGTCCTAATAGCTTTGATACAATGTTAGAATGCGGGCATCCAACTCAAAACCAATTGGAAATGAGTGGAGAGGCCACCCAACCATGTGGGACTAATAATCTCAACACGCCCCCTCACGTGTAGCCTCGGCGGGTCTTACAAACACGTGGATAATTAACTCGACACAAATAGCCTGCTCTGATACCATGTTAGAATATGGGCATCCAACTCAAAACTAATTGGCAATGAGTGGAGAGGCCCTAAGGGATTATAAACTGCAGGATCCTAGTTGCCCAGACAATGTGGGACTAATAATATCAACAACAGTTGTTCGCTGTAGCATATCGTACATCTACACTCCTTTGTTTTATTTTCATTCAGAATCTTAGCGTCGTTTCAATTTCCTTATTTTTTGTGCACAGAACAGTTAGCGCATATGCTAGATAGTTTCAGATCAAGTTCTATTCTCATTAATCTGATAATACACATTGATGAATTTTGCTTGTTTAAGTTGGGTTAAGGGAAGATTTAGCTGCCCGCCAAATCGTCTAAATGAAATTTTCCTTCGACAAAACATCGAGGGTAGGAGGAGGGGAATTGGCAAAATTAAAAGCTGTTGCTGTATTTAACAATTTGCGATACATTATGGAACCTTCTTCCAGCCTCTATGTGCATTTGGATTGAGCGCAACTGAAGAGTTTTTAAAAACGAGCAGGAAGTAATGGGAAGGTGTTTTCCTGAAAGTGAGGTACATGCTGTATTCTTGGGCTCTTAGTTTTGTTCAGTTTCAAGACGTCTCGTTTCTGTCTTTAATCTTCTTTTTTTTTTTTTTTTTTTTTTTTTTTTTTTTTTTGCAATACATGTGTCTATGACTGGATTTTCGTTAAGCGGTTAGTGAATTTTACTCCTCTTCTCTGTAAAAATCAATCTATGGTTTCTTTTTCGTGATAAAGAAACTTTGTTTGCCGCTCTTTCGCGTGGTAAGCTAGGGTTTCTTCTGTTTATTCGTTTTTATCTTTGAAAGATCATCTGAACTGAAACTTTGTGCAAGTTTTGCTGCTACAACTTGTGTAGTGCAGGCCTTCTTGAACCAACAAGTAGCGAGAATTTCCATGGGTGAAGTTGCTGCATGCAGGTATGAAGGATATGGTGATTGATGAAACAAACAATAAAGGAAGTCCAAACTTCAGTCAAGGTACTATAATTAATCATGTCAATATTTCATCTTTTTTGCACTTGTATCTATTTTCTCATCATAAATTCTATATTTTCTGTGTAAGCATTTTTTGATTTATTTGTTTTATTTTCTGGAACAACCAGGTGAAGGACTAGATGATGCCACAGATGATGATATTCAAAATGGGATCTACCTAGTATGGTGTATGGATGATATTCGTCCACAATTGCTAGCCCAATACAAACATATGTATTTGTATATATTACATTTTGTTTTCTCGATATATTACCTCACCTCAAATTGATAATGTATCTTTCCAATTTCCTCCTCCATCTAAATTTTTAGAGATGTTGAAAATCCCTAATTTGAAACCACTTCCTCACTCACTAACCCGTTGCTTATTTCGCAATGAAATGCCACCGCAAATGGATCAAGTGCAATTTTTAGATTGAATGAGATCGCTATTTAAGCTTTTCCCATGCTCACAAATGAAACATTCGTTGCCATTCATGCAAAATTATAAGTAGCTGCTGTAACAAACATGGATTTCTAGATCATGTATGGTTATGCCATATTATGTGGGACCCATTGTAATATTACCAGACTACTCCTCGGGAAAAGATGATGCCATTTCCATTCCTTTTAGACCGAAAATGATTCCCGTCCCCGAAACTAATCCCAAAATTCGTCGCCCACCACACACAGCACGCATAAATGACTCTTTTAATTGAAATCAACGGACGAGATAAAGCCATCTAATAAGGGACAGATCTGGGGTTCAAAACGCGGGATACGTAACACTTTCGCTTTTTGACTGTCGAAGGAAACGGGACTGCAATCAAGTATAGAGCTGCACAAAACCGAACCAGAACCGAAAACCGAAACCGAAGATTTTAAACCGAACAGAAACCATTTTACTATGGTTCATTATTGGTTGTCAGTCTCAGATAACCGACAACATCGGTTTCGGTTTAGGTTTTATATTAAAACCGAACCATAAACCACTTGGTTAACCGATTAATAGTGGCCATAGGATTAAATGATTTTAGGCCGTGGATGGGAATATTCAGCCCTGATAAGTTATTACACTCGACCACTCAGTCTTCCCAAAAGTTTCTCTTCTTTCGTTCTTCTTCCCTGAAACCAGAAAGGGCTGTGAAAGAGAACCCTACTGAGTACTGAGTACCGAATCCTAAATCTACCACCATCACCTTCTTGTTTTACTTCTTCTTCTTCTTCTTCTAGTTTGATAAGAACTTCAGTCGAACGAAGCTGGAGTAGAACTGTTGAAGAGACCGAAAATTGAAAAAGGTATTGTGTGTATCATTTGAACTGATTTAAATAAAGGTATTGCGATTGTGTATTTGTGTGTATCATTTGAAATGATGTTGATACTATGACTTTAATTACGATATTAGGGTTTGTAAAATTGAAAAAAATTGGGGATTTCAAATAATGGTCATTTAGGTTGATTTACACAGTGGGTTTTGCTAATGTTTGATCATATCTCCTTAACAGTTAATTGGAGATGGGTTTCGTGTTTTGAGAACGAAGAAGAAGATTTGATATTCAATTTTTGATTTAATTGAGAAAAAGGTAATTATGGTTTCTTAATTTGATTGATATACCTGTTTATGTGAAATTGAGTTTGGTTTGATGTTTTATTTCATGGTTATGTTCTTAATCGAGTGGAGTTAGATGTTTAGGGATTGAATTTTAGTTATTTGGTAATTTAATTCGAGAAATTAGGGCTAACTGTTTATAGAAGTGGGTATCTGAAGGAAGAATTGAATTACAAGGCATGATGATGAATTAGATAGTACAATTGAAAATTGTTGTATTGAGGTTATGAAGAAGACTGATTTTACTAAACTGGTGATGATGTTGTCAAACTTGTGTTGGAAGTTGAAGGTAGAACTATTGTATAATAGAGTTGTGGTTGATAATTAGGATTCTGTAAAATTGCAGGGAGTAATTGTTAAGGTTGAATGAATGAAGTGGTATTACAGATGGTGATGATGATGATGATTGTAATTGGTGGTGCTGGTGGTTTTGATTAGTAAGTGTTGTAGCTTATGAGAAGCATGGAAAAGAAGAAGTAATGTTTGGCTTCTGACTTTGTGCTTAATTTGGTTACAAAATGTAGGGTAGAATGTTAATCAGGAGCAGTGATATGGCTTTACATTTCCTTTGTGCTTTTACATTTCCTTTGTGCTTAATTTATCATAATCAAGGAGATATGAACTGGCATATCAAGTAAATATCTGTGGTCCTGTTATGCGATGCCCTAATTTCTTCTTAGATCGGAATTAAGTGGTCCATTTATGTAATGGAGTTGGTCCACTCCACTTGGACGCGAAATTTGAGCTATAAAGTAATACACGTTTTATATTTTTCTTATGCTAAATGTCTAAACTTTGATTTTAAAATTTGTTTTGCCTTGATACGGCAATAATTTGCTCATTGGCCATCAAGAACGTGACGATTGATACTGCCTTAGTTGCTGGATTGTTATGCTAAGTGATTTTATGTGTTTATTAATTGATTCATTGATGTTGCAGGTATAATAAGTTCACTACATCTCCATCAGATCGTTTTCGCATTCATGGAAAGCATTATCGACTAGATAGAGTAAGTTTAATCCAACATTTTCAATTATATCCAAATGAATTAACGCATTCGATTGAGAATGAATTTTCTTCACCTACATTATATAGAACAGACTTCAACCAGTTAAACTGGTGGTCAACTAACTCATTCCTTGTATAAACTATGGTTTTTTTCACCTGCAATTGAAAGTATTGGATATAATGGTTGGTAATCTTGATGTTCTTAGTTACATTACTACCATTGCACTGATCATGTCTGAGAAATTCATATTTAACTCGAGTTTGTGTACGTGAAGCTTACCATTACAACCTCTTGTGGAATGCCCAATTTCTACACATGCAAAGTGTATTGTCGACCCTTTTTGGAATGAGACCTCTATGTTGATTTTCCATGTAAAAATGTGTAGTCAGTTATGATTATGGATTTTTTATGTTTTTGTTATGAAGGAGAAACTAGACTCTTTAAAATTTAATGTTTCTATCAATATGTATTGGAAGTTGGAACACTTGATGTTACAGGTTCAGAAAAATTTACCTGTCAGTTTTGTGAGACTGACAGATATAAAAAAATTCAGTGACTTAGATGGTTAACCAAAAACCGAATGGTTTTATATAAAACCGAGTTCGAACCGAACCGAACAAAACCGAACTACCTTAATGGTTTTATTGGTTTTCATTATTAGAAAACCGAGTACTTTGGTTTCGGTTTAGGTTTTGTCAAAAACCGATAAAAACCGAACCATGTGCAGCCCTAATCAGGTACCCCTGTAGATTTAGACTTGTGTCGGATCAAATGAGTACAAGAAGACGGTCAGTGTTTAGGGGAGTGTCCAGGGGCAGACCAAGGTTTGAAAAACGTGTCACTGCTCAGGTCACGGAAACTAGGCGTGACAGTTATAATGCGTTTTCACAGGTGTGAGCATGTTTTGGCCAAGAAACGCGTTATATTGGGAAAAAATGCGTTTTTAGGACGTCTTTTGAAAATAACGGGCGTTGTAACGGTTAAATAGAAAATTAAAAAAAAGTTATGATCTGGATTTCCTATGTAACGGTTATAACGTGCGTGAAAACGTTTTAACGCGTCTAAAAAACGTTGTTACTAGGTTTTTTTTTTTTTTTAATACTCCCTACGTCCCTAAATAGATCACCTCATGTTTGTCTGTAGTAGAGTAGAGTTTTGTCACTTCCCCAAAACATTTTTGAGATAAGAGTGTCTACTCGCCTCATGCTTTTTCTCATTTGTCACTTCCCACTCTAGTAGAGTAAAAGTAGATTAGAGTAGAGTCGGTAGGTTATTAGTGCCTGGCTTTTAACAAGTCTATATGGTACTAGACTACTAGTTTCTAAAAGTAAATCATTGAATGCTTAAAAAACTCGGTAAAGTAGGAATTGCATGGTGAGTTAGGCTAGAGTCAATTAACACATTATCAGATTCGATCTAAAATTGCACTACTTATAAGATGAAATAATTATTACTTCCAAATCATGTACCCACCACCATTGCATGATGATGCATATATAGTTTTTTTTAATTTCATTTTAAGTTTTAACAAAGAAGTGATGAACTAAAGCAGAGAACTTGGTTCAGGAATTGAAGATTAAAGTTGGTCCAATTGGGGGAGACAACGAATAATATTTCGCGTCACTTTTTTCTTTCATTTCCCTTCTTTTAGAAAACAGAATCATGGTCACACTATTTGTTGTCCTTTCTCTTCTTTATGTTCACCCTTTAAAAACACAAGAAGGCGTATTGTTGTGGACAGACAAATATTCTATAACTCTGCTTATTCCGCGAAGAAATTCTTCCTTCCTCTGTGTTTTGAAGTTTCCAAGTTTCAACTTCGGTAATTTTAATATTTTATTAAAATAAGTATTTACCACTAAATTTATTGTTTGTTTCTATGTAATTTTATTTTATTTTATGCTTCAAAAAAAAAATTTTGATTTTTTTTTCTTCATGATACCGGATGATGATGCGGACGTCCAATGTTGTCTTTGAACTTAAAATTTTAACTATACAAGTACTCTCTTATATCAACATTTAAGTTAGTAGTTGCCTTTTTATTTTTATTTGTAATGTTTTCATCTTTTTCTTCATGTTGTACATATATATATATATATATATATATATATTGTATTTTAGGATGTTGCCATAACTTTATAATAGAGTTTTAAAGGAAATAACAAAAGCTCAAATCAAGATTAGAGGAAGAAAAAATCAATACACAATTAAATCTAGTCAATAAAATCTATGAAAAAAAGAAAAAGAAAAAGAATTGATATTCAACTTTGATTTTTATTTTTTTATTTTTTATTTGCGTCCTGCTTAATTATATACAAAAAAAAGTCTTTTTTTATTACACCTATAACATTATATCAGTTTTTTATATTTGATCATCCAACTGTGAATCACATATATCAATAATGAGGTCTAATTAATTAAGTCCAACCACTGTCAAGTATAAAGAACATGATTAATGAGGCAAAAATATGCATGAGCTTTAAGTTAATGTTTTAACTTTCATAATGATGAAATTAATTAACTAGCATGATGACATGATGAAATAATTATCATGGTGTTAGTGTTGATGCCAGTTAAATATAACTTTGTACATGCATGTTAAAAGTTATGAAATCTAATTAGACGGATTTTAATGTCAATGTTAGTTAAAAAATATTAAACAATAACTAATATAGTTAAATTTGGTTAAAGTATTTACTTTATATGAGTGTAACCATTTTAAGGAAGTCTGCTCAATAACTAATTTGTACTCAAAACTCAAAAGAGTCAAAAGCTAAAAGAATAATAAAAAAATAAATAATAATTTTCTTCATGCTTAAAAGATCCGGCTAGTCTATGTTCCTTTATGCAAGCAACCAAATTTCTTATTGTTTCAAGAATGTATTGATTCCTAACTACAAAATAGACATCTAGAATTTTTTATTTGTGGACACAAATTAACCTAGCACATTTAGGGGAGACTCAATCGCAATTAGTGGCTACACTAAAAGACAAAAAAGGTCACCCAAACGTAAAACTGAGCTACCCCTTATCCGCGATTTTTCAAAATGGCAACTATGACCTTATATAATCGGTAGCCAAAACCACAATCGGTAGGTTACAAACAATCGGTAGTTTAAACAATCCTAAAGGGAGACATCCCAATAGGTGTCTTGTATGCAGTTCTATAAGCCCACAAAGCATCATTAAGTCGCATGCTCCAATATTTCCTTATTGGATTCACCGTCTTCTCTAAAATGGATTTCACCTCTCGGTTCGACACCTCGGCTTGTCCATTGGTTTGGGGATGATAAGGTGTTGCAATCTTGTGCGACACGTTGTACTTATTCAACAATCCTTGTAAGAACTTGTTTTTGAAGTGAGAACCCCCATCGCTAATTATGGCTCTTGGAATTCCAAACCTTGCAAAAATGTTAGCTTGCACAAAATCTGAAACCACTTTAGAATCATTAGTTGGGGGTGGCTTTAGCTTACACCCATTTCGAGACATAATCAACAACAAGTAAGATATAAAAATTCCCATGGGAGTTGACAAAAGGACCTATAAAATCTATACCCCATACATAAAAAACTTCAATAAATTGAATAAAAGTTTGTGGCATTTGATTTCGAGCACCTAGATTGCCTGTTCTTTGGCACCTATCACAAGTTGTGCAAAATATATTTGCATCCTTAAACAAGGTTGGCCAATAAAAACCGCTTTCAAGTACCTTGTGATCTTTTCTTTTACTCCCAAAATGTCCTCTGCAAGCATAAGAGTGACAAAAAGACAAGATAGAGTTAAATTCAGATTCGGGAACGCACCTTCTTATTACTTGGTCGCTGCCATGTTTCCATAAGTATGGATCATCCCATATATATTGGTTTACTAACCTCTTAAGTTTTTCCCTCTCAGAACGAGACAAATTCTTTGGGATTTGTTTAGACACCAAGTAATTAACAATATCCGCATACCATGGTTCCGCAAATGCAATTGAGAATAGTTGCTCATCCGGGAAAATTTCACGCAACGGGATAGCTTCCTTGTCCACAGCAAGATGGCTCAAATTATCCGCAACGGTGTTCTCAATTCCTTTCTTGTCCTTGATTTCAATATCAAACTCTTGCAAGAGTAAAATCCATCGTATGAGCCTCGGTTTCTCCTCTTTCTTTTTAAGCAAGTACCTAAGTGCTGCACGATCTGAAAATACAACAACTTTTGTACCAATTAGATAAGAGATAAACTTTTCCAAAGAAAAAACAATAGCAAATAACTCTTTTTCAGTGGTTGTGTAGTTTTGTTGGGCTTCATTTAACGTTCTAGAAGCATAATAAATAGCATGACGTATCTTACCCACACGTTGCCCAAGAACCGCACCAACCGCATAGTCACTTGCATCACACATGAGCTCAAAAGTCTTGCTCCAATCCGGTGGTTTAATGATAGGGGCTGAAATCAAAAGTTCTTTCAAACGATTGAATGCCGCCACACACTTTTCGCCAAAGTTAAAAACCACATCTTTTTGCAATAAGTTGCAAAGTGGTGATGCTATCTTAGAAAAATCCTTGATGAATCTACGATAAAAACCTGCATGACCAAGAAAAGAGCGTATCTCCGTCACCGTAGTAGGAGGGGTTAGAGCACGAATAAGGTTTATCTTAGATTTATAAACTTCCAAGCCTTTAGAAGATATTATATGGCCTAAAACTATGCCATGAGTTACCATAAAATGGCATTTCTCCTAATTAAGCACAAGATTTGTTTCAACACATCGTTCAAGGATTAGTGACAAATTATTCAAACAAAGGTCGAATGAATCACCAAAGACACTAAAGTCGTCAATGAACACTTCGATTATGTTTTCAACATATTCTGAAAATATACTTACCATACACCTTTGAAAAGTAGCTGGAGCATTGCACAAGCCAAAAGGCATCCTTCTATTAGCAAAATTACCAAAAAGAAAAGTGAAAGTGGTTTTCTCTTGATCCTCCGGCGCTATCGCAATCTGATTATAACCTGAATAGCCATCAAGAAAGCAATAATAAGAGTGTCTAGATAAACGTTCAAGCATTTGATCAATAAAAGGTAATGAAAAGTGATCTCATCATTCTCCACCACGGTCACACCTGATTTCTTTGGTACAACTTGTACCGGGCTCACCCACTTGCTATCGGATATGAGGTAGATAACACCCACTTCCAAAAGTTTGAGTATCTCCTTTTTCACCACTTCCATCATTGGGGGGTTCAAACGACGTTGCGCTTCCCTTGTAGGCTTTGCATCATCCTCCAAACGGATTTTGTGCATACAAACGGCAGGGCTTATACACTTGATATCGGAAATTGTCCATCCTATGGCCGTCTTGTGCTTCCTTAGCACCCTTAGAAGTTTTTGCTCCTGTAATTCACTAAGATCGTTAGAAAAAATCACAGGTAACTCTTCATTGTCACACTAGTGGAAAATGGAAGTAAAACCACTGCCAGGAAAAGAAGTAATATCACTGAGAACGACTGTTTTCATCAGTTGGAATCTAGAAGTGGTTTTTTCTAAAACGACTGTTTCTGGCAAAGGTTGAATTCTTTAAAAAAACTACTGTTATTCACAGTACCTAAAAACTGACTGAGAAACACAGTAGTTTTTATTGAGATATTTCGTAAAAAAAATAATAATAATTGATTCAGCTGAATCCGAAGCTGATTCAACTGAATCAAAAACTAAAAGCTGAATCACAATTAATAATAATGGCTTTAAAACCAAATTTCACAAAATAAAATTGATAGGACTTTAAAACTCAATTGGTATTGAAGCGTTGAAAGTGAATTCAATTTACAGTTTATCCAACGTCAAACGTTCCATATGTCAACAGTTCATAACAAATACAAAAAGTAAGATAGCATACTGCATACCCAGTTGTTTTCAAGGATATTATAATCAGAATGTGTCTACAACAAATTCAAAATTTCATAGGGAAATAAAATTTATATCATAATACCAGTGTTGCACTTTATATGTTTTTCCCAACTTACATGGAACATATCCAGTCAGGCTGCATAATTTCACCAAGGAACAGAGTGTTGTAAGCGACTGAAGAGATGTGAATGGTGTGTGAAGCTGGTTCGTGTGGGTAAAAATCATCTGATGCTCTCACCACCGCAGTCGTTTTAGCATTATATAATCCGTCAGTGTTATGGCACATACAGGCGATACAACCATTGTCAGCAAAGTTGCGTGATATGGAGGCTTCAAGTGCCTGGTGGTAGCTCCGAGTGATGCTGACTCTTCCACCATGCCCCGCTCCAAGGGTTTCAATGATGTTTTGAACATCAACCTTGACTCCATCAACTCCACAAGAAGGACTAGCTGCGAAAATTACAAGCTTATTATCATGTACACTAACCTTTCATGTCACACCTATTTTCACACCACACCCTAAGTCTTTTCTTGTCACTCTTTTCTTCACCCTCTTTACCTAAACAAATACAAATCAATTAGTTTAACATATAAATCACTCATATAAACAAGCCATAACAAAACAGTAACAATAAAAAGAAAGTACACGACAAAATTTAGATCATGGATTCATCCAAATTTTAGGGGTTACCAGCGGGTATGGAACTACATTTCCTTAAAAACTTACATTTTATTCTTTAATTTTAATCACCAGAACCAACTTGCATTTTAAAAATGTACAAATCAACAAAATCAGTAGGACAAATCCGCAGTAAACAAAAGAAATAGGATGCGAAAGACTACACAGCAAAAAGTGGAAAGAAACATCGCAAAACTGACGTCTCAGACAAGCTGCATTGGCGAGGCTCCATAGGATTCATTAGAAGTCGGAATTTAGAGACTGACACCAATTTAGAAAGTAGAAAGAACCACCTTTCATAATCATCTTAAAAATATATATTTTCAGTTCATTTATTCTGTGAAACGAGTGTGCTAAAATGGTCACAGAACTGCAAACCTACAGTTTTCAGTCCTGCCATACTGGACGTTGAAGGCCGTAAATCTTAAACGATCCGTCAAAACACTAAGCCCTTTTAACACGATATAGAGGAGACATAGATGTACATTTCCTGTCAAGGAAGTACCCTCTAAATCCCTGCCCATTACTACAGATTCGCAGACAACAGGCTGCAGTTCAGGTCGTCAGAAAAAGGAAGTTTTCAACTTGAGGGTAGGCTATTAGCTGAGTACTTGTCAAAACCAAATCGCAAGTAATCCAAGAAATAGATTAATATCTTACTTGAGTGAATTCTTAAAAGATCTCTAACACCATGGAGAAACGTGTCGCGGTCATCGACTTCTCCTTGTTCATGAACTTCCGATGCAGCTTGAATCAGTGAAAGGAAATAGCCCTACCAAGAATTATGAATGTAGCCATATAAATCAGGTTATGCAGAGGTTCAAATTCCTTCGCTGATACAAACAGCAAAAGCAATAAAAAATAGAACATGCAGTTTGATGAGAAGAATAAAAATTGTTGATAAGCAATGGCTCCCTAAGGCACTACAGATGGGAAACTGGGTATAATTAAGTTGCAACGAGATCAGAGAAACTAAATCCTCATTTAGAGAATAAATCAAGGTAGTTCGCATACCACACATCTATCAGTTGCTGAATGGTGTCCTTGAAGCTCTGATTCAATAACTTTAAGCAGTGAAAATGCCTCAAGCATAGTCTTCTGCTCCAACTGGCAAGCCAACTTCAAAAACTTGTGCCTAGCAAGTTGGTTGAGAAGATGATTAATGTACTGCACAACAGAAGGCAAGGCGTAATTTTCAGCAAATGCATTATTTTAAGTGTAATATCTGATTGCCTCTCATGAGCAGGCCCATTGGCAGAAAGAAATTTGTTCAACATCATGTTACAATAAGATTCTCAATATTTATTGGTGTAGGTTAATCAAGATGCAGGGTAACCATTGTCAGGGCGAGACTGAATACATGAGTTCCTCGGATAAGGTTCATAAGTTTTTAATCTCCTTTGGTTTGCATATAAGATCATTGTATTAGAATAAAGTAAATTACAACACCATCTCCATGAAAAGAACTTACCACTTTTTGTTGACCAAGGTAATGCTCCTGGTGCATCACCTTTAAATCATAATCTCCTACACGTTCCATATTTAACCACAAGGTAATCAAGGAGAGTGTTCATTTTCTTATAGATCAATTAAGTACGAGTCCTATTTTCCATACCTTGCAATCTGTATGTGTCTTGGAGTTGAGCAAGCTCCCAACACAAATCTGGAATAGTCTGCAATGAAAATTCAAGAGTGGAAGAAGTGAAATGGAAAATCTTTCAAAGAGCAACAACTAGATAAAAATATTCGTACAGAACTTTTATGCTTCCCACATAAAAATGCCCAAGGGAGGCCTTCTGGTGAAGATTATCAATATCTAGATTAACACCCAAAACTACAGCATTCAAGAAGAGCTAAAGAAAAATGAAAAATCCTAATATTACCATATGCAGTGATGTGGATAAGTAATGAATGGCTTGCTTTTTAATACAACTAGAAATTCATTGGCATCCTAACTTGTTCGGTAAAAAGAAAAAGGCTAACTACACAACTAGAATCCAACTTACTAGATCCATCAAGAATTTCAACCATTTTTCGAGCAGCACCCCTCACAACAAGGCGGAAGTCTCTCTTCATACCAATATACTTGGCATATTTCTGGAATATAATCACAAATTGAAAATCAATAGCTGAATCATAAAGGATATTTGGTAAGGTACATGTCAAATAGGTAAAACAAAATGGAAATTTGAGAATGAAACTTGGAGTTGGCATGTACCAAGGAAATTTGAATACCTCATTTACAGCAAAAGAAGACCAAAGAGATGTCATTGCAGTAGCATAAAAATAAAAAACAAATGTACTGAGTGCAGTTATGGTTGATCAGAAGACGCATCATGTGCAAAACCTTCTAGAGTTCTAGGGATTTCGAACACTTGGATAAGAGCGTACACACTACAAACTTCTCTTGGATAAGAGTGTACACACTACAAACTGCTAAGTAACAAGGAAAATAAACAAAAACTTACCATCACGAGTCCAATTAACTTTGCATCTAGAGCAATGTATCATGTCAAAAGCCTGACTTGGATACAAAAACCGCCGTGTTGCAAAATATGCAATCATAGCTGGGACACCACGCTCGAGAGAAAACTGAATCTGATTCTCATGAACATCTTTCGGTGCTATAGACAACGTAACCACTTTGCGTTGAATCAAAAAATCACCAAAACTTGCAACACCACATCCAATATCCAATGCAACACGTACACGCCTTCCGAATTTAATACTCGAAACCATCTGTAAACACACACGCACACACAAATCAAACTCAACACAATGCCAAACACATCAAAAGATTCAGTTACATTCATTACAAAAACTCATTACAAACCTTTGAAATCTGATTCAAGTACTCATCCGCGTCGTGTATAAACTGCGTTCCACCTCCGGGAAACACGAACTTGTCTTTCACTCTTGTAATCCAATTTTGACCTCCCTTATCTTTCACTAACCGTGTATGAGGTACATTCACAAACCATACCTATACCATTACCAAAATTTCAAATCAAACCCACAAAATTCGACACCATCATAAGCTACTAAAACACATCAAAAATTGAAATCTTCATTACCTCATCTCTAGATTTAGGCCATGGAATTGGAGTTTTATAATCAAAAGGAGCAGGAACTAAACAATTCAATCCATGATCTGAATCAGTACAATGTCTCTCAAACTTTTCACCCTTTTCAGTTGAATTCAGCTTCTGAGTCGCTTCAACATTATCCAAACAAGGTATGTACTCCTTCATACTCATAGGACAAAGCTAAAATTTCTTGATTTTAACTCTGGGTTTCTCTCCTCCATCTTCTTCTTCTGAAACTGTTTGATTACCATTCCCCCAATTCTCAACAAACTCTGGATCAAATTCACCCACTTCGAAATCCTCAGTCATTGTTTCATTCTCATCTACAATCCCAAAACTGGTGATTGACGGTGGTGGGGGTGGCGTTGGCGGTGGTGGGGTGGGTTCATAAACCGGATCTGATACTTGTTGGGCATTTGCATCTTCAGGGGATGTTAAATTTAGGGTTTGGGCATTATCAATTGGGGCTTCATCTGGATGGGTATCTTTTTGATTGATGAGAGCAACAACATACAAACTAATAAAACAAGCGAATAAATAAATTAAAAGTGAACAAATGCACAAATTGGTAATGAATCAGAAAATAAAATTGAGATGAAATCGAAGCTTTTAGGTTTACTAAGATTAAAAAAAAAATCTTCTGAAATTTCAATTCAAGATGGATAGCTAATCGATTGAATTAAAACGATAAAGAGAGATGATATTTATCTTTTGATTAAGTTATTGCCGATGAATCTTTGTTTTTAGTTGTTGTTGATGATCTTCATCGCCTCTTTTTTACTGATTCGGGACAAACCTTCAAGAGATGATGTAGAGAGATTCAGAAGATTCAGAAGCAGGTTGATACATAAAAGATTAAGAGAATCAGAGAGTGGGTTAAGAGAGGTAAGTGAAGGAAAGAGGGTGCAGACGAGATATAGAGAGATAAGGTTTGGTTTCTTTTCTCTTTCCGTAGAAATTTCTAGCCCTCTCAGTCGTTCTTCAAGCTATGATTTTTTTTTACGAAAATGAAAACTGCTGTATTAGAAAAAGGTTTAAGTTTTCCGTACTTTTTCTGAGTGAAATGACTGTGAGTCACGGAGAAGTAACTTAATCTCAAAATTAGGGGTCAAGTATACCACTCTTTGGACGTTCTTAAGAAGATTCATGTGAATATACCACTCATTGGGCGATAAAGAAATTCAAATATTCTAAACCTTGTTATGGATACATTGGCACAACAAATGTTTAAATTGAATGGTGATGATGATTTGGAAACCATTTTAACTACATCCATTGAGAACGTCCAAAATCTCCTTTTATAATACCTCCTTCTTAGAATTTGCAAATCTGCGAGGAAAAGGTAAAGGAGGAACATAAGTAGGAATAGGAGTTTTAGAGTTAGGAATAGGTACCTCATAAGTTTGGGGAAAATCCTCGTTCTTCTCCTCCAAAATAGGTTCCTTTGGTGTTTCCACCTTGCCCGAATCAGCAACTACGGGTTGCACAAGTTGTGTACCACTTCTCAACGTAATCGCATTCACATCTCCTTTTGGGTTGATAGGTTGAGAAGGGAGTTTCCCAATATTTTGTGCCTTCATTTGGTTCAACTCAAGAGCCATAGAACCAACTTGGGTTTGCAACTCTTTCATCGTGCTCTCCGTTCTTTGCATAAAATATTTCATCAACTCTTCCATACTTGACCCCTAATTTTGAGATTGTTGTTGTTGAAATTGTTGACGCGGCTGGAATTGTTGTTGTTGAGGTTGAAATCCACCTGAATTGTTGAAAGTAGGTTGTTGAAACGCTCCTTGCTTGTTAGCATATCTAAAATTGGGGTGATCTCTCCATCCCGGATTGTAGGTGTTGGAATAAGGATCATACCGTCTTTGCTGATTTGGAAAAACTGCATTAGCTTGCTCATTGACGTCTTCATACCCATGATAACTTGGTATCACCGCGGATGAAACTTGTTGCAACATTGCTGTGATGTTACCCATTTGTTGACGAAGTTCCTCGACCTAGCTCACTTCATTGACTCTCCTAAGAAGCACACACTAGGCCAAATGTTGGATTTGGTGACGGTTTAATATTTTATACCATGACGGTTTTGCCAAAAAGCGTTACAAATACATAGATGGCCAATTATAGGTGACGGATCCAGAAAACACCGTCATTAATTGATGTCACTATCATAACGGTTTATTAAAATGTCACAGTAACTCTGTATTCTGACGGTTGCTGCTTTAAAACCGTTACAATAGAACGTCATACAGTGACATATATGCACCGTCATGGAGATCTGACATATTATGACGCTTCCTCACTAAACTGTCAAAAGGAGTATCTTAGGTTAGCGGTTGCAATTGACATCTGTTATCATACCCCGATCATACATAATGGCGATTTATAATCACAACTGCCCCCACTTAAGTTAAAAGTATACATCCAAAATGATTAATTTTTTTTTGTTTTAAATCTAATTCATCATTTACTTGCAGGTCTAAAAAAATTTCGTCCCGGTTCTCATACAAAATTTTCGTCTTACAAAATCCAAATAGCCCACTGCCGTTGGATTTTGTGGATCCAACCGTCAAAACTTTTTAGGATATTTTGATCCAAGGGTTTTAATATAAACCCTAAAATACAATCTCCCACTATCCCACTATAACTTTCTTTCTTCTCCTCTCAGTCTTTTGACTGCCCACATTGCGCAGCGGCACTTCTACTATGTGCTCTCTGTTTACTTAGATTTCCTTTCTTCCCTTGTTTTTGTCTTTATGTAAAGGGTTGGTTTCTAAATCAAGTTTCTTTCATCCTCTATCGAACAAATCTAATAAAAGATTATCTTTGTGCAGATTCGCATGGAATTGATGGATCGACGGGTAACCATAAGAAACCGGGCATCATATCTTTCAAAGTTGTAAAGATCCGTAATAGATCAAGTTGGATTTATATAATCCTATCTAAATCTGTTTGTTATTAATCAAATAACATGAATTTATTTTTATGCAGGTGCGAAAACTTGGGTAGGTAGTGGATCTATTTGGGAGATTGAAATATACGTGAATATAGGTAGTGGATCCGAACTTTCATTTTTTTTTTTTCCCGTAAATCTATTGAATCTCAAGATCGGTTACGCATCTTAAGTTTGCTGTGTCAAGATGAAGATTTTCCATCTATAATGAATGAATCGTTTACTGAGTCATCCCAAGTCAGTTTCTTCTTTGTCACCATCTCTACGACTACTACTGTAAAAAAATTTAGATTGTTAGTAATGTTAATTTGAAGTTGAGATTGATCTAATTTTTTCGTTTGATGGGGTTTTACAGAACTTCTGAATGATAATTATTGGTATTGGGAATAAATTGATGTTAGCTGAATTTTCTTAGATCAAACATCCTCTGTTCTTCATTATTTTTTCTTCTTTTTGATCCAATTTCTTAAAATCAAAATGATACATTGGATTATTTGATGAACTCTGAACTAATGATTGTGTTTGATTGAAATTTCGAATTAATTTGGTTGATCATCTCAAATTGTTTCTTAATTTCATGAATTAATTTGGGATTCTACATTATCGAATTCACATATGCATGCAGTGGATATTTCCAACTAGCTTATTATATATTAGTTATTGTTAAGCTATTTGCTTCGACATATTTTATGCACTTAGTTGATTAGATATTGTGTTGTTTATCAGGGTAGAAGAAGCCAAGAAGGTCACTGGGCATGGGATGTTTCCATTGAATGGGATTACAAATTTGTGCCGAAAAATAAGGCGCTATTAGGGGAATTTCAGCGACTATGAAAAATTGCAAAAAGTTTCAAAGTCAAAAATTGTTACACCCGCTAATCAAGGAGCTAAAGCGGTGATAGTGGAAATTAAACAATCGGATGTTTTTATTAAAGGAATCACAATGTTCCCTGGTCATATAACAAAAGAAAATGCTTCCACTAATTCTCAACGGGAAAGTGATGATGGGATGGAAAATGTAGGCCATACGGTACTTTGGGATGAATACGAAGGAGATTCTACGATACTAAACAATGGAGGTGAAGCGATACTAAACAATGGAGGTGAATCTGCGGTGCCCATTTCACTTTTTTCTTTTGAAAGGAATATATATTTTAGTATTCAATAAATTTTGTATTTTTTTCTTTTACGTTATTTGTAAATTTTGAATTACTAGCATGATTTCAATTTAATTCAACTTGATTCATCTCATTAGATAACCAACAAATTTAAATGTCATACACTTATAGAACCCACCAATTATGACAGTTATGGAAGGACAACGTCACCTAGCAACATATGCCATGATAGTTTTCTATAGAATAATCACCGTAATAATGTTAAAGTGACGGTTTTTAAAGAAGAAAAACGTCAGCAAAAGATACATAAATTGACGGTTATATAAGAAAACCGTTAGAAATAATATTTATGCTGGCGCTTTTCAACATTATATTGACGGTTTCTTGGGAAAACAGTCATCATAACATCCTTAAGGTAGCGTTTTCAATAAAAAAAATCGTCATGGATGTCTGTTACAATGACGGTTTAATATACTTCATGACAGTTTTGAAGGCTAATTAGTGACAGTTATGTGACAGTTCATAAGCGTCAGTATAAGATAACCCCTACGATGACATCGACTTTGGTGACACTTTCAAATTTCACCTGAACTGTTATGAAAATGATACGGTGATAGTTTTGAAATGTCACCTATGTTGATTTTTCTACTAGTGACATCCGAACCACGACTCAAGAATTGTTGGGAGTTTGCTTCCATGTTTTCAATC